>JARHVA010001062.1:3140000-3862500 GCA_037957365.1 Torreya grandis
AACATATATTAATTAGGTGGTTTTTTAAATTACCATTTTAGTCACCCTTTTTTTCACATTTGCACATAGTTCCAAATCACTTTACACATAAAAAACATTAAACATTTATCTTCCCAAGGCCTACATACATGGATTTCATCACTAAGGAGGAAGTTGACTTAATTTTTTGGAAAAGTATAAACATGTGGTTGATGGTATATATTAGAAAATCACCTAACACCCTTATCAATGTAGGATTGTAATACCAAGCTAATACAATCACCAATATAGATCTTTTTCAGCCTGAACTTCCTAAAACCAACCTTAGATTGATTTCTATTTCCTCATTACATCCAAATTCCCAATCACATTAAAATTAAACTTCATTATAAATTAATAAAACTTAAGAATGACTCATTAATTATCATTTACTTTCAAGTTGATGTTGTCTCTTTGATCATTGTATTGAAAAACTTGCATTAGTCAACATTGGTGTATGGTTTGTGTTGTGTATTCTAATTGGATCATTCACATTGATCCAATTGCTTGTGTACTTATTTTTTTTTCTTATATAGTATCTTGCAAAACCTTTCTTTGTTTTTATAACACTATCATCCTTATCAACATAGTCTCCTAAATATTGTTCAACATGTTTGCTTACAGTACATAGTCAACCTATCCAACTATGTGTCTTTATCTTCTTATTCAATCCCTATATTAGAAGTACACAGTCAATTTATTTGATTGTGCCTTCTTATTTATTGACCTATTCCCTATCCAATAGTACATTATCAACCCATGTGAATATGTACCTCTTTAGTCTATTTCAATTTTATCCCTTTACAATGCACAATAAACCAAATCAATTGTGTCCTTTTATTATCTTGTTCTGTGAATTTTCTTCACATATTTTATCAACCCATTCAACTCTCTACCTATTGGTAGACACTATTATTTGTTTGGGAAACTCTATCCCTATTTTTCATTTTTGTTTACTAGTCTCAATTTATTTCTTCAAGCATCATGAAATTTCCTATCATAATATTTTTAGACAACCTGAATCCATTTACACGCTATATGGGATGATATTTTATTCCTACCTTTACTTCCCAAGAGGACCCTCACTTTGGGAGCACCTCTTCTCCTCCCTCATATTTTGATTGCAACATGGCTTAAATCACTCAAAAATATGAGATTGGTGAATCTAATCTTTTTCATACCTATGAAGATAATTCCCATATTCAAACATCTCACCATAATGTGAGGGAAATTGACATAAGTCTATCAAATAAACGCACATGGAATGTACCACCTTACAACCCTCCCCCTAATACCAATTTGAGGAATCTTTCTGCAAACACTAACCCACCAACTGATACAAGTCATATTATTGCACAAGTAGTGTAAAAATTGAATATAATGCAAACATATAACACCTCTTAAATGATGTAACTAGAACATCATTTGATCAACATGGCCAATCAAACTCCCATTCTTATCCCTCAAAATAACCAAAACTTTATTACTGCACCTCTTAGAGGTACCATAGGTAATGTCATCACCCAACCTATCATGCAAAATAAGATGCTTCAACATATCCAAAATGAGCCTTTATCCCCTTTCATTATTTCTATTAATATTGGTTATATATCTCCAACTATTTAATATGATGGGACTAAAGACCCTAAATCTTTTCTTAAGGTATTTGGCAATCTTTATAAGGAGTGGATCTAAACTAATATTTTCTCCACAACCAAAATTTTAGTCTCAACCTTCACTGATGATGTATTATGATGGTATAAACAACTTACCTAACATTTTATATGGAAACTAGAGGATTTAGTCAATCCTCTAGTTAAAGAGTTTCAACACAATGATCTTCCCAAAAATTTTCTTAGTCATTCATCAATTATAATCAATCCCCTAAGAAATTAGATCATGATTTTATCAAATGATGGCAATATTTGGATCACAAGGTCTATCATAACATGATTGATGAAAACCTATTTAAACTCTTTATAAAAACATTAACACCTTCACTCTAATACAATGTTCAAAAATTTTATCCCTAAAAATTAAATGAAGCTTTTGACCAAGCTAAGTTCCAAGACTTCTTAATGAAATAGTTTAAACCTAATACTAAAATAATTAAGGGATATTTTCAACATTCAACCAATGTAATAATCAACAATCCTCCTCAACCCAATTCAGGAGTAGCCAAAGCTTACAATCCCCAACCTTCTCATATTCCATTAACTGTGCAACAAATGAAACAATTTTTAGTGCCCTCTAAACCATTCACATAACTTAATAATCCCATTAAATGGTATGAACCTAATCAATTTTTTTGGTTCCACACTGATATAGGTCAATCCCATGAAATAGTAGAGGGAATACAAAATTTGATTTTTATTTTATGCTTGGTGATTTATTTAATCATGATGCCATGATTCAAATCCATCATCAAGATTACATTAACACTTCTCAAAAGAAAAATTCTTCCAAATATTCTTATTCTAACAACCCTAAGTCTTTCTCTACATCTAACCCTAAAAAATAAAAAAAGGATATTTGTGTGATTAACACCGATTATGACTAATATTACACTAATTCCCAATACATAAACATGGCTAAGGTCATTACCAATGGAAGCCAACCCACAAGATCCCATTGCCAAACCAAGAAACTATCTTTAGAAGAAAAAATCCTCAAAGATAATACTACCACTCACTTATCTTATAAATCCAATGAATAACCATTTCCTCCCTCTGAATCTCTAATCATTTCTCTTCCTCCTAAACCTATTTTACCTTATAAGCCTTGCATCAATTCTTCTTATTCCAAAAACCATTGAAACTTCCTAGAAGAACTCAAATTTATGCCTTGTAAAATTCCTCTCATGGAGTTAGTTCATACCTCTCCTTATCATCATAAGTTCTTCATGAAATAAAATTAAGAAATTAAAGAGCCATATCCTAGAAGAGGAACCATCTTCTCATGAGCCTCAGCCAACAAAAGTGCATACCAATGAATCCATTTGTCCTTCTTCAAAAATTTCCATAGAGTTCCTCAAAGAAGACATGATCAATGATGAAATCCTCTTTAAAGCTAAGGATCCACCCATATTTATTAAAATATCATTAACACTACCCTCATTCACAAAGTATTAGTAGACAAAGGGTCAAACATTAATTTAACATCTCTTTGGCTCATTTAACAACTTGGATATAATAAATATCATCTCAAACAAACTCATTTTAAATGTCATGGATTTGACAAAACTAATCAAAATTTTCTTGGTTGTATTTGGCTCCCTCTTACTATTAGATCCAAAATTATATTAACTAAGCTTATGGTCCTCAATTTACCATTATCTTACAATATACTCCTAGGATGCTCATGGAATCATCGTATGAAGGTTATTACCTCTTTTGAAAAATAATGTATCAAGTTTCTTCATGATGGCAAAAGGTATAAACATGAGGCCAATCCTAACCCATGGAGTATCCAACTTCTTAATTATAAATCTTAATATCATATTCCCACTATTCTAAATATTAATAGTACCCCTTTGCCCTAATTTATCAATATGAATCTGGATCTACATGTCACTCTTTCTAATTTTGATGATGATGAACCCAATGACTTGTAAAATACATGAAATAATATTAAGCTACCTCCTTACATCTTAGAGTGTCTACCTCCCTCTTTATTACCTCATGATCGTACCATCCCTCTCATTGATGAGACCACTAATTTACCTCTTCCATGCAATGCCCATGAACCATCTTCTACAAAATATGACTTCACGTGCAATGATTATGGAGTGGATAAATTATTTCAAGATCATTTAATTATGTCATCATGTAAATTCAATAATTTAGGCATCTCACCTTCCAAAGTTCCTTTTGAGTCACAAGCATGTAAAATTTATCCAACTTATGATGATAAATACATCATGGCCCAAACTCGAACATGAGACTTGGATGTTCAACATTATCAAAAACATTTATCCCAAATACATGCTTTCAACCATGGTGTTCACACCATTTACTCAGATTTTGAGTTAGAACTTAAAGGTCATATACGTCCAATCAATTCTCCACTTCTCGATATGCATTAGGTGTTTGAACAAATCATACCTCTTGCACCTTCATAGATTTTATAACTTTCTATACCTCTTATCACACTAGTTACTCTATCCAATCCTTTTCTTGTCAATGAATATAAAAATAAAACCATTGAATCCGATCAACCTTCTTCTATAGTCCCACCTACTCCTGATATCACCCTCAATGCAAAGGCCACATATGTATGCTAGATATATTTTAAATATGACCACCACAGTAACAAAATTATTGATTTTAAAGTAGATGTGGAATATTATGGCCCTCTACCGACATTACCTAGTGATGAAGCCATCCTTGAATTGCTCCATGCCTAAGAACCTCAACTTCCTTGGCAACATCATAAACTTGGGAATTTCAAGAAGAATGCCCCTCATTTTAACAAATTCATTGCTAGCATTAATCCTAAAATAAATCTCGTTTCCTCTCTTCCTAATGCACCACATAATTTTCAAGACAAAAATGTTATGTTTATCAAAGAAACTATAAGAATCTAATACAACACCCCATCATGCCCTTGACCTATAAAAGTCTCTAGAGAACTCATATAAACTAAACATGACAACTTTAATTTATTATTTAGTAAATATCATGAAACTTTTGCTTGGTAATATAAGGACATGCCTGACATTGATCCTATTATCATGGTGCACAACATTATCACATATCCTAAAGCCAAACTTGTTTGGAAAAAATAGAAAAAAAATTCCCCCCGAAGTTACCAACTTATGACATATAGAAATTATTAAAATTTTATATGCCAAACTTATCAAACTAGTGAATTATTTTGAATAGGTCTCCAACATTATCTGTATTTATAAAAATGTCACCATGGTCATTTGTATTTACATCAATTACACAACCTCAATCTTGATTGTCCTAAGGATAACTTCCCATTGCCTTCGATAGATGCCATGATTGATTCCAATACTGGCTATGAAATGTTGTCCCTCATGGATGATTTTTTAGGTTATAATCAAATTCATATCTCCCTTGAAGATCAACACAAGTGTTTCTAATGCAAAATTGCTTTCTACATTCAAAAGAAGAAATAAGAAACTGAAAGATGGTTAAGGCTAGAAGTACCTGATATAGTCGTGCGCACCGAAATCAGACGTTGAAGGATTCTCCTCTTTTGCTGTGGAGGAATGACACCTGCGAAGAAAAGGCTAAACATGGAAAAATGTTAATAAGAGATATGGTGGGCTGTCAGGCGAACGTCCGATCCTGGAAGTACGAAGACTCCCTAGAAGGATATCAACCCACTGATAAAAAAGAGCATAATATTGGATGAAAGTAGATGATAATGACAGAAATAAATGACAGAAAATAAAGAGCGTACCTGATATGTGGCATTGTTTTGCACAGTCGCCGGCGTCGGTCTCTGTGGTGCCAGCGTCGGTTAAGGAAGGTGCTGACGTCAGTCAAGGTGCCGTCGTCGGTCGGGGTAGTGACCGGCGTCGGTAGGGGTAGGTTCTGGGAAAAGGTTCGGGACAGGGTCTGAGAGAATCTGGGGGGTTTGAACAGTCGGGACAAGGTCTGGGAGAGTCAGGAAGAGGTCTGGACAGAGTCTGGGGAGGTTTTGGATAGAGTCAGGACAGGGTCTGAACAGTCGGGACAGGGTCTGATATGGTCAGGGTAGGGTTTGATAAGGACAGGGACGAGGTTTAGACAGAGTCGAGACAGGGTTTGATAAGGACAGGGACGAGGTTTAGACAGAGTCGAGACAGGGTTTGATAAGGACAGGGATGAGGTTTAGACAGAGTCTGAGGAGTTTGAACAGTTGGGAAGACAGAAAATAAATAATAACTAAGAAAAGAAAATGAAATAAACAGAATAAAGACTTACCTGGTAGAAGACCCGATGAAAGCCATGGTGTGCAGATTAGTTGATGTCGTAGTGTCGATGATTGCTCGGAGTTCGCAGGTCGGTGGAGGAATTCGCAGGTTGGTTGCTCAGCGTTCGGTTGATAAGCGTTCGGGGATCTCGTTCGAATGGCTGGCGGAGGTTGATGAAGGCGGGGGACGGAGACGGTTCCAGAAACGGTTCATCAACCGTTTCGGGAAACCAAATGATAACTGATAACGGACAAGGGGAAGGTGACCGACGTCGACAGGATTGCCGACGTCGGCCGATAGGTGACCGACGTCGGCGACATCAGTCGGGTAAAGACCGACGTCGGCAGATGCATAATGGGGATAGAGTCTACCTTTCGCTCTGTGCTCCTCTTTACATGCTGCCAGGGTCAATGCTGGTGAAACAAGTGATCAGCAAGGGTTCAATAGGCGAAGAAGAATAAGACGGGGAATGACCAGGGGAGTCGACACGATTTCGGTGTCTACATTTGCCCCTTTTTGTCTTGTTGGTTGTTCTGGACGAACTGCAAGACAAAAATAGGAGTGAGTGCCCCAGGCGAGGGAAAAGGTTGATTTCGTCTTGTTGGTTGTTCGAATGAACTGCAAGACAAAAATAGGAAGCGAAATGCCCTGAGTAAGGATGAGGTATTCCCCCTCAAAGCAGGAGTCGAGGGAAGGGAACCGGGAATCGGGTGCTGATTTGATAAAGAGTGGATAAAAAAAAAAGGGGTGAGGGTGAACGCTGCAAAGGTTGTGATTGCACGTATACCACTACACGAGATGGTCAGGCCAAAGTGTCGCAGGTCAAGGGTCGAGGAGTGCCAAAATTAAAGTAACCGGGCCCCAGCATTTAGTCGTCTGCTGATCGGGTCACTCAATCTAAGCTGAAGCTCCAAATGGGTCGTCGCGTTCCAGGTATCCCGGGCTCAGAAAGTGCTCCTAGAAACGTGAAAAAGTCACAAGTAGTAGGGATCAACCGGTGTGCGATCCTATACTTGTGAGGGTCCAAAAAGGTCTGCGCACAATTCTGCTAACCAGTCATGAGGTAGCATACATGCAAAAACAACCAAGGCAACAACGTCTTGGAAGTGGTCGAGGTCGGAGGAGATAGGCATGATCTCCAATGGTTGGTGGTCGATGGATGGATGAATGGACGAAAGGATGAAAGGATGCGGCCGAGCTAACCCCAAAAGACCCCATGTCAACTGAGTGCTGCCTACATAGCCCTGGTGATAGGGCCTCAGGCCGATGTAGTTCTCCCTAGAAGGGAGGAAGGGTCAAAGGGATGGTGAGGAAAAAAAAGATGTTGCATCCTTTTCCAAATGGTGTATTCTGCAACATTGGTTGAGGGGTTTTTCATCCCTAGCAATATCCCATATGCGTGATGGATGTATGCTAAAAATGAATTGAGGTCTATTTATGCTTCAGCAAGTATTGGTTTATGCTGAACATAAATTGTGGCGAGTCGATAGTTTCCATGTATATTGGTGTCCATAGAAACTAGGGTGAATAGGCAAGGTCATGTTGATGGTCTGAAAAGAGAGTTGAGTTGAGTTGATCGACAAGTGATGAAGGTGGATGTGACCAAAGGGCAGAAGAAGATGAAAGGCAAATTGCTCTTTCATTGACAAGGACCAAAAAGATAGCATAGATAGGGGTTATGAGAATCAAGAGCCCCATTCATGCGTGACGTCGTTGACCATAGTTATGTTAGAGTGGTAATCGAATCACTTAGACATTAAAGTGAGCTCAAAGTCCCTTGAGTAGGTAATAGGAGGAGGGAAGAGGGTAACCCGTTTTAAGAGCAGAGATAACTTTGCCCTTTTTTATAGGAGACCCTGAGACAACTACAAGCCAAGTCCGTGACTCGTTTTTTTTTTTTTTTTTTGAGAGGCAGACTGATCGATGCGGGAAGCCTGCATAGAGATGTCATTTGCTTGGTGGTCAGGTTGTGAAGCTGATCAATGCGGGAAGCTTCTAAAATAAGTTTCTGTTTATTGCCAGAGTAGTCATAGCCATCCTTCGAGGGAGTGGTCTATATTTTTGTTTAATATAAAGGCTTTTGAATAGCTGTCCTTCGAGGGAGCAGTCTATTTATTACAGCAATGATAGTACAGCTGTCTTTCGAGGGAGCAGTCTGTCTTTTTTTTTGATTTTGATATAGATATAGTGACCATGGATATGTTTTGATATCTGAATTTGTTTTGATAGAAGTGGAGTCATGGACAAGACTGTAGAAGGTCAAGGGCTCCCTTTTATTAGGACAAAGTATCCATACATCATAAAAGGGTTATAGGAATTGTTAAGAGGAATAGGGTTGAAAGGAAGTAGGATGAAGAGGACAGGGATTGCTCAAGGGACGAGCTCAAGTTAAGTGTCAAGTGGACGAATACTCGACTAGCAGTAGAACGGTCGCAGATGCAACGCATAAAGTGGGGCTCAAGGTCTAATAAGTCCCTGATGTATACATGTGCGTGATAAGGTCCGAGTCAATTAGGAGCAAACTTGCCCCATTTGCCTCTTTCCAGATTGGTCAGGTGTTGATTGATGAGTGGATGTGAAGTTGGTTGATATGGTTGTTGACTGGTTGAAAAAGGGTTGAATGTTTTGATAAAAAGGTTGGGTTGAATGAAGGTTGGGTCGAATGTTTGGTTGAGATTTGGTCAGTTGATAATTGGTCAATGGTTGGTCGAGGGTTGATTGGTTGGTATTTGGTTTTTGGTTGGGTCGAATGTTGGGTTGAGGTCGGGTTAAATGTTTGGTTGCTAGTCTGGTTGAGGCTAAGTTGAAAGAGTGATTGATATGTGGTCGAGACTGTGTTAAAAAATTGGTCAAAGTTTGGATGAAGGTTGAGTTCCCCCAGCGGCTAGGGAGAATGTTTGACGGTGAATTAGTTAAAGTTGATTGAGGTTTAGTGGTCAGATGGATTGTGTTGATGTTGAATAAAGGGGTTAAAGGCGGCGAAGGGACCCTAGCCTGTCGTGGAGATCCCGATTTAGATGACGAGGTTGGAGAGGTATGTGTTGGTGTGGATAATTTGTCAAAGGGGTGGTCAAGAGGACCCTTGATAAGAAGGGAATCCTTTTTCCGGTGGTGACGAATGACAGCTTTAAGAGCGCAACAACGCTCGGTGTCATGTCCCGGAGTGTGATGATAGTGGCAAAATTTAGAGTTGTCAAACCAAGATGGCCTTGATCCGAGGGTTGATGAGTGGGGTGGTGTTGATGGTTTGTTGATAACGTGGTCGAAAGGAGAGGTGTCATTCTCCAGACATTGGTGAACGACGACCTTGAGGGCATGACAATGCTCCGTGTCGTGCCCAGGCGTGCGATGATACGCACAAATGCGAGTGTCATCGAACCATGGTGGTTTTGGTCCGAGAGAGTGATATGGTCTAAGAGGCGGGAGATTGAGACGAGAAGACTGCAACAATTGCCGTAAAAGCAAGGCATAAGAACCTGCTAACGGGTCGAGATGTTTTGTTGCAGTGAGGGTTGGTGACATTGGTTTGGGAGGCGTAAGAGGCGTTGATCGATGGTTTGGATGAGGTATAAGTCTGACGGGTTGATAGAATAATGGAGGTGACTTACCTCTGTGAAGTATGGGAGTGAGAAGCACTCCGAATAAAGTAGACGGATGTGGGCCCAAGATTGAAGGTGATGACGAAGGTGGGGGAGGAATCCTCCGGCGTGGTTTAGTAGCCTTCTTTGGTTTGGGTTGAGGGCCACCTTTGTGCGAGGCGAGATTAGATGTGGGGCGAACACCAAGAGGTTTAATCTCTTTGGGCCTGATGGACGCCTGCGCGGGTTTGGATTTAGATGTGGACGGTTTTTCTCTCAATAGAGAAGGGATTGAAGGTGTGGGCTCTTTAAGTGGAAAGAGATCTGGAGTAGTCATGGCTTCTGTGTGTGGTTGAGGAGTCAAAAAGGTATGATCGTCTATGGATGAAGGTGAGGCAGCTGATGTTGATGTGGTCAAAGCGTTCTCCAATATAGAAGAAGTCGCTGGAGGACAAGTGGGAGAAGAAAGTTCTTCACCATGTGGAGGAGGTATAGGGGAAGAAGGGTCTTCCACCTGTGAAAGAGGTTGGTCAGGGATAAGAGAAAAGATAGTGTCGACCGTGTGTATATCATGGTCTTGAGGGTCATTGATTATGGTTTGGACGTTGTCTTGAGTAGGCGGGTGATTAGAAAGGGGTTGCTTGAAGATGTCAAGGTTTTGGTTGGGTGGTGCGTTCGGGTTATCTAAAATAAGATCCCCCTTGTCGAGTTTATCCAAGACAGAGGCATATGACTCCCTAATTGGAGTGAATTGACGCTGTATGGATTGATGTTGAAAATGTTTATTGATGTAGTCTAATGTTGAAGATGATGAACGGTTGGTTATTGTTGAAGATGATGGTCTAAAGATGACAGTGTTTGCCGACTCTTTGGATTGAGAGTGGGCAGAAGAAGGTCTGGAAGAAGAATGGTCATTGTTAGTGTTACACAATTTGACCTTATCTTCTTCAATGGCGTGGAGTTCAAGCTTTCGGGCCATGGTGAAGGCCTCGTCGAAAGTGTGGAATGTCTGAACCCACAAGGTGGACGAGATGTGACTGACACATGCTCGAGAAAAGAACTCAATGAGCTCGGGTTGAGGCAAGGAGAAGGAGAGCTGATTAATCAAGCCTCTCCAACGAGCGACAAAGTCGACGATTGATTCGTCGTCAAATTGCCTAATAGAGTAAAGGTCTGTGATCGAAACTTGTTTAGTGATATTGATTGAAAAATGGTCGATGAATAGTTGGGTGAGTTGGACGAATGAAAAGATAGAATGTCTGGCAAGAGAACTATACCAGTCAAGGGCAGGGCCAGAAAGCGACATAGGAAATGTGCGTAGAAGTAACGCATCGTCGTGAGCGATAAGATAACAGGCATGTCTGAATGCCCGTAGATGTTGTTGTGGGTCTTCCTTACTCTGAAAGTGAGTAAATTTAGGAAGCTCCCAATGGTTGGGGTATGGTCGGATAGGGACAGAAGGGTGGATGGGCTCGCTGCAAACTTGTTCATATGACAAAGTATTGCTTGAACTGGAGATAGAAGCTTCGAGACTGGACATTATCCATCAGCATCTTGATGACGTCTGCTGACAGATTGGCGGGTTGAGCGCCCCCTAGGTTGTAAGGCGCTTGAAAGAGGTTAGAAGAGGCGTGCGACATAGTTGGTTGTACAACGTACGGATGGCTAGTCGCAGGGGCAGAAGTAGAGGTTAAGGGTGGTTGGGTTATGAAGGTAGAAGGCATACGCTGACTAGATATCGCCAAAGGAGGTTGTGTGATGGCATTGACAAAGGGCGAGGTAGGTACTCCTACATATATAGGCGCAAGAGTGTGTGGGGTCGAGACAATCAAGTTCTGGTATGAGGTAGAACTTGGTTGAATTGCAGGTGGTTGAGGGGGTAACGAAACCCCAGTGGAGGTTGGTCTAAAAATAGACGAGGAGGCCAAACTTTGCGTATAGGCCATGGTCGGGTTAATGGTTGAGGCGAAAGGTTGAGTCGTAAAAGGTTGGGTGGCGAACGGTGTTGATGTCGTCGCCACGTCGTCTGAGAGGTCCCGCATTGGTTTTCTTGCGAGATAGTTTTGGAGGGCTGCGGTATTGAGGTCCAAGAATCTTGCAAAATCTTGGTCCCCCTCTGGGATGATAGGCGTCTGAGTTGGAGATAGTCTGGTAGGAATTCTTTCGGTCTTCGAATAGAACTCCATTATGTGATTGTTTATAGACGGGGTAGGCGAAAGTGATTGATGGCTAGCGTGGTCAAGAAGAGCCTTGGTTTGACTACGTGTCAGAACCATTCAAGGCAAGAAAGAACATCCTCACAAGCTCAAACAAGCAGATAAGAACTAAAAAGATGAAGACACAAGCAGATCCTAAAACCCTAGAAGTAAATTATTAGGATTATAGTGGCTTATGCCTTAGCATGTGTGTAGAGGAAGATTGGCTTTGTGAGTCAGGTCCTAGAAGAAGCAGTTTATGGATGGTTTCGGGTTTTGTTAAGGCGCTGAAGAAGTCTGTGTTAGGGTCTGGTACGCGGCCTCGTGCTAAGGAGCAAGCTCCCCTCACTTCACGATTCCAGTGGTTAGCTGGTTTCGCTTAGCCAAGATATACCTCGCCTAGAGATTAGACTCCGCCAGAGAACGGAGTGGGCTTCCCCCTTGGTGGTGAAATCCAAGTAGGGTCACCGGGACGGGTAAGGTATCCGCTGGGTGATGAAATCCTAGTCGGGCCTTGTCTCAGGTAAGTTTTATGTTTGTTTTGTGCATGTGGTTTGGTCGTGTAACATCAAGTGACTAGATTAATTCAATATGCGGTTTAATTACTATGTGTGGTCTAAAAGATGCAGGCAATCAGAAATGAATGCAAAGTGTTTTAATGTCCAAGTCGAAATGTTTGTTCGTATGAAGACGAATGGAGAAAGAGTCGAAGAATATGAGTTTTAGCTAGTCTAGAAGTGCAAGAAAGAAAGAAATGTTCGTTTTAGTTCTGCTTATGATGTTGTTTAAGAAGAGACGAAAGGAGGCGAAAAGGAAGAAACCTAATGCACCTAAATGAACGAAAGAAAGAAAGAACCCAAGGAGGACCTAGGGTCCCACCGGGCGTGCCAGAATGTTTCTAATGCAAAATTGCTTTCTACATTCAAAAGAAGAAATAAGAAACTGAAAGATGGTTAAGGCTAGAAGTACCTGATATAGTCATGCGCACCAAAATCAGACGTTGAAGGATTCTCCTCTTTTGTTGTGGAGGAATGACACCTGCGAAGAAAAGGCTAAACACGGAAAAACGTTAATAAGAGATATGGTGGGCTGTCAGGCGAATGCCCGATCCTGGAAGTACGAAGACTCCCTAGAAGGATATCAACCCACTGATAAAAAAGAGCAGAATATTGGATGAAAGTAGATGATAATGACAAAAATAAATGACAGAAAATAAAGAGCGTACCTGATATGCGGCACTGTTCTGCACAGTCGCCGGCGTCGGTCTCTGTGGTGCCGGCGTCGGTTAAGGAAGGTGCCGACGTCGGTCAAGGTGCTGTCGTCGGTCGGGGTAGTGACCGGCGTCGGTAGGGGTAGGTTCTGGGAAAAGGTTCGGGACAGGGTCTGAGAGAATCTGGGGGGTTTGAACAGTCGGGACAAGGTCTGGGAGAGTCGGGAAGAGGTCTGGACAGAGTCTGGGGAGGTTTTGGATAGAGTCGGGACAGGGTCTGAACAGTCGGGACAGGGTCTGATATGGTCAGGGTAGGGTTTGATAAGGACAGGGATGAGGTTTAGACAGAGTCGAGACAGGGTTTGATAAGGACAGGGACGAGGTTTAGACAGAGTCGAGACAGGGTTTGATAAGGACAGGGACGAGGTTTAGACAGAGTCTGAGGAGTTTGAACAGTTGGGAAGACAGAAAATAAATAATAACTAAGAAAAGAAAATGAAATAAATAGAATAAAGACTTACCTGGTAGAAGACCCGATGAAAGCCATGGTGTGCAGATTAGTTGATGTCGTAGTGTCGATGATTGCTCAGAGTTCGCAGGTCGGTGGAGGAATTCGCAGGTTGGTTGCTCAGCGTTCGGTTGATAAGCGTTCGGGGATCTCGTTCGAATGGCTGGCGGAGGTTGATGAAGGCGGGGGACGGAGACGGTTCCAGAAATGGTTTGTCAACCGTTTCGGGAAACCGAATGATAACTGATAACGGACAAGGGGAAGGTGACCGACGTCGGTAGGATTGCCGACGTCGACCGATAGGTGACCGACGTCGGCGACATCGGTCGGGTAAAGACCGACGTCGGCAGATGCATAATGGGGATAGAGTCTACCTTTCGCTCTATGCTCCTCTTTACATGCTGCTAGGGTCAATGCTGGTGAAACAAGTGATCGGCAAGGGTTCAATAGGCGAAGAAGAATAAGACGGGGAATGACCAGGGGAGTCGACACGATTTTGGTGTCTACATGGATGATTTTTTAGGTTATAATCAAATTCATATCTCCCTTGAAGATCAACACAAGATAAATTTTATCAAAAAATGGGGCACCTATTGCTATGTTAAAATTCCCTTCAGCCTTAAAAATTCTAGAGCTACCTATCATCAAGATATGACCCACATTTTTCATGATCTTATCCATAATATTTTGGAAACCTATGTGGATGATCTCATTTCCAAATCTAAAAACTGCAAAACTCATCTTTATGATCTTGCTATCATTTTTGATTGACTCATGGAATATAAAGTTAGACTAAATCCCTAAAAATGTGTATTTGGAGTCACATATGGTAAATTTCTAGGGTTATTAGTCTCTCTTTATAGTATTGATGTCTATCTCACTAAGATTAATTCTATTGTTAACATGCCCATTCCTCATTCATTTTAGACATTCTTATTTACCTTGGCAAGCTTGGGGTAATATGATGATTTGTCCCAAAATGGCTTATCAAAATTATTATGTTAATTTACTTATTAAAAAAGGTAATGATATTGAATGGACTAATATTTTTTATAAAGCATTTGACAATATGAAATAATCATTACTCCATCCACCCACCCTTCTTCTACCTTCTAATGACCATCCTTTAATTTGGTACACTTCTTCTACACCTACATCAAGTAGGGCAATGCTTACCCAACAAGATGATACCATAAGAGAGTATGCAATTAATTATATTAGTTGAGGTCTCATTGATTATGATACATGTTATACCAAATTAGAGCATTATTGCATCATTATCTATTTTAAAACAAAAAAGCTCCATCATTACATGCTTTATCAAATAACTTATATCATATTTATTTTGACCCACTTCATCACTTTTTCTCTAAAGCTTTTCTATCTAGAGACAAAATTGGTAAGTGGATGGTTATTTTAATGGAATTTAAACTCTATATTATCATGTAAAAAACTATCAAAGACCAATCCATTACTAACCAACTCGTAGCAGCACCCATACCTGATATCGATCACCTTCAAGATAGTCTCCCCAATGATAACATCCTCTATATTAAAGGTACTAATCAAAATATCTATCTTAAATATTACTCTCATAAATTCACTACTAATTTAGAAGTAAGTAATCAATAAGATTCCTCTACCATTCTTGATATTACTAAATCTAATGTAATCATTGAATAACTTTGCAAAATTAACATCAATTTACATGAAGACACTTAGACCCTTCATTTTGATGGCACAAAATGTCTCCAAGGAGTTGGGGTAGGTTGTATACTCACTAGTCTTCATAGTAAAATTATACCTTTAGCATTTTAACTTACCTTTGATGTCATCAATAACATGGTAGGATATGAAGCATTAATCCTAGGCATGAGAGTAGAAATTGATTTAGACATTGTATATCTACATGCTTTGGGTGAATCCCAACTCATCTACTAATAGGTTAATGGTGATTATCAATGTAAAAGTGAAAATATAATTGTTTACCATCAAATGGCCACTCCCTTGCCAAATAATTTTCTTATTTTACCATTGAGCCCATCCCTAGAGATCAAAAATCCATTGTTGATTCACTTGCTTCTTCAACATCCTTATTTCATCTTCACCAAGTTCTCACTGATTCCACCTTTCTTATTTAAATAAGAAAGTCCCCATATTCCATCCAATCATAAGATTCACTTATCTATCATATTGAGGCTATCACCATTCGACATAGCCCATGGTATAAAGACAATATTTTATTCCTTGAGCTTCAAACCTATCCTCTGAATAAGGATTCTTGTGAAAAGACTTAAATTTGCAAACAAGATTTCAAACATGTATTTTTATATAAAACCCTTTATTATCACAATTTTGAAGGTACCTTGCTTGGTTATGTCATGAAAGAATAGGTTCCTCATCTCTTTAAATAAGCACATGGGGGCATTTGTGGTGGTCACTATAGTGGACATGATACAACACATAATTTCCTATGTATGTGATACTTTTGGCCTACTTTGGAAAAGGATGTTATCAAATTTTCTAAAAAGTGTAATCCTTGCCAACTTCATGATGATCTAATCCATTTTCCACTATTAAAGATCTAAATAGTGGAATCTATGATCATAGGAATCCAAGAAGGCAGGTTAGTAACATTTTAGTTCAAGCAATAAAAACTATAATAAACACACTAACACTTACACTCCAAGCGTAGATCTTATGGGTGAGCTTAGTAAAGAAAGATAAATGAAATCAAAACTAAAATGTAAAAGACAAAATCCTTTACCTTCCTTAGGATCTCTAAATTCATTGTTGAGTGGTTTTCTTGACTTGTGCTTCAAATAGTCTTTAACAATAGAGGTTTTGTAGTTCCTTCTCTCCTTAGAAATATGGATTGTGTTTTGGATTGAATCAAGATTTTAACATTATAACACTACTTGCAAAGCAAAATTTACATTAAAACAATACTCTTATCAAAGATTTGAAGTCATTTATGAAGGATAACCATGCAAAAAAATAGCTTAAAATTCAATAGGCAAGGTAATTTATTTATAGGATTAGGAACTAACCCCAACCCAAGGTGAGTCAAGGTGGAGTTAAGGCTTGTAATAGGTTAAAATGTAACCTAGGTGAGTCAAATATAATCACAGTAGAGTTAATAATTGTCAAGTAATAATTATTTGTAATGAATATGTGTGGCTTCCAAAATGAGCTATTTTAGGATATTTATAAAGAACTTGACAACTCACAAAGGTCACGATGATAGGCTAGGATATTTGCATTTTTGAATTTCCTTATTTATTTATTAATTAATTGGATATGGATAATTCAACTAGGCATTTAATTTAGTTTATATTGTTAATTAATTATGATTAGCCATTTATCTCTTTCAAGACATGATTTTTTGTTCATGTGCCCCACTTAATAGGTCCACAAAACAAATTGACTATTGTGATGCCACAAGGTGCTTAGGGATAAATTAGTGAGATGTTATTATTTCATATGATAGGATACCCCAATTAGGGATGTCTCAATGTGATTCTAAGCTTTGATAAATGATGCACAAGCAAATTTTGAGCATTTGGTGATTCTTAGGCTTAATTTACAATGGTTGGTAGGAATCAGTCTAAAGTCTAGTCAAAAGCTAATTTTAAATGTCTATAATTTGCTCCTATTTGGAAAGGCATTTCAAGCTGGAGGCATAGTAATGTCTTTTTAAATAATGAAAAGGTCATATATTCCTAAAAATTCAATGGTAATGGATGAACTATAGGTGACCCCTCAAGGGAGTGGTTGAAAAAAGGGTTGCTGATTGGTCCCTCAAAAGAAAAAAATGATGGGACCAAAAGGATAAAATATATAGATGAGACTAATTTTCCTAGAGGTAGTTATAATCAGTGGTATATAGAGCTACCCTGATTTAGCAAACAAACATGATGATTTTCTCATAGGTAGTTATAATCATCGATATAGGTGGGACAAAAAAGGTAATGATTTTCCCAAAGGTGGTTATAATCATTAACCTTCAAATAGAGGGAAACACAGTGATTTTCCCAAAGGTGGTAATGCAAGTGGGATGGTATACAATGATTTGCCCATAAGCAGTTATAAGCATTGCACCCTAATAGTGGTAAATATGAGGGAATATGATGGCAAATGGGTATAGAGGAGAAAGATGAATTTGGGAAACCTTATAGTAGGGAGATGCTCATCTAAACTAATAATAATACAAAATATGTCATGATTTAATTACTCTATATGTGGGATAATGATTTGGATTAGATCAAGAATGTTGCTAGTGCCAAGGAGTATCACAACCTCACTATTATATATACTCCTTAAGATGATTTTTAATATAGCACATGATAGTATGAATCATTATAGAACACCAAGATGACTTAGGAAAAATATTCAAAAGGACTGACACGTAATCCAATAAATAAATGAAAACAATGCACCATTGATAAAAACCATGATGACAATGTTGACATATGTATATAGATGTATTCAAGAATAATACATAAGGAATAACCCAATGAATGCACATATATTAAATCAAGTCACAACCATAAAGCAAAAAAATAGGCAAATAAACAAGCAAAACACCAAGAAAAGGAATAACCAAACAAAATAAAGATAACAAAAATAAATAAACAACAAACAATGGTTAATCACAATGTTAGTGGACATAGAGAATAAACAAGAGGACAAACATTGCCCCTAGGTAATATGAGAAAAACAAACAAACAAGCATAATGAGGAAATAGAAGAAAAGGAAGGGGGTGGCTGAGTTGGCTCTAGATGCTCTAGGCAAATGGATGCTACCTACATAGTTCCATAGACATAATATCTAACAAAAACTTCAGGCCAAATGTAGTTCTCTTAGGAAATGGGATAGAATAAAAATGATGATAAGAAGAAAACATGATTTTATTATAGAATAATATGGGAATGGGATCAAAAAATGGCAAGAGTGTGGGACATTAGGCCAGTAAGGATGGGGAAACTAAATGACAAGTGGTTTCTTATTAAGTAGATATGGATCCTAGAATCCTTAAGGCAAAGAAGTGGTCAATGTTTAGGAATTTATAGTTCTTTTCAAATATTTTTGGAGCTTTTGGAGCATCTCAACTTGATAGATAATGATGAGATTCTAAACAGTCCAAGATCTCAAAATGATGAGAGCATTCAAATTGTAAATGCTCATAAAATGGTGAGAGCGTGGTAAAGGGGTGACTAGCTAAAGTCAATGTAAATCAAGTGATACCTACAAAGTACCAAGATGGGACCTCAAGTCACTATAGTTCTACCTTACAATTGAGGAATCTAACTAGCTAGCAGCTAATTTAAATAAAATAGGCAAAGTTGGAAAATGGCATAGTATGACATAGGCATGACAAGGTGGTACTTCAAAGCATGATAAACAAGTGTTGTCCCTAATTTGACCATAGGTAGTTATAATTAAGAAACAATGATATATGTAAATGTTACTAATTTAGCCATAGGTGATTATAACTAGTAGCATGATGGTGAGACATTGATTTGCCCAAAGGCAGTTATAATTAGGAACACTTGATATAGAATGGAACAAGAAATGAAGGATGTAACTACCAAACCACTATCATACTACTCCAAAATATGGCCTCTGGCTGAAATAATAAATCAATTACTAAACTAAATTAGAATTTTTGTGTTGAAAAGTGGCCATGGAACCAATTAAATAAAACTAAGGTCAAAGGGCTAGGTAGGGAGGGTAAAAACAACTTGGTCAATGGGAAAGGCATGGTAGAATGGTATGGTGGAATGGAAAAGTGATAGAGTGGTATGGTATGAATAAGAATTCCAATATTTTGGTACAACATAAACAAGCCTCATAGATAATACATCTAGTCTCTCAAGTGAAGTAATGCATGAGGTATATAATGTTCATTGGTTCATCAAGTTCATCCCCATCTAGTGTAATGAGATTATATTCTCCAACACCATAGTTTGAAAAAATGATGAATGGGCCTATCCAGTTGGGTTTTAATTTGCCTTTGTGATTATTATTGGATGTGGTATTCTATTGGTTTTATTTAAGGGCAAGATCACCAATCTCAAATTTTCAATGTGTGATGTGCCAATTATAGTGGCCACAGAGTCAGTTCTGGTATGCTTGAAGGTTATTAACTATGGTAATGTATTTTTCATCAAATAACTTCATCTCTTGTAAGTGAGGTACTCAATAATCTTCATCATCTAGGACATGCTTTAAATAAATATGCAAATAAGGTAACTCAATCTCAATGGGAAGAATGGCTTTAGTGCCATAAATAAGGGAATATAGAGTTACTCCTATTAGAGTATGGTAATTGGTATGGTATGCCCAAAGGGCATATAATATTTGGAGGTGATAATCATGACTAACATCATTGAAAATCTTTTTAAGGATGTTGACAATGGTTTTATTAAATGTTTCTACTTCTAGTGATGCTCCTCAAGAGGTGTTTCAATGATGGTCATAATGGATTCATATAGGAATTAGAATGTTAGTATTTTTGAATCTATAAGGGTTGCTTTAGCAAATTGATCTGCAAGAACATGTCACTTGATTTCTTTTTGGTTGACATATTCTATCTCAAACTCACTGAGAAACATGATCTATTTGGCCATGTGGCCTTGTAAAGTTGTTTTAGATAGTATATACTTGAGTGGATCTACTTTTGAAATAACCATGGTCTCATTGTTCAAAATTTAATGTCATAGTTTTTGAGATACAAAGATCATAGCTAAACATGCTTTTCAAATGGGCATATAATTTTTCTCATACGCAACTAGTGTATGGTTTAGATAATACATGGATTGATCCTTTCCATTATCACCATGTTGAGTTATAAGTGCCACAAAGGCTTTATTCATGGTAAATAGATACAATAAGAATGACTTTCTTGGCATTAGAGCTAACAAAATAGGTATATTGGTAAGGTATTATTTTAAATGCCAAAAGGCTTTCTATCATTTATCATCCCAATGAAACACGACACCTTTCTTCATCAATTGTGTGCACGGGTGGCATTTCTTGGCCACCTAAGAAATGAAGCATTTGATAGATTGTATCTTGCCATGTAAACTATGGAGATGCTTTAAATTGGAAGGTGACAACATTACTTTTATAGCTTGTACTTTGGCTAGATCGACTTCAATACCTCTATGAGACACAATGAAGCCAAGAAATTTTCCTGAAGTAACTCCAAAAACATGCTTATTAGGATTGAGTCAAACCTTATATTTAATTCTCTCAAATATCCTTCATAGTGATGTATGATGATCATCCCTAGTCTTTTATTTTCCCAGTATCTCATCGATGTAGTCTTCAATAATGTCATGCATCATATCATGAAATATGATGGTCATGGCTCTTTGGTATGTGGCCACAGTGTTTTTGAGACCAAATGGCATAACCTAATAAAATAATGTTCCCCACATAGTGGTGAACATTATTTTATGTTCACCCTTTAATACTATACATCTAGTTATATCCCTAAAATCCATCCATTAGTGAAAGCATTTTGTATCCTACTATAGAGTCAACTATTATGTCCATTTTTGGTAGAGAAAAGTCATCTTTGGGGCAGCCCTTGTTTATATCTATGAAATTAGTGTAGATTATGATTCATTCTAGCTTATTACTAACCGCCACAATATTTAAGATCCACTTTGAATAATTGATCACTCAAATACATCTCACTTCCAAGATTTTTTCCAACTCTTTATTTACTAATAAAACAATGTGAGGATGCATCTTTCATAATTTTTTCTTCATAGGTTTGGCATCAAGATGTATAACAAGGTGGTTTACAACCAAGGTAGGGTCCAAAATTGGCATGTATGAGTAGGACCAAGCAAATATGTCAACAAATTCCCTTAAAAGGGCTATAAATATGTCACATTCCTCCTCAGTGAGAGACATGCCTAATTTTATCCATTTTGGGTTATCTAGAGTCCTGATGTTGACCTTTGTTGTGTCTTCCACAAGAAGAGTTGAACTATCTTCCAAAATAGTTGGAAAAGTTTTAAATTGGCCTACAATGATAGATTCCTTTGTTTGGACTAGCTCTTCAAGTTCTCCAAAGGAAGATGAATCAAAATCTCCTAATGGTAAGTATGGCCATGTGACAAACACTGTTGGAAACTCTTGAATGATTTGGTCAAAAGAATCTTATTCAATAGAATTGAACTCAGACCCATAGGTAAGTTCATCATTGGTGGCCACCTAATATATATTTTAGGAAGGTTGAACACCCCCATCTAATGGCACCTAAAACAAGTTTTCACCACTAGACTGGCCTTTCTATTTACTTTTTCCCTGGTCCAAAAGTTCCTCAAAGAGGTTTTCAATTTGGGACCTCAATGTTTTATTAAATTATTTGTGGCTAAGGGTGTTCACCCATTCTCCAAAATAGGCTATAGGATATAATTTGATTGAGAACCCTTTTTTGTGGTCTCCCAACAAAACATTGTCCCTTAGGCCTAGAAAATTGCAGAAGGCCTCATCATTATCAAACTCATATATAGGCAATATGTATTCTTATTTTTCTTAGTCTATAAGTTGAGGGTGATATAGAGGAAGCATATTATTGTGAATAACTGGTCTAAGGGTACAAATAACATTTGGGTCAAACAAATTGATATTGGCCAAGTATTTTTAAGGGATATGATCAGATTATGCTTCACTATTGACATCATCTTCACTAGTAATTAGTGTTGGAACATGAATAAGATACATGGGGTCACCCCTAGGTGGTTTAAATTTAAGACCATAGGTTCATTTGTATTGAGTGGAAAAAATTGGCTCAAGTGTCCCTCATTGATTAGGCATAAGGTCTCCTCCTTCATAATCACGCTTCTCCATGATTTGATTTGGAATAGGATACTTGGAATTTTGATAACAATCAACCAATTTGTCATTATACAACCATGATTCATCATCTACAAGTGGGTCCTATTCTTGGCTAGTGGTTGGTGTGAAAATAAAAGGTGTTGAACTATGCAGTTTACCTTTTCCCTTTCATTACCATTTTGTGCAACTTGGTTTGGATTTATGTCTTCCATAGGATTTGAGGTTATGTGAAATCTTGGCAATGTAGAATTTATCATGGGTCAAATATTATTTTGGGCCATTAACCGAGATTGTATAATGAATAGACATATCAAGAGGCATCATATGGGAAAGTGAATCAAGGGTATTTGGGTCAATGTAATTGGCCTCTAGTGAATCAACAAGTATTTCTTTCCCTTGTCCTTTTTAAGAACTAGATTCAAACCAAAATGGTATTTATATCTTTTATACTCAGCCTTCAAATGTTTACAATGTTCATATGGCTACAAATCTCTATGGATGGTGACCTCCATACCTAAATGGGAGAACTTCATACATTGGTATGATTTTGATGGGTTTGCATGAATTTCATGTATCCAAGGTGTTCCCAAAAGCAAATTATATGATAAATCAAGGTCTAACACATGGCATAATGTATCATGGGTAAAAGGCCCAATGATAAATAATAAGTTGATAGAGCCCTATAATTCTCGCTCTTCATTGTCATAGGCCTTGATTATGATCATTTCTAGTTGGAGATCACTTTTTGTACACCCAAGAAGATTGATGAGCTTTATGGATACAATATTTAGACCTTATCCATTATCTATGAGGACACATTTAACTTTGTGCCATATTATGACAACTTTGATGTACAATGGATTATTATGCTAAGGGCCAAGGGATGAATATCACTTTGGTTAAGGTTTAATTGTTGGCTTGGGACTAGATGTCCAACCAAAGCTTGAAATTTATCTAGGGAGATGTCATTGGGAACTTGAGATTGATCAAGAAACTCTATTAAGATGTTCTTGTGGATTGTAGATGTATGCATCAAATTTAAAATGGAAATTTGTGCTGGTGTCTTCTATAGTTATTCCATAATATCAAGCATATTTTCTTTAGTAGTTGTAAATGGCTTGTTCCTAGTTATAATGTAGGTTAGATGGGTGTAGTGGAAAATGGTTATGGGCCTAGTATGGTAATATTTGACTGTTGAGTTGTGATTACACAATTAGGATTAGATACAAGACCATTGTTGCTAGCAAATGATGGTGGTAGGGGACTTGATAGGATACATCTTAGTTATCAGTGCACTTGTGAATGGTCACAAGTCAATAATGAATTATTGATATGAGGTACAAAATTAGTAATACCTACTTGCTAATACACCTATATGCAGTCCCAGGTTAAGGAATGATCACTATTATAGGTTGGTTGGTTGGAATTGATTATAAATGGTCTTGTTTGGTTAATAATTGATCTTGGATTAATGGAAATGGTAGAAATACGACCTCTTACAATATGGTCTATAACCTTTTTTTAGTTATGTGCAACTTTGTGGTAGGTCTATTGGTTGTTAGAATCATTTTGGTCTTGGTTCCATCCATTCATTTGTTGTTGATACTAGTTTTATTGGTTTTATCTTGGTTATTGATATTGTTATTGTTGTTGTTCTGGCCATTACCGTTATTGTTGGTTGTTATGTTATGAAAATGGGTTTTGATAAATAGCCAAATTTTGATTGGATGTAGAATATCCATTATCTAATGTTATCTCCCCATTTCCAATATATTCTAAATAAGATATTTGATCTACACACAACACATATTATGTCCATTAATCTGATGATATTCACAACATTCACTTTACCTATACCAATATGGATAAAGAATGCCCTTAAGATAATGTTTTGAAATAGGCCAACTAATCAAATTAGCAACATCTAGCTTACAAAACATAGATTTAATTGGTTCTCCAAGGTCACTAAATATGTGACAAGTAGGCATAGTTCTCCTTAGAGGAGGGATTTGTAAAGGCAAAGGTTTATGTATTTGTTGTGTTGGTCTAGGTTGTTGCATTTGATGAAGAGGTTGTTGGTTAGGAGTAATTTTCATATGTGGCATGGGCTGAGAAAATGGTGTTTGCACCATTTAGACATGTCATGAATTATTTACTCTATTTCTAATAACATTATTGTTGCAATTAAACTATTTAGGTTTGTCATAATTGTTGGTTTTAATGCTTTTACTTAGACTTGGTTCTGATTTGGCCATTGTTTTGGATTTGATTCTAGTTCTGATTTGATGAGGCTATTGTAATCATACTTCTCGTGACCCTACTCCTTATGATTACACATCAGATCATGTAAAGACTATTGACCCTAGTTATCCCATTTAGAGACATCTTCCACTTTCTTGGACCTTTCCCACATGTTATTTTCATCCCCTACACATCCCTAGTCCATCTTGGTATTTTCTCACACTAGATAGGCTCTTTAAGAACCCCTTGGGCCCCTTTTAGAAACTTATTGACCACCATAGGCCTCTATTTGACCAAAGCCATGGCTTAGGAAGGAAACCTAGGGAGGAAACACATGGCATAAGCCACATTTTTCCTTCATAAAAGTCATGGCCTACGCCATGACCTAGGCAAAATACATGAAAAAGGCCCTAGTTTGGTCTCAAATGGCTAAAAATGGCTAGTTTGTAATTGTTTGATAGATTAGGGTTGAGATATATGCTTATTTCTCATTAATTTGATCCTCTAAATTCACTCTCTCATGTATCTCTACTATGATATTCTCACCTAATCATTCACATTTAAATCTTTGCTACCTCCTTGAATCTCTCTTGGTTCTTTCTTGGCATAATATCTTTCTTTATGTAAAGGGATGCCCTACTCTATTATATCTTCCATTGGTAATTCACATTTCTATGTACAGTGTTCTTAAAGCTTGTGAGTTTCTCTTTGCTCCCTCAAGACTCCATTTCACCTATCTATTATGTTCCTTGTATCTAATTTCTCATATTGATAGTTTCTCCTTCATCTCTTCCACAACTTTTGGCTTTTGGTCTGGACTTAACTTGCACACAACCTGATATTCTTCCTCTCTTTCCTCATATCTTGGACAATTGGTTGGTAGAAAGTTTGCACATCTATCTTGAGATTGATATGAGGGAATTTTACTCTACAAATTGAAAATATTTGTTAATTTTCTTAGTATACATGCTAGGGTTTGATTTGTTTTAGTGATTTAGTGGTTTTGTGAATTACTTAGAGTAGTTTCTAAAGTTTCTTAAAGTTTTATATGGTTAAATAATACTTTTATTGATTGAAAGATTATACTATTACATGTCATTTCTCTTTTAGAATCATTCCTCATTACATAATATAAATATACATGCTCAAAATGAACTTGACAACTTACTTAAACAATCTCTCTCTCTTTCTAAACTAGAACATTGCATTGTTAGAAAATAATATTATTGAAAGTGAAAGATAGCTTAAACCTAGACTAGGCATGATCTTTAACCCATTCTTGAAAATGTCTTTATTTATTAAAACATATTTAATTTGGCTTGAAAGTGCCTTAGCTTCTATATTTATAGTTCATTTGCTAGCTCTCTTTACTTGGTATTATTATTTGTATAATTTGTATACAATAAATAGTCTAGCCTTAACTACTTGCTTTACTATGGTTGGATATGATAGAGATACATGTATCCTTTATGCACTTAATCATGCTAGCCCCAACTTGGTTTATAATTCTATCTATAGCTTGGTATAAGTTAGAAAATTAGATAGCCACTATAGATCTCCTATAGCCCATAGAAGTCCCAAACCTTCTAGCCTCTTAGTGGTTTGTTTTAACACCTGCCAAACACTAGTGGTTCTATTCAGATTCTTAGAGCTACATTCTAGCATGCCCAATATGACCTCACATATGATATCATGCTAATTATATCCTATTTATAGATATCTTATCTAACTCCCCTTTGTTAGATATTAGGCTTTGCTCTTAGTTGTGTTTTAGCTCTCACCTTAGATGTTTTCTCTAGATTTGGTTCTATGTCATTCTCCATATTGGTTCTCCTTCAGTTTGCCTTTTTTGTTATCTTCTATGTTACTCTTGATTTATTGCATCCATGGCCAGTCTCCCACCCTTAGGATGCCAATCCTATTATATTTAGGGCTTCATCCCTGTACTCACTCATGATCAAGCTATAGCTATAATGGAATGCCATAGACACCATAAGACGCAGGAGGATCCCTTGACTTATCATGGTGGTGTATATCCTCTCTCATTTGAAAGGGAATGAGATTGATAGATCGATAACCAATGAAATCAATCTCATTTTCACCAATCAAATATTATTTCATCTGAAGATGTTTCATCTCAGCCTCATGCCATGTCTCATTCACCCATTTGAGGTGATGAGGATCCCCTTGTGCGATTGGGACCTGATGAGCTATAGGTGATCATTAATGATTACTATAGATGCCTTCAAGTAAATGAAGTGAATCATTCTCCCCCTAGGATTTAATGATGTGATTCCTTTGGATATAGAGCTCACACCCATTTAGTTTCAAGTGCCTTGACTAGTTCTCGCGTGATTTCCTCACCTCTATCCTAGCTAGAGACTCTAGAGTATGAACACCCTCATATCCATGTTGTGCATCATAGGTATTATAACTCAGTAAGGTATCACCATCATGGGGAGTCCTCCCATCCTCTTAGACATTCCTTTAGATATTTTGATGAGTGTGATAATTTTGATTATCACCTATAGACTAAAGATCTATGGGATGCCTATCAGGAGTATTATTACCCATCGATTGACCTTCATCTAATGGCACATGACTAGCATCATGGAGAATTTGGTCATCATGACCACTTTCATGAGTATTACATGTCTTTCCATCATACCCATGAGGAATTTTGCCTATCTTTTGGTCATTCCCCACCTTGTGGTAGAGATGATTTCCATCACTATATTCTTACCTAATATGAACCACCTTGATATCATCCTCTCTATGATCATGGTTATGATGATGACTATGGGCATATAAAACATCATTACCATCATGATCCCCCTAGATATCATCACCAAATTGATATCAACTATGCCTATGAGGATATCTATCGTAATCCTTTAGTCCCTTGGGTATGTACTATTTCCCTTCCTACTCCTATGCCTAAACTACCTAAGTTCAATGAAACTCGAGATTGTAGTCTCACGAAGCATATTATGGATTTCATGATGGCATGTATGGATTGGGAAAAGGATAAAATCATGATGTTAAATTTATTTTCTCAATCTCTGTGAGATGAATCTCTTGTTTGGTTTTAGAATCTATCTCCAGATTCTCTCTCTCGTTTCTAACTCCTTCTGAATGACTTCCTCTAATACTTTGATATCTCTAGGCATTTGAACCTTGGCATCCAATAACTCACCTCTATGGAATATAATAAGGGTGAATCAAACTTTGATTTTATGCATCAATTGCATTTAGCTATCTATACATGTATAACTAGGTTCTTAGATGATTAACTTTATGATATGTTCATGTGAGCATTGAGGCAGGAGGTTCTCCTTGAGGTACTCAAGCATGAACCCACATCATATAATGAATATCTTAATGAGTCTTTGAATAATGAATTATTTGAGGTGTGTGTAGGCACGTGTCTTGTATCTTCCCAAAATTCATCCTCTTCATGTGATTACAATTGTAATGTGATTGATGACAATGTCACTAATTCTCCTCTTGAAAAGAAGGACAAGAAGGACAACCACAAGGTGAATGCTTTGAGGATGAATCCAATTGGAAATAAGGATTTCAAATAAAGATAATAAAAATAATGAATGGTGTTTCATTTTGACCCTATCAAGTTGTATAATTACCATTAAATGAGGGGGCATGATGATTCCAATTATGCCACCCAAAATTTTGGTGCACAAGCCTCACCTCCATCTCAGAGTTCTCCTCTTGTTGAACCCAACCGCAAGTTGAACATGTTTAAGGATCCTTTTCTTGAACATAAAAAGGAGAAGAAGTATAAGAAAAAGAAGAAATAAAAGGCTAAGGCACCTCATTCTCCTTCTTGATCTTCTACCTCTTCTGACTCCTCTTCCCAGGTTGACCTATGAGGGAAAGCCAAGCATAAAAACAAGGTTGTTACTACTATTAACATAACCTCTACTAGGTATGAGTGTTTTGTCAACACATGCTTAGGCTAGGTTATTGACCCTACTAGAGATAATAGTGGTATTGGGCCTTCTATCCATCCCATGGGTTAAGGAATCCTAAGGTCATATTTGACTTTAGGTGTAACATCCCTCCCTAGGATAGATAACATGCTTACTCCATCATAAAAGAGTTACAAGTCCTCTCAGGTAAGATCTCCATTTGGGACCTTCTTTGCCTTTGCCTCAAGCAAAGGGCCTCATCTTTGATGAGATTGGTGTCTCTCATGAAGTTATGCTACATGATAACATCAAAGTGTTGTTAAAATATGATGCACATGAGTACCCTCATCCTCCTATCTTATTTTTTGACCCAACCTCTTTTCTAGACACTTTAGTTCTTGAAAAGATTACTTGGTTCCCTCTCTATATTAAGACTTATATTGATGATTACCATGTTAAGTAATGTATTATAAATGAAGGATCTATATTGAATATCATGCCCCTACATGTGTTCAATGAGCTCAGGATTAGTCAGAAAAAGCTCTCTAATTCTTACCATAAATGCGTTTTTTCAATAATGACATAGTTTTGTCAGTGGGGAATGTGAAGCTTTAGGTCAAGTTTGGACCCAAGATTGTTAGGATTGAGTTTTATGTTTTAGACCTTGATCTTTCATACAAAATGATTCTTGGCCATCCTTAGACCACTGCCATATAGGCTATTACATCGACCATGTTTTGCATGGTTTAATTTATACATGAAGGTGAGGTTCATACCCTAGATGTTGACCCAAATCCCTAGGCATTTCTCTACACAAAGATAAATCCCTCAAATGAGGATTTGTCTATCTCCTCATTGGGATCTATATATTCTCATACACCCCCTATTTATGAGTCTCATTTGCTCAAGGATGAGCGTTGTGATCTAGCTGAGTACCAATCAATGTTATTCTTTTAGAGTCTGGCATGCATTGGCTGACTCCCTCTTCTACTCCACGATGCTAGGCTTACTCATATCTCTTCAAAGATATCTCCCTAGATGTTGATATTTCCCTTGCATCATGCTTTTCCTATTAGAGTATATGCTCTCTCAGTATGCCTCTTATTGAGATAACTAACGTAGCTAAATTTGATCTCGAGTGTTGCTTCATTCACATTATGACACATAATCTACTCAAGGAGATAAAGGATTACACCAAGATCATATAGGCTTGTCATAAGAATGATTATCCCCTTGATCATCTTCGTTTGGAGATCTCTCTCACTGATGGCCCAATCTATGGTATTCCTATTGTGAATTTCCTTGCGATTAAACCTGAAGTGTTAGATTAATCATTCCCTCCCATGACTATGTGTTTCAAGGAAGGAAATGTTATGGATGTTTAAGGATCTATAGGCATCAACCTTAGTACCTCAGTAAGGCCAAATATCATTAAGATCAGTTTTAACCTTTTTCCATAAGAATGGGATGTTTTGGTTGCCTTCTTATGCAATTTTTTGGATGTATTTACTTAGGAATAGGTTGATATAAAGGGCATGGATCCTAACATTGTTGTCCATAATATTGTTATGGATGATGGGACCTAACCTATTCACAAAAAACAAAAAACAATGGTGTTCAAAGTCTCCCAACTAGTAAAGGTTGAGATTGAGAAACTCATCCGAGTTGGTTTCATCCAAATCATTGAATACCCCTGATGGGTGTCCAATATTGTTTTTATTCTCAAGAATAATGGATCAGTTTAGATCTATATTGAATTTTGAGATTTCAATATGGCTTACCCAAAGGATAATTTTCCTACTCCTTTGATTGACTAGATTATTGATTCTACCACTAGTTTTGAGATCATGTCCCTCATGGATGGGTTCTCAGCATACAACCAAATATGGATTGCATCCAAAGACCAACACAAGATAAAATTCACTATCCCTTGGGGTACCTTCTATTATTCTATCATACCTTTTGGTCTAAAGAATGCTAGAGCCACATATAAACATACCATGTCCCACATTTTTCATGACCTTACCCATAAGATTGTTGAGTGTTATGTTGATGATCTCCTTGGTAAATCCCCCAAGTGGGATGAGCATGTACAAGACCTTAGGATCATCTTTGAGCATCTTAGAGAGTATCATATTAGCCTTAACCCTAAGAAGTGTATTTTTTGCATCTCCACTAAAAAGCATATTTGATTTTTCATTTCACAAAGGGATATTGAGGTGGATCCTAAGAAGATCAAGGAAATCCTTGAGATGCTTCCCTTACACAACCTTTTTCAATTGCAATCCTTCCTGGGAAGGCTCAAATTTATTAGACATTTCCTTGAGTAGTATTCTCACAAATCCATACTCCTCATGTGTCTCTTACACAAGAATATGCCATGTTTATGGTATACTAAAGTCCAAGTGGATTTTGAGGAATTGAAGTGCATGTTTCATAATCCTCCCATCCTATTGGTACCCATTGAGGGGAATGAGTTAATCTTGTATACCTCTATCACTAATATTTCTATTAGGGGAATGTTATGTCAAAAGGATGACATTAGAAGAGAGAGAGATATGTTTACCACATATCTTGCACACTAGTTAGCCCCAAGCTCAACTATTTTCTTATTAAATGATAGTGCCTCTCCCTCATCTTTGCCACAAAGAAGTTGAGACATTACAAGTTGGGCTAGAATACCAACATGATTATCTAGTCTGAAGTCTTAATCCTTTCACTATGTCATCTTTAAGCTAACCATTCTCTATGTCATCATTAGTGGTATATTATTCAAGAAGGGTCTCAATGGTGTGTTGATGTAGTACCTCACCCTTGAGGATACTCCTCTTGTGTTGGAAGAGTCTCATGGGAGTGTTTATGGTGGCCACCCAAGAGGGAAAGGCACTACTTAGTGTATTCTTAGGATGCGCTATTACTAGCCCACTCTTGTTAAGGAAATAATCTAATATGCCAAGAAATTTAAGATGTGCCAAGTCATTGGGGATGTCATCAATGCCCCTATAAGACCCTTACATTCCATTTTATCTCCTTTTCCCTTCTTGGTTTGGGCTTTAAACTTTTTTAGTGAGTTCAAACCCACCTCTTTTGATGGCCATCATTGGTTCATCACTACCACTAACTATTTCATGAAGTAGGTTGAGGCCATGGCTCTTAGCGACATTTGTAGAAAGACCATCACCAAGTTTGTCTTAAACTAGCTTATTTGTAGGTTCAAGGTCCCCACTATGATTATAGATGATAATGGCTCAAGCTTCCAAAGCCCTGAGATGCATGAGGTCACTAAACACTTTGCGTTCAAGCTCTACTTCTCATCTACCCATTATCCCCATGGAAATGGGCAAGTAGAATATTCAAATAAAACTTTGAATAAAAATTATTCTTTGTATTATCTCCCAATCCAAGAGGGACTAGCATATCATGCTCTATCCTGCCCTTTGAGCCTAATAGAATAGATTTCAAATGACCATGGGGGAAACTCCATACTCTTTTGTGTATGGGTCCAAGGTTATTATTCCCTTAGAAGTATTAATCCCTTCACTACAGGTTAAGATGTTTACATCTCTTTTTGATGATGAATAACATGTCACTCAACTCACTAAGATTGAACAATTATATGAACAATGCTTGGTCACTCTTGAGCATAACCATGCTTCTTAGCACTATCAACACCACCAATTTGAGAAGTTAGTGTACCCTCATCAATTAAAGGTAGGTGATATAGTTCTCATTTTCAACAAGGAACATCGTAATAAGGGAAAACTCATGCACAAGTGGTTTGGCCCTTTTGTTATCATTGCCTCTCTATAGAATGGGGCTTATCATCTCTCGTCCCCCAAAGGTGAGTTCTTTTGGCATTCACTAAAAGGGTTCTACCTCAAGACATTTCATGTCTATGGTCTGTGCATCCCTTTTAAAAAGTCTTCTATGGTGGTAAGGCAAACCTTTCCTCTCTTCTATCACCACTAACCTCCATACTACTTGTATATGTGTGTACGTGGGTTCTTTATTAGTAGTTCCTACTATCTAAGCACATGTATCTAGTAGACTATATTAGATGAAGCTTACACATCACACATAAAATAATACACACACACATGTGCTAATAATGAGAAATAAATGTATATATATCACACAAAATACATGTTTTTCTGTAGGTACATCACATGGCTTTCTCTGAGCCTAGGCTCACAGTCCCCAAAACTACCATGTGCATGGCTATACATATGATATTATCTTAGTTAGCCTATGAATGGGATACATTTATGGTATTCATGCCTCTGGTGGAGACCTCAACCTCTACCTAGTGACTAGTCAAACCACAATCTTCTCTAGGGATGCTAGCTAGTCTGCCTTATTTCCAATCATGTCTACTTCTCTCATATGTTTTTGTGCTACCTCAGCTCATAGCCAATCTATCTTGGCCTCTGATCTAGCTAATCATAATTTAGTTCATGATGTAAACATCTTGTGATGTGCTATATCTATCTCTAGTAATTTAATGTATGCCTCGTGCCATGCTGACTCTATCTCTAGCTATGGTATCTAGTGTCATGCCTTCGCTAGATTGAGTGAGGCTCACGCACCCACCCACTAGAAGTGAGTATGTGAATCTACCCTTGATGGTAGATGACACACCCACTCTATCATTGATGTTACTACCATATCATTTAATAAATCCCTTAGTATTATATCCACCTAGGGTCTACTCTATCTAGACTAGTCTCCTACACACACACACACAAAACACATATATTAGTTATATATCAACTCTTGCTAAGGATGAATACAAAGATAAAGTGATATATAGAAAATACACTTATCTTACTTGGTATAAATCATGGCATTTACATCTCTCCTATAATTCATGTTCCTCTTGGTGGTGGTGGTCCTTGCCATGGTGGCCTCTCTCCATCACTACCCCCTCACTCTATCCTGGTTACCTATCGTGCTCAAAACCAATTAGCTTGGATTGTTCCCATATCTCTTGTACTACTAGAGCCTATCTCTGTAGATGTTTGTATGAACCTTATAGACCTCAAAGCTCCTCCTATCCCATATAGGTCTCTACCCTTGCATTCTCTAGCCACACTATAGATTTGTATGGATCACAAAGGCAGTCCATATAAGCCCAAACCTATCTACAAACTATGAAGCCCATACAGTGCCATCCTCCTATATAGGGTATGCATTGATACCCCATGGTGTCCTTAGCCATGTCAATGGGAGCCTCTTATAAGCTTAGTACATGAGTAAGCTAGGTTGTGTCAATCTATGTACCCCTGTAGATTAGATGTGATCTAACTACTGGTATAGTCTACCTAGGATATATTATCACCATCCATATCTTTGTCCTCCCTCCACACATTAGAAAAATCCTATCCAAAAGAATGGTATTCATCCCATACTTGGTTGTAGTAGAGCCTCATAACCATAGTGCATGCTATCACAATCTTGAGTGTGGGTACCCTTAACAATAACGATGTGATCTATAATCCATGTCTATTCTATTGAGGATAGGGTCCCTCCAAGTAGAGATCAGTTACATCTATATCTTATACCTATGATATATATATCTCTCTACCCATAGGCTCCATCCCATAGATTTGGTAAAGGTCCTCAATACTAAGGATGACCTCTGTCTAGGGCCTTAACTAGAACACATGTCTCTTTGGGGCCCATGTGGTCATCAACATGCTCATTATGTCCCTACAATAATGCAATGGGGGTACATGTATTAGTCTCTAAATTCCTACACTTTGTAGTCACTCTCAATCCTCCACAAGTAGAGCATCTACCTCCTTGACTAACCATGATAGGACTCTCTCCTAGTTAGTCACCTCATATGGTCTATATCTCTATGTTAGCTGATCCCTATCCTATGTAGGGTATCCCTCCTCTAGTATGCTAACTCCACCATGTATATGAAAAATCAATAAAATAGGTAAATAAATTAGTATACTAGCCATGAAATGAGTAAGCATTAGTAAAAAATCAATTGTTTTATCTACTTTACTTATTTCTTCCCTCTCCTTCTTGTTCTAACCCCTTGTGGGACCTCCCAGGATCTTCCAAGATCTCCAGGGCCTATCTTATGGTCGCAATACCCTAGGCTATGGATTTTTGGGAAAAACCATGGCTTGGTAGTGAGTTAGGCTACTATTCCCATGACTTGATAGTGCACTAGGCCATGGTCTAGCCTAGCCAGACTATGACCTAGGGTGTGGTACCTTAGGGAGCCCTAAGGCTCCCTGTTTCTTGCTTTATGGGCCACAATTTGAGCTCTCATTGATCCTATTCTCTTTATCTCATCTAGCCCATATTTTTAACTCCTTATTTTTCCCAATTAATCTAGTAAATCATTTTAAATGAGTTAAAACACATTTAGGGCCTCACAAAAACCAAAAAATGAAGAAATTTGCAAATAATTCAAAGGACTTACCCAGACTATCTTCTACATCTATGGCATGCTCCTATGTCCTCATTCATTTTTCTAGGGATTTAGTTACTCATAGGCTCTCCTTTAGATCTCTCATAGTGAAAAATAGAGTGAAAATGAATTACTTTTCTCTCTTTTTCCTCTTTTTAGCCATTTTTATTGCTTTTCATGGGCCCTTTTTGGGTATTTTACCCATTTTTAATTTTTAGACTATGAAACCTTCATATTAGGGATTTTGGCATGTTTTAAGTGTATTTTTGGCCTCCATTTTTTAATTTAAGGCTTCTTTGGGCTTACTTTGGCCCCATTTTGGTTCTCGAGACCCCTTCTAGGTCCCCATTAACCTTTCAGGCCTATGCCCCATCCCATGGGCACCCAAGGATAGAAGTTACTTGCTGTGCTTCTTTTAGTTAGTCATTCATATAATTTTCCATAGTCAATCCATTCTAACTTCCTCTCTCTCTTTTTTATCATGGTTGTAGGTAGGGTTACTAGTTGGTTGTAATGGTTTAGGATTTACTCTAGTCTTATTGACTGGTCTTCATCTTCTCTAAACTTCCCCCCACATTCCCTTGTTACCTCATCTACAACTAGTATTGGTCAACCACTACAGTTATGGCTTGGTTTCATTATTTGTTTTCCTCATGCAACTCACTTACACTACCTTACTTTGAGATTGCATTTCAAAAATTTCTAGTCTTACATCCTTGACCCCATCATGGTGAACCTCTCAATGGTGATTCACACAGATGGCAGTAGTTGGGACAACCTAAGACCAGTAGTTATGGCTTGGGTTATCGATGATCTATGGGGTCATGAGCTTGTTGTAGCTAGTTTCTTCCTTACCAATGAGATGGATAATAATACCAAGTATCATGTAATCATTGGTGCCTTGAGTGATACCCATGATTTAGGCACATTTTATGTTTAATTATTCTTTAACTCGTTATTGGACTATCTCAACTCACAAGAGTCTAGGCTAGCCTTAGCTTTGAGTTTCTTCTCCTCTTCAAGGAAGTGCATGATTTTCTCTCCTTTGAGGATGTCCAGTTCACCCATATCCCTCATGGGGAGAATACTAGGGCTAATGCCTTAGTGAATGTCATTTTAGATAGTATGATTTGATTTGATATCACTTGCATCCCTTCTTTGCAAGAGTTAGAGTTGGATTTGGATTTTAGATTATGTAACATTTACACTCTCACCCATGGATCATTCCATTGACTTCTTTTTCCACCATCCTTATTTGGTAAGTGTAGTTAATATTTCCTTTTATATTTTCAATTCTTGATTTCCTTTGCTTTGGTGTGGCTTCTAGGTATTGCACAACACTCCTTATTAATTTGAACACTAACTACTTATACCTCAGGGGCATATGTAATTATACTTCCCATGACCCTAATCCTCCCTATGATTACACATCAACTCATGTGTAGAATACCAACCCTGTTTGTCCCACTTAAAGGCATATTCCACTCACTTAGACCTTTATTACATGTTATTCTAATCCTTTACACATCCCCAATCCATGTAGGTCTTTTCTCACACCAGACATGCTCTCTAGGAACCCCTCGAGCTCCTTTTAAGAACTTGTTGACCACCTTAAGCATCTGTTTTACCTAGGCTATAGCTTAGGGAGGAAAACCATGGCCTAGGCCACATGTTTCCTTCACAAAAGCCATGGACTAAGGTAAGGCGTAGGTAGAATATATGAAAAAGGCCCTAATTTGGTCTTAAATGGCTAGTTTTTGACTATTTGATAGATTAGGGTTGAGATATATGCTTCTTTCTCATTAATTTGAGCCTTTACTTTCACTCTCTCCTACATATCTACTTTGATATTCTCACTTGATCATTCATATTCAAAGCTTGGTTGCCTCTTTGAAGCTCTCTTGGTTCTTGCTTGGCACAATAGATTTCTTTGTGACAGGGGATACCCTATTCTATTTTAGTTTCCATTGGTGATTCACATTGCTATCTATAGTGTTCTTAAAGATTATGGGTTTATCCTTTCTCCTTCAAGACTCCATTTTACCTATCTCTTATTATCCTTGCATTGGCTTTCTCAGATTGGTAGTTTTTCCTTCACCTCTTCCACAAATTTTGGCTCTTGTTCTAGACTCAGCTTACATGCAGCCTGATCTTCTTCCTCTCTTGCCTCCTAGCTTGGACAATCAGTTGATATAAAGTATGCACATCTCTCTTGAGATTGATATGAGGTAACTTTTCTTTGTAAAGTGAAACTCCTTCTTTATTTATTGTAGTATACATGCAAGGGTTTGATTTGTTTTAGTGATTTAGTGGTTTTGTGCATTTTTTAGAGTAGTTTATAAAGTTTCTTAGAGTTTTATATGTTTAAATAATACTTTAATTTATTGAAATATTATGCTATTACATGTCATTACTCTCTTTTGAAACATTCCTCATTACATAATAGAAATATACATGCTCAAAATGAACTAGATAACTCTCTCTCTCTCTCTCTCTCTCTCTCTCTCTCTCTCTCTCTCTCTCTCTCTCTCTCTCTCTCTCTCTCTCTCTCTCTCTCTCTCTCTCTCTCTCTCACACACACACACACACACACACACACACACACACACACACACACACACACACACACACACACAAAACTAGAAAATTTCATTGTTAGAAAACAATAGTGTTGAACGTGAAAGATAGCTCAAACCTAGACTAGGCATGCTCTTGAACCCTTTCTTGAAAATGTATTTGTTATTTAAAACATATTTCATTTGGATTGAAAGTGCCTTAGCTTCTAGATTTACATTTCATTATGAGCTCTCTTTACTTGGTATTATTATTTTCATAATTTGTATGAAATCAATAGTCTAGTGATATCTACTTACTTTAGTATGGTTGGATCTACTATAGATACATGCATCTTTTGTGTGCTTAATTTTGCTAGCCCCAACCTAGTTTACAAGTCTATCTATAGCTTGGTACAAGCTGAAAAACTAAATGCCACTATAGATCCCCTATAGCCTATAGAAGCCTTGAGCCTTCTAGCCTCTTAGTGGTTTGCTATAGCACCCTATCAAACACTAGTGGTTCCATTCAAATTCTTGGAGCTATAGTTATCTTGATGATCCCTTTGTTAATAAGGGTCCTTTCAATCAACAAACCTTTGTTGATGATTTCCTTAAAAGTTTGTGCACATTGCAGCTCCAAATGGTAATATTTTTTACTATGTAAATTATTGGTAAACACAGTGACTAATTTCTTATATAATAGACTATGGGTTAATCATTTAGTAAGTTCTCTCCATCTTTACAGATAACTTTCAAAGCTTTCATTGGCCTTCTATTTGGATTGCATTAAATATACCAATGAAATCTCATGTTTATGATTGTAGGAGAAATTTTGCAAAAACTTGTTTGAAAGATCATCAAAATCAGATATTGAGTTCTACAATTTTAAAAACTACTCCAAATATTGTCCTAATAGACTCCTTGGAAATAATAGCATAAGGTATATGTTTTTGTAGGCCACTAGTTGACAAGCAACAAATAATTTTGTTAAATGGGCCTTGGAGTCTCCTTTACCCTTGTATTTGTCAAATGTAGGTGGTTCATACCCTGGAGGAAATGGTATTTATAGATACTCCATGTTAAAAGGGTAGGAACACATGCCATCCAACCTAAACTTCTTGGTATTTTTCCTAGCTTGGATGGAGATAATTGCATCCTTCATTTGTTGTAGTTTTTGTGCTACAAAATTGGATGAAACATTGGATTGAGATAGAGGATGAATAGTAAAAAGTGGATTACTTTGATTGGGGTATAGTGGAGTCATGGTTTGCTATGGAATATTGGTTTAGATAGGGAATTGACTAAGAATATGCATATGCAAATTAGGATAATATTGTTGGAATTGCACCCATTGTGGTGCTATATTATGGTTTGGGTTTAGTATATATGCCTACTAAGGTTAATTAGGGATTTTCTATCAATTAGTCAAACCTTGATGATTAAGAAGAAATTATGAACCAAGACCATGTTATTGAGTTTATGCCCTGATTGACATTTATGGAATGGTAGAACCCCTTGGTTGCATGAACCCCTATTGTGAAGTAGATGCATGTTGAAGATTTGGAATTTATCATTTACCAATATATGTATGTTATTGATTATAAATAATTTGTGATTGTAATGGTATATTGGTCTATAAATGAAGAGGGACATTTATTACTACCTGGCAAGGTGGAACATTGATTTCCCCCTATTGAGGTAGCAATATGTTTTTCATTTGTTACAATGGTATGTTGGATGGTGCATTCAATTAGGGAATGTTATTCATCACATATTGTGGTGTATAAACTTTTGTCATATTTTTTAGAGGCATATCACTTGTTGTTTGACTACTTAATCCTTGTGGTTGTATACTTGAAGAATTAGATTATTGAAGATTAGAGGTAGTTAGTTACAGTTGGAAGGTAGAAGTTCTTACCCCCTTATGTTTATGAATCACTCATTATGTTAACTAAAGGCATATTTTATTGTGGACTATTTTTTTTTGTATTTACACCACGTTGGTCTAGATTGGATGATACTTTCATATTATGCACTATGTTGGGCTCACTATTCTATGTAGAAGTAGAATACACTTCTTGATAGATGGGGCCTTGAACATGTCTCCTACTAAAGTCCTTTATATTAATTATTCTATACCTTGATTCTCTTGGCTTGTAAATTTGATTAAGACTCCTATTGAAGGAGCTATCTCAATAAGAGGAGTGCTTGACATGGTCATATTGTTGAAGTTATGCACTAAATTCAAATAGGTCTAGTATGTTATTTGCATCTAAATGAAATGATATTCCATGAGACCTTTTATTATGAAAAGCATAAAAGGGTCCTAATACAACATTGGTACTAGATCTTGAGGATTACTAGAAGAGGCTTGTTTAGTGTTTTGATTGTTTAGTATATTGTAAGGTACTCTTACTAGACTTGAAATTTTTTTATGGGGGAAGTCTACTAGAAACTTAGCCCATACCTCCATGGCATTGATTAAGACTTCATACTTATTCATAATTAAGTGATAATAAAACAAATAAGGGTCATATGTTGATGGAATTCTAACATAGTATGGTTGTTGTTGATCTTGTTTTATAACCAAAGATATGCTAGCTAAGTAATTCTCTATTTATTCGTGATCATATTTTGAGTATGGATACATGTTAACCAAATAGTGGGCCAAAGGATCTTGGATTTTTTCCCCTAATTGAATGTTGTAAGGTGGATAAGGATCCATATAAAAAATGACATCGTCTCCATAGGGGTCTTGAACAAAGTCTTCTTATGTGACTACATTACCATATCCTGGATGATACATGACTCCACTATGTGTATAGTGAGACATATTCAAATCAATGGTAAATATTTCATGGTAAGAGGGTTTATATTTCTACAAACTCTTAAAAAATAATATATAAAAAGATAAATTGTTCTAACTCTATCTAACTTGGTCAAAGTATGGAGCTGTATCTCCAAAAAGGTCTATGATAAAACTTAATAAAAATAATCTAACATCAAATGTCTAACATTAAATGTCTCACATAAAAAGGTTAAGTGAATGAACTAAAACTATAATGCCAAACTCTAGGGACAAAGTGTTCCAAACAAGTCTAATCTAGAAAAAATAAAAGTTTCTAGGTATTTTGGCCAAATGTGGTGTCAAAAGCTAGGCTCAAACAGGCATATGCTAGGGCTTTTGGCAAAACAAGCACAAAATCTAGAATTTTAAATTAAAAGATATGATTTAATCTAAAAAATATGAAACACTTTGGCATAGAATATGCATTTGACTTTAGACATGAACTTGGTCAATTGGTATAAGGCATAAAAAAGATAGCTTATTTCTCCTGAATCTAGGCACAAACAATAGTTTTCAAATTGGGTAAAAAATTAACCTAAGTTTCACAACCCAAAAGAGAAACATCGATGTCTAGGATCAAATTAAACAAGGCATAAACACATATCAATCAATGTTTGGATTTGAACTTGTCAAATTTAATTAAAAATTCAACTTATGAAAACTAGGCTTATTTGAACAAACAACAAGCTAGACAAAATTAAATGGCATAACTGTACTAGGTAAATATCCAAAAGGCACATGTGGATTGGTTTCAATTTGGGAACTTTGACACAAGGTAAACAAGTCACTAAAATTATTTGAGTAGTGTAATGACATTATCACAATCTAAATATGTGATCGATAATTTGTTCAAGATTCCAGGGCACAGATTTGAAATGAATTGGGAAATGTAAAATTACCCATTCCAATCAAGTGACATATATTTATATCAAAAGACTAAGGTAAAGGTATGTGATAAAATAGATGGCATAACACCTCCTTAAAAAATAGAATAATGTGTACACAAGACTTGTTTTGACATGGAATAATAAACAAAATAGATAGTTTAGAATCCAAAAACCATGCAATAAAGGATAAAATGACACAAACACCTAAGTGTAATGTCCTAAATCCTAAAAATGACAAGTTTACATAGTACTACCAAATTCCATCTATATACATGTTCTTGAGAGGATTTGAAGTGTTAATCCAAAAATAAAAGCACATGAATAAGTAGGGTTTTTACATCCCCCCTTCTCTTAATCAATTGTATGGTGGCATGAAACTTTGAACTACTCACCTGCATCAACAATATGTCCATGACAAGTGGGGTTGTTCCAAAACTAAATTTTTGTGAGTTTCAAGATGGTCCCAAGTGTGGCTAACGTAATATATGATAATGTAATTTGGATCCATGTAAACCAACTTGTTGTGAAAAGGTCTTATCCTTTTCATAACCACTACATCTGTCACTTGCTCAGTGTAGTGCGATGTCCAAGTTTCCCATACGGTCCAAGACATTATATTAATAATGGATTTTGTTTAACCACTTAAGAAAATATCCTAATAAGTTGACTTCAATTTATATACCCCAACCTGGAGTGGGTTGAAATGATGCTGGGAGATGAATTCTTAGTTCAACACTTCCCTAAAGAACTTGTGAGGAGGCAATGAACTCCCACTCATAATCCAAAATGCATGAAAACAAATGATAAGTGAAAAGACTTTAACATCACATTTAGATCACCCAAACTAGATGGATTTGAGGAGATCCTTAATGATGTTTTTTCATACCTTTGGAAAATGTACAAAAGCAAATAAAGAGTGATTTTGATCACTTAAGTTCCATAAAGGGGATGAGGGAGAGCATACACACACTAATAAATTTACAAAAATAAACAAATTTGAAAGAATAAGCATAAAAACACAACACTCTTAAGAGTATATAATATAAATGTGAGTGTTTATTTTAATGAACTAAAGTGAAATGTTTATGAAATTTGGGCCCTTAGCTTTAATTGAACAACTTGAAAAAAAATTCATAAATAAACTAAGAATAAAAATAACTATATTCCTTTTATGCACCAAATAAAATGTTTTAAGGCATAAACACTTCCAAATTTGTGCCCTTTTCTAGCCTAGGTCCTATATATTTTAGAGGGTTTTTTCCTGACTTGAAGCACTTTTATGAATGATTAAAAAATATTTTGAAACAAGCTCTCATGTTTTCTCTTTTTTTTGTTACATAGATTGGCATCAATCCATATAAGGATCGATATTGATCTATATTAATAGATGCCAATCAATTAGGGATCAATGTTGATTCCTTCCTACCTACAAAAACAAAGGAACACCGAATATGTTTTCTCACAACAAGATGGTTATTAAAATGAGCATAAATCCAATAAATAAGACTAATTCCTATAGAAAAATAGTTAACCAAATGATATTCAATCTCGTAGGAACAAATTGAAAACTAGAAACCTTAAGAACCACTTATCAAACACATTTCTACCATGCCATGTTCTACACATAGGTGTCAGCATCAATTCTAGATGGATCGACATCGATTATTCATAATTTGTGTCAATCTTTGTGTAAAATTGTGTATGATTAAAAAATAGAATACAAGAAAAACAAAGGTAAAACTTGAATTTTGAAGATTCCTAAGCCTTTTTTTAGTAAAACTAAAATCTACATATTAGTTTCCTTAAATGTATAAAATGATCTATAATGTCCCATTGGGCATGTTTTGTGATCATAGGAATCCAAGAAGGTAGGTTAGTAACATGTTAGTTCAAGAAATAAAAACTTCAATAAACACACCGACACTTACACACCAAGCCTAGATTTTATGGTTGACCTTAGTAACAAAAGACAAATGAAAGCACAACTAAAATGCCAAAGATAACAAATCCTTTACCTTCTTTGGGATTTCTAAATGAAATTTTAAGTAGATTTCTTAACTTGTGCTTTAAAGAGTCTTTGGAAATAGAGGTTGTGTAGCTCTTTCTCTCCTTGGTAATATGGCTTATGTTGTGGCTTGGCTCAAGATTTTAACATTATAACACTAATTGTAAGGAAATTTTTGCATTATAATAATACTCTTCTCAAATATTTGAATTCATTTGAGCATGATAAACTTGCACCAAAATAGCTTGAAATTCAATAGGCAAAGCATTGTATTTATAAGTATAGGAACTAACCCAACCCAAGGTGAGTCAAAGTGGATTTAAGACTTGGAATGGGTTTAAACCTAACCTAGGTGATTCAATTATAACCCCAATAGAGTTAGTAGTTTTCAATTAATTATTATTTCAAATGAATAGGCATGGGTTACAAAATGAGATATTGTAGGATATTTTCAAAGAGTTTGACAGCTCACAAAGCTCATGATGATAGGCTAAGATATTTGCATTTTGGAATTTACTTTTTAGTTATTAATTGATTACACATGGATAATTCAACTAGGAATTTAATTTGGTTTATTTTATTAATTAATTTTGATTAGCCATTTAGCTATTTCAAGATTTGATTTTTGTTCATGTGTCCCAGTTAATAGGTCTATAGGCCAAATTGACTATTGTGATGCTGCAAGGTTCTTAGGGATGAATTTGTGAGAGTTTATTATTACATATGATAGGATACCTAAATTAGGGATGTCTCAACATGATTTTGAGCTTTGAAAAATGATGTACAAGCAAATTTGTGACATTCAGTGATTCTTAGGCTTAATTTATAGTGGTTGGTAGGAATTAGTCTGAAGTCTAGTCAAACACCAGTTGTGGCCATTTTTATATGTCTAAAAAATCTCCTTAGCCATTCTTCATGTGGGGATTATATCTCATAGGCAAACTATCTAGATCAAAACATGGGCATGTCTTTATCATCATGACTACTGAATATTTTACCAAATGGCTAGAAGCCATGCCTCTTATCAATATTATAGGAACCACTATTTATAAATTCATTCTCAATCAAATAATTGGTTGCTTTGTAATTCCCCATACTATCATTTTAGATAATGGTGATAGTTTTAAAAATAAATATGTGAAACAACGTTGTGCTAAATTTAAAAAAAAAAACAAAAAATTTCCACACCTTATTAACCACAATGCAATGGCTAAGGTGAAGCCACTAATAAAATTCTCAATAAAAACCTCCAAAAGACAATCCATGAAACTCACATTGATTAGCATCTTCATTTATATCCCACACTTTGGGCCTATCACACTAGCATATGCACTGCCACTGGGGTAACATTATTCTCATTAGTCTATGGTTTTGAATCTATCCTCCCATTAGAAGTTGAGCTTCCCTCTCTCCTTATATATATTTACAGTATAATACTCAATGAAGAATTACATGAAGCTCACCTTCTTTCTCTTGATCTTTTTGATGAACATCATCTCTCTGCTCTACAACATAATCACCAATATAAGGATCGTATCACCAAACAACATAAAAAAAAGGTTGAATTTCACACTTTCAATGTTGGTGATCTAGTCTTTAAATTAGACTATACCCATGATAAATAAAACAAATACACCAAAAAATGGTGGGGACCTTATTTAGTAAAATACATACTTGGTCCTAGCACCTACCACCTCCAAACTAATGAAGGACATGTTTTCAAAGAGCTCACCAATGTGTAATTTTTAAATAATTATTTTGATTAAATCCCTCCCTTATTATCATGGTTTATATATACTATATTACTAACACTTTTTTCATAATATATACATGGGTCTCACCCTATGAAACATTATTTCTTTCCACAAACCTTAGTTCCTTATCTTGATCCCTTGGTTTCTCTTTCTCATGAGTTGCATTGTAAAACTATGGATATGACCTGACCTTCCTCATGACTTCATTTGATCTTATTATTTATTTATTTCCCAATACATTTTACACCCTTTTGGGTCTCTCTTTTGTGAGTTACAATGTAAGACCATGGATAGGACTAGGCCTTCCTTATACATATCATCTTTTTCATTTTTAGTTTTCACATGATTTGTTCACCTTCTTAGGTTTCTCTTTTATGATTTGAAGTCTAAAAACATGGATGAGACTAGGCCCTCCTTATAAAATCACCATCTTTAATTAATTCAATGATTCTTTTTTCTAGAATGTCAAGAAATGGTTACAAGATTGTGATCCCTTGTTCTCAACTTTAGTTATTATTTCTTTTATAGATAAACCTCACACAATAATCTATGATATCATGTTTCCTTACACTTTCATTTTTTCTTATGAGAAGGAATCATAATTACATATCATTGTATCCCATTTTCACATTTTTCACATTTTTTGAGATTTGAAGTAATTCAAATTATTTCATGTTTCATTCCTCTTGATTTCCTTTCCTTTCATTCACTTTGGATAAAACAAATTTGAAGTCAAGATCATAATTTTATTTCACATGATTAAATAATACTCTTAGAAATCATGCTCTCTAATTTATCTTTCCTAGAAAAAAAGTCCAAATTTCTCAAATGATAGTAATCTTTAGCACCCATGTTTGGTTCTTCAAATTCATATAGAGGAGGAATTGAAAAATCCATAAAATTTTAAAATCCAAATCATTTGTAACAAAAAGGCAATGATCAAAAGGCAACCTACAAAGTAAAAATTAAAAATCACACCAAAAGACATGATTCATAGCACATATCCTATCTCCAATAAAGTTTAAAACTCCACAATTGGCCTCATGATATAGCTGAGGTCCATTGGAGTGTAGTAGGCTAGTGGATTGGGATAGGAGAATTCAATATTGTCTATGGTGATACCTCCTTTCTCATGAAAGTACCCAATCTTCACAGTATATTGATATCTTTATAAAGGGTCCTGAGGAATGGGGAACACATTATAGGAAGGTAGGTCCATTTTGATTTTCATGCATATAGCCTTCATGGGATGATATTCATACTTCATTTAGTGACCTAAGATTTGTGTGGCTAGGATAAGTTCTTCAAAATACTTAATGTCAAAATTTCTCTTATTTTGACAAACTTAATTTAAGTGTCTTGATTTTGATAAAGAGTTTTTCTTCCTTGCATTTTCCTTCATTTTACCCTCCACCAATTTCATTTCCCCCCTTGGTAGGCAAGTTTGATTTTAGATATATTTTCCCACTTTTTTATTTCTTCTTCTTGACATCTTAGAAAAACATGTTATCACTACTTTGTTTTAGTTTTACCTATCTTAAGAGCAAAATAATATTCTTGAGTAACTCTAGATCATTTTATTTACACCATTGATTATATTTATAAAATTTCCTTATTTTCATTTTTAACATTTTCCATTATTGTACCTCCATTTTTTTTAACAATTGTGTCTGTTTCTATTTTTAATGTACCTTTTCCATTATCAAGTGAGGTTGACTTGTTACTTCTCATTCCCCAATGTTGTTTTCTATTATATTTAATTTTTCCATCATTGATTGAGTAAGGATTGTTACTACTTACTCATCAATGTTGTTTTTCCAATTGCTTGCCCATATTTATTTAATTAAGGATTGTTACTACTTTCACATTGATGTTTGATTACCATTTTTTCTGACATGTATCCTTGGTTTGATTTGGTTGGTTTGTATTTCTTACTTAAGGTTTACTTGTTTGATTTTTTGGTCATTTAATAGCCTTGGGTTTTTTATTACCTAATTTACTCTAATTTTTGACTTGGTCATTTGGTCGTAACTTAGTATTTGTCACCTCAACTTACCAAATTTATAAGTACTTCATGCCTACATTACATTAGTTATCTTGGCTTTCCTTCATTTGTTTATTTTATCTCTTTAGTTTTATATCCTTGGGTTTATCCAAAGAAGTCTCTATGCCCTCCATGATCAAAACTAAAAACATAATAGACAACCATCCAATGATAAAGGTAAGTCAAGTTACACATACATTACTTGTATTTTAGTTATTTCATTTTCAGCCATTTACTTTTAGTTATTTTATTTTGTGAAATACTATAATTTATTTATATTTAGCATTGTGTGTTGCTATATTATTTTATCGAATCACCATCCCTTATTGCACTTAAGTGACATGTGATGAGCTTTGAGTGGGGCATATGTATACACATAATATTTTCAAACTTTATCAATTACTAACACTTTATCTTGCAATAACCTATCAAGTCTCAATCTATTTGAGTGCATGTCTTAAAGGATGCACTAAGAAAGGGGTGGGAAAATGATTGGTGTTTCATAGGATTTTTTCCCCTATACCACCACTTTATATTAACCTAACCTTCTCCTACACACTTACCTAAGCCTTATATCCTCTCTTGCACTATCCTTTAAGCATTCATCAATTTAATTAACCCCTTCCTAAGCCTAAAACCCTTTTTGATGGTTTACATTACACTATTAGCCCCATCGACCTATATTCAAATTGATAAAATCATGTTATGGGTCTAGGTTGGCTCTGACCAACCTAGATTGAGACCTAACTTGTTTTTAACAAATAATGATACAGAATCAATAGGGCTGACCCTATTCGCTAAACTTTTCAAAATGTTTAGGGTTAGATCCAATTATATATACATATTAATTTCACCATTTATTAGAGAGACAAGGAGATACTTATTCATTTGTGTTTCTTTACAATATGCTCTTCCACCATTATACTTGAGGAGTCATTACTTAGGGTTTATACTTGGATAAGAATCTTGTCTTGTTGAAAAGTCTTATATGCTTTGGCCTTTATTAGTGATCCTTACAAACCATAACAACCTCTTTCAAAACACCTTTGTTCAAGGGAGAGATTGAGTCTCGATGGGTTCATCTTCAAGGTAAGTATCTATAACTTTACTCTTCTATTTTAATATATATAAGTAGCACAAGTAATGAATTTTGAATATATTACTCTCTCCATTCATTAAAGTCTTACCTATATATAACTTAATTAGAATTATCCTATTCATGTTTAATTTTTATGTTAATTAACCCCACTTTATGCCACAAGCTTTGGTGAGCACTAGATTAGATTTTAATTTACTTGTCATTTACTTTGTGAATATGAAAACATAGGACCTGGCTAGGGTTATTGCATAGTGTTTCCTAACTAAAGGCTTTGGATCCCTCTCTAGTGATGTTATTATGGTAAGAGATCCCTTGGTTAAGTTTAGTGGATCCATCTTGGTCATGAACCCAAATATCTAATGTATCAACAATCAAAAGTGTAAGTAGGATTTATCTTCTTTAAGCTAGGATTGATTAATAGACTAGTTACATTTCCCTTTATATACACTCATCATACCAAACCCTTTGTGATAAATAACCACTCCACTCACCATTATTCCACTATGTGGTTATTTATAAAATCAAGACCCACAACTCATGCCTTAGAGTGAATTTTCACCAATACTAAAGTGTTAGGGACCTTTTTGTAATAATATTTGGTGTATATAAAACCCACATCAACAGGTTTTATATGGTGCTATAAAGAGGGCCACAAAATTTGAATTATTAAAATTCATTCGATTTGTGTAAACTAGATCCAATAGTAAGATTTACAAGGTCCAATATTATTTTTGGTCTTCTATTACTATCACTTTTATAGGTTCATGGAAATCTTAGATCAGATACATTTATATCTAGGAGAGTTATAATAATAAAATTCACCAATCCAAGGGAAACAACCTCAACATTTCACTATGGCTTGTTTAACTAGTTCTATCATTGCCATAATTGGTGTCATCCATGACTTACATAGGAATATTTAAAAGTACCTTCCTTCGGTCTCTCTTCTAGAGGATGAACTATAGAGGAACATATGAAATCCTTTAATACTTATTTAGGATTGTTAAATGTGGTTCATAAAGATATTGCATGTACACTATTACATTTCACCATGCAAGATGCTTCCTACAATTGGTTCCTTAAACTTATAGACAATTTAATTACCCTATGGAATAAATGCTGTGAATCATTTATAGCACAATTTGGGTAGGCTACCAACCCTAGTGTTGTTTACCAAAATTTTACCATTATGAAAAGGGAACCTAAGAGCCAATTAGATAATTTAATGAAATATTCCATAAGATTTATATCCATGTGTATGTCATGTATAGATCTACTACTAAATTAGTCCTTGAGAAGGATAAAAATGCATCAAATTATATGAATACAATTTTCTTATGTAGAGATTAGAACATCAATAACTTATCAAATGATAATGCTAAAGCCATCAATATTATTCATCAATTGAATCCCCAACTACAAGATTTGTCCATACCCAACATCAATTAAAAAATTTCATCCTTAAACCCTATTTTGAATGCTAATCAGAATGTCATGGCCAACAATCAAAACTAGATTTTCATTTAGTTACCTTTAGCTCATGCTACACAAAACCAAAATCTATTTTTTTGAATAATATTACATCTATGACTAATTAGTAGAATCAAAATCAAAATTTAGTCCCTATTAACTCTTCTACTACCTAAGGTATAACATCTAATTCTATCAAAACTATACTAGATGTTATCTGACAAATGGTACAAAAACATATAAATGAGTTTCTCTATATGCATAAATGCTTAGGGAATATAATAGAAGAAAAAAATATAATTTCACATTTCATAGGTATAAAATACCATTTAATAATTGAAAAAAAACCTAGATCCATCATCCAACAAGCTCCTAGAGATAAACATCTATGAAGTAGCCTTACCCAACTAATATAAAGTTTGTAACATTACAAAACATGGCAAGTTAGACTGCATAGAATTATATAATACCTAAAAAATATCCCAAAAGGAGATGGAGGGGTATGATATTATTCCTAATTAGTCCAATCTATTGACATTGGTTGCACCCATTCCTTCTAGTATAATAATAGTGTTCAATACATATGACTTCTCATTCCTCATTAAGGATACAAATGATCTAGAAGATAACACACACAAGATTCATGCCTTTCATCAATTTAAAAATAAATAAATTACAATATTAAAAATAATAATCAACAACCTATCTCAACTTCTACACCCTAAAACAAAAACACAATCATTCCTCTTGATCCAAAGACCAATAATAATCCACATCCTCCTAAAGAGAATGATTAACAACATGTTGATCCACATAATAAGAGAGGATATATCATAGTCAAAGACATGAATAAAATCAAGGTAAACATCACCCTTAATGAGTTGGATAAGATTATGAAATAGAGAGAACTCTTATTCAAAGCCTTAAGTAGAAAACCATTGGCTAACAAATCCAAGGTTGCACATGCCCACATGATCATTTAAAAATAAAAACATGAGGTCCCACCTTTCTTATTAATTTTTAAAATATTTTGGAATAACGTACATAATTTATTAGTTGACTCATGTGCTTTATCCAATGTGATGCCCATTAGGATATGTAAGAGACTAGGTTTGACTATAGATAAGTCAAAAAGAGTGTTACTACAATTAGATAAATATCCAGTCTTAATTATATGAGAATTATTGAATGTCCACATATAAATTGCTCTGAGCCAAGTGTCCAATAACATACTGACATTATTTTATTTGACATTCATAAGTTCTATGGTCTACTATTTAGTCATTATTGGTCAAAAATATTAAATGGATATATGGCACAAACTTTTCACATATGTGGTTACCTTAAAAATGAGTAGCCAAATAGATTGGTTTTGAAAAAGAACCAAAGATGAAATATGCAATCACTAAATATAATGATAAAAATGAGAGAGTGAATTTTGATTCATCACACGTATGAGTTTATACTTTCACAACAAAGATTGAGAATAACGAATGAGATTGTTAAGGTTCTTCAAATTATGGACCTTATATTTTGATAGTGATCAATCCAAATAGGGCTCAAATTTAGGTATAAATTTGATTGACCCCAATGGGAATACATATTTTACTACTTTTAGGTTACAGTTACCATGCATTAACTATTATACAGAAGATGGATCCTTGATCTTAGGGCTCCAATTCACATTAAAACATAATTATAAACAATTGTTAATGTTTGGAGATTTAAACCTATTTGTTAACCAAGTTAGGAGTTGATTTTAATGTAATTTTTCATATCTAAAAAATTATAATTTAAAAACTTGGGATTTAATCAAATAATTTGAATATTTTAACATCAAATCAATCCTAATTAAACAAAACTATGACATATTCTATGGCTATCTCTCTAGCAAATCTAGCCCCACTTCAAAAGTCTGAAATGTAAAAATTATCTATAGAATTAATACCATGTCTTTAAGTCCCTAAAAATGTTGAAAATTTTCATGTAATTGATGATGACTAATAGATCATATAGTTCATGGGAAATTTTGGTTCTTTTAAGTCTCAAATAATTGATGAAAAGGATTTTGATCCAACAAACAAAGAGGAAAGTGAAGATGATGGAATCTTCTAATTAAAAGTAAATAAAATACCTAAAGGAATGGTTGAATTGGAATGAGTCTTTGACATGGATTGCCAAGATGAATAAAAAAAGTAATCTAAGATGAAAATTTGATTTTGACAAGGTGAATTTATGAACAAATGAGCATCCCCAACATGTCAACATTGGATTGAGTTATTTTGAATAAGAAAAACAAATCTTGAAAGAATTAAAGATTGAATACAAATATTTGATTTCCTGGACTTGTGAATATTGAAATATTTTTGATCACAGGGTTATCACACATACCATACACTTAGGGAAGAACAAAATCCTTTCAAGTAGATAAAATATCGGTTAATATTAGTTTAGATCCTCCCATTTAGAAGGAAGTTCAGAAATTGTTAGACACCAAAATTATGTTTCCAATCCAACATCTTACATGGGCTTCTAACTTGGTTCTTATGGGTAAGAATAATGGTGAAATCATACTATGTTGATTTAAGAAATATTAATCAATCTTCCAAAAAGGATAACTATATGTTTCCTTCCTTATATGAAGTAATTCAAATAGTTAGTGGGTTTGAAATGATGTATTTTTTGAATGGATTTTTAGGATACAATCAAGTTTTAGTAGAAAATGATGATCGAATGAAAACTAATTTCACTATTAAATGGGGAACTTTTGCTTACAACGTAATACATTTTGGACTAATCAATGTAGGTACTAATTTTCAATGTGCCATAGATTTTTATTTGAAGGGATCATTAGTAAGTGTATCATTATTTACATGGATGATATATCTATCTTTTATAAGGATAAAATAGATCATGTGGCCCACTTGTAGAGAATATTTTATAGATGTAAGAAGTATGGAATCTCACTAAACCCAAAGAAGAATATTTTTGTAGTCACCGAAGGTAAGCTATTGTGCCATGTTATCACCAAAGAAGGTATTTATATTGAACTTAAAAGAGTTAAAGCTATTTCAAGATTTACATATCCTAAAAGTAAAAAAATAATTCAAATATTTATTTGGTAAAATAATTTTGTTCAAAAATTCATTTCAGTATTTGCAAGGACTGTGAAATTGTTGAATGCTATGCTAAAATAGGATGCAAAGGTGAAATGGACAACAAAGGCAAATAAAGATTTCTCGTATTTAATAAATGCCAATACTCAAGCCCTGATCCTAATCAGTCTAGATTCTACAAAGGATTTATTCTTATTATTATTTGCATCAAAATATACTATAATAACTATATTTACTCAAAAAAATTCAAAAAATTAACATCCTAACACCTTCATGAGCACCAACCTAAAGGAAGTAGAATTAAAATTAATCTATGATTAATAAGAAAATGTGTGCCTTGATCAAAGCTACAAATAAATTTAGGCACTATATTATACATAATAAGATATATTCCATTGTCCCAAACCCAACTATTAATATTACACTTTGGAAAAATGAATTAGGCAAACATAAAGGCAAATGGATGGCCAAATTTGATGCAAGCACAAGATAGGGGTTTCACTTGAGGAATGCATTTACCTTTGTGATGTATGGTTAGACACTCAAAATATTGAAACAAATATGAGCACACTCTATAGACTTGAATTTTTTTAACAAATCTTCATTTATTTCCACTTCAAATTATTATAATGAAATGCACACACTCTCACACACTCATGCCTCTATAGGCTTATTAAAAAATAAAACATGAAGAAGAACTTTTGTACATAGTTTCTCATGGATTGGTTCACCTTCAGTTCCCTATTTTCTTCCTAGGAGTTATCTCTTTCTCACTTGGAACTTTCTTTAGTGATGTAACTCACTCCTCTCCCATATTAAATATCTTTCATGATATTTTTATCTTCTCCTATATCTCTTCATCTTCTTTATCCCCTTAAAAATGCTCTAGATCCATATTTTTATATTTATGGGCCGTTACTTTTGTTTTAAATTCATTTTGTTTAAATCCACCCATATTTTTACACTAAAACTACCATTGGGTATAAAACCACTCCTAATGGTTCATAACCACCTCTCATGATTCCAAAACAACTACCATATGCAGACTGGTAGTTTCATCACTATGAAAAACTACCAACTTCTAAAGGCCATAACCATAGCATATAAACTAAAATTGAGATGATTTTTTAATAAATTGCACTAAAATTTGAGATGAATCAAAATATGTAATGATATTTCTGTTTAATGGAGATAATGATGCAATTTTATCCTTTTTTCCCTATAACCTACCTATTTAATAACTTCAATGCACACGTTGACATCCTAGATTGTACAAAATGTTCAAAGACTCAACCAAATTATTTGTAACCATATAGATATTTGAAATTTATCCTTATATAATGTAATTTATTATAATGAAGTGTAGGATTATTTATATTCCATTATATCATCTTCATCATGCCAAGAATGACAAACACACAAATAAGACTACACAAAAACATGCCACTCTATTTTTGTTGATGCAAGATTGCAAAAACCCTTAGATGCTCCTACATCAAACACCAAAGGTTTATAAAAGTGATATCATACTCACATGGATGGAATACGTAGGCATAACAATCTTCTTACCATGAATTATAATGGCCATGACATTCCCTTCCAACACACCAAGTACTTTAGCTGATTGTCATTCTTTCTCTTCCACTTCCATATCCTTGTTAGCTTCAAATATTTTATTATTTTATTACCTCTAATCTCCCTTTTATCCTTTTTGGGATTGAATATACCATATAATAACTATATATACATAATATTTTCAAGATTTTATTTATTACTGACACTTTATATCTTGCAGGAACCTGTTGAATATCAATCTCTCTGAGTGCATGCCTTAAGGGGTGCATTAGGAAAGGGGTGGGCACACCATTAGTGCTTAATAATATTATTATCCCTTTTTCCACTTTCCATCTACACACTTGTTTCCTAAAACCATTTACCCTAAGATTATTCTTCTTTGTTATACACTTTCCAAACATTTGTCATGTTTTATCCTCCTTGTTCTTGCCTTGATCCCCTTTTTCTAGTTGACTATACTAGGTCAACTAGGTCAACTAGGTCAACCCTCTACAATTTTCAACCTCTAAATATTGTACAAGTTTGACCGGGTTGACCCTATACTATTTAGGGGTATTTTTCATTAGGATTTTTGTTAGACCTTTGGCTAACCTAGCTCAGAACCTAGTGATTTATCTCCTAAAAACATATTGAGTCGATGCTATACAATTGACATATTTGGAAGGATTTATGGAAAGATCCACCTATATATTCAAGTTCATTTGAAACCATTTGAGAAGAGATAAGTGAATAAGAATAAGTGAAAACAAACATCTACCTATTGACCATTCTACTTGGGATATAAAGCTTAAGGTTCCATACTTTCTTTGGAGATATGGATCTTGTCTTGTGGAGAAGCCTTCTAGATGCATAGATATGTTGTGTATTATAGAGATGATTTATCTTTGTTATCCTTACATACCATAATAATTTCTTGCAAAGCACCTTGGCCAAGGGAGAGATTGAGGCTCGTTGGGTTCATCTTCAAAGGTAAGTATTCCTAACTTTATTTCTCCTTTGTAAGAGAAGATAAATAATGTAGTTATGCTTATCTCCCATGCATTAGGATTATGTATACATTGATTTGAGTATATGTCTTCTATGCATTTTTGGTTTATTTTATTTTATTTATAACCCTCACTTTATGCCACAAGCTTTAGTATGCACTATATTATATTTAATTTATTATTTATTAGATATAGAGTGAACATTAAACCTAAGACTCTTTTAGGGTTGTTGCATGATTGTGTTAGACTGTAATCTTTGGAACCCTTCCTAGTATGGTCTATTGTGACAAGTGATCCCCTAATCAGGTCTAGCAGATCCCCATATTGGTCATGCTCTCACTTAAAAAATGTATTCCCAATCAAAAGTGTAGGTATGATCTATCTTCTTTGAGCCAAGATTAATATATATATATATACATAATGCATTTTTGATTGCATACATTCTGGTGAACTCGACATGAATCCTATCCCACCACTAGTTAGATTTTATTCATATTTCCACTTTATTATTACCTTTGTCTTCACTTTGGATTCAAATTCATAATACATTTTGGTGAAATCAACATGAAATAACCCTTTCAAGATTTATTAACCCTATTTCATTATTTCATCATTATTTTTATCATATATTTGTAATACTAGATCAACTATGTTGACCTAGTATCTAATTTTTATGCATAGGATTTTAGGTACAAAATTTTAACTTTTTAGGCATCCAGTCTAGACTATTAGGACAACCTAGTTGACCTTGTACATTTTTAGGCACTTAGCAACAAGTTTTTTTAAAGCTTGATTGACCCAGTCAACCTAGTTAGTAGAATTTTCAAACATATATCAAGGTTCTTGAAAAATAATCTTCATTCTTTGCATCTTTGATCCACCAAGGTTTATTTATATCTCTCTGTCTCTTTATTTACAGTCTTTCCATTTACAACCCTTACATAATCAAGTAGATTGAACCTACCAACCCAGTTCTGTGTCCTATGTGATATCTAGATAACTAGGTCAACTCTGCCAACCCTATTCATTTTCAGACTTTACTTTTGTAGTATAGGTTCAACCCTATTATGTATTTTTTGCATGAACTATTGACTCTATCAACATTGTTCCTTGTTTCAAAGTTTGAATTAACCTTATATGCTAGTAATTAGTTCACACTTTCTTTTCTTATTGCTTGCATGATTATAATAGATCACATAGCTTAATTATGTGGTTTTCAATCAATCATTTAGTTTTATTTTATTTTATGCACACAAGACTAAATCACAAAATATAAACAAAAATTTTAACATTTATCTACCCAAGGCCAACCTACTTGGATTTCATCACTAAGGGGGAAGCTGACTTGATACTCTAGTCAAGTATAAAGCATGGTTAATGGTATATTCTAGCTAAGCACCTAATACACTTATCACTATGATGAGTGAAGTGAGGGGTTAGGCCCCAATGCTAAGCCTGTATTATTATCACTATAGTTCCTTTCATTCCAAACTACCTGAAACCATCCTTACATTGTCATTATAGTTCCTTACAACCAACTTTCCATCACATTTAAAAGCATATCTTAATAATCTAATAAACATTTAGATTAACCAATTAGTTATCTCTTTAATTTTTAATTTTATTTCTTGCTCTTTTCTCAATTGTTTTGCAAAAACTTGCATTAGCCAACATTGGTGCAAGGTTTTATGCTGTGTGCTTCAATTGGATTGGCCAGTGTTGATCTAATTGATTATTTGTTTCAGTTCACAATCTATTATAGGCTTCTTAATTTTCCCTTTCTTCTATACTAGGTCAACCCAATCGACCCTATAGATTTTTTTGGCCTCTATTCACTATATTGGATTGACCCAATTGATAATTTACTATTTGTAAACCATATTTCTTCTTTTACCAATCCCTATTCACTATACTAGATTGACCCAGTTGACCTAATACTATTTGCAACCCCTATTTTTGTGCTAGGTCAACCCAATCGACATTGTACTATTTCTATCATTTCTTGTTTCCTTGCTTTCTCATCTCTCTTTCTTTCCCTTCATCATAGAATTTCTAATTGATGACAATACTAAGTTGTAGTCAATAAACATGATGAATTTTACCAACCCTCATAGGGTCTCCTATAGACAGAGTAGGGCTCCTCTCTTGGATGCTAGTAATGTTCATATTGCCAATGCATAATGAACTATGGGACCCCTCCTAATACCCCTTTATAAAATAATACTCTTTTCTAATTAAAATACTGACCCAAATTAGAGTATACCCTTGAAATGCTCTTATTTATCTCTAAATTTCTTCAACATCAAGGAAACGATCCTTATACTATTTACAATCTTATGATTAGTGGTCAATATAAAAAGCCTCATTCACCTACTCCTACATTCTCAACTAGATTTGTGGGTATCAATTTCTTTTATTCTCAGCCCTTTCCTTCGATTATGACCCCTTTTTATACCATGACCTCTTCTTCTCTAACTTCTTCCACCTCCATGTATAGTATATCCACTAACATGATAGGTTTTACATCTAGTAGACCTCTCATAAGATCCACTATCCTTAATCATTACACTAGTGCATCATTTTATACCCAAGGTAATCATGCTACTAGTGATTCATCTTCTCAACCTTTTACTAGTCCATCTTTTTCTACACAATAAAATTTTGCCACTAGTGCCTCACATTATCATAATTCCTCGAAAGCTCCTATCAACACCAATAGTGGTACCCTAACCACTAATACCACTTCTAATGCTTCTAATAATGTTAATCAAACACATCAATTATTGTTACAAACATTCAATCAAATGAATACCTTTCAAGCTCATAACAAAAATCAAATGATGAGAATGTAAAATCACCTTCTTCATCTTCAATCTCATCCTCAACCAATGGTTTAGGTCACACATAACCAAAATGTTCCCCCTCCTCCTCTTTGAGATTCTTAAGGAAATCTCATTCCTCAACCCCCTTTGATCAACAAAACTATTAATCATCTCCAAAATGAACCTCTCACTACTCAAATTGATAACATTGATATAGGAGGTATCACTCCCACAATTTCCTATAATGGATCAACTGATCCCACCCTTCATATTAAAACATTTGGAAATATTTATAAGGATTGGGTCAAATTTAACACCTTTTCTACTACCAAACTCTTAGCCAAAATAACTAACTTAGAACTCATTCCATTACTAGTTTGGAGGATTTAGAGAATTCTTTGGTTCAATAATTCCAAACTAGTGATCTTCTAGAAAACACTTTGGCCCACTTCATAAATTACAAACAACATGAAAATTAAACATCTCAAGCCTTTGTTAAAAGTTGGAAAACTTTATCAAAAAAATGTGAACATAATATGGATGGTGATAATCTTTTCCACCTCTTTACCAATTCCCTTTTTTCTAAACTTCAATATCAAGTCAACACTCTTTTTCCATATACATTGGAGGAGGCTATAGATCAAGCTAAATGACAATATTTCCTTATGCATCAATTTGATCCACCCCAACCTTCTATAGGTCATCATATCTTAATTAAGATTAAAAATCACAATGTTACCAATGATGGTGTTACAAATTAGTATGACACCATCCACAATGTTCAAACTATTATTCCTACCCCTTTGTCAGAACTAGATCCCCCTTATCAACAATATACCAATCCTCACTTATCTTCACCACAAAAAATTAATGTTCATAAACCTTTATCCTTAGATAAATTGTTTAAGCATCTACCTAGGCCTCTTCTATGATAACTTGACCTTACCCATCCTATGAAATCCTGGTATGATCCTAAAAGTTTTATTAGTTTCATGCTAGTTAGGGTCATTCTCATGAGACCCATCAACAACTTCATAATTTCGCTGTGGTCTTTCTTAATGATCCTAATTTTTATCATGATTCTATCATTTGAAAGAATCAAAAAGTTTATGAAATTGATTTTAAGGATTATAAATCACATGATAAATCTCAAGGCTTGAACCAAGCCAACACTCATTTGGCTATCTACAAAGACCCTCTTCCTAATCATCAACCTACTCAAGACAATCAAGACAAAGCCACCCCTTCCACAAATGATGTAGAAAGTCTTTTTGAACCCACTTATAAAGAGAATGTGGTTAACATGACTAATTTATTAAGGGTGGTTTCTCTTATCGATTCCCAACCTATCTACACTCCATCTAAAACATATTGTGTTATCTAGGATTCTTCTCCAAATCATTTAAATGAGTTGGGGAAATATGACCTTATTACCTTTGATGATCTAATTTATGATTCTCCCTTGTATAACACTTCCTTTTATATTTCATCCACCATTCCTTTATCTTCCAACACTAATGATAATCAAATTTCTACTAACAATTCTTATACCAATTCTCAAAATCAACTTGAACCAACTACTTCATCATCACAACATAATTTTAAACCTTGTTCCAAACCTTATTCTTCCTATCAACATAAATTACAATGTACTTCATCTCCTCAATCTGAGGACCTCCTTAATCATTATGCACCTATATCTAATATTATTTTTATGGGTTAATATGAGTGGGATCTCATTGTGAAAATCACTAATCTCCCATCCTAGATTCTATTCCTTGAGCTTATGAGGAATTATCCACATCATAGAAACCATCTTATGCAAATATTATTTGAGTTGAATGTCCCTCATCCTCCTTGAGTAGGATGGGAGGTAGCCTTATCTATATTTGAGGATAGTATATTACAATAATGTTAATAGATGTCTATTAACATTGATGATACTATAGACACTTTTCTTTCCTTAAAATTTCCCATAGCTTCTATGATTCATGATGAGATTCTAATTCATGCAGATGATCCTCCATTAGTCATTATTGTTTAAATAGGCAATATCCAAGTTAAGCATGTATTTATTAATGAGGTTACGACACCTGCATTGCCTCTCTTGAATCATTAAGACCATTGGATATTCAAAATGAAATCTCAAGTCTACACACAACACCTACCAAGGATATGATATAAGGAAAATGCCTCCTCTAGGTTGTGTGTGGCTTCCCATTACCATCCCACCTATCACCATTCACATGAATGTGATGATCTTTAACTTTCCCCTTTCTTATAACATCTTTCTTGGTAGGCCATAGACTCACCATATGAGAGTCATTATTTCTTCTACCTGTTAATGCATTAAATTACCTCATAATGGATCCATTTATAAGATTCAAGGTGATACTAACCCTTGGAATTTTAAATAATTCTAAGATTGTGGTGTCTTCAATATTCCTACTCTTAAACCTTTGCCTAGCATTCCATTCCTTGAATCTTATCATCTTAATTTTCCCATTAATTCAACACAAGGTTATAATGGGCATCTTGAACTCATCAAGAGAATTCCTGCTAACCTCTTAGATTTTGATGATGACGATCATGATGAGATTAATTTTTTTTATATTTTGCCTCACTTCATCTCACAACTTCTTGCTTCCTTGAGGCCTCATTATTACAAGCCTCCTTGTGATGATATTCCTACAGTCTTGACTAAAACTCGACATTCTATTCACCACACTTCCTTCAATGATAAGTTCATCCCTACTTATGTCATTGATACTTGCACCCTAGATTATGATGATGATTATTATTTAGATGATCCATTCTTAAGTGGTCTTGTATATACCTATGATGTCAAGAATGTCATTATTATTCTTCTTTACTTGAGTCTTTTTACGTATCTTCCTATCTTCTTTCATTTATAATCCCTAATTTTATTATTTTTACTCTTTATCATAGGGTATAAATGGCACCAACACCTCCAATTTGTGAGGAACCTCATAAGAGGATGCTCATGGATCATGCTATGATTGGGCCTTACCATTTCACTATGTACCCTGATCACTGTAGTTGTTTTACTCCTGAGATTAGTGAAACCCTCCTTATACCTTATGTATATCTCATTCCTCCTTTAGTAAAGCCCTTATCAGAGCCCATTCTTAATCCTGCTATAATTAATCTCATTTTTTCTCCTACTATAGTTGAGCTTGTTCTCACTCCTACTCTTGAAGAGCATACCCCTACTTCTCATCCCATTACTTCTTCCATTGAGCCTAGTTCCATTTGTATTCCATCACTAGATTCCCTTGGTGATGGTTTAATTCCCTTGACTAAGATGTATCCATTGCCCACAAAATGGGCTGATGAGTCTTCTCCATCTTCTTCCACTCTTATTACACCTCCTTATATGATTACTTCTCCTAATACCACTCACAAGCATATTTATTTATTTTATGGGATAGATAATCATTCTTCTACCCATTATCGCAAGTTGAGATAATATATTGATACTTTGCATCCTTCCTCAGATAAATCCATTCCTCCCCTAAAGGTTTTACCTAAATATATACCTAAGTATGATGAGGTGTATAATCTATGGCACCAAAGTGGCACCCATCACACCGATTGTTACCGCATCCTTCAACAACACCTTAAAGATCACTTTATAGCTATTAATAGACCTTTTTATATTCCTTCCATAGGTCATCCCCATAAGAAGGCTCCTCATTATTCTCCCATGGATCCATGTCTAATGGTTTCATCCCCTCTTATGGTCCCTTCATCACTTTCTATGCCTCCACCCATGATTCCTTCACCTGTGGACCTTCTCTTACTTATGGATCCTTATCCACCCATGATTACCTCACCTGCGGATCCTTTTCCACTAGTGATTCTTTCATCTCCCATAGATACCAATCCTACACATTCTCCCAAACATCCCTTATCTGATTTCCATCTTTAGTATGATCCCTTGAGCATTATGACTTTTTTAGTTGAGGAGATTATAAGAGAACAAAATTCTTAGTTTTCACTGAAGATTGACAAGATATTATCAATAGTTTATAAACAACCTGATAGAGATTTATATAATGTTTTGGATAATGTATGTGGGAATATTTACCAATACTTATGAGCACATGTATGTTGCCTTTTCATTTACATCTTGACTGGATGTGTGCTCCAATTTTTTTAATCTATTTTTTATATCATTTGATGTTGTGTCAAATTAATTTATATATATATAGTGATTTTAACTTTTGTACTATATATTACTTATATTTTCATTTATATATGTATATGATTGTCTTTATTTATCATTGTTTTCTCTTTCATGATTTTTTTCTCAAAAATCCCTTCTTGCCTTCATTATTGTTTACTTTCTTATCTTTATTTTTAGAGATAATTATCATTGTGACTTGGTTATACAAACCCTATTAACTTTGGTCCTTGTATCATTTTACCATGTGATCAATTAGCCAACAATCCATCTCATTATAATATCCTTTCACCAATCCATATTTGGATCTCCTTTTTCCCTTCTTTCTTTTTTGTAAACTAAGCATTTACACAGTTGAGACTTGAGATCACATGCTCATTCATTTTTAAGCCTAAGCATCCTAATCAATATTTGTCTTTGGTTACTTAACTTCCTTTAGCTTTAGCCTAAATATCATTCATGTGTATCATACATCACTCCTGATTATTTATTCCAAATCTGTATGGAGGAAGAATCTTGAAATGCCATAAAAAATTAAAATCTAAATCATTTTACAAAAGGTAATGATATATAAGGAAAAAATATTATTAAAAGTCAAATCACATTAAAATACATGATTCAAATCACATCTCCTTCTTATATTTGAAGATCAAACTCCACATTTGGCCTCATAGTATAGTTGAGGTCACTTGGGGTGTGGTAGGCCAATATATTAGACAAGGAGAATAAAAAAATCTTTTAGTGCTACCTACTTTCTCATGCAAGTACCCAATCTTCACATTATATCAATGGATCTATAAGGGGTCTTGAATAACAAGGAACACGTTGTGGGAAGGTTGGTCGATTTTACTTTCCCTTGTACCAATCTAATTTCATGAGTTTATCTTAGTAGCATGCTTATATGCCTACAAAGCTTTGTGTCTATAATGAACATGTTTCCTTTGCACATTGATGGTCATTAGTCACTTAGTGTCTTCTCATGTCCTTAGTATGATTTTCATCTCCTACAGTCTTCTCATAAGATGCCAAAGTCTTAATTTTTACATTCCCTTTTTCATTCCCTATATCCATCATGTTGCCTCTTGATAAATATTATTTTGTCTACTAATCACTCCCCTTGGGATTTAATTTGTGAGTTGCTTTATAAGATCATGGATAGGACTTGACGTTCCTCACAAATTATCTCATTTTTCCTTCCTATTACCAATATCCTTTGTTACCTAATTTTTCCTATTTATTCCACCCTATTAGTGTTCTCTTTTTGAGTTGCTTTATAAGACCATAGATAGGACCCAATATTCCTCACAAAAATTTCCAATAATAAAGTCATAAAAAAAATTACATGTGTCAAATATGAGATAATATTTGATTGATTATGAAGTTACACGTCAGTGACATACTTCCTAACTTGATTTAGTGTTTTTTATGCTTGCTTCATTTATCTTTTGATCTCATTTTTTGAGTGCATGTAAGAATACAACCATTTATTTAATTTTTCATATTTCCCAGCTTGAATTAGTGTGATAAATTTAAGATCAATCATTTACCAATTTTTTGATCTTATACTTCCCAACATGATTTAGTATAATTGATTGACTAAATTAATTTTTTTATACCATTTGTGCCCTTTTACATACCTTCCATTTTATTTCATTGTTTTCATACTTGCCAACATGATTTAGTATTATTTTACTTATTTTAATTTGGAGCATTTATCTTTCACTTTGGTTTAAAAACAAATTCATTTTTACCATCTTGTTTTACCATCCCTTAGTTCTTTATACTTAGTCATTTTCTTGTTATTACATTTTTCCCAACTTGAAATAGTGTGTAGTACATTTTTGATTGATTATATTTTACCAAGTCCTTTTTGCTTATTTATTTTTAACTATGAATGTGTCCTATATAATGCTAGAAAATAAACCACATCTCATATCTTTCCTATAGCATATACAACAACATCTAAATACATGTGATAAAATATATCCAAAGCATCCATAAACATAACCATAATGATAAAAACATAAAAAATAAACATAAATATACCAAATGATACATATATATATCTCATGAATTTTGATACAAAAAGTACAACCATATACAATGCTTTGGCTCTATGGCTAGGCTCCATCATGTCTATCTCATGTGCTAGCTACATTACCTGACAAGGCCTCAGTCTAAATCCTTCAAATATTATGTTATAAAGAGGCCATTTGAGATATTAATCCATCTACCTATCCATATATATGTGTCACCCATGCCTATACCTATTCTAACTGGGATAAGGTTGCCATATGTGTCACTCTCTCCTGCTCTTGTACCTATGTCATATGGGTTAGGGTCACTATATGTGCCTACGTAATCTAAATTATTGTAATTATATTTACAAATCTCTCCTCTACTAGGGAAAGACATTCTCATATCTCACCTACACCCATCTCTACTATTGGTTGCATCTTCTATCTATACTTGTATTTGCCTCGCTACCTCTCCAACTAATCCAAACTAGCTTGCTTGAGTTGGGGAAGATGGTACACTGGGGTCCTCTAATGTAGTAGGGTCATATAGCTGCAAAGTTTTATTTAGGATGTCATGGAGTGATCCCCTCATAAGTGACCCCATATTTCCTCTTCATCCTCAACTATGCCTACAAAATCACACCTAGTTAGATATTAGATCACTATTATATCTCACAATATCTATCTCTAGTCTCTATTTCAAAATAAAAACTTAAAAAATAATTTAATCATATTTATTACCTATTTGTGTCTTAGGCACTATTGTTTTTCCATCCACATGACTACCTAACATAGTCTCTCCATCCATGTAGCCTCCTAACACCTCCTCTATAGGTTACCTCCTTAACTCAAATATAGCTATCATGAATCACATTCATCTTAGCCTATGCCTGAGTGGCATATCTATCATCTAGCTCTCCTCTAAATCACTTTATGGGTCATCAAGGATGGTGATAGTCTCCACTCTCTCTTTCTCTCATGCCTATACCTTGAACATACTAACATACTACAATAATGTTAATAGATGTTTATCAACATTGATGAAACTATAGACACTTTTCTTTCCTTAAAATTTCCCATAGCTCCTATGATTCATGATGAGATTATAATTCATGTGGACGATCCTCCCTTATTCATTAGTGTTCAAATAGGCAATATACAGGTTAATCATGCATTTATTGATGAGGGTTATGACACTTGCATTGCCTCTCTCATCTTCATTAAGACCCTTAGATATTCAGAATGCAATCTGAAGTCTATATGTAGAACCTACCAAGGATATGATATGAGGCAAATGCCTAATATAGGTTTTGTGTAGCTTCCCATTACCATCCCACCTATCACCATTCATATGAAAGTGATGATCTTTAACTTTCCCCTTTCTTATAACATCTTGTTTGGTAGGCCATGGACTCATCATATGAGAGTCATTGCTTTTTCTCCCTATTAATACATTAAATTCCCTCATAATGGATCCATTTATAGGATTAAAGGTGATAATAACCCTTATAATTTCAAATAATTCCAATACCATGGTTTATTCAAGACTCCTACTCTTGAACCTTTGCCTGGTGTTCCATTCCTTGAATCTCAGCATCTTAATTTTCCCATTAATTCAACCCAAGGTTACAATGGGCATCCCAAAATCAATAGGAACATTCCCCCTAATCTCTTAGATTATGATGATGATGATCCTGATGAGATTAATCTTAAGATTAAAACTTTTGATATTTTTCCTCACCTCATCTCACAAATTCTTGATTCCTTGCAGCCTCATTCTCACAAGCCTCCTTATGATGATATTCCTATAGTCTTGACTAAGACTCAACATTTTATTCACCACACTTCCTTCAATGACAATTTCATCCCTATTTGTGTCATTTATCTTTATGCCCTAAATTATTATGGTGGTTATTCTTTAGATGATCCATTCTTAGGTGGTCTTGTATAGGCCCATGATGTTGAGATTATCTATTATTATTCTTCTTTACTTGAGTATTTTTGCATATCTTCCTATCTTATTTCATTTACAATTCCTAATTTTAGTATTTTTCCTCTTTATCTTAGGGTAGAGATGGTATCAACACCTCTAGTTTCTAAGGATCCTCATAGGAGTATGTTCATGGATCATGGTATGACTGGGCCTTACCGTTATGCTAGGTACCCTTATCACTATAGTTGGTTTACTCCTGAGCTTAGTGAAACCCTCCTTAGACTTTATGTAGATCTCATTCATCCCTTAATAAAGCCCTTATTAGAGCCCATTCCCACTCTTACTATAATTGAGCTCATTTTTTCTCCTACTATAGTTGATCATATTCTCACTCCTACTCTTGATGAGCCTACCCCTACTTCTCATCCCATTGCTCCTTCCATTGAGCCTAGTTCCATTACTCTTACATCACTAGCTTTCTTTGGTGATGGTTTTCTTCCCTTGCCCACTAAATGGGATAATGAGTCTTCTCCATCTTCTTTCACTCTTATTACACCTCCTTATATGAGTGCTTCTCCTAAGAGCACTCACAAGTGTATTTGTTAATTGTATGGGATAAATAATCATTATTATACCCATTATCCCAAGTTGAGATAATATATTGATAATTTTAATCCTTCCTTATATAAATCCATGCATCCCTTAAAGGTTTTACTTGAATATATACCTAAGTATGTTGAGGTGTATTATCTATGGCACCAATTTGGCACCCATCACATTGATCATTACTGCATCCTTCAACAACACCTTAAGGATCACCTTATAGCTATTACTAGACCTTCTTATATTCCTCCCATAGGTCATCCCCATAATAAGGATCATCCTTCTTCTCCCATGGCTCCACCTCCAATGGTTTCATCCCCTCTTATGGTCCCTTCATCACCTTTTATGCTTCCACCCATGATTCCTTCACCTGTGGACCTTCCCTGACTTGTGGATCCTTTTCCACCAGTGATTCTTATATATCTAATATATCCCACTCCTACACATTCTCCCAAACATACCTTGCCTAATTTTTATCTTAAAAATGATCCCTTGAGCATTCTAACTTTTTTAGTTGAGGAGATTACAAGAGAAGTCTTTTCTTAGTTTTCATTAAATATTGATAAGACATTATCAATAGTTTATATCCAACTTCATAGAGATTTATCTGATGTTTTGGATAATGTGTGTGGGAATATTTATCAATATTTATGAGCACATGTATGTTGCCTTTTGATTTACATCTTGATTGGATGTGTATTCCAATTTTTTAAACCTATTTGTTATATAGTTTGATGTTGTGTCATATTCATTTTTATATATATAGTGATTTTACCTTTTGTACTATATCTTGCTTATATTGTCATTTATATTTGCATATGATTGTCTTTATTTATCATCATTTTCTCTTTCTTGAGTTTTTTTTTCAAAACTCCCTTCTTTCCTTCATGATTGTTTGTTTTCCTATCTCTATTTTTCACAGATAATTATCATTATAACTTGGTTATACAAACCCTATTCCCTTTGGTCCTTGTATCCTTTTATCATGTGATCAATTATCTAAAAATACATCTCATTATAATATCCTTTCACCAATCCACATTTGGATCTCTTTTTTCCCTTTTTTCTTTTTCATTTACTAAGCATAAACATGGTTGAGACTTGAGATCACATGCTCATTCATTGTTAATCCTAAGTGTCCTAGTCAATCTTTGTCTTTGGTTACTTATCTTACTTTAGCCTTAGCCTAAATCTAATTCATGTGTATCACTATATATCTCATGATTTGTTATTTCAAATATATATTGAGGAGGAATATTAAAATGCCATAAAAATTTAAAATCCAAATCATTTTATAAAATGTAATGATATAAAAGACAAAAATATTCTTACAAGTCAAATCACACTAAGAGACATGATTCAATACACATCTCCTTCTTCTATTTGAATCTCAAACTCCAAATTTGGCCTCATAGTAGAGCTAAGGTCCTTTGGGGTGTAGTAGGCTAATAGATTAGAAAAGGATAATAAAATAATCTTTTATTACTACCTACTTTCTCACGCAAGTACCTAATCTTCATAGTATATCGATGGATCTATAAGGGGTCTTGAAGAATGGGGAAAATGTCATGGGAAGGTTGGTCCATTTTAATTTCCCTTGTACCAATCTACCTTCATGAGTTTATCTTAGTAGCACGTTTATATGCCTACAAAGCTTTATGTCTATAACAAACATGCTTCCTTTGCACATTGATGGTCATTAGTCACTTAGTGTCTTCTCATGTCCTTAGTATGCCTTTTATCTCCTAAGGTCTTCTCATAAGATACATATGTCTTGATTTTTACATTCCCTTTTTATTCCCTATGTCCCTCATATTTCCTCTTGATAAATATTGTTTTGTCTACTGGTCACTCCCCTTGAGATTTCATTTGTGAGTTTCTTTGTCAGAACATGGATAAGACCCAACATTCCTCACAAATTACTTCCTTTTTACTTCCTATTACCCACATCCTTTGTTACCTAATTTTTATTATTTATTCCACCCTATTAGTTTTCTCTTTCTGAGTTGATTTGCAAGGCCAAAGATAGGACCCAATATTCCTCACAAAAATTTCCAATAATACAAGTCACAAACAAAATTACATGTGTCAAATATGAGATAAGATGTGATTGATTATGAAGTTACATGTCATTGACATGCTTACTAACTTGATTTAGTGTGTTTTATGATTATGCCATTTTTATTTTGATCTTATTTTCTTATTTTTTGAGTGCATGTAAGAATACAACCATATATTGAATTTTTCATACTTCCCAGCTTGAATTAGTGTGATAAATTTAAGAGAAATCCTTTGCCAATTTTGTTTTTATCTTATAATTCCCAACATGATTTAGTATAATTGAACGACTTAATTAATTTATTTTTATACCATTTATGCCCTTTTACATACCTTCCATTTTATTACATTGTTTTCATACTTCCCAATGTGATTTAATATTATTTTATTTGTTTTAATTTGGTGAAAATATCTTTCAGTTTGGTTTTAAAAAAATTCATTTTTACCATCTTGTTTTACCATCCCTTGGTTCTTTATACTTAGTCATTTTATTGTTATTACACATTTCTCAACTTGAAATAGTGTGTAGTACATTTTTGATTGATTGTATTTTACCAAGTCCTTTTTGAATATTTATTTTTAACTATGCATGTGTCCTACACAATGCTAAAAAATAAACCACATCTCATATATTTCCTATAACATAGACAAAAAAATCTAAATGAATGTGATAGAAATAAATATATCCAAAGCATCCACAACCATAACCATAATGATAACAACATACACAATCAACATCAATATACCAAAATGATAATGAATTTTGATACAACAAGTACAACCATATATAATGATTAAGCTCTATGGCTAGGCTCCATCCTATCTATCTCATGTCCTAACCACATTTCCTAATAAAGCCTCAGTCTGAATCCTTCAATTAGTATGATATAAAGAGGCCATCTGAGATATCAACACATCTACCTATCCCTCTAGATGTGCCACCCATGTCTATACTTGTCTAATATCTATCTAGGTGTGATTTTGTAGGTGTAGATGAGGATGAGGAGGAAATATGGGGTCCCTTATGAGGGGATCACTCCATGACATCCTAAATGAGACTTTTTAGCTATATGAACCTACTACATTAGAGGACCCCAGTGTACCATCTACCCCAACTCAAGTGATTTTATTTATATTAGTTGTAGAGGCAGCAAGGTAAATACAAGTATAGAGAGAATATGCAACCACTAGTAGAGATGGTTGTAGGTGAAATACAAGCATGGATTTCCTTAGTAGAGGAGAGAGTTTTACATCTAGTTATGATGATGTAGATGACATAGGCACATGTAGTGACCCTAACCCATATGACATAGGTGCAAGAGTAGGAGAGAGTGACACATATGTAAACCTTATCCCAGTTGGCCTATTATATCTCATAATATGTATCTATCTCTAGTCTTTATTTCAAAATAAAAACTTAAGAAATAATTTAATCATATTTATTACCTAATGTGTCTCAAACAATATGGTTTCACCATCTACATGACTACCTAACATAGTCTCTCCATCTATGTGGCCTCTTAGTACCTCCTCTATAGGTCATCTCCTCAACTTAAATATAGTTGTCATGAATCATGTTCACCTCATCCTATGCCTAAGTGGCCTCTCTATCATCTAGCTCTCTTCTAGATCAATTGATAGGTCCTCAAGGATGGATATAGTCTCTACTCTCTCTTTCTCTTCCTACCTTATCGACATCATATCATTGGTTGTCATAGCTCATCTCATTATGGAGCTAGTGGAGGTATCTCTAGTGATACTACCTTCACACCTGTCTCCTCTTGCTCTACTCCCTATTGAGCTCACTTAGTCCATAGTCACTCATGATGTGGTCTAAGAATCATCATCATCATTGGTGGCCCTAGTCCCTCCTGATGGGGTATAATCCACTGAGAGGGTGGGGGGTGAATTATTTGTAAACCAATTAATACTTTTCTTCAAAACCTCTTAAGCAGTATAATCAAACTCAAAGCAAGATGTAATAATGAATAATCAGACATGCAATGACTACACCAAAATTCTATGAAAAAACCTCAAATGGAATAAAACCCACCCTAAATCTTGAAAATAAATGGACTACTATCCTCTAAATATGGATAAAATAATAGGCCTTTAGTGAGACACATATCTCATAAGGAACACATATTCCTAGATTGGTCAAGTCCTTCTGAACAAGATAAATGAGCACCCACTTAAGCACATTAACAAAGATAACTCTTTTGAATATTGATTGTCTTCAACCTCTAATGAATATCCCTACAAAAATACCCTTCTCCAATTCTACAAATTCACACAAGCCACTAATATCAAGCTATCTCACCAACACAAGAAATAACCCCTTCTCAATCCCTTTGCTCACACTCATAAATATTCACTCATAAATCTCACAAATACATTCAATAGAATCAAAAAAATATGTTGATTCTAATGACACCCTATCAACTCAAACCCTCAAGAACTCTGGTCACTAAGACCTTCAACAACCTTCATATAAGGTCTTCAAAAATATCCTCATAATTAATTTCTTATCTAGCTTGATTCCCACAACAAAAAGGGAATAACATCTTGTATTTATACCATTCTCAATTATGATCAGCCATCTCACTTTAGAACATTTTATGAAGAATCACTTATGTCTCCCAAGGTTGGCCATGAACCTCTACAAAAGCTTTCTAGTCCATACCATGAGCTCATGTCACAAACACCTCACAAATGAAGCATAAATCCACTTGTGTGGCCATGTTTGAATAATAGGAGATTATTCAAACTTTAAAAATCTCTAAAAATGTAATTCAAGGATTCCTAAACACTCTCCAATCCTCAATAATACTTGATCTAACCATCTTCCTTGCAAACAAACTCAATCATCTAAACTAAGTTCCTTTTGCTAGCAAAAACATCATGGTAAAATATGAGTCAACCATTCACTCATATCCAAGTGACTAAGGAAAATACCACTTACATAGATAGAGGTCATACATCCCCTACATCAACTCCAAGAGTTTAGACCCATCCCTACTTATTGATTAGGCCTTCCAATTCCACTTCTCATTCTAACTAGTTTTTCTCACTCATGGCACCTTTTCCTTCATATCAACTACACAAATTTGAAGACCTAGATAGTTGACATATATAAATTAATCTTCCTAAAAGTTTTAATAAATTTTTGAATAAAGTTATAAGCTTTAACACACACCCATTTTTTTGCCTGGTCACTCTTACAAATTTCTCTCAAAATCAAAATCACTGTTAAGAAGCACTTTTATATGGGACCCAAATATAGTCAAGACCAACCAAGCCCATCCTTATAAGCCTAAAGGAGTCCTATACAACCTCAAAACATAATTATATCCATCCACCACCTTCTTAAGCATCAAAAAGAAAGATCTTCGACATCAGGTCTAAGACTAGGGTTTTTTCATATAAAAATGTGCTTACCTTCTTATCAATTGTTCATGAATAATAATCCCTTAATCCATGAAATAATGATTGTAAAAACTTCTTAGGAACCTTTCCCAACATCTCCAAAAGGCTCATCTCCCCATGCAAATTCTACATGAGCTAAATAACGTAATAAATTTCCTCTCAAGCTAAAAAATGCACCATTCAAGCACCCTTTGAAGCACATGAAGGCATTTATGACTTTTTCTCATGTAGATATAGGGTCAAACCCCTTGAAATCACTCATTGACCCTTCAAAAGGCCTCACAAGCCCATCTAGGCCAACTAGGCCAATGACCATACTATCTTGTAGACCTCTTGCCACCTCATGCAAACCATCTATTTGACCTCTTAACATCCTATACATGTCAACATGAATATGTCAAGCATATTTATCTCCTTACCATGGTATACAAGTGAAATTACTTAAAATACCTTAGCAAAACATATAATGTCAAGCTTATAAGGCACAAACTAACCTTCATACATCATGAAGACCATATGAAGTCAACCCTTGAGCATGTAACACATCAATAACATGTCACACAACATCATATCAAGCTCCAATACATCATAAATTATTCACCTAGGATACCCATGCTCACTCATGCAAGAATCATAGTACAAAAAGCATACTAGGCCACCATGTTCCATCACTCTAACTTGATAAACCACTTTTTCATTGCTAATGCCTCTTAGACATCAATGGAAACACCTACCATCAATATCCCAACAATCTCCCCCTTTGTCATTGATGGGAACATACCAAAAACTTCTCCCACTTTGCCAAAATGACAAAGTGGACACTCTTCAACACTGGGCACCATAGAAATCAAATAAGTGAGATAAAGGAAACTCATAAAATCATGCTCACCTATAGGATTTTTTTTAAAAATAAAAAATTCAAACCTCAAATAGGCACAACTCACACTTGGAAAGTGCACTTACTCAAAACTACTCTTAAACCATCAATATCCTTAGACTTGCTAGCAAATGCAAGGCACCATAGCTCCCCATAGGACCCTGCTCCACATTGAAGACTCCCCCTCAGTATGCATAGCCAATGAATACCTATAAGACCTCCAAAAACAATAACCACCAACTCAAACATCAACATGAGCACCTCAATATCATACAAAATCACTTACCATTGCTCTCAAGACACCCTATAGACCACCAAACACACTCCAAGCATAGAACCACACATGGAACAAATTTATAATAGGCCAACATGATCATTTATAACCAAAAATTTCATCCTCCTTTGGATAATTTCTTCAACAATCTTTATTTTCTTCACTAGGCCTATTTGGACCCCTTGTCGCTCTATCTGGCCACTAGAAACCTCATAACTCTCTGATATAATCACTTCAAGTAATGAAAATTCATATTTTAAAACCATTACTATGCCCCCTAATACATGCCAAAAATGAACCTCTAACTCATCTTCCTTAGTATACTTCTTTCCTTAGCCTACTAGCCAATTAAGCCTCATAGTGAGCTAAATCTTGAATAAAATGAAATATATTCACTTCCAAACCACTGTAAAACTTGATTCAACTACCCATTTGGCCCATTCAAATTATTTTGAATCTTCTAGCCTTTAAATCCAAGTTTTTACCACTTTTCAAACATGCCCAAATGACTAAGGCTTCAAAGCAAAATACTTGGTCAAAAGTCAACCTCTGGTCAATTTTGACACTTAAGCTGGATACCACACTTGGAGACCACCAAAATTCACTTCTATGACAAATTTCAAACCTCCAAAAATTTAGGAACATTGACTTCCTATAAGCCTCCAAACACATGCTCTTGAGAAGAAGAGCCAAAGATCACTCAAAATGCTTCACTTGGCATAAAATAATTCATCAACCTATGAAACTAGCTAGAACATGTATCAATAACATTTACATACCTTTTTGATCATAAAAAACTTCATGACACATCCCCAATCTTCAAATGACCTTTGAAACCAAGCATTTTGTGCATACAAACCAAAGCCTACAATAGGCACCTTGACCAAATGGTCAAAATCACATATGAGCATCTCATCAACATATCCAAGCCATCTTCCATCCTTTGACATATCGAAAAAAACTTGAATAACCCATTAGCAAGTTTCAAATCACTTTAAAACACTATATGAGCAACTTTGGCACTTTCTAGGTAGTTAACATTACCAAAAATGGTCAACATAGGCTTTTGACCATAAAACTCACATCTAAGCAAATCAAAGACCCAAACCACCTAGGAATGACTCATGAAAATATTCATCAATTACTCACACAAATCACTTCTTCCTTCTCCTTTAAATCACCATTCAACCAATGTATAAAAAAATGATAAAAAATGCACTTTAGGACCAAAAGACATGAACATACCTCTTGAACATCATTCTTGCTTCTTCACCTATAGGAATCTCTTATGAATCATAAAAATAGACCTCCAATCCCTAAATATTTCTCTAGAATAGTGTGAAGCCTGGAGTGGCCCACATCTTCTCATATTATTCTTCCTCCTTAGCTAACACAATCTTATTCTTCCTTTTCTTCTTCTTTAACTTGACTGAGACCAATTTTTCTATCCTTGAAATTCTTTCCTCCTCTTTGAAAATTGAATAGGTAACAAATGAGGATTCCACCATGCCTTGATTTACATTATCAACTAAATTGACCTTTTCAAGATCTAGAAATGATTGATCTATACAGGAAACATTATCATCTATAATTACAGTATGATCAACACTCATCTTGAGGTTGTCTCTATCTCCCTTCTTCAATTTCTCATTGTTTTTGATCTCTTCATTGAAAACATGAGTAGATAATGAGAATTCCTAAATGAAGGAAACACTCTCTACCTTAGAAAAAACACTACTCTAATCTGCAGACATATCAACTATCACTTTATTTTCTTCTTTTGGCTTATATAAGACTTTGTTCTTCATCTCTTGAAAAATTGGAGTCTGATTGGTATTGACTTGATTAAGATCCCCCTTTTGCTTATAAAATCTATCAATATGACCAAATCTTTTACAATTCAAACATGAAATCCTTCTTTGATAATAACAAAACTTAGCTAAGTGAATAGTCCTTTGACAATTGAAGCATGTTACATTCTTAGGAGTAGACTCACCTTGCTTTATCTTCTTTGGACATTGATTAGCTAAATGTCCCATCTCCAAACACTTGAAGCACTTTATCTCATTAGGCTGACTAACTTCCTTATTCTTAACCTTCATTTTACATTCATTGGTCTATGACCAAACTCATGATAGACATGATAGTATCCATTAAAGTTCAAATGTTTTATGGCATTAGGTTGTCTTACCTTTTTGGAGCTAACACCCAAAGTTTGAGTATTGATCTTTGTAGGTTTGTCCTTCTTCTCTTCAATGATTTTCTCCTTTTCTTGAGATAATGTTAATGGATTCTCAATAAAACTTAGACCTATTTTATCACTTTAATAATTTTGACTTCTCAATAGACTATCAATATCATTTTTGATTTTCTCATACTTGGCAAAAGACTTAGCCTTACTCAAAGTTTTCTCCAGTTCATCTTTCAAACTCTTGTTTTCTGAAATCAACTTGGAACATTCTTATTCCTTACCTTTTAGGTTTGAAGATATAGACTCTAATTTGGAATATAAGAATATGATTGTTCCATCATGCTCCCTTTTATCTTCAATTATCTTAGCTTCAAAAATATTTAATTTGACTTCATAGTCTTTCAATTTGGCCTTCAAACCTTTACATACCTTTCTTTCAATCTTCAAATCTTCAAGATAAATTTTTAGTTCACTCTCATAGTCCTGAGTGGATTTCTCATCTTCTTCATCTGATCTACTCTACTTTCCTTCAATTTTATATGAGCATTCACTTTCATCATCTAAATTGACTGCTATGAAAAGAATTTCATCATCCTTAGCTTCACTTTCATCATGACTAACATCAAATTGACTATCATAACTCACTTTTGAGTCACCATCATCCTTATTTGTGTATAAGATCCTTTTGTCCTTATGAAACTTTTTATTATCAAACTTCCTGAATGATCTCTTATTTCTATCATACCTGAATGCTTTCTTACCATATATTTGATACTATTTCTCATCCTTCTTACATTTTTTAGGACATTTTATTTCAAAATGACCCACTTCACCACAATTGAAGCATTTAAAAGGATGCTTACCTCTGTACTTACCTAATCCAATCTTCAACTTGCTTGTAAACAAAGCAATTAAGTCATCATCAGATATATCATCTTTACCTTGAGAGCCTTTACTTTGTGTCTTCTTTTATTTAGGCTTATTCTCTACCTTGAAAGAAACATCCTTCTTATGAGGTTTGTTTTCATTTATCCTCATCTCATAAGTAGTGAGAGATCCATATTCATCAATGTAAGATCATGACTTTCCTCAATTGTAGATACCTTAGAGTCAAAATTGTAAGATAGAGATCTTAAGAAATTTTGAATAACAACATCCTCTTTGAGATCTTCTCCAAGACCCCTAATCATATTGACCACATCATCCACTCTATTCAAGAAGGATGCCACATAATCCTCCTCCTTCATTTTGAGACTCTCAAACTATCTTTTGAAAGTTTGTAATTTTTCTAGCTTAACCTTTGAGTCACCTTCATATATTATCTTCAACTTAGTCCACATCTCCTTATCTATTTGATAATGAATGACCTTTGAGAACTTAGTCTCTGATAGACCACTAGAAATAGCATTCATATCCTTTGAATTACTTTCAAATAGTTTCTTATTAGAAACACTAGTAGGAGAACTATTAGGAATAGCATATCCATCAATAACAATCTACCAAACATCAAATCCTAGAGCCATGATAAAATTCTACATCCTTGAACTCCAAAAGGCATAGATAGAACCATTAAACAATGGAGCTTATTTGAAAGAGAAACCACCTTGCATACCTTGACTTGCCATTATACCTTAGAATCACCTTTCAAAATGTTAAGCCTCAAAAAGGACTTGATCTAATACCAATTGATGGGGTACAATCCACTGAGAGGGGGGGGGGTGAAATAGTGGTAAACCAATTAATAATTTTCTTCAAAACCTCTTTAGCAATATAAGTAAACTCAAATCAAGATGTAACAACGAACAATCATACATGTAATGACTACACTAGAATTATATGGGAAACCCTCAAGGAAAATAAAAACCACCCTAATGCATAAAAATCAATGGACTACTATCTTATAAATATGGAACAAAAAAATAGGCCTTTAGTGAGACATCTATCTCACAAGGAACACTTGTTCCTAGATTTGTCAAGTCCTTCTAACCAAGATGAATAAGCACCCACTCAAGCACCTTAATAAAGAGAACACTTTTGAATAATGATTTTCTTCAACCTTTGATGAATATCCTTTTAAAAACACCCTTTTCAAAATTTGAAAATTCACACAAGCCACTAACATCAAGCTATCTCACCAACATAAGCAATAACCCCTTCTCAAGCCCTTCGCTCACACTCATAAATCTCAAAAATATGTTCAATAGAATCAAAAAAATATGTTAAGTCTAATGACAACATTATCAACTCAAACCCTCAATAAATTTGGTCTCCAAGATGCTCAAAAACCTTCACATAAGGTCTTCAAAAATATCTTCATAAATACTTGCTTATTTAGCTTGATTCCCACGAGAAAAAGGGCATAAAACATATTTTATATATAAAATTCTCAATTATGGTCAGCCATATCACTTTATAAAATTTTATGAAGAATCACTTATGTCTCCCAAGGTTAGCCATGAACCTCTACAAAAGCTTTCTAGTCCATACCATGAGCTCATGTCACAAACACCTCACAAACAAAGCATAGCTCCACTTGTGTGACCATGTTTGACTAATAATAGGTTATTAAAACCTTAAAAATATCTTAAAAAGTACTTAAAGGAGTCCTAAAGACTCTCTAATCCTTAGGAATACTTTATCTAACCATCTTCCCTATAAATAAACTTAATCATCCAAACCAGGTTCCTTTTGCTAGCAAAAACATCATGGTAAACCATGAGTCAACCATTCACTCATCTCCAAGTGACTAATAATAATAAAAATTACATGTAAGATGGAATACATCCCCTACATCACCTCTAAGATCTCAGACCCATCCCTACTCACTAATTAGGCCTTCTAATTCCACTTCTCACTCTGACTAGTTTTTCTCACTCATGGCACCCTTTCCTTCATATCAACTAGGAAAATTTGAAGACCTAGATATTTGAAATAGAGAAATGAATCTTATTGAAACTTTTAATGAATGTTTAAAGAAATTTATAAGATTCATCACACACCCATTTATTCCCCTGGTCACTCTTACAAATTTCTCTCAAAATTAAAATCACTATTAAGAAGCACTTTTCTATGGGACAAAAATAGTCAAGACTAACTAGGCCCATCCTCAGAAGCCTAGAGGAGTCCTTTGCAACCTCCAAAAATCATTCTAGCCATTCACCACCTACTTAAGCATCAAAAAGAAAGATCTTCAACATTGGGTCTAAGACTAGAGTTTTTACACATAAAAACCTGCTTAACTTCTTAGTAATAATTCATAAATAATAAGCCCTTAATATATTAAATAATGCTTGGAAAACCTTCTTAGGAACCTTCCCCATCATCTTTGAAAGGTTCATCTCCCCATGTAAAGTCTACATGAGCTGAAGGATGTGAGAACTTTCCTCTTGAGCTTAAAAATGCACCATTTGAGCACCCTCTGAAGCACATGAAGGCATTTTTGACTTTATCTCATGTAGATATAGGGTTAAACACCTTGAAATCACTCATTTACCCTTCACAAGGCCTCACAAGCCCATCTAGGCCAACTAGGCTAATGGCCAAACTATCTTTTAGACATCTTACCACCTCATGCAAACCATCTATCTGACCTTTCAACATCCTATACATGTCCAAAATGAATATGACAAGAATATTGAGCTACTTACCATGGCATAAAAGATAAATTACTCAATATCCCTTAGGAAACCATACAAGGTCAAGCCTACAAGGCACAAACTAACCTTCATACATCATGAAGACCATATAAAGTCAACCCTTGAGCATAAAACACATCAAGAACATGTCACACAACATCATACCAAGCTACAATCCATCATACATCATTCACCTAGGACACCCTTGCTCACTTATGCAAGCATCACACTGCTCTAAGCATACTAGGCCACCATGTTCCATCACTTTCACCTATTAGACCACTTTGTCATTGCTAATGCCTCTTAGACATCAATGACAACACCTACCATCAATATAACACCTCTTCCTCTATGGATTTATCACATGTTGAGTTCACTCCTCTGGCATTAATATCAATGTTGTAAGATGAGGTAAGCCCATCTATGCTAGTACCCATTCTATTGGATGTGGTTCTTTCCACTAGGTATAGTGTCAAACCACCTTTGTCCTCACTGTAGTATCCATGCCTATGTTAGATGTTTGGAAATATCTATAATCTATGATGTATATACCTCAAACATACTAACTCTCATGCCTGCTAATATCATCTCTAATCTTGTAGCCCACATGGCTAAGGCTCTCCTCTCCTCCATGTTATACTGTATACCTCTAGTCACTATTGCTCCTGTTATTGGTCACCCTAGGATGGTATGCATATCCTCTAGAGTGATAGATACCTCTACCATGTCCCCAACCACCTCCCATCTGAAGGTGTTAGTAAATCATTCTTAGAATCCTAGGAACATGACTAAGAGATCCATCCTAAGGGGAATCCTACACATATCAACTATCCCTCTTAGACCTACAAATACTAGTCTAGCTCTATATATTATCATCAGATGCTCTAGTAGATCTTGTAAGCATGCCACATTTACCAATCACCAAAATATAGGTCATTCCTACAACTAAGAAATAATAAAAGATGTATTAGATCTTTCATGTCATGTATAATCACAATACATTCTCTTTATAAAATTCAATAAAAAATAAGCCTAAGCTACTTTAATTCATTCATTTTACCTATTTTTATCCTATTTGGTCCTTTTGGCCCTTACTTGGTCATTTCAAGCTAATCTTACCTTCTTTTAGCCTTTTACACACATTTTTTTACCATTCTAGTTCTTTGATTAACCTAGTTTGACCAAAATTTCCCTATTTTCAACTTGGATGACTTCAAAATCTAAGTCAACCCTCTTCTTTTTCCCTCCCTAGTATTGGGTTGTCATTATGTACTTTTTGGATCAATTGACAAACTATACTAGGTCGATAATCTATAAAATGTATAGGGTCAGCACATACCTACTGGGTTAACAGTGTGGATTTTGCCTATTTTTAGCCTACTGGGTTGACTGGGTCGACCTAGTTTTTGACTACTGACCCCTTGCATTATCCTAAAAAAATGCCTTTTTGTAGTTTTTTCCCTAATTTTTTCAAACCCATTTTCCATCTTGATTTTTCCTACCTATATAATCTAATTTGGCTTCATTCTGACATCTAGAAATGCTAAAAATTATTTTTTTCTAAAAATACACTCAATTCATTAAATTACTCCAAAATTGGCTTAAGATTCATAGTTGCATACCTATAATGCATCCAATACTGCTCCTGGAGTTACCCTTCATCTAGTTTGTTTTCTCCACACAATCCTAGCTCATTTAGCCTTCAGAGCTCTTTTTCTCACCTTCACAAGTCAAAATAACCAAATGACTTATATTTTCCCTTATTTAAAAACACTTTTCAAAATTCAAATCTTTCAATTATTTTTAGGCAGATTCCTTATTTTATCTATAACTTTGTTTCTATTCATCCATTTTTAAAACTATAAAATGTGTTAGATTTGTGATGATGTAGAAAATTGTTTTCATTATTATATGCCCATTTTTCAAAAAAATTAATTTTTGGCTATTTTTTGCACTAAATTTTATAGGTTCACCTATTGTTCTTCACATTAGACACATTCAATATCTCTTGAAATTTACTTATTTATATACAACACTAAGGTAAGTAAAGGTATGTATTTTTCAATTATGTCCTTTCATTTATCTTATTTATTTCTTACTGCACTTTACTTGGCATCAACATTGTGTGTTATCATGTTCTATCTCGAAGCATCATCTCATGTTACACTTACATGACACGTGATGAGTTTTGAGTGGGGCATATGTATACACATAATATTTTTAAACTTTTATTGATTACTGACACTTTGTATCTTTCAAGAACCCATTGAGTCTCAATCACTCTGAGTGCATGCCTTAATGGGTGTACCAAGAAAGGGGTGGGCAGACCATTGGTGCTTCATAAGATTATTGTCCATTTTTCCACTTGCCATCTACACATTTGTCTCCTAAAACCATTTAAACTAAGCTTATTCTTATCTATTATACCCATTCCAAACATTTTTTATGTTTTATCCTCCTTTTTCTTGCCTTGACCCCTTTTCCAGTTGACTATACTAGGTTGACGGTGTATACACATAATATTTTAAAACTTTTATTGATTACTAACACTTTGTATATTTCAAAAACCTATTGAGTCTCAATCTCTCTAAGTGCATGCCTTAAGGTATGCATCATGAAAGGGGTGGGTAGACCATTGGTGCTTCATAAGATTGTTGTTCCTTTTGCCACTTGCCATCTACACACTAGCCTCCTAAAAATATTGAACCCCAAGCTTATTCTTCTTAGTTCTACCTATTCCTATCACTTAATATATTTTATCCTTCATTTCTTGCCTTAGCACCCTTTTGAATTGTTGGTTGTGCTAGGTTGACCAAGTCAACCTATCACATTTTAGGGAATTTTTCTCTCTTTTGGTTTGCTGGCCTCTAGTTGACCTAGTACAAACCTAGTGAGTTAGACCTAAAAATGTGCTAGGTTGACTAGGTCAACCTAGCACAACCAACATGTTTGAATTATTTTAGGGTAATATTCTACTATATATAAGGTCATTTCCCACCATTTTATAGAGAGAATAATTAAGTGAAGAATTTAATATAAACATCTACTTATTGACCATTCTACTTGGGGAATAAAGCTTTAGGCTTCAATACTTTCTTTGGAGCTCTGATCTCATCTTGTAGATAAGTCTTTTGGATGCTTGGATAGGTTGTAGCATAAATATGATTTATCTTATTTATCTTTACATACCATGATAATCTCTTATGAATCACATTGGCCAAGGGGGAGGGGTTCATCTTCAAAGGTAAGTATTCCTAACTTTATTCTTCCTTTGTAAGAGTAGATAGATAGTGCATTTATATATTTTGCTTCCATGTACTAGGATTTTGTATACATTGACATGAGTATATATCTCCTAAACATTTTTAGTTTAGTTTTTTATTTATTTTTTTCTAACACCCACTTTGTGCCATAAGCTTTGGTGCATACTAGATTATATTTACTTTTATTATTATTAGATTAGTGAAATATTAAATCATATGACTCTTTTAGGGTTGTTGTGTGATTATGCTAGACTATAAGATTTGGAAACCTACCCCACATGGTGTGTTGTGAAAAGTGATCCCCTAATCAGGTCTAGTGTATCCTCACATTGTTCATGCTCCCACTTAACAATTAAATGCCCCCAATCAGAAGTGTAGGTGTGCTCTATCTCATTTAATTTAGGATTGATTTATGAACATGGTGCATTTTTGATTACATACATTTTGGTGAACCTGATGTGAAACTAACCCTTGTAGGATTTACTTCACTTGACTTCATTTTCTTTTGGTCATCATTTTTATCATATATTTTGACATATTGGATGGATTTTGTCAACCTAGTTTTTTTTCTATGCATAGGTTTTCAAGAACAAGCAATTAGATCGACTAGCTTGACCTAGTATAGGTTTCAATTTTCTAGACTTCCATATTATCCTCTTAGGTCAAATAGCTCAGCCTAGTGAATTTTTAGACACCTAGTTTAGCCTACTAGGTTGACCAAGTTGACTTAGTGCATTTTTAGCCTTTTTTAACAGGTTCCTATATAACTTGATCGACCAAATTGACCCAATTTGTAGGTTTTTTCTAATTCTATCTAAGGATCTTGATCAAAAATCTTATTCATTTTCATTTTTGATCTACCAAGGTTAGTTTCTATTTCTCTATATCTTTCCTTTTTGGTATTTCCTTTCACAGTTTGTAGTCTTTAAAATTGCCCTTGCACAGTCAACTAGGTCACCCCTATGGACCTATTTCTATGTTTTGTGTGTTATCTAAATAATAAGGTCAAAATGAATGACCTAGTTCACTTTTAGACTTTGTTTCTAAATTATAGGTTTGACCCTATCAAACCTATTTTGTATGATTATCTATATAGTTTCTCAACTATATCTTGTTTCAAAGTTGGAATTAACCATATATGTTAATCACATCTTTCTCTTAAGTTTCTTACATGCTTAGAATAGTTCACATAGTCTAATTAGGGGATTTTAAATCAATTTATTAGTTTCACTATTTATTTTCACACACATCCAAACCACATAAACATCAACAAGAATTTAAACATTTTACTACATAGGTCTACCTACTTAGATTTAATCACCAACGGGGAGGCTGACTTGATGCTCTGGTCAAGTATAAATCATGGTTAATGATATATTGTGGATAAGCACCCAACACCCTTATCAATATGGTTTGTGAAGTGATGAGGCCCTAATACCAATCCTATATCATTAACACTATAGTCTCTTTCATCCTAAACTTGAAACTATCCATAGATTGTTATCTAGTACCTTGATTATAGCCAGTTGCTCTTTCACAAATAAAATCATTCTTAATAATCTAATGAACATTCTAGGTTGACCAATTAGCTAGATTTACTTTCAATTTGTCTGATTTCTCTTTGATCAATTATGTGTTTAAAATATTGCATTATCTAGCGTTAGTGCAAGATTTTGCTTTATGTGCATTATTTAGATTAGCCAACATTAATTCAATAAACTATTTGTTTTCCTTTCAATACTTACTAATTTATTACATGATTTGAAATTATCTTGATTTAATTCACAACTTGATATTAACTTTATCATCTTCTATACTTCATCATGAATCTAATGCATTTGATGATTTACAAAATGGATTAGTAGAACCAAAGATATAGGCAAAACAAAGAATTTGTCTACTATACTACATCGACTTGGTCGACCTTGTATCTTTTTTAACCCCTGTACACTATGCTAGGTCAACTTGGTCAACCCTATACTATCTTAACCCTTTTACCTTTTTTCCCAACCTTTATTCACTATACTAGATCGACCTGGTTGATCCTGTATAGTTTTGTAGTCCTTATTTCTATGCTACATTGACCCGATCGACCCTGTACTATTTTCTATCACTTTTTTCCCCTTGTGTGGTTATCTAGTCTTATTTTATCATGATGGAATATTTTTATCCTTACCTTATTCTATAACATTACATTATTAAGGACTTGGATAGTAACCTCACTTATTTCATTACTTCAGATAAGACTATCCAATTTCTTCCTTCCCCTTCTCCTAAACCAAAACCACTCACTACATAATGTAATGCAATTGATATCCTTCATCATAATCATCTTCCCAATACCAATGTTGGGAATCATTCATCACATCATACCAATCAAATTGATAATATAGATGGTTTCTAAATATTCAAAAATCTTGATGATAATACTATCTACACTCCTCACAAGAATGATGGCTTTTACAATCTTACTTCTTCTACCACACTCAAAAAAAATAATACCAATGTTTAGAATCCTCCACCTAAAAATAATCCTCCTACCACCAACACTAACAATCCTCTTCCTACCAACACTAATACCCCTCCTACAAACACCAACCCACCAACTGATACAACTCAACTTCTTGCCCAAGTCATACAATAAATGAACATCATGCAAACTTCTAATCAATCTCAAATGATGAGAATGAAATAGCATTTATGCAACAGTATGATTCAACCATCGAAAGTCATCATGTCTCAACTAAATCAAAATTTGGTCCCTCCTCCTCTTAGAGATGCCAATGGGAATATCATCCTTCAACCTCCAATGAATAAAAAAATGCTTCAACTATTCAAAATGACCCTTTAGCTCCATTAATTACATATATAGATATTGGAAACATTTATCCAACTATCACATATAATGGGACTAAGGATCCTGCTATATTTCTTAAGTCTTTTGGTAATCTCTATAAGGAATGGGTCCAAACTAACACCTTTTGTACCACCAAGATCTTAGCCAAAACCTTTGTTAGTGATGCAATTGAATGGTATAACTAACTTCCTAGACATTCCATCTCACAACTAGAGGATTTAGTCAATTCTCTAGTGAAGGAATTCCAACATGATGATCTTCCTGAAAACTACCTTAGTCATTTCATCAATTCCAATCAACTTCCTAATGAATCCACTCATACTTTTATCAAATGATGGAAGTCTCTACATCATAAAGTGGATCATAACATGAATGATGACACTCTTCTAAAACTATTTTTCACTTCTCTTAAACCTCCCTTTCAATACAAAGTTCAAATTTTTTTACCTAAAACTTTAGAAGAAGCCTTAGACCAAGTGAAAAGGCAAGACTTTCTTATGACTCAATTTGAAACACCTCAAACAACTACTAAAGCATCTTTACAATCTTCTTCTCATACCATTGATTCATCTAAGCCTCCCTAACTTCAAAGTAGAGCATCAAACTCAACCAATTTTAATCCAACCCACCCTCCCTTAAGTCTAAAACAACTTAAGGATAAATTTCCACCCTCAAAACCCACGAGATTTGATCCTTCAAAAACTCCTCCAAAATGGTACAAACTGGATAAGTTTTGTTGGGGGCATGTTACTATAGGTCATTCTCATGAGTCTTCTTTTTATCTTTATTGATTTCTTATTTCTTCCTTTCTTGGTGCATATTTCAATATTGAAACTCTCATTAAATAACGTTATCAAGATTATCTTCAAACTTCTCAAATTCAATCTCAAGAAATAGAATCACATCAACATCAACTACATAATGAATATACCCCATCCACTAATTTTTTTCAAACCATAATTGATCCTTCTTCCTACACTAATAAGGAAAGGATAGCTAACATGAACAAATTTAAACATATTGTTGCATCCATTGAACCTCAACCTCTTAGGCCATATGAACCAAAAGAATACCTAGTTCTGATGCCTACTCCAAAGTGTATTAGACATGGTCCTCCTTTACATCTTCATACCTCTCCTAAACATCATATGTCACATTAAACCTTCTTAAAATCTAACAAACCAACACATTTACCTATCTCCACATGCACCTACCAACCCAATGCAAATCAATTTAATAATTCAATGTTACCTCACTCCAACTCACATGTTAAGGCATCTTGAAATGCCTATCTACATATCCTTTTAGAATTTGGGTCATATTATGATGCCCATCCCTACATAAAATTACCCTTTAGGGAATCTTGTGATTCCAACTCTTATTCTACAATGCATAGTAACAAACAAATTCAACTTGAAAAAACCTTTTGATACTTATAGGCTTGTATTTCACATGCTCATGTTTAATACAGATGTTAGCATAGGTCTTTCTTGTTCTTTTTATCTCATGTTTCTTTGTTTTTATGCACTTTCCTTCCTTTATTTTCATTTTACTAGCATCATCATTGTTTGAATTTATGTTATTTTGGTTTTATTACACATCACATTTGGCATTTGTTTTCATTTTTGTCCTCATATATTTCTTTTATTTTTGTCTTTTTATATCATTATTTTACTTAATAGATTTATTATCATTTCCCCCCTTTATTTAACATTTTTATGTACCATAATATTCTTTTTCTTTTGAAATTTCTCTTTTGGCACCCTCGTGGGTTTCTCTTTTGTGAGTTGCTTTGTAAGACTGTGGATAAGACCTGGCACCCCTCACAAAATTACCATCCTTTTACTTTCTTTTTCCCTTTTTTTTTCCTACTTATCAACTTTGTTTTGGCACCCCTTGGTTTTTCTTTTATGAGTTAATTTGTAAAAAGGCTCCCTCACCTTGCTTCTATCCTACTTATCAACACCTTCATGGGTTTCTCTTTTATGAGTTGTAAGGTAAGACCATGGATAGGACCCAACCATACTCATAAAATTACCATCCTTTTCATGTTTTTGATCCTTGTTCTCAAATTTAGATTTTGTTTCTTTTGTTAGATGAAATATTCACAACAATCTATGTTAGTGCATTTTTCTCAATTTCCTTCATTCTTATGATAAGGAATCACATTTTACTATCATTGTATACCTCTTTCCCCTTTGTCATATTTTTTTTCAATTTAAAGAAATTAAAATTATTCCATATGACCCTCCTCTTGATTTCCCCTTCCTTTTATCTCCACATTGGATAAAACAAGGTCAAAGTCAAGATAACACTTTTATTTTACCTAGATTTATGAGACTTTTAGACCCAATTCTCTTTGAAGTTCTCCCTCTTAGCAACCTTGTCTTAAGTTTTCAAATTAAAGTCATATTTATCATCCATGTTTGGTTTTCCAAATCCATATATAGGAGGAATAAAAAAACCATCAAGAATGTTAAAAGCCAAATCCTTTTGAAACAAAGGCAATGATATCTAAAAGGAAACATACAAATATCAAAAGTCATATTCACACCAAAAGATATGATTACAATCATATATCCTATCTCCAATTCAATCTCAAACTCCACATTTGTCTTCACATAGAGCTGAAGTCCTTTGGGATATAGTAGGATAGTAGATTGGAATATGGGATTTCAAAAAACTCTATGGTGCTACCTAATTTCTCATGAAAGTACCCAATCTTCATAGTAGACTGATGAATTTGTAAGGGGTCCTAAAGAATAGGGAAGAAGTTGTGAGAAGGTATGTCTATTTCAATTTTCATGCATATAACCTTCATGGGATGATCTATATACTCCATTTGTTAACCTAAGACTTGTGTAGCTAAGAGAAGTTCTTCATAGTCCTTAAGGTTGAAATTCCTCTTGTTTTGAAAAACCTAATTTGAGTGTCTTGACTTTGATAAAGAGTTCCTCTACCTTGGTTTTCCCTTAATTCTCCCCTCCACCCATTTCATTTCCCCTCTTGACATGCAAATTGTGATTCCAAATCTATTTTTCCTCTTCTTTACTTCCTTCTTCTTTACCTCTTAAAAACATGATATCATTAATTTGTTTTAGTTTTATCTATCTTTAGATCAAAACAACATGTTTGAGTAACTATGGATCACTCTTTTCTTTCATTTATCGTTATTGTACTACCCTTCTATTGTGGATAGTTGAGTTTTCACCCTTTTTCCATTCTTACATGTTTCTCTTTATGTATGCCTTCTTCATATTTGTCTTACATATTGACTTACATTTCATTTTACATGCTTTAATTTTTTTATTTATGTTTGATTATTTCATGCCTATCTTACATGAACTTACTTTTTATCTTCTTCCATGTCTTTTTTAGATTTATCTTGCATAGATATTTCATTTATCATTCATGTTTTACATGTTTCTAAACATGATTTGGTATGTTCTGCATTAATTTTTTCCATTTATGTTTTACATGTTTTCCAATATGATTTATTGTGTGTTACAATCATTTGTCATTTATTTATTATCATTTATCATTTATTTGCCATCATTTTTAATTTCTTTGCCAATCATTTTGTCATTCATTTGCCCATCTTTTGCCATTCATTTTCCATCCTTTTATCATTTATTTTCCTTTAATATTATAAACCTTGATTTAAAAATCCTAATTTTCAAATTTTATTAAAATATCAATCTAACCACTATATGCCTATCTTTCACACAATTCAATTTTTGAATCTCTATTTTTTGCACTAACATCTATAGGTTCACCTAGAGTACTATACATTAGACACCTTCACATCTCTTACAGTATACTTCTTTATCTACAACACTAAGGTAAGTTAAAGGTATGTTTTTTTCAATTATGTCCTTTCATTTATCTTATCTTCTTCTTACTACACTTTACTTAGTATTAGCATTGTGTGTTATCATGTTTTGTTCTGAAGCACCATCCCATGTTATAGTTACATAATATGTGATGAGCTTTGAGTGGGGCATATGTATACACATAATTTTTCAAACTTTTATTGATTACTGACACTTTTTATATTGTAGGAACCTATCGAGTCTCACTCTCTCTGAGTGTTTGCCATAAGGGTTGCACTAGGAAAGGGGTGGGTAGACCATTGGTGCTTCATAAAATTGTTGTTCCTTTTACCACTTGCCATATATAGACTAGCCTCCTAAAACCTTTGAACCCAAAGCTTATTCTTCTTAGTTCTACCTATTCCTATCACTTTCTATGTTTTATCCTTCATTTCTTGCCTTAGCACCCTTTTGACTTACCAATTGTGTTAGGTTGACTAGGTCAACCTAATATAGTATAGGGAATTTTCTCTCTTTTGGTTTGTTGGCCTCTCGACCGACCTAGCACAAACCTAGTGAGTTAGACCTAAAAATGTGCTAGGTCAACCTAGCATAGCTACCATGTTTAAATTATTTTAGGTTAATATTTTACTAAATATACAAGGTCATTTACCACCAATTTATAGAGAGAAGAATTAAGTGAAGAAGTATGAATGAGCATATGCCTATTGACCATTCTACTTGGGGAATAGATATTTAGGGTTCAATACTTTCTTTTGAGCTCTAATATCATCTTGTGAATAAGTCCTTTAGATGCTTAGATAGGTTGTGTAGCCTAGATCTAATTTATCTTAGTTATCTTTACATACCATGACAATATTTTTTATGAATCACCTTGGCCAAGGGGGAGATTATGGCTCGATAGGTTCATCTTCAAAGGTAAGTATTCCTAACTTTATTCCTCCTTTGTAAGAGTAGATAGATAGTGCATTTGTATTCTTCTCTTATATGTACTAGGATTTCATATATAATCATATGAGTATATGTCTCCTATACATTTTTAGTTTATTTATTTATTTGTTTTATTTCTAACCCCCACTTTGTGACACAAGTTTTGGTGTGCACTAGATTCTATTTACTTTTCTTATTATTAGATTAGTGAAATATTAAATCATAGGACTCTTTTAGGGTTGTTGTGTGATTGTGTTAGACTGTAGGATTTAGAACCATACCTCACATGATGTGTTATGACAAGTTATCCCCTAATCAGGTCTAGCAAATCCTCACATTGGTCATGCTCTCTCTTAAAAATTGTATGCCCCCAATCAAAAGTGTAGGTATGCTCTATCTCATCTGATTTAGGATTGATTTATGGACATGATGCATTTTTGATTGAATACATATTGGGTCAACCCTATATAGTTTTTAAACTTTGATTATTATACAAGGTTGACTAGGTTGACCCTATACTATTTAGGGGTATTTTTCATTAATATTTTTATTAGCTCTTTGACTGACCTAGATTGAGACCTAGTGATTTATCTCTCAAAAACATATAGGGTCAACTGGGTCGACCTTATATAACTAATATATTCAAAAGGATTTAGGGAAAGATCCACCTATATATAAAAGTTAATTTATAACCATTTGAAAATAGATAAGTGAAGAAGAATAAGTGTGAATGAACATCTACTTATTGACCATTATACTTGAGGAATAAATCTTAGAGTTCCATACTTTCTTTAGAGATACAGATCTTGTCTTGTGGATAAGTGTTTTGGATGCATAGATAGGTTGTGTATCACAGAGTTGATTTATCTTTGTTATCCTTACATACCAAAATAATTTCTTGTGAATCACCTTGGCCAAGGGAGAGATTGAGTCTCAGTGGGTTCATGTTCAAAGGTAAGTATTCATAGCTTTATTTCTCATTTGTAAGAGTAGATAGATAATTCATAAATGCTTCTCTCCCATGCATTAGGATTTCATATACATTAACATGAGTATATGTATTTTATGCATGTTTTTTTAGTTTTTAACCCCCACTTTATGCCACAAGCTTTGGTGTGCACTATATTAAATTTACTTTCTTGTTTATTAGATATAGAGTGAACATTAAATCTAGGATTGTTTTAGGGTTGTTGCATGATTGTGTTAGATTGTCAGCTTTGGAGCTCTTCCTAGCATTGTGTATTGTGACAAGTGATCCCCTAATCAGGTCTAATGGATCCCCATATTGGTCATGCTTCCACTTAACAAATGTATTCCCAATCAAAAGTGTAGGTATGCTCTATCTTCTCCAATCCAAGATTAATTTATAGACATGATGCATTTCTTATTGCATACACTAAACACCTCCATTAATTTATTATCTTATTCTCTCTCCATACTCTTATGGTATGAAACCCACCTTCATCTGACCACCTCCACAAAATATTACCTTATTACCTTAACCATCATCATTTCTCTATCCTTAATTGAATTTGAGATAATCACATCAATTTAGGCTCAAATCTTCTCTCATCTCTAATATTACCTTATTACACTCAATATTTATTTGGGCATTCAAATGATCATCCATAGCCTCTAATACTACCTATAAGATATTCTTCACCTCCTCATCTCTCACATTTCTCATTGATATGTCAAGAAAATACTCCACCTTTTCTACAACATCCTCTTCCATATTTATCTCTTCTACAACCTCATACTCTTATCCACAAACTTGAGTTGATAAAATACTTATATACTCCAATACATCTTGGTATTATTTCATTTTGTTCCTCTTCATATCAACTCTAGGTTGATTTACATTTCTTTCTTTCACCACTTCCATACCATGTGGAAATAACCTTGAAATATCCCTGACCATATGATAACAATGCATTACTTAGATCATAAGAGTCTCTTCTATAATCTATATCTTGATTGATCCCACATATGCAACACCACTTAATTATTCATTCATTTTTTTATAAATAACTCCACCATCTCAATATCCTTACTTGCCTCTATGCCACATGAGTGGCATTATTCATCTCTCCTTGTCAAAATAACCTTTAGACCAACATCTAACACCAAGTTCTTGAATTTTACATCCATAATTCCACTTTATATCCATTTCTAAAGATGTATTTTTTATGCATATCCTTCTCCCTCAACCATTGTCATATTGAGAAGGTCTTCTTCTTCTTGCCTTCCTCTTTCATGTGATCTTGTGAGAGTCTTCTCTCGAACCTGTAGCTACTAAAACTGAGTTTCCTCTTAATTATGGTCTTGAGAAAATTATTGTACACACACTTTCCCACTCTTTGTTGTATCCATGATGACTTTAAGATAATCCTTTATTATTTTTATCTCCTTACCAATGAGCTCTTCAAATATTAATGACATATCTTCTAGTTACTCCACTTCCTCACTTTACTTCTCATATAAATGAGCATGATGGACTAAACCAAACTTTGTCCTATTTTTCCATATTCTCCATAGTTATACTTGCACATTGAAAAAACACATTAAGGGAGTTAATAGTTCTCACAATCAATTCTTAAACCACTTAATCATGCCTCATATATATCATATCCAACTCTTTTCCATTGATTTCATGCTTCTCATGGCTTCCACTCACATTATGGATTTAAAAAGGTCCATTATCAACAATATCCAAGGCTCTCTTCTCTTAATTATTATTTATGATTTATTATTATTCGAATGGATATTATTCAACTGTATTCTCCTTTTGTACATTATCTTGCGCTACATCTATCTCCATCATCTCCTTCATGGAAACCTAAAACTCCTCATGGATGATCTCTTATTTAACCTCTATTTTTACTTTCATGAAAACATGTGTATTTCCTTGGTTGTACTCAACCCTTATACCCTACAAAAGAGACAAGACAAATGCATTATCTTCATTTAATAAGAAATATTTTGAATCTTCCCACTCATAGGTTACAACAAATTCATTCCCATCATCAAAAAATGGGTCTCCTTCTTTCAGTTCAACAAAAATCACATCTACATACTCATTCATGAGGAATCATTCCCATATGGGCTACTCACAAACTTATTACTCCTTGTTATTATTAAATTCAAATTTAGGATCTTCACATAGAAACCTCACTCTCTTTTTTGTCTTTCAAGATAACCTTCTTATTCTCATTCACATCCTTCCCCTTGCTACTACTTGGAATAGATTTTAGTTTCTCACATGGAAAATTCCCTCTGATAACAATATTATTAATATTATATTCTCTCTCAAGCCTTAAGACATGAAGCATTTTCATCCATTCCACTTGTATTCTTGGGTACACAACATGACCCATCAACTTGGAATTAATGTGTTCCAAACTCCTCACCTTCTTCTTTCATTTTCCATGTCTCCTCTCTTATAGAAATGTCTAATACTCATATACAAATCCACATGGTCTCTTAATTTCAAAATTTACCCTCATGGGGTATTTAATATTATTATCTTTAAAAAATATCTCTAACATCATTATCCAATTCATGATCTCATTTGGGCTCTCTTTAGCACATATTAAAAAAATATTTCTAGTGGGATTACCTTTTTCCTTCATCTTGAATTCTACTAATTTTTTTATATTCTAATTGGTATTCTCTCAAATACATACAAATTTCCTTATAGGTATAACAACTTCTCCAAAAAAATTTCTTATTCACTTAAAACTACAACATCTTCACTTTGTGCACCCTCCATCATGTCCAATCTTGTTTGGACTCCATTCAACGTCTCAACCAAGTCTTCTAGCTATGATGATATTATTTTTTTTATGTGCCATATCCTCTTCAATAATAAGGGTTATTTTTCACAACTTGAAATTTACTCAAACAATAGCCTCTCAAAATTACTCTCAACCTGAAGGACTTCTCTCACACATGCAAAAAACTCATACTCTCATGTATGTAAGCTTATCTTTAACACCTTGAAAAAAATAAAGTAGATTTATATTACATAGCCTCCAATTGAATCATACAAGAGACTTAAAAACTCAAATCAACAAGGAAATACCTTGATTTTATATAAAATTATGTAATCACAAGAGAAGGGGTCCACTTACGAATTGACTTTACCTCTATGATGCATGGTTAGACACTCAAAATCTTTAAAAAAAAGATCACACCATATGGACTTAAAAAAATTCAACACATATTCATTCATTTAAACTTAAAAACATTACAAAGTAATGATCTCTCTCTCTCTCTCTCTCTCTCTCTCTCTCTCTCTCTCTCTCTCTCTCTCTCTCTCTCTCTCACTCACTCACACACACACACACACACACACACACACACACACACACACACACACACACACACACACACACACACACACACACACACACACACACACACACACACACACACACACACACACACACACACACACACACACACAAACACACACACACACTCATTCCTCTACAAGATTATTAAAATATAAAACATGAGGAATAACTTTCTTACATAGTCTCTCATGGACTGGTTCACTTTAACTCCATCTTTTCTTCATTGGAGTTACATATTTCTCACTTAGAAATTTCATGAGTGATGTAAAACACTCATATCTAAAATTATGAATATTTATTAACATTTATTTGCCTTCACCCATTTCTCTTCACCTTTCTTAGCCCCTTATAAAAGCTTTAGATCCATATATTTATCTTTATGGGTTGTTACTTTTATTTTAACTAAGTTTAGGAATAAAGCAATCCTATTTGTAGGCTAAAACCACCACTAGTTTAAAAATCACCCCTGACATTTTCATAATCACCACTAACTATTTTGACATCACCACCATATGTACACCAGTAGTTTCATCACTATGAAAAACCACCGACTTTTAGAGGCCATAACTTAAGCATACAAAGATTGAGATGATTATTGTTTAAAATTTTCACTACTCTTTGAGAGGAAAAATGATATGTAATAATGTTTAGGTTCAGGGAAGATATTTATGCACTTTCATCCTCTTACATACAACCTATTTGTTTTATCCCTTCAATGCACATAATGACATCCTAGATTGTACCAAACATTAATAGACTCAACAAATTTAATTTTAACCATGTAGATATCTAAAATTTATACTTATCTAATGTGATTGATTATAATGAAGTGTAGGAATACTAATATTCCATTATATCATATCATCATGCCAAAAATGATAAACACATAAATAATATTACATAAACATGCTACTATGTTTTCAATTGATTCAAAATTGTAGAAACCTGGGATGCTCTTGCATAAAAATTTTAGGAGTTAGAATTGGATATTAGACCAAAACATGGCATGAGGACAAGGCATTATTCAGTTGATGGTAGAGATTGATCCACACACTTCAATGATAGTCTTAGATATATGATGGTGAATTATATACCTAGATTATTCAACACATACTCAAAAATGCATGTCCCCATGAATTTAATGTGGAATAAAGAACACATAGGATAAAATAATCAAATTATATGGTCAACAAGGGGGTGTTGTATTGAAAAAAATATGAAGGAATATACTTAAGATGTGTTTCCAAATAAGAAGATGCATATATCCTTGATAATTTTCACCAAAAAAATAGGAAGTAGACATCCCTCAATAAATATTATATCCCATAAAAATCCTAAGGATGAGATAATAATGACCTACTATTTTTAAGGATACACATAATCACATCAAAAATAATCATCAATGTCAAGTATTTGGGAAAATAAAAAGATATGCAGCCATGCCTCTGCAACCCATGATTGAAGGATGCCCTTATACATAATGAGGTGTAGATTTTTTAGGAGTCATTAATCCCTATTCATCTACTAGACACAATTTTTTTCTCATGGATACAAACTATTACACAAGATTTAATTAAGTAGTTACTACAAATAATTTCATAGTTTTATAAGTAATAAAATTCCTCTAAGAGAACATCTTGACTAGGTTTGGAACACCAATCTCTTTAGTGTGTGATAGTGGTCTAACTTTTCAATTTATATAATTCAGTGGGTGGGCCTATAAGGAATTACTATAAAAATTTATTCAAATTATTATCCATAGGGGAATGGATTTATTGAATATACCAATAATAATATTAAAGGTGAAACTTTTAGATCTTACTTATGTCTAGTACTATCTGCCCATAATGCATATTTCAAAAATAGGTGTCACTCTATTGGTTTGCTTTCTAATGATTGATTTATGCCATAAATAAATCAAACCAATAGAGTGACACCTATTTTTGAAATATGCATTATGGGCAAATAGTACTAGACATAAGTAAGATCTAAAAGTTTCACCTTTCCTATTAGTGTATGGAAACAATCCTATCTTTCTCATAAATATCAAGTTGGAAACATATCATCTTTTATAAGAATACATTGAAGAAGATGAAAGGATTAAATATACATTAATATACATTGTTCAAATGGAGATTACACGAATAAAGGCTTTGCAAAATTTTAAAAAACATCAAAACATCATCAAAAGGTGGTTTGACAAAATATTAAAAGTTAAAGTTTTCAATATTTCAGAATTAGTTATTTTGTGGGATAAAAAACATGAAAATAAAAGACAACATGATAAATTCACTCCATTATGGATTGGAACATATCACATTTATAAATTTTTTGGTAACAATGTTTTTCATTTAAAGGACCTCCAAGGTAATGAATTGACTATCCCAGATAATAGACAAATTTTAAACACTATTTCATGGCTACTCCAACTAGGAACATCTCAAAATATCTATGAATTTTGATTTAGGATTAGGAGTAGATTAGATTTCCTACTTTCCTAGATTATAAATAAGGTTATTCTTTACCCATTTGAAAACACATTTCCAAACTTTTTCCTAAAGGGTAGTTAATCACAATTGAAGATATTCATGGGTTTTATTATGATGAATTTGAGTCTTATAATTAAGGTATGTGACACACCTGATTGTAATTTTTTATTTGTATTTGTATTTTATTAGATTTTTGAAATATTCTTTGATAAGTTCAAGCAAATTGTAGAAAGATTTCACATTTACATGCTCAAAATTTATATGAAAGATAATAAACATTGAGAAATAAAAAAATATAAGTGAAATATTTTATTTAAAATGAATTTTATTACTATACAACTAGCTAATGGTGGATCCTAACCATTCTTCTATGTTAAAAAAACTCAATGGAAGAAGAGTGATTCAAGTAATCTCTATTAGGGCTATAGATGTTTGGTTGGAAATAGATAAATTATTAGAGTGGAATCAAAGGTATCTCTATCAGGGCTATAGATGCTTGGTAGGAAGTATATCAATGCCTAGCTTCCCATACATATGTGCTTAAAGGTTAAAATAATTTAAGAAAAGAATTGTCAATAAAACCTTAGATTTTATCTTATCTTTGTTATAACTCTCATAACAAGGGGAAATAACCTTAATATAATCATAAACGATCAAAAAATTGAGAAGAGTTAGTATATTACATGACTATTTCAAAGTCTCTTAGTCATCTAGTTTGTTTATTTCATCTTTATAAAGTTTGAAGTTTTGTATGATAATCAAACCATAACTTTTAAGTTCTCAAATACTCAAAATAATTTTCCCTTTGGGTTACCATTTGTTGTGTGACCAACACATCTCAATTTCAAAATTTAAATAGGGACCCATTTGTCCTAATAATCCCTATGTTTGATCCCTATCAAGAAATAAATTGGTCTTAAAATGATTCATACTAAATCCTAAGTGCCACTATTCACTTTTAATTTTAAATTTTTTGTTTTGAAATCATGATATTAATTCAATTTTCATTTTTTAGTTTATTTGACCAACTAAGGTAATCATTGCTTGTCACGTTTATCAATTTTACAATTATAAGTCAATGCCTTATTAATATGTATCATACTTCACTGAAGTTCCATAGACTATTGATGTCTATCCAAAATATTGAGCTCTAAGTTTCTTGATTGAATGAAATCATTACATGAGTTGTATACTTGTTATATCTAAAGGAATAGTTCAATGTTACAAGCCTCACATATGTGCGACTAAACAACAAATGAGACCAAGCCATATTTCACTACCTTGGTTCATCATAGATCTCTATTGAAAATATAAAGATATGAAAATCAACAACCAACTAACTATATGATATTTAGCCACATGTCCTCATCTCACCATATCATGCCTAACAGTCTAAATGCATGAGTCATAAAAATTATTGACTATTTGATCAAATGATATTTATATGTGTCTTGATATTGATTGATTGAATGCCTTGAGATAGAGATATAAAGTTATGAAAATATCCAACCAGCCAACTGACTGAGATCACACCACATGTCAACATATTGCAACATAGAGGTCAATTAAAAAAATGACATAAATAAAAAATATAAATCCAATGATGCAACAATAAGCTACCACATGTCATCCTCTATAAAATAATCTACCACATTTCATATAAATATCATGAAATTTTTATATTTTAAGTAATAATTAACCATGTATCATGCAATGTATCATTACCTCACCACTCAATATAGTGACATGACCCAAAGACTTAATAATAGGAAACAATTAAGAGATAAATAAAATGATGCCACACATCCTACAATGACATAGTCAGTTGAAATTTTATCAAGTATAAAATATATGACTTAGTGACATAATGAAAATATAAAATACTAAAGCATATTAAAGTTAAAAATAGATGACTAAGTAGTTAAAATTAGTAGTGAAACACGATGTGTCAAATAAACCCATGAAAGCTAACATCATAAAAATTCAAATCAAATTTGATAGATGTTTGACAATGGAGTATTAAATAAATGAATTCACAATATAATAAAATTTAATATATGTTATGTTCCTATGTTAAATCAACTTACATTTTCCATTTTTCAAATTATGAACTACTATCTAGAGCTCGATATTGACTAAAACCCCTAGATTTAAAATTTAGCATAGAGCTTGAATTACTCAACAATGGAAGCTAAAAACTAGGAGCCTACTCCTTCAATGTTTTCCTTTGGTAAAAAACATGAGTTTAAAGATTTTTTTTGATTATTTTGCTTTGAACAAAATATTCAAGCATTACATGGAAATTTAGGTAGAGGTCAAGGTTGTTTGGCCTTATAAGGATGAAGATAATTTATCTTTCAATCATAGGGATTAAAAATATGACCTTATATCTATCAAAGCTATTAGAATCCATAAAATAAAAACCAAACTAGAGGTATTACTTTGTGTTAACCTGGTAAAAAATTTTATTTACAATAGGCACTAGAATAAAAGGCATTTTGCAGAAAAATAATAACATACAACATGTAACATACATATCTAGCTTAGCTTTCAAGAAATTTTATTGATTACATGTTATCATAAAAAGTGTCACCCTCGAGGAGGTTGTTAAATCCTCCTAATTTAAGTGATAACATGGAAACAAATCTAGGCTCTGGGTGTGTTAATCAGTTAGGTGAATGTCTAGATAGGGCTACCTCTCTTGATGTTATCACCCTGAACTACTACTAGACCTTTTGTTTGTAAAGAAAAAGGGTAAGAGAACTAAAAGTAAACCAAAATAGGGAGGTGATGCACCAATTTAACACCCTCCACTTGAATATCATTCACTAAGAACATGAATTTGGTATGAACCTAATCACACTACTCAATAAGGACCTTCAAGCATGAATATTTCAACATAGAGTTCATAGATAATGTGTTAAATAGAAGGGTTAATCAAGAGGTCTAAATAAGATACTAATGATTTAAATACATTTATAAACTATGTAAATCTACCCAAACTCACCATGTGACCTACAAGAATACAATCCATTTACAAAGAGGTAGGAGAGGGAAAATGAGAGAGAGTGAAGTTACTTATACTAACATTCATCAACAATCACACAAATACACTAATTACAAGCATATGAATAGGTAAGAATCAATTTAATTCAACATTAAAAGGCATAGTACAAGTTTTTATTTCATTAAGGCTTCACCATACTTAGATAAAGGATGCATAACAATCCATTCAAGGCAACATATATAGAATAATGTGAGAAAGAGAGAGAGGGAGAGGCGTAGGAGATGCACACACAAGTGTCATCTCATAAGGAATAAGTTATAAGAAATAAAATTATCAAAGATTAGTCCAATATCATATTACTCACAAGTTTCAACTTGATATGATCTTATCCCTCATCAAGGGTGGTGTGGAATGACTCTTCACCTTCTAGGATGACTCAACCTCATTTGAAATTTCCCATTATTGATCAAGGAGGAGTTAAAATTCTTATCTTACTAAGTGTAACTCTTGATTATGATTATTTGAACTCAATAGAACCATAATAGGTCAATTCAATGTCTATCTCATCTTGTTGGAGATAAGGATTAAGGATCAAGTGTCTTCAAATTGGTAGAACCTACAATTTGATGAGAGACTTGCTTAGTTCATGTGAAGACCACCATAGTGAGTCTATTTCTTCAATCCTACACCTATTTATTTATTTATTTATTGAGGATTACCACCACAAATTTAATCCATCTCAATTAACCTATAATGAGTCATTCTACATATATTCATTCTCAACACCATCTCTAATACTGAGCTACAGGTGTAATAGGTTTGATAAGAACCTTTGATAATATGTTTACTCACCCTTAGGTGCCTTGAAACCAATTGATAGTGTTGTAGTCATTGAAAAAATTATTAATGAGTCTCTAAAATCATATTTCATTTCCTTATAAATGTCATATATGGTTCTAAAGAATTATACTAGGTCTCACTTAGTCAAACCTCTTGAGAAACCCTAAAAAACTGCATTTTTAGGCATGTAATAGTCATTCTTAGGCCAAACCCTTACCATAGTACCTCATACATGTGAATCAATGAATCTAGCAGATGAAAAAGTGTGTGTATAGATAATTCAAGAAGTTTATAGACCATTTTATTCTATTTTAAGAACTTAAGAAGTCAATCTCTTCCATTGGGTCTCTTTAGAGTGTTTAAATAGGGTTTAATCAAGCTTATCATATTAATGATGATTCATAAAGGTTAGGGACCTAATACTTAAACCAATTCCATGAGTTTTTAGTAAACATGGGTACCCTCCTATAGATAATATATTGAGGTCCCATTCAAATTCTCCTACAATATCCAAGAAAAAATTGAGGTCTCTCGAGCCCTTCACAAGGTGTTATGAGGGTTTTGGAGTAGTCTCCCTTCTTAACAATTATTTATATAAATGTGAGTCTTAATGGATGAAAAAAACATGTATTTTAATACTAAAAACCCTCTTAAACTCTCCTAACATGACTATGATCCCATGCAAAGTTTTAATGAAGCTCTGAGCCTAGAAAATAACCTCTCAGGTATTGTAGGACTGTGTCAGAACTCAAGAGGTCTAATTCTTGATCAAGAGGGATAAAAGTGATTGTTATGGGTTAAATAAACATATTTTATTTTTAATAGACATCCAATTATGTTTATAAATTATTACATAAATGTACTTACCTCTTTACACTTATTAAAACTTGATTAGCACAATACTAGGGTTTAGAGATAGTCTTTTGTGAACAACCCTGATGAGCTTGATTTGGCACTTTATCCTTTCTTCATTGAGATTAGAATTAATATAATATACCTCCCATATATAAATTACATTTTTATACTCTCCAAATCATCAAGTCTCTTCAATAAATTGTAAGTTTCTTTATTTTTGCACACTCACACCTATGGGTCACATTAGGCCTAGACTACAGCTTTGAGAGATCTTTACTCGTATTGATGGTTTTATTTTCTTCATAAGAGGTTTAGGAATAATTATAATTTTATAAAAATTTATTTCAATCTCCTTAATCTTACAAACCTCATACTTAGCACAAAAGATGCACTTTTTCTTCATATCCAAGGCGCAAACATGTAGGTCCTAATTAGGCCTATAGGTGTTCCTTCTTGGCCTAAAACTTGTTGGAGCTCAAGAGTGGGTCTTCAACTCATTGTTTATACTTATTATATATTTTAAACCTATTTTAAAATCTTTCCATATATTCTAAAACCTATTTGGTCCTTAAACCTCATCTTTCAAAATAGGGTCTATTTTATTTTCTTGGAAATGGAGACCTACAGGTCTGTAGACTTGTAGGTCTGAATTTTATCACTTTAAAACCTTCATGAAACACTATATATTCATATTATACCTTAATTAATATCTCTATATTTCAAAAATAATCTTCATGAAGCTTTATACCTTCATACCTCATATACAAGGCAAGATTTGTCTCTTTAATTCATTCTTATGCAGGCAGTCCATTAGATTCTCCATTAGGCTTATTTGGGATTTTAGCCCTTTTTATACATTATATTAACTAAGGCCATTTATCATCATATAATACTATAGGTAAGTTTATCTAATAGTTTTTTACCTATTTTACACCTGGGAAAAGTAAGGTTTGTCCTAGGAACTTCAAGGCATGAGTTTCTTTGCAAAAAATCCATGTTTTGGTTATGAATGTAGACCTACAACTATACAGACCTGTAGGTATACATTCCTAATTATTTATATCATACTAATCATGTTTTTAATCTTATATACTATGAACTATACTAGGTCTCCCTCAGTCAAACCTCATGAGAAACCATCAAAAATTGCATTTTAGGCCTATAATAGTCATTCATAGGCCATATTTCATACCATAGTATGCCACACATGTGAATAAATGACTCTAAAAAATGCATAGGAGTATGCAGAGATAATTAAATAAGTTTATCAATCATTTAAATCCATTTTAATCACTTAGGAATTCAATATCCTCCATCAGGTCTCTTTAAAGAGTTCAAGCAAGGTTTAAGCAAGCCTATCATCTTATCGATGGCTCATAAAGTTGAGGGACCTAATACTTAAAAAAATACCACATTAGTACACAGGGGTCCCATATTATGGATAATAGCTTTAGGTCCCATAAAAATTATCCTACAAGGTCCAATAAAAAACTAAGGTATTTCAAGCCCTTCACAAGGTGGCATGAGGGTTTTAGAGTAGTCTCCCTTATTAATAATTGTTTATTGTAGTCATATAAAAATGCAAAATTAGTAACTTGAGTGTGGATAATGACACCCAACCCATAGGTCCCTCTTTCTTGCTCTCATGACCCTCTTAGGCTTGTTTTCATTGATTCTAAGTCATTTTTAGCCTTCCAAACTTGATCCCAACTGAGCCAAGACCCTCTTTTCATGACTAATCCATCCCCTCCAGTCACATATACCCAAGACAATAGTGACACACTATGATTTTATCACTAATTCCACTCCTATCCACTTTCAATGATATTTTCCAAGCTCATTTTTGGCCCCAACAGTTAATTCCTTCTAGTTTTCCATCTTTTATCTTTGTTAGCATAATGCAAGAAAATTCAATCCATGACCAATAGATCCCTATGAAAACCCATTCAAAGATCATTTGGAAAAGGGTTGGAAAATATCACAAAGAAAGAAAGAATACAAGCAAGACTACTCAAGCACATTTCCATATTCTCTGCATATAGCCATCTAATATTATTTTCAATGTATTCAAATCCTTACACTAGTCCCTAGTCATCTCAAGCACACCCAATTTAGCATTTCCTTACATTCTCATATCACAATTACACCAAGAAATTTCAAATGGAGAACTACATATGGATTGATCCCTCTTCAGAGTATTGTTATATAGGTAGCATGCCCACACACGAGGTGTGAATCACATCCAGTACATATTACACACACTAACCCACCTCTTGTTTAAAATTGGTCAAAGTATAATGAAAGATAGGTTTTGAAGAGAAAATATGCTCTATAAGGAGCTCTATAGACTTTCAGCTACTAAAAATTTAGAGATAGGGTCACACAGACCTGCAGAACAAAACCTAGAAGCACAAATCTTTAGGGCAATAGTGGTAGAGGTAGACTATAGCACTGGTGCCACTCCTATCTAGTTTTAACACTCCTATCCAATCAAAAAATGAATTATAGATCTTAGTTTATAATAGTCTCCTAGTCCTGCATAGTCAATATCAGCCTTTGTCTTAGTTAGATCAACACAATTTTAAGCTAAGTTTGGTTTCTCTCTATTCTCTTAATATTTTTAGAAATTCTAAACAATAATTAGAATTAAAAAATCATTATTTTAATTATGGCATAATTATTGATTGATTTTACTACTCAGACCCTTTAACTAAATTAGGAATAAAACCCCAAATATTCCCAAAATTGTTAAAATATTTGGTGAACCCAACTTACTTTGTTTGTGCACAAAAACCCTAGAAACCATAGGGTAAAATTCCTACTAATTTTTCTTATAAAATTTTGAATTTTTACTTGAATATTTAAATTATAAATTCATTTCAAATTTTAAAATTTAGTAGTAAATTTTAAAATAATTTTCTTTTAAAACCTAGTTGCCCATACTAGGTCCCACTATTTTTCTAGTAATTTTCCAACAATTTTTTGAATTTTTACTAGCATATTAAAATTATAAAATCCATTCAAAATTTAATAGTAATTTAAAAAATATATATATATTTCTCAAAAACCTAGTTACACATACTAGGCCCTATTTAATCAAGCGTTTCCAATATTTTTTTGAAATTTTAAGTTGCATATTTAAATCAAAAATCCAATTTCACTTTCAAAATTCTATAGTTATTTTGTAAAAATATCATTTTAAAAACCCTAGTTGCATGCACTAGGTCCTATTGCTTGTGAGATATTACCTTACATTCTAAAAAAAAATCAGATTTCAAAAATGGGTTTGACTTATTTACAATTATTTCTTGTATTTATTGCACAACATAAGGAAACCATCATTGGTCCTATCATGTACATGAATGATGAAGTGTATCATATGTTAATACAAATCTTTATTCTTTGAATTTCATGCTTATGTTTCATAATATGGGATGTTATTAATAAATTTATTATTAAACATGCTAAGATATCTTTTGCATCACCTCTCTTGGAGCCTTTATCCCATGTTGAGCCATGTTGCATGGTCCATTTTACCCTTCCCCATGTAAATACCCATCACCAGAGAGCCTAGTTGACACCATTTTTCCCTCCACCACATAGACCTATCGATTATCTTCACTCTCCTCCCATAGCTACTACTATCCCTATATGGATAGTAGATAATGCAGTTAGAGCTATTACTCAACATGCCACCATGACTCTTCCACCTAGTCAAGAGCCCCACCAACCTCCATTCCTTGTTGTCTCGGTCCCAATCTACTCACATAAGTAGATCCACACAAGGAATATGATATTATTGATCAATTGAGAAATACTCTAGCTAAAATTTCAATGTTAGAATTGATTCAAAAAGCCAATGTGTTCAAGGACATTCTTTATAAGGCACTCACCTAGACTTTTATGCCCATTGATTCAGAGCCTTCTTATTTTGCATCAGTGGTCATCACTCTAAAATATATCAAATATGATATTACTTTTGATAATGATGGCATGCTATATCAAATAGTTATTGATCAAAATTTACCACTATTTATACAAGCTCAAGTCAAAACAAGCATAGTTAAGAGAGTTTTAGTTGATATTGGTTCAAAAACTAATATATGAAATATTACATTCCTACAGACCATGGCCATAGATATGGAATCCATGAAAAAATAATATAAGAACATTAAATGGTTTGTTAATATACCATGATAGACATTGGGGACCATTACTTTGGACATCATGGTAGGACCCAAAACTCTCTCTACATAGTTCTAGGTCATGTCAGGTCCTCTTGATTATAATATTTTACTCATATGACCCTAGATACACACTATGGGGTAGTTACTTCTACTCTTTATCAATGTGTTAAGTTTCTCCATGAAGGATACTTATACACATGTCTAGTAGATAACCAACCATTTAGATATTATCGAACTAAAAATTCATCTTTGACTATTTTACCAAATGGGACACCTCATCTCATAGTTCAACCACCACCTCATTACATTTCTCTTGATTAGATACATACATATGAGGTTGGAGAGACTATCACTTATCACACTCCTCCACTTACAGTCATGCCCTCGGTCCTAGATATTTAACTAATCATAGCTTCTTTAGCCATCCTAGCTACTCCATTAGTCATGATTCCTATACTTATTATAGTTATACATTCATCGACAGTAGTTCTAGTAGTACCAATTAGTTCTATAGATACAATTATTTCATTAGTTATAGATACTTTGATAGTACCATTATCTTCTACTATTATAGTTGATGAGACCCCCATATCATAGTTATCCCTTGTGGTAAATTTTGAGTTACCATATGTACATGGTGTTGATACAAATTCCCAGTCTTTTTCCAATGATGATACAACACCCAAATTTATAGATGACTATTTGTGTGGATTGAGATTTACACCAATAGGCTTAGGTGAGTAGTGAGATGACTCTAGAGATCTCATTACACATCCTACATCACTCCTAGCATCTCACACTATACTTGCAAGATATAATTTACATTTTCAGCCACAACCAAATCACTCAGCATATACAGTTCACATGGTTACCTCTATGGATATAGAGCTAGTCATTTAGATTTAGGTAGGAAACACATAGCATCAACCAAATATTATGTTACAAATGTTACTTGATCATGGATTAATTACATTACTCACAATATGACATAGATCTATTAGCAGATTATCACAATCAGATGGTTGCCCATTTTATCTTTTTCATAGGATAATAGGTCATGACACAAACTCATGTATAACTTTACAAAAGAGATTGGATAAACTATAGGTTCAAGGTATTATTTATATTATAGCACCACCAACACCACTCCACCATTTCCACTAAATTAATCAACTACTAGAGTTAAATGTCCCAAAGTAGAATCCACATCTCCACCACCAGAGTTACCTTTAGCTTTCCTTTGATAGGATGACACCATATACACAACATCTAAAACATATGATGATACTTATTATGATGATCTCAAGGCATTTGATGATGGTCGTGATCCCTTCCTCCAACTCCATCCCCACCAAGCTCCATCCTTGGACCCTTTACCCCCTCAAACCTAGTCTTTTCTGTCATTATGTACATATTATGCATATAATTCTACATAGTTTCTTTGTTTACTTGTACATAGTATCCTTTACTTGATTATACATAATTTCCCTATGATTGATTATATATAATTTCCCTATGATTGATTGTACATAGATCAAATATTTCAAAATACAAAAACATGTAAATAACTCAAAAAACACCAAAAACATTTTGATTGTATGCATTATCCATGCTTTACATTTCTACTATCATGCTAGACTTACATCTTTTATTCTATGAAATTGTTTATCAATTTATCTACATTACCATGCTTCACTTGATCTCTTTTGAGTGTGTGCACTAACATCCAGCTCTTTGATTGCTTCACTCTACCCAATAAGGGGTCATCCTAATTCTACATTGAGACATACATCAATATACACACCCACTGGGGACATCTTCTATATGAATACATCATCCAAGTTGTGTCATTCCTACACCACACACTTTAGTTATCATGTTGATGTACATTATTTAATAGCTTACATAGATTACTCTATCGACATTCACTAGTATTTAGCACTTGTGTATTTATCTGCATATACCTAGTCTTGTACTCACATGTCTTTCATAGTTTCATAGTATTGATTTGATTAGTTAGATGTGCTTGTATTTTCTATTCTTTACATGGTTAATCTTATTGCTTAACATAGCTTAATGTGTTTGCATTCCTAGTTCATGTTTGCCTCCTGTATGTGCCTTAAGACATTTGCCAATGTCCTTTACTTCTATGTCTTATGTGTGCCTTAGGACATTTGCCAATGTCCTTTACTTCTATTCATGTGTGTGCCTTTGGACATTTTCCAATATCACTTACCTATACTCTTCTACGTGATTATGGCTTTCACACCAACTTAATTATTTTATCTGTATGTGTATGTGGTATTTGAACATGCCCTGTATGCTTGCTTTCTAGTTTGAGTGACATGTGCACATGTCCCTTGTTTTCTTGGCCCCTTGTCCACTCTTGGATGCTTATTTCTTCTTGACTTATGTGCTTGTTTCTTGATTTATTTTGATTGTTTGTAATGATATGATCTAAATCATGCATATCTTGCTTCTTAGATGCCATGATGGACATCATGCTTCATCCCTCCATGATAACTAATAATTAACAATTAATTCTTCTAGTTCTAGATAATTACATTACACATACTTTTAAATTATTATATCTATCTAGGTATACCCATATTGATCTAAAAATCTCTTAATATAAACCATGTTATATCTTGAGATATCTTGTCAATTATCATTGCTATATCATATTTTTACAGCATAACACACTTACAGGGCTATTTATTTTGAGGGTATTCAATGTAGGGTCTCCATTTCTACCCTCAAAAGAGAGGGGAAAAATAAGGGTTTTGTCACAAATATCATAGATCCTATCAACCAAAAAATTTAGTTTTAGAACACTTAGAATAGTAACTAGACATCAAACTAGTCAGAACAGACCAAGCAGACAATCAATAATATATAATAGTCATTAGATTTGGCCCAAGACAATAGTGTTAAGACTGGATTATAGCACTGATGGTGTTACTATCCATTTCTATTAATCCTATCCAAATAATATAAAAACCAAAATTTCTAGATGCAAGTAGAAAAGTAGGTTTAGATATAGATTTGCATAGCTAGACTAGTTCAAAATTAGTAGTTTTAGTACATATTTTGCTTAGAGAATCCAAATATATGGGGAATCATGCATGGAATGATGGATCTCACTTCCAATTTCAGATATGGTAGTTGGTATAAATTCCAAATTAGAATCCATGTTTTAAAAATTAGTAATTAGGGGAAACGTACACAACACATTTATTTCTTTTCCTTCTTAGCTTAGCATTTTCTAGACATTCTTAGTAGTTGTGTACCTTATTCCATTTGTAGGTGGTTGGCATAATTTTAGAGTGGATTTCATACAAGCCTACCCTCCATATTCTCAAGTTCTTGAGTTCTCGAATGGCTTCCACATAAGCTAGATTCCTAGTTTTAGAGTGGCTTTCATATAAGCCTAATCTCCATCTTTCGGAGTGGCCAAGAGTGGCCTAGTTTCTAGTATACATTCAACTATCCATGCCAACATTTTCAGATCATAGTACATTCATGGGATTTAGGAGCTATCTCATATGACATACATTTCATACTAAAATTAGTTCATAACTTCACTTCATGGGGTAATGATGGAGCCAAAGGTCTATCTAGCCTTTGTATTCTTTAGCCACCTATTTAGAGGGATTAGACACACAATCTAAACATTTATCAACACACACATAACCACCTATCTTCACTTAGTGGGTGATGAAGGAGCCAAAGGGTCAGCCTTTACATTCTTGAGCCATTTTCTAGGGAATTGAGCACTTAGCTCTACTCATGATATTACTCTTGGTACAACATCATTTGACATTACTCAACATTACTCAACATCACAATATATTTTGTATTAGTTTTCATACTCGGTGAGGTATATTAATTGATTTCTCTTTCTCTCTCTCTTACCTAAATTTTGTATGTTCTTATTTTAGATATAGTGTATCTAGTAAGAACTGATATACTCTTTGTTTTTGCTTGCATATTTACACTTCACAACATGCTCTCTCTATGCACAACTTAGCATCACAATAAAATCATGAGCTTCACCCTTGAAAGTAAGTTTAGGTACACTTTTTATTTTTCCTTTATCCTAGTATTTTGCTTTGATACATCACTAGAATAAAGGGGTGGCAAATGTAGTATATAAAAATGCAAAATTGGTAACTTGAGTGTGGCTAATGACACCCAACCCATAGGTCCCTCTTGCTTGCTCTTATAACCCTCTTAGTCTTGTTTTTACTGATTCCCAGTCATTTGTAGCCTTTTGGACTTGATCCTAGTTGGGATAAAACCCTATTTTCATGACCAATCCATCTCCCCAGGTCTCATCTACTTAGAACAATAGAGCCACACTATGACTATAGCACCAATGCCACTCCTGTCCACTTTTAGCACTGATGTCTAAGCTCATTTCTATCTCCAATTGTCATTTCCTTCTAGTTTTCCATCCTTATCCTTGTTATCTTAATGTGAGAAAATTCAATCCATGACCAATAGATCCCTATAAAATCCCATTCACATATCATATGGAAATGGTTGGAAAATATCACAAAGCAAGAAAGAGTACAAGAAATATTACTCAAACACATTTCCCTATTCCTTGGATACATCCATCTAATATTATTTATAGCATATTAAAATCCTTACACCAATCCCTAGTCATCTCAAGCACACCCAATTTAGCATTTTCTTGAATTCTCATATCACAATTGCACTAAGCACTTTCAAAGGGAGAAATACATATGGCTTGATCTCTTTTCAGAGTATTAGTATATAGACAACATGCCCACACATATGGTGTGAAGCACGTCTAGTGCATCTTACACACACTAACCCCCCATCTTGTTCAAAATTGTTTAAAGTATAATGGAAGATAGGGTTTGAAGAGAAAATTTGATCTATAGACTTCCACCTACCAAAATTGAGATAGGGTCACATAGACCTACCAAAAAAAACATAGAAAGCTTGAATCCTTAGGACAATAGTGGTAGAGGTGGACTATAGTGTCAATGCCACTCCTATCTAGTTATGGAACTTCTATCCAATCAAAAAATGAAGTTCAAATCTCAGTTTGTGATAATCTCCTACACAGTCAATATCAACCTCTTTCTCAATCGGATCAACACAGTTTTAAACTAAGTTTGATTTCTCTCCATTCACTTTCTACTTTTAAAAATTCTAAACAACAATCATAATTAATAAATCAGTAGGTTAATTATTGAAAATTTATTGAATTATTTTACTACTTGTACCCTTTAACTAAATTAGGAATAAAACCCTAAATATTCCCAAAATTTTTAAAACATTTATATATCTGTGAGTCATAATGGATGAACCAACACTTGGATTTTAATCCTAAAAACCTCTTCACCTCTTTGAACATGATCAAGTGTTAAGCACATGATATACTGAGAGGGCAGGGTGAATCATTATATCATATATCTTATAAAACTTTCCCTTAACCAAAATCCTCTTAATCAAACATTCAAGATATGAAATAAAACTCAAGCAATAAACACCACACAAGATAGAGAGAGACACCAGATATAACATGGAAAACCAATGTGGGAAAGACCATAGAGAACAATCTCAAGTATATGAATGAGCACCAACCCAAACAATATTCACAAGCACCAACTTGCAAGAGCACCAACCCCTTTGCTGAGCACCGACCCAAAAACTATTCATGAGCAACAACCCACAAGAGCACCAACCCCTTTTCTAAGCACCAACCCAATAATAATTCATGAGCACCAACCCACAAGAGCACCAACCCCTTTATCGAGCACCAACCCACAAGAGCACCAACCCCTTTGTCGAGCACCAACCCACAGGAGCACCAACCCCTTTGCCAAGCACCAACCCAGTAACAATTCATGAGCACCAACCCACAGGAGCACTAACCCCTTTGCCAAGCACCAACCCAGCAACAATTCATGAGCACCAACCCCTTTTCCGAGCACCAACCCAGTAACAATTCATGAGCACCAACCCACAGGAGCACTAACCCCTTTGCCAAGCACCAACCCAGCAACAATTCATGAGCACCAACCCACAGGAGCACCAACCCCTTTGTGTATACCACACACCTATCTCTCAATGTTTCTATCTCAACAAATGATAGTTCATTACAACATCTCTTTTCTCTCTCTCACCTTTGCTCTTCTAAGCTAGATATAACGAATACAAATCATATTCATCTCTCATTATTGCTCTTCTAAGATAGATATTACAATATCAAATCAACCTCTCTCTCACATATTACAAATGGCTTCTCAGGCCTTTATTTATAGCTTTCCAAATGACCTTTGGCCTTCCCCCTTTGTGACCCTTCAATCCTCATGGAAAATGGCACCAAACTTGTATGACCCTTCATGTTATTGCCTTTGAAAAGTCATGTGGTGACCCTTCATGACCCAAAACTTCCTTCCCACTTTTGTCCTTATCTTGGTGACTTTTCGTATTCCTCAAAGTGTCCCTTCATGAGAAATTGTGCCCTTCCTTTTTTGTCTTCACTTGGTGACTCTTGGAATTCCCTAAGATGACTCTTCATGGGAAAATGTGTCCCATCCTTCTTTTGTCTTTACCTCGTGGCTCTTTGACTTCTCCATGGGCTCTTATTTTGTCTCATATGCAACCAAAAATATATTCGTTAATATTAAATAAATATTAACTCACATTAGCCAAGATATATCTATTACAAGCAACATTAAATGCAATGAGGCTTTTATCACTAATAATGCTAGACCTTTGACATCAATGACAATATTTCCAACAATCTCCCCCTTTGTCATTGATGGCAACCTCAATCTTGAAACTACCACATCCTATCACCTACATGTCCTGTCATCTAAAAATATATAGTAACTCCCCCTTACTGTAACAACCTGTACCTATTCCTTGTACCTATTTCTACACCTGTACCTATACCTATTATTTTCCCTCTTTGACATCAATGGCAAAGGGCCTACCTGGAGCTAACACTTAACTCCCCCTCAATTAATGCTAAACATCAATGGTAGGAAGTAATAGAAACTACTCCCAACTCCTCTCATAGATCTTTGAATGTGTCCTTTGATCGTGCCTTTGAGAAGATATCTGAGAATACATACACATTGTTCCTTGTCCTTTGAGCATCTAAAATCAACTCATTTGAATCTTTTCTTCTAATCTCACATCCTTTAGCATGAAACTTTAATGTGTATCTTTGATCACATATTTGACTAACACTCAATAGATTATGCTTAAGACATTTTACACACAACACATTTTTAGTCTTAGTTCTACCATAATCCAAACTCAAAGTACCTTTTCTGACTATCCTGGCAGTGGTTTTATCTCTGAATCTCACTGTGCCACCATTTATCTTCTTTAGAGATATGAACTTACTTTTATCTCTTATCATATGCCTCAAACATCCACTATCAATTAACCATGGTTGATCTTTACCTCTTACATGTAGGGCTGTTTGAACCATCGTAGAATCTTCAGGTTGTTTCTTCTACCATGAAAATGTCTGAACCTTCTTCTTGATGAATGAAGCTTTGAAAACCTGATCTTTCTTGACTGACTCAAACACGCTTCTACAATACCAAGCTATGTGTCCAAAGTTGTTGCACTTGTAGCATACATGCTCTCTTCACCAAAGCTTGATAGAGGAGCAAAAGAGTTTTGGCTTCTACTTGATTCTACTTGACTTTCCTTCTTATTTCTAAAATTTTTAGCTTTTTTTCTACATTCTAATTTCTTGTCACCATATCCATTACAATAAAAATAATAGCCATAAAAATAAGACTTGTCTATATATCTCTGACCTAATTGCCTTTTGTAGCTTTGTTCTCTTCAGCCTTCTCTATTTGAAATGTCCTCTATATTTTTCAATTCTCCCCTTTTTGTTTCATCTTTTGTAAGAGCTTCAGCATGGCTCTTTTTCTTTTCAAAATTGATCCCTATCTTATATAAATTTGATTTTTGACTTTCCAATATCTTATTCAGCATGTTAGTGCTATCCTCAAATTTTGAATCACTAACTACTTTATCATTGACTGCTTTCTCAATATCTTCTTTTAAAGAGGAAATTTCAATAACATACCTTTGACATTCTTTTCTTGCTATTTCCAACTATGCTATGAGATCTTCTTCATTCTTCTTGTCTTCTTCAAAGTGTGCTTGTAGATCTTTAATCATTTCCTTTGACTCTTGTTCATTTTTATCGATCTAGCACTTTAATCTTCAATTTTTCTTCTCAACAAATTTTAACTCTTCTAGAGCACAAATGAGTTCTCCTTCCAGATTCACTTTAGCTTCCTCCTCTTCTTCTTCTTAATCATCTTCATGTATGGCCATGAATAGAATCTCTTCTTTTTCTGAATCGCTGACTCCACTATCTTCAACTGAGCTAGGATCCTTAGAATACAAGCTCTTCTTCTTGAATCTCTTCTTGGATTTGCCTTTGAAATTCTTCTTGTATGTAGGCTTTTCTTCTTCATCATAATTACCCTTATTTGGGAATCTATCTGAAAAATGTCGAATCTTTCCACAATTAAAAAATTTGAAAGGTAATTTTCCTTGATATTTACCTGTTCCTCTTTTTGGCTTGCGAATGAAAAGTGCTCTATTGTCATCTTCATCATCACTAGAACTATCACTTAATTCTTAAATCTTAGCTTTCTCTTTCTTTGATGTCTTGAAAGCTACTTCCCTCTTTGAGGGTTTATCTTATTCTATCCACATCTCATATGCCGTGAGTATACCATGAAGCTCATCCATCTTTAGCTTGGCTAAATTCTTCATCTCCTTGATTGCCAAAACCTTTGCATCATATCTCATTGGTAGAGATCTCAAAACCTTTTGCACCACCATTGACTCTTCCAAAGTTTCTCCAAGACCTTGAATCTGATTTACTATCTGATCAACTCATAAGAGATAACTTGCTATATCTTCTTCTTCTTCAATCTTCAAACTTTCAAACTACCTTTTAAAAGTCTAAAGCTTTGCTTGCTGAACCTTTTCATCACCTTTGTAAATATTCTCAAGTTTTACCTAAGTTTCATGAGTAGATTTACATTGCATAACTTTAACAAATTCAGATTCACACAAACCACATAAAATAACATTTAAAGCTTAAGCATTACATTCACTTGCCTTCTTTTCTGTTGGAGTAATTGTAGATGTTTGTGGCTCTTCATATTCCTCCACCACTACTTTCCATATGTCAAATCCAAGGGCCATCAAGTAAACCTTCATTCTCATGCTCCAAAAAGCATAATTTGTCCCATCAAACAAAGGTGCCTTATTTGTAGAAAATCTTTCTTGTGACCCAGCCATCGTGCTTTCCTGATCTACCTTCAAGTTGTAAAACTTTTCAAAAAGGAACCTACTCTGATACCAATTGTTAAGCATATGATATACTGAGACGGGGGGTGAATTAGTATATCATATATCTTATAAAACTTTCCCTTAACCAAATTCCACTTAATCAAATATTCAAAATATGCAATAAAACTCAAACAATAAACACCACACAAGATAGAGAGAGACACCAGATATAACGTGGAAACCCAATGTGGGACAAACCATGGAGAACAATCTCATGTATATGAATGAGAAACAACCCAAAAAATATTCACAAGCACCAACTTGCAGGAGCACCAACCCCTTTGTTGAGCACCAACCCAAAAAATATTCATGAGCACCAACCCACAGGAACACCAACCCCTTTGCTAAGCACCAACCCACAAGAGCACCAACCCCTTTACCGAGCACCAACCCAACAACAATTCTTGAGCACCAACCCACAGGAGCACCAACCCCTTTTCTAAGCACCAACCCAACAACAATTCATGAGCACCAACCCATAGGAGCACCAACCCCTTTGTCGAGCACCAACCCAGCAATAATTCATGAGCACCAACCCACAGGAGCACCAACCCCTTTGTGTATACCACACACCTATCTCTCAATGTTTTTATCTCAACAAATGATAGTTCATTACAACATCTCTTTCCTCTCTCTCGCCTTTGCTCTTTTAAGCTAGATATAAAAAATACAAATCATATTCATCTCTCACAATTGGTCTTCTAAGATAGATATTAAAATATAAAATCAAACTCTCTCTCACATATTATAAATGGCTTCTCAAGCCTTTATTTATAGCTTTCCAAATGACCTTTGGCCTTCCCCCTTTGTGACCCTTCAATCCTCATGGACAATGGCACCAAACTTGTATGACCCTTCATATTCCTTCCTTTTAAAAGTCATGTGGTGAACCTTCATGACCAAAAACATCCTTCCCACTTTTGTCCTTATCTTGGTGACTTTTCGTATTCCTCAAAGTGTCCCTTCATGAGAAATTGTGCCCTTCCTCTTTTCTCTTCACTTGGTGACTCTTGGAATTCCCCAAGATGACTCTTCATGGGAAAATGCATCCCATCCTTCTTTTGTCTTTACCCCATGGCTCTTTGACTTCTCCATGGGCCCTTCTTTTGTCTCATATGCAACCAAAAATATATTCGTTAATATTAAATAAATATTAACTCACATTAGCCAAGATATATCTATTACAAACAACATTAAATGCAATGGGGCATTTATCACCAATAATGCTAGACCTTTGACATCAATGAAAATATTTACAACATCAAGATCCCATGTAAACTTTTAATGAATCTCTAAGCCTATAAAAATAGTGTATACACATAATATTTTAAACTTTTATCAGTTAATGATGTTCTCTATCTAGCAAGAACCTATCAAGTTTCAATCTCTTTGAGTGCACACCTCAAGGGGTACACCAAGAAGGGGGTGGATAGAAAAATTGATGATTTTTAGGAATGTTGTCCCTTCTGTTGCTTGTTATTTACACACTTATCTCCTAAAAACCATTCCCCTAAGCCTGCTCTTCTCTTTTGTACACTCTAATATTTTACCACCTCCTGTACCCCTTTTCCTAACCTAAAACCCCTTTCAACAATTTACATAACTAGGTAAACTTGGTCAACCTTGTAATATTATTTCCAAAACATATTTAGGGTTTAGATAAGTTCTTGGCTAACCTAGTTCATGACCTAGTGAGTTTTTATCAATAATGATACTAGGTCAACTGGGTCGACCCTGTTGGTCAAAACTTTTGAAAGGGTTTAGGGTTAAATAAACCTATATATACACAATAATTTTACTATTATTTAGAGAAGGGAAGAAGAAGTAAGATATATTATGCATCTACTTATCCAACATTCTACTCGAGGAGCAAGCTTAAGGTTTCATACTTTCTTTGGAGATATGGATCTTGTATTATGGATAAATATTTTGGATGCATTAATGGGTTATGTATCCTAGATATGATTTATCCTTTTCATCCTTACATACCAAAAAAGCCTCTTGTGAAGCACCTTGGCCAAAGGAGAGATTGAGGATCGGTAGGTTCATCTTTAAAGGTAAGTATTATTAATTTTTTTCCTTATTTGTAAGAGTATATATATATATATATATATATATATATATATATATATATATATGCATTCATACTTATCTTCCATGCATTAGGATTCCATACACATTGACATGATTATATGTCTTCTATGCATGTTTCTTTTTATTTTTTATCACCCCCACTTTGTTCCACAAGATTTGGTGAGCACTAGAATAGATTTCTTTGCTTTAATTGTTATTAGTATAGTGAATATGAAAACATAGAACTTAGTTAGGGTTATTGCATAGTTTTTCTTTACTAGAGTCTTTAGAGCCCTCCCTAGTGATATTATTTGTGGTAAGATATCCCCTAATTGATTGGGTCTAGTGGATTTGTAATGGTCATGTTCATGATTATCTAATGAATCCCCAATCAAAAGAGTAAGTAGGATCTATCTTCTCTAAGTTAGTATTGATTTGTGGATTTGATGCATTTTTGATTGCACATAGTCTGGTGAACCTAACATAAATCTAACCCTTATAGGTTTTCTTTCACACTTTTCATGTCTATCATTTTATTATTTTTCTATATTTGTGATATTAGGTCAACCAAATTGGTATATTTTATAACTTATATGTATATGTGTAACACATACTCACATCAAAATGACTCTATTTTTTCTATGCAAGTCTTCATCAGATACATGTTACTAGATCAAACAAGTTGACATAGTATTCTTATTCAGTTTCAATTTACAAATTATGTCAAATAGGTAAACTTAGTCTCTTATTCATATCTATAACAAAAAACTAAGTCATTTAGGTCAACTTAGTATTTTAGTTAGTTTCCAGATAAAAAACTTGGTTGCCTAGGATAGTATAGTCATCTTAATAGGCTTCAACAAATAGGGAATTGTAAAACTAGGTTGACCTAGTCGACACAGTTGGTAGAACATGAAAGCAGCATTTAAGGTAATTCAACATAAATTTTCATAGTCTTCAACATATTACAACCCACCAGAGTTACTTTATTTCTCTCTCTTTCAATTATGTTCTTCCTTATATCTTTATTTTGAAAATTTTGTAGTCTTTAAAACCATAATCATACAACAAACTAGGTCAACATGATCATCCTAGTTATGTATTCTATCTTCTATCTGAAAGACTAGATTAACTTAATCAACTTAGTTCTTAAGGACTCTTGCTTATGTAGTACAATATTTTATTCTATAATTTTTGCATACGTTATCATCTAAACCAACTATATATTATGCTTAAATTTGGAATTAACAACTATATGCTAGTAATTAATTCACACTTTCACTTTCAATTGTTTGTATGATTAGAGTAGCTTACATAATATAATTAGGTAGTTTTTCAATATATTTTTTAGTTTCACTATTTTTCTCTTTCTTGCACACACTAACAAATCACATAATTTCAAAATGCATTTAAACATTTGTCTTCCCAATGACTACCTGTTTGGATTTCATCACCAAGGGGGAAGCTAACTTGGTTTTCTAGCTAAGTATAAACATGTGGTTAATGGTATATATTGTAAAATCACCTGATACCCTTATCAATACAAGATCATGAAGTGAGGGGGTAGGCCCCAATACCAAGCCAATATCATTGCCAACACAGATCCCTTTCAACCTAAGCATCCTGAAACCATCCATAGATTGCTTTATGGTTCCCTAATTTTAGCCAGCTTCCCTACCACACTGAAATTAACAATTTATAATAATCTAACAACATTCAAGATTACCACTTAGTTAGAATTTAATTTTTAGTTGATTGCTTTCTCTTTGCTCATTGAATGTTGTATTGCAAAAACTTGCATTGGCCATTATTGGTGGAAGGTTTTGTTCTGTGTGCCAATTGGATCATTCTCATTGACCCAATTAATTTAACTTACATTGTAAAATTTTCCCCTATTTTCAATACAATGTCATTCTATTTGACACAATCTCTTATAGACTATCTTTTTCCCTGACTGTAGTATTGAGTTGACCTTGTCAACCCAATACTCCTTTCTGCCTTTAGGTTATAGTAATAAGTCAACCTGGTCAAGTTTTTATCTTTATTAGGATTCCATTTATCTCAAGTTATAGTAATAGGTCAATCTGGTTAACTTTGTATCCTTGTTAGCTTAGTTTTCATACCCTATTTTTAGTACTAGGTCAACCTAGTTGACTCTGTAATCTTGTTTGTATTTTGTATCTCTTTATTTTGCATCAAATTTCCTTCCCTAATTTCTCTCCATCATAAAATTATTGTTTTAAGACAACATTGAGTTGAATTCAATAGATATTATGTGTCTTACCAACCCTAATAGGTTCTCCCATAAGTAGTTGTGGTTCTTATCCTAGATGAAAGTAATGTGCATATAGCCATTTGTACTACAAAATATGGGACCCCTCCTCATTCTTATTCACTTCAAAATCCTCTCTTCTCACTTTAAGACTAACCCAAATTAGAATATACACCAAAAATTCTCTTCTTCATCAATGAGTTTCCTCAACATCAAGTAAAGGAACCTTCTACTATTTACCATCTCATGATAAGTGGTCAAGTCAAGGAGCCCCATTCACCTTCTCCCATGTTTTCACATGGATTTGGAAACATTAACTTATTTTATTCTCAACTTTTCACCTCTATTTTGACCCCTTTTCATACCATGACTTCTTCCTCTGTGATTTCCTCTACTTCCATGCCTAATATCTCTACTAACATGGCAGGTTCTACATCTAATGGGCCTCTTCCAAGACCTACTCTTCTCAATTCTTCCACTAGTGCATCATTTTATACCCATGGTAATAATGCCTTTAATTATTCTTCTTCTCATCCCTCTACTAATCCATATTTTGTCACCCAAGCAAATTATGCCACTAGTGCCTCACTTACTAATAGTTCTTTTCAAGCTCCTACTAACACTCATAGTGGTACCCAAGCCAATACTTCCAATTCTAATGCTTCCAAAAATGTTAATAATGAATCTCAAACCCATCAAATCCTATTATAAATCTTAATCAAATGAATGATTTCCAATCTTAAAATGCAAATAAAATGAATGCAAAATAATCGTATCCATCTTCAAAACCACCCTCAATAGATGCCATGGGGAATGCATAATCAAAATGTTCCCCATCTCCTCTTTGGGATTCCCATGGTAATATTATCCCTCAACCTCCTCTTATTAATAGAACAATCAAACATCCTCAAAATGAGCCTCTTACATCTCAAATTTCTAGTTAACTCGACAGATTTGATTCGGGGTTTAACAAAAGACATATAGGTAGAATTAAAGACAAACTTAGATTTTAACCCTAAGCTATAAGCCAAAGAAGACTTTCCAAACAAATTTGCTATCTTTATTACCTGAACTAGAGATCAATTATATCAGGTCACATGAAGATGTGAAATTTGTTCACTTTGGTCTTATTAGAATCCATATAACTCCTTTGATTCTCGGTAATATTAAGCCTGTTATATATCTTGCTTTGTGTGATCATCATCAAATTAATTTCAAGCATTCCTGTCAAATATCTAGTCTTGGTCACTTGAATGATGAAGTTATTTGTTTTGAATTTTGTCCTAGTCTCTCTGTCGTAGTCCATGATAAGGGATGTAAAGAAGTCAAAAATGGATCTTTAGATTGTTGGGGATTGTTCACCTCCCTATTTGGTCTTGATATGTTCAGTGAATTTAAATATGCCTCTATAAATATTTTTGTTGTTTATAGCATGAAAAATACTAATCATCCAAAGATCTTAGAAAAACTACCTTATGCTAGAAGATTAAGTGGTACTGTCCAATTGCAAAAAGGTCATATAGAGTCTGTAGAAATCCCTTTTGATTGGAAACTTGATTGGTTTAAAAATGTTTCTCTTAGAATGAAAGGTCAAGCCACAGTACATAAGAGTGATGGAAAAACTATAAATATACTTCCCAGATCTTTGTCTGTCAATTCTTCTAACCTTTCTCCTTCCAGACCATCTACTTTATCTTCTCGTAGAACCATCAAAACAGGTCATATTTTGATCAAAGATGAAGAAATTAACCAAGGAAGTGATCCAAAGGATCAATTACCCTGTACAGTGATGAATCTTCCAAGAGAAGATAGTTTGGAATTCTACATAGAGAACAAAGTTAATCTGTATAAAGGTGGAAGATGGCCACCTCATAAAGGAATATATAAGCAGCTAGCAGGAACTGTATAGTATTTTTCAGCTGCTTATCAAGGAGATGTTGAACCCTCAAATGAGTTTAAACAAAGAAATTATATTTCAAGGTTCAACTCACATTTCACAGAGAATTTTGATGATCTCTGTCGAGATGTTTTGTATATTAGAGATAATATAGAGAAGATATAGAAACAAGTGTCTTTTATTGATTCTAAACTAGATGCTTTAGATGATAGTTTAGACTGGGTTTCTAAACAGGATCAGCAAGCAAAGTCCTCTGTTAAAAATCCCAATTGTTCAATTGCTTTCAGCTCTAATTTTAAGACTGGCAAAAAGCAGTATAATACCACCCTTATGCAAAGAACACATGTCCAGTTGTAGCCTTGGTATCTCAATATAGATGATATTCTCAATCCATTGAATGAGATCACTGCATGGTGTAACTCCATGAGAGTCATCACCATTAATGCACATTTAGATCAAGCTGGAACTACTTGTTTTGCCTCAAAAATCTTTTGGGGTATTATCAATCAATGGTGGAATACCATGTTTGAAGCAGAACAATATAAGCATGTACATAATCAGCCTGATTCTTTAGCCACATTATTCAATTTGTTGATCAATGAGTTTGCACCTCCAGTTGCTAATAGAGAATTGGAATCTAAAAAATGGCTTCTCAAAATGGAGCTTTGTGATTTAAAATAGTTTGATGCATTTTCCAAGCAATTCAAAGAGTTGGCATATGAAAGTAGGATTTTTTCATCCACTGAGATAAAGATCAAGTTTCTACATGCTCTACCATATAATCTTATTGATAGAGTCATTTCTTATATTGATCTTAAGGGACTGACAATTGAAGATCTCTCTCTCTTAGATGTGATTGATTTTTATAAACAACAAGCTATGTGTCTCATCTCTGAGACTAAGTCCATCCAAAAACTCACCAAGCATCAAGCCTCCCAGATTGCTCTAGCTTTTCTTGAAACAACTGCATTTGGCTATCGGCCATTTGTATAGCCTCGCAAATAGCAAAAGCAGTGCTGAAAATGTCTTTCTTTCTAGCACCACTCTTTTCCTCGTAAGCATTCCTATGCCCCTCCTCATCATTTCCTCAAGAAATGATGCACTGCTCATCCTCCTTCCAAGCAGCCTATTTTCTACATCTGTCACAAACCTGGCCATATTGCTCCTCAATGTCACTACAAAAATCCTACAGTCAAAGCTATTTTTAACTCCAACACAGCAGCGTGGTGGGATATTGTAGATTCTAATGAAGATCTTTACCTACAGGATGACATCTATGAACCAATTCTAGATGATCTCCCTGAAGAAGACTCAGTAGACTATGATGATGCAGATGCTCTTGAGTCATTAGCTGATGACTTGGAACAACCGCTAACCAACATGCAATGCCCGTATAGGCCAAGACATCATGATTGGTCACAGCTACCTTATGAAGCACATGGGAACTGGTCTAGACACCATCAAGAAGTATCAGAAAGACCAGAGAAACCCAGAGGAAGAGAATACTCTAGAGGAGAAGGAACATCCAGAGGGAGACAACCCTCAATGCCCAGGATGCCACCAACATTGCAAAGATCTCAACATCCTCCTTTGTAATTTCAAAGCTCTTTCAAGCCCAATGATTCTTGAATCAAAAACAAATTCACCAGCAAAGATAGTCCAAGGGAAATTCAAGCACCAAAGATCGAGCCTTAGTGGGATATTCTGTTGCCCAAAAAAGAAAAGGAAGAGGATGATGAAGTAGAAAGTTCCTTCTACTCCAATCAAGACTACTGCCTAGGTGAATAGTGTTGGTTTGTGTATGAAACATGTAATGTGTGATAAACACGTATAATAGTGACCTAGCTTGTAACTTGGAAAATATAGCTCTTGGGTTACTCCTTCAGTACTTTAGACCTATAGATATTTTGTTCCTATGACTAATATGAGAATAGGAGAAAATATAATTTTTTTCTATATTGAATGATTGATTAAAAACTTTTGATAAATCACCTTTGTCTATGCTAGGTAAGGATGAGTGAGGGTTTATCTTATATTTATACCAATCCATTTAGAGAATAATTCACATTAAATCACTTAGGTTGACCATTAGGATACATTTAATTTGAAAATTAGAAGATTTTTAGGGAACTAGACACTTACATTAGAGTAGAACACATGCATTGGCATAGGTCTCTTATCAGGACGTAAGTGTCCAATGAGCAAGAAAATAGGTACAAGTTCAAAACTTATAGAGGCATAAGATAAAAAAGTTTAAATCATTATAGTAAAGAAAAAATTCCTAGGTCATTAGTATAAGATTGTTTGGACTAAGATATATGCCAAGGGGCATAAGAGAGAGTAAATGCAAGACTTGCAGAAGTAGGAAAGGTATATAATTGAAAGGAATAACTAAGGTTTGAGTTTCAAAGTGTACAATATTGAGGTGATATATAATTAAAAAATAGTGTCTATATTTACCCCACCTTGATCTAGTAATGAAATTTATAGTTTAAAGGAAAGGAATGTGTACTTGGGTGTGTTTAACACACTTTGTCTTTACTTAAGTCCAATTTGAGTACGTTGTTTATGACTAACCTATAACTAAGAACATGTTACAACATATAATCAGTGAATATAGTCTAAAATTTAAATATTTTTAAATTATTTAAATTGAAAAGGAAAGGTTTAGGAGCACACTTGTGTATCAATACAATCACCTTGCCTATTGGTAACTTGATTTGAAAGATATATCATTATGAATCACCAAAATTGAGATTAGGAAAAATATATAAATATGTAAATTACACGCACACACACACACGTGTATGTGTGTGTGTGTGTGTGGAGAGAGAGAGAGAGAGAGAGAGAGAGAGAGAGAGAGAGAGAGAGAGAGAGAGAGAGAGAGAGAGAGAGAGAGAGAGAGAGAGAGAGAGAGAGAGAGAGAGAGAGAGAGAGAGAGAGAGCATGCCCCCAAACCTTGGAGAAAAGATGAATTTACACTTGGAAATTGAGACTAGCTCAACCATGCAACCCAATCATACTTATAACCTAGTGAGTGTGAGTAATCTCAACCAACTCAAATCATCAAAATGGTGAGGATGGATGATACAATATATTCCAACCTAAAAACTTGGCAAGATTGAGTAGTTTAATCATCTAAACCATACCAAAATACAAACCAACTATTGTAATAGATTGGATGAATATAGTTCATAAAAATCCAACCTAGTGGGTAGTGACAGTCCCTAAAAGTATTTGAAATCTGAAATTGATTTGGATTTTGTAATATTAGGCACACATTTCATAGAATATGTACATTAGATATGTCTCATGTTGAAACTATGTATAAAAATGGTATCAATTTATATAATTCTTCCACAAATGTGTATCTTAATCATATAAATGTGTGTTTTTGCTAATTCAAAAACTGTGTAGGTGTGGAAAACATGATTCCAAAGCATACCCTCAATGTATATCTAAAAATATGAATGTGTGGAATCCATGTATTTATGGAATTCCCCCATTGATATATATAACTATAAATACATGGAATCCATGCCTCTATGATGTACCCCCATTTATATGCCCCCTTTTGAAGTGAGGAAGGAATAGAAACTAGTAGTTATCTCACCTCAAAAGGATAATATAACCATATAACTATGAATAAACCATGTAGCATCTATGAGAAAATGTCTAGGTAAATGTATCATTAAATTTCATAGAATGTGATCACATCAAGCCCTAAGATGTATGATGAAGATCATGAAAACATCTAGATAACAAGTAAATCAAGCACACACACAAGAGCACTAAAAATCAAGTAGAAAGACAATGGTCCAAGGAGACCACAAATAAGGGGCATCTTCAAATACAACACAATCTAGTGGACATGACTTAGTCAAATGTCCACAAAAGTAAGAATTACATATTTAAATGTCCATACAATAATAAATGACATATTCAAATGTCAAAGAATTAAATAAAGGCACGGGGGCTGGAAATAATGGAACATATTCAAATGCTCAATAATAAGACAATGTAAAGGATATACACTCAAGGAATTGCATAAAGAAAATAAAAAGTAACCACCATAAACATATTATATTATCCCATGGATCTAATGTGTTAGCAAAAAACATCAAGTACATAAGATATCAAGTACACTATGAAAGATATAAGTATGGATAAAGGAATATGTAAGTAAATATATGAGCTCAAATATGATATTGTAAAGTGACCATAGAATGATATAACCTAAATGTATAGTGACCATGGAGGTGGATTCCCCAAATATCCTAGTGACATGAGTATAGGGAAATCCCAACATCCTAAGTGCATAGATCATATATTTAAGTATACTTGTATCACACTCAAATATAAGTGTGAAACACATGTGTATGTAGAAGTAACTGATATGTTATCCATCAAAATATAACTAAATCATAGATGCCAAGGAACTAATAGGATGTTTAGATGTCAAAATATTTTTTGATTTTTGAATGTTTTGATTTTTTGGCATTTTTAGAATATGTGAGAGCTCACAACCTTAGGTTGGATATTTCACATTGACTAGATCATGGTTGGACAAGTTTAAATGGTATATATCATGTTAATCCTCACATTTTATATGTTTAATAGAAGAAATTATGTTATCATTTAGAATATGGATCAATTTGTCTTTATGAGAAAATTAAATACTTTGTTGATTTGGATCAATTCTAGCTTCCCTTTCATATAACATAAATTTTCCCAATGTAAATGATTATAATAGAGTATGGGGTAAGACCCATGATTTTTTAAAGACACCACGAGGCCTATAATTAATATTAATAACAAAAAAAAAAAACCAACTAATATTTGTGTTTCCCCTTCTCACATATATCTTTGGCATGGTACCCAAGTTGTGAAAAATGTCTTTCACTACAATAGTTTTCTAATCTTGTAGTATCAATGTGGTTATGAGTGAGTATGAATGATGAAAATATAGATTTAGACCTAGAAAAGGCAAGAATCAAAATGGAAGAGTATTCTGAAATAGTTTCTAAATTCTAGATTTTAGTGCCTCTATAGCCTCAGACACTTATGTCATCTGGTGATGGTTACATTGATTCTTGTGTTTGGGTTGGACGTAATTGTCCTATATAGAATACATGCTATAAAAATATGCTTCTAGGTTTTTTATTTCCTTCTCTCCAGTGTATTCAGATCTATGTCATAGACTATCACTCCTTGTCATATAGAAAAACACTAGTTCTTCCTCCTTATAATGGATATGGGGAAAATGGGTTAATGGGAACATGTTGTGATGAAAATAGCCACTATTATTTTCTCTTTTCATACCTTTGATACCTACAATTATCAATTCATGCATCAAATCTTCTCAATCTTTCCTTATTTATCAACTCCCTCACTATGCTTGGTATTATTATCATGCATGTCCTATTAACTATGCTTCTTTGAGTCCTTTACATCTTCATTTATAACCTTTATACACCTCACACTCATCCTTTATTTTCTCATTCCATTCATCTTATATCTCTCTTTCATGCAATCCCTTACTAACTTCACTAGGCAATAAGCTTCTTTGACAAAATCACTTCAATTATTGATCTAGGTCTCATGTAGATAACCTATAACTTGGGTATCCTATTTTAGGATTAACAAACTTGTTTAAATACAACTCAAACTCTCTTAAAATCTCAACTACCTTCTACATTTCTCAATCTCTACATCAAACTTCTCTCCTAGTAGCCTTTGTTATGACAATTTTGAATTATGCAGACAAGTATAACCTTATATTTTAACTCTGATGTACTTTATAATTTCCTTATATCCTCTTATGTCTCCACTCTAAGTTTAATTTCCCAACTCACTTTTCATAGCCACTTACTCACCTCTTCAACTTGACAATTAGCCCTTGACTAGGCCTAATTACCCTTGATTTGAACTCAATCCTTGTATTCCATACTTAGACACTCCTTAAAAGTGTGAAACATCTAAAATATCATATTTAACATTAAAATAAAACTAATAATAAATTTATATGGTGTTTGGCCAATGTAATTACTCACAACCTCAATTTGAATTCTTAAACCCTAGTTCTTAGACTATGACAGTCTTGAGTGATATGAGACCTTAAAAAATGCATTATAATGAATATTTAACCTAGTGTAAAACTTTTAAGACCTATAATAGATATTTTATAATTCTCATCAACTTATACAAACACTAAATTGTCTCCACCAACTGCTATACTCCTCGAACCCTTCGCTTTGACAAAGTTATGGCTTTTTAATGGGGTTTATAGTCATTATAATAATGTTTTCTCTCTATTTACACCACCAAACAACTTAATACCTCCTCCAATAACTCATGAAAAAACTATAAAAACTTCCCTATCAAATTCAAAAACTTTTATTAACTAATAAACAAAGATACTCCATTTTATCTTCACTTAGGGTTTTAACCTTACACACAAGCTTAGAGGTCATTAATTAGTCTAATCTGAGTATGAATTCGTTTTAATGATTTTTTATCACTTTATAGGATCTTAAAAACCCTGATACACCTTATTAAACTATTATATCTCTCCTTAATACCTTTGTGGATCATATAAGTAAATTTCTAACATTGCTTGTATGTTTGTTCTTAATCATCTACAAGATTGTGTTAGGTTTGTTCATAAAAATCATGAAACAATAAAAAAAACTATAATAATATACTTAATAACATGTAAATAAATCCTTAAAAATGTATATATGGTTTCAAATACCTTCCATAGTATCATTCATTTCAAATATGCATACACAATCCTCTATTAGAACACATAATGTAGGAACATATTATCTTTGTTTGATGCCCTCAAAAAGTCTTTATAAAAATAGAAAAATACAATGTATTGAACCTTAAAATAATTAAAATAATATATTTTAAACATATATACATGGTACAAACTCTTTCTATAGATTCTTTCCTTACATGTGACATTTACTTAATCTTTAGTTTTTTTAACACAGAACATGGAAACATAGGGTGTATATACAGGCAGACATCAAAATGTAACAAATTTCATTGATTGTCTTGAATTTTATAGAATAAATATTTAAAAACCATTAAATAATATATCTACATACAACCTTATACCTCTTCTAAGTCTGTAATATTCCTCTTTAACATGCATCATTTCCTTCTTTCTTCACAGTTACTTGCATGAAGGTAGTTACAAACTACTTGTCTAATGAAATTACATTTCAATCAAATTGTGTTTTGCACATGAGACCCATTAAATAATATTAAGATAAATAGGACCTTAAAAAACTTAAAACTATCATTTTTATGACACTCAACACCTACTTATCAATCTAGCTTAATTGACACTTTATTCAAGTTTTCAAATTGGAGTTTTGGTGTGAAACTCTCCCAAGCTAAAGAACATCCAAAAAAGGACATATGATGATTATAACACCCTCATAAGGTACCTATAGGAATTTTAACACCATTATAAGACCAAAAATGATCACAAGACATATTTGAATACATTAGTTTCTAGATTGTTAAAGGATGCCCTGCATCATACTCCCATAGTAAGAAAAGATTTGAGTTCTGTTCAAATGGACTACTATACTCTTCTTCCTAGTATTCCAATTCATGTATCTTGGATATTCATCCTCTAATAATACTCCATAATTATTTAACTTCTATTTTTTCATCCTCTATTTCTATCCTCTATCAAATAAAAATTTGCTTATCTTCTGCCATTACTTGCTTGTACCAACTATCACTTGATGTGCACTCATACTTTGAACTTTTCCTCCATCATATGGGAAATATAAGCCAAAAAATACTAATATTAAACCTATACTCTCATCTTAACCTATTATCATCTTAATTATTTCAATAAAAACAATGGTTATTTCTTGCCTACTTACTTTAATCTACTTCATTGCTGCCATCAATGCTTCCTCTTGATGTTCTTTGTCCTCCATCTTGTGGACCTCAACTATTGCATCCTATACTTTCTCTTCATTATCCATCATTTCACCATGAAATTCATATTATAATAATGATATTTATATATCTAATTGATCTTTATTCTCATAAATAAACATGTAATCATATGTCATACCTTTGTCAATCAATTGTACTTTTTTCAAGCCTTTAATGAGGTCTTTAAATTGATTTGTTTTTGCTCTATCTTTCTCATCACCTAACTGACTGTAACTGAATTGTTTTTCCTCATTAAATCCTTCCTCATCATTCTCAATTTAATATTCATATTCATCCTTTTTTTCACTATGCTACTCACTCTTGCACACTATGTTGCTCATCCAAAGTCTTTTCATATCTTTCTTGAGTTCCTTACAAAACAACCTTTTCTACTCTCTTTCTTCTCTCATAGATTTCATATTTCTTCTCTTCATATGTATATTTATTGTCCAATTTATTTTATTATTATTTAAGACCCATACATATTATGGGTTCTCATTTCCTTTCATTTGTTCTATGATGAGCATCAATTCATCTAATTGCTTCCTTACTTCTATCATTTCATTTTGCATCTCTTTCCTCTTGATGTCTTCTTGCACCTTTCTCACTTTTTGGTATCTCATATCAACCATTACATGTTTTCTCTTTTATTTATCCTTATTCATCTTACCTATCTCTCAATATCTTGGTCTCACTTGGACCTATTCTCTTTGATAAGCTTCTTCCACTTGCCTCTCATGACCTCACTTGGGTCTCTCTCACTTTATAACCTCACTTGGGTCTATCTCACTATCTTGTCCTTTACATAGGACTCCTCTTTATCTCTCCAAGATATTATTGATACCACTCTTGAGCTTTCAATAGCTATTTTCCCCTTATCAAGCCTTACTAGGTTTAGGGTTGGTTACCACTCTTCATTCACAACTCAACACTATTTCATGAACATATCAAAAACTCAAAATGAAAACTAATTCAAACATGTAAATTTTTTATTGATGAATTTATTTCACCTCATACTAATTAAATTTATAATTTGATACCAAATGATGTAGATATCCACTATTCTCTACTCTTTCCATACCTCTGATACCTATAATTATCAATTCATGCATCAAATCTTCTCAAATTTTCCTTATGTGTCAACTCCCTCACTAGGCTTGGTATTATTCTCATGCATGTAATATTAAATAGGATTATTTTAGTCCTTTATATATACCTTTATAACCACTATACACCCCACATTCATCCTTTCTTTGCTCATTCCATTTATCTTGTATCTCCCTTTCATGCAATCCCTCACTAACTTCACTAGGCTATAAGCTTCTTTGACCAAATCACCTCAATTATTGATCTATGTATCATGTATAAAAAATTTAACATGGATATCCTCTTTTAGTCTTAACACACTCTTTTCAACACAACTCAAACTCTCCTACAAGATCAAATTCCTTTTACACTTCTCAAGCTCTACACCAAACTTCTCTCCTAGTAACCTTTTTTCTAACAATTTTGAATTATAAAAAAAGTATAGCCTTATCTTGAAAATATGATGTAATTTATAAGTAAACTATATCATATTATATCTCCACTATGAGTTTCATGGTTCAACTCACTTGGAATAGCCACTTACTCATCTCTTCAAATTGACAATTAGCCCTTCACTAGGCCTAATTACCCCTAATTTGAACTTAGTCCTTGTATTCCATAATTAGACACTCTGTACAAGTTTGAAACCTATAAAATATATTATTTAACATAAAAATAAAACTAATAACATTTTTTTATGGTGTTTTTCTAGTGTAATCACTCACAACCTCAATTTGAATTCTTGAACCCTAGTTCTTAGACTATGACAGTCCTGAGTGAACCGAGACCTTACAAAATGCATTACAATGAATATTTCACCTATTATAACACTTTAAATACATATAATAGGTCTGTTATAATATTCATAAACTTATCCAAACACTAAGTTATCTCCACCAATTTCAATACTCCTCTAATCCTTCAATTTGATAGAGTTCTAGTTTTTGGACAAGGTTTCAATAGGGTTTATAATCCTTATAATAAAATTTTCTCTCTCTCTTTACACCACTAAAAAATTAAGACAATCAATTCATTAATGCAAAAATTATAAAAAATTACTTATAAAATTTAAAAACTTTGACTGACTAACAAATAGAGATACTCCATTTTATCTTCACTTAGGGTTTCAACCCTACACACAGGCTAAGAGGTCATTGATTGGTTTAATCTAAGTATGACTGATTTTTCATGATTTTTTATCACTTTATATGGTCTACCAAACCTCGATACACCTTTTAAACTCTTATATCTCTCATTAATACCTTTTTGGAGAATATAAGCAAAATTTTGACATTGATTGTGTGTTTGTTCTTAATTATCTATAGGAATGTGTTAGGTTTGTTCATAAAGAAGCATGAAACAATACAAAAAAATACACAAATAAAATTAATAACATGTAATTAAATAATTAATAATATATATATGGTTTTGACTACCTTCTACAGGATCATTCATTTTAAATATGCCTACACAATCCCCTGTTAGAACACAGAATTTAGGAACATATGATCTCTATTTGATCTCCTCAAAAAGTCTTTATCAAAATAGAAAAAGACAATTTATTGAGCCTTAAATTCCTGAAAATAAGAGATTATAAACATATAGATGTGGTCCAAAAATTTTATATAGAGTATTTCCTTACATATGACATTTACTCAATATCTAGTTTTTGAACACAAAACATGGAAACACATGGTGTATATATAGGCAGACATCAAAATGTAACAACTTTCATTGATTGTCCTAAAGTTTAAACCATAAATATTTGAAAAAACTTAAATAATTTATTGACCTACAACCTTCTACATCTTCTAAGTTAGTACTATTCCTCTTTAACATGCAACATTTCCTTATTTATTGTCACTTACTTGCATGAAGGTAGTTACACACTACTTGCCTAATGAAATTACATTTCATTCACATTGTGTTTTGAACATGAGATGACCTTAAAGAATCATAATAAACCTAGGACCTTCCCAAAATATAACTATCATTTTCATGACACTCAACACATATCAATCTAGTATAATTGAAACTTTATTTAAATTATCAAATTGGAGTTTTGGCAGGAAACTCTCCCAAGCCAAAGAAAATACAAAACAAGGAAATATGATGATTTTAACACCCTATTAAGGTCCCTATATAAATTATAACACCATTATAAGACCAAAAATGATCAAAAGGCATATTTTAATACATTAGTTTATAGATTGTCAAAGGATGCCCTGCATCATGGTGTCTATCTTCTCCAAAGACCCCTCTATCAATGAACACCACCTACATAGACAATACTAAGAAGGGGAAATAATGATTATGGAGTTCTCCCCTATGTGTTGGTTTGTGTGTGAAACATGTAATGTGTGATAAACAAGTACAATAGTGACCTAGTTTGTAACTTGGAAAATATAGCTCTTGGGATACTCCTATATTTTTGACCTATAGATATGTTATTCCTATGACTAATATGATAATAGGATAAAATAGGAAAGTTTTGCTTTATTGAATGCTTGATTGAAATATTTTGTTAAGTCACCTTTGTCTATGCTAGATAAGGATGAGTGAGGGTTTATCTTGTATTTATAATAATCCTTTTTGAGAATAACTCACATTAAATCACTTAGGATGACCATTAGGATACATCTAATTTGCAAATTAGATGATTTTTAGGTCTCTAAACACTTGCATTAGAGTAGAACACCTGCATTAACATAGGTGTCTTACCAAGATGTAATTGTCCAATGAGCAAGAAAATAGGTACAAGTTCAAAACTTTCAGAGGCATAAGATAAGTAGCTTTTAATCATTTTAGGAAATATAGAAGTCCTAGGTTATCAATATAAGACTGGTTAGACTAAGAAATATGTCAAAGGTCACAAGAGAGAGTAAATGCAAGACTTACAGAAGTAGGAAACGTATAGAATTGAGAGGAACAAGTAAGGTTAAATTTTTTAAAGTGTACAAGATTAATGTCATTTATAATTAAAAAATAGTGTGTACATTTACCCCACCTTAATCTAGTAATTAAATTGATAGTTTAAAAGATAGGAATGTGTAGCTAGGTGTATTTAACACATCGTGTCTTTACTTGAGTCCAATTTGAGTGCTTTCATTATGAATAACATATAACTAAGATCATGTTACAACATATAATTCATGCATATAATTTGAAATTGAAATGATTTAAATTGAAAAGGAAAGTTTTAGGATCACACTTATGTATCGATGTAATCACCTTGCCTATTAGTAGCTTGATTTGAAAGATATATCATTATAAATCATTAAAATTGAGATTAGTAAAATATATATAAATATGGAAAGTGCATATATCTAAGTATATATGTGTGTGTATGGTGTATGTATGTACATACATACATATATATAAAGAGAGAGAGAGAGAGAGAAGGGCACATACCCCAAACCTTAGAGCAAAGATGATTTTACACTTCGCAATTGAGACTAGCTCAACCATGCAACCAAATCATACTCATAATGTATTGAGTGTGAGTAAACCCAGCCAACTCACACTATCAAACTAGTGAGGATGGATGATACAATCTAGTCCAACTTAAAAACTTGGAAAGATTGAGTGATTTAATCATCTAAACTATAAAAAAATGCAAACCAAATATTGTAGTAGATTGGCTCAATATAGTTCATAAAAATCCAACCTAGTGGGTAGTGATAGTCCTCAAAAGTGTTTGGAATCTGAAATTGATTTGGATTTTGTAATATTAGGAACACATTGCATAGAATATGCACCTTAAATATGTCTCATGCTAAAAATCTGTGTATCAATGGTATCAGTGTATATAATTCTTCCAAAAAAGTGTATCTAAATCATATAACTGTGTGTTTTAGCCAATTCAAAAACTATTTTGGTGTGGAACTTGATTCTTGTTGTTCCCAAAATCTGTCACTCATTTTTGGGACAACACATGAACTATTTTGGTCCTATAGGACCAAAATTCTTTCTTCCCTTCTCAAAAATTATTCTGAGCATTCAAATTCTCCATTTTTAAAGCTTTTTCACATTTCTACGGACTCCGTAGGTTCATTTCTATGGACTCTACAGGCTTGAAACTACAGACTGTGTAGGCTAGGTTCTATAGACTCTGCAAGCTATATTATATGGACTCTTTTAAAGCTCAAGAAATTTAGACAAAAATACAAACTCTACAGGTTGGTTTCTTTGTTCAATGGACTAGTTTCTATAGACTCATTTTTACAGACTCTGCAAGTTCATTTCTATAGACTCTGCAGCAAAGGAACAAGCTCTCAACACTTAGGCATTTTCAATCTTGGTTCAACATCTTGGTTCAACCAAAAATGTTCATCGACAAGCTTCAAAGGAAGGATTGAACCATTGAACCATTGAACCTTGAACCAAATTGGTTCAACAGGTTCAATAGGTTCAAAGGTTCAACCATATTGGTGAGCTTAAAGAGTTAAGCGCTTACGCAAAAGTTTAACAAGTTCAACTGCTTCAAGGTTCAATGGTTTAAAAAGACTTATCAAAAATAAGAAGGCTTGAACCATTGAACCATTGAACCTTGAACCAAAATGGTTCAAGGGTACAACGGGTTCGGTTCAAAGGTTCAATAAGTGGATTGGTCAATGTGGTTGGTTTAAGTGGTCAAGTGAACACAAGATTGAACCGTTGAACCGTTGAACAAAAGTTGGTTTAATTAGTCGGTTCAATTGGCCGGTTCAAAGGAGTGCCCCAAAACGAAGAGAAAAATTGCCCTTGTAAAAGGAAGCGAACCAAGGCCAAGTGCTCTTGTGAAGGGCAGTGAGCAAAAGAGAACAAAAGGATTTTCTTTGAAAAAGTGAAAAAGGTAGAAAGTGGGAATTCTTTCAAAAAAGTTTCTGTGGAAAAATTGTTAAGGCAAAAGTCCTTTGGGAAAAATGTTTGAAGGAATTCCTTCAGACATTTTATCCAAAGGAATTCACCTAGGAAGGAAGCTCGACCGAAAACAAGCAAAAAAATGGTTAAGGAAAGGAACATTTCCTTCGAACAAAATGTCTGAAGGAATTCTTTTAGACATTTTATCTAAAGGAATTAAGAGCTTGAAGAAACCTGAAGACCCACCAAAGGCCATCCAAATAACCCCAAAGGGTAGGTACCCTTGTAGGGGGGCTCTCACCAAGTAAAATAGACCTTTCTCAAGACCCTAAAAGGTAGGTCCCCTCTAGGAAGGATCAAACAATAAATCTGAAGGAATTGCCAAGGAGGATGATGGGCCCATAGACGTCAAAGTTAAACACCATGAACTATCTGTTGGGATCCAAATGTTCGGTGATGTCCCCGTAGCCATCAAATTTAGGGAAACAAACTAGCCATTGGTTTTCAAATGATGATGGGCCTAAAGATGTCAAATTCACATAAATGAAATAGCCGTTGATCTTTGAAAGCTTAAACGTAGACCACAATGCAAAAGGCCAAAATGCCAAAAGGAAGAACTGCGAAGCCAAAAGAGCCAGCAAAGCTGGGAATTCAGCCCTGAGAGCTTAAATGCCAGAAAAAGACAAAAAATAGGAAGAGACAAAGAGGTAAAATCCATACATATCTGTGCAAAAGTTATTCTAGTAGGTGGAATAGTCCACCAAGAAGATATTTTGGCTTGCAAACATTAAAGGCGTAGCCTGCTTGTCTCCCTTGGAGTAAAGGTGAGGTGGATAGCTATGTAGACATTAGGTGATAGATTAGATGACCTAGGCCTAGGAGAAGACATTTGAGATGAATCGACACACCACAGTTAAGGTAGCTACCTTGTTCCAACATGGTCCCTTGACAAAATTGAAAATACATTCAAGGCATTGAATGCAACATGGGCCGCTTCATGAAATAGAGTGCCAAGCCTTTCTTGGCTACTATATATTGTATTCTCTTACTTTATGTAAAGGAGACTTTTCCATTATAGAAGCAAAAATATACCAAAATTGAGAGGTGATTACTGAGACTTTGAGCTCAGATTGTTCATCATATTTCTTTATTTGAATGAGAAAGTAGGTTACTTTCAGACTTTGTGATATTATAGCTTGTGTCATTTAGGGGATTTTTCTTATGTCTATTTCTTGAATGTGTTCTTATCCATTTTAAAGAAATAAGTAGAACTAGTGGAAGTAATCAGGAAGGTGTCCTGAAGCTAACTGTGGAGAGACATTGTGCCCCCACAATTGTCTTTAGTGTGTTTGTCTATTTTCTATTTCTATGTAAATGACCTTGGGACAAATTTGTTCCCTCATTGTCCTTTGTATTTCACTCTTGGGCAGTCGAGGTGGAAAATTTGTGCTAAATCTTAGTCTGCTAGTTACTATGCCCTTTGTTACTAGTTACTTGTTACCCACCAGAAAGAACTCCAACTATTTACTGTGAGACCACTTCTGAAAGAAGAGAAGTCCCTTCAGTGTTTCCACTTGGATTTCTCCTTTGTTTGTGAACATCATCTCTAAAAAAAGAGAGATGGATGGCATTATTCTACCCTTGAGTGTTATTTTCTACATATATATAGTATATAGCCCCTCATTTTTAATAGAGAACCTCCCCTTGATGAGAGGAGAGATTTGTCCCCTTTTGATGTAGTAAACCTACACATTTGGCTGACCAATCTCCCTTGTTGTGGTTGATAAGACCTATTTTTCTCATCAGTTAGCTAATTGACAAAATATTCACCCAATAGTTTTTGGAGACTCTGATAGGGACATTATGTGTAGTCTGAAGCCTCAAGTTTTATATTGAATCAATCCCTACCCTTATCCATTATATACTATGGTGACTCTGGTCTATGTCTTACCCATTATAATTATATCCTTACCATCTTCCTCCATGCTAACTAAGATAGAATGTGCAGTTTGAAGCCTCAAGCTTTAAGCTGAAGTAAGACCAGTCCCTTCCCATTTTTATCCTACAATCTGGCAACTCCATGCTATACTAGAAGTCAAAGAGCCCAAGGTGTTGTTGATCCTATTTTTGAATTGGTGTAGAAGGGAAATTTTGATTTGTTCCCTCCCTAACTTCAAGTTCAATGACCCAAGAGTGTTCCTCCTACCCATACCAGGACACCAACACAAGGTAAAGCTTCCTTTTCTACTATCAATAGAGCATTTCCCATCCACATGCCACCCAAATTTGTTATCCCTCTTTTTTATAATCAAATCATGGCAGCTCAAGGCCCCTGGGGTAACTCTTTTGGTCCACTCAATCTTACTCCACCTCTTCATGAGCTACCATGCAATTCAAGGAAGAATTTCCCTAAGTTCTTTGGTGATGGGAAAGTTCATCCTGATGAACATATTACTGCCTTCAACATAGCTTGTGGTGTGATAGGCATGAAATATGAGGACATATCAGTTAGGCTATTTGTTAAAACACTATAAGGTGCTGCTGCAGACTAGTTCTACCATCTATAGGCTAGGTCAGTGACTGACTGGGACACACTTAAAGCTAAATTTGAAGCCAGGTTCAAGCCTGTAAAAGATGCACATGCCTTGTTGGCCCAGATCACATAGATGAATAATGAACCTCATGAATCTATGAGGGATTTCATAGCAAATTTTGACAAGCTTAGGAACTGGATTCCTATCATTGCTTAGCCCACACTTGAAAATATCAAATGCTTCTTCATCAACTCACAATTGCCTGAAGTGAGCTTTCTGCTGAGACGTGCTGGTCACTTAGACCTTGATGCTACTCAAGACTTGGCTATTGAGGTAGAAGATGACCTTATCTTGGTAGGGAAGATAAGGAGAGACCCAAACAAAGGTAAATCCCTTTCATCTTTTGAATACTCACCTACAGCCACCATCGATCAAATGGTACAAAAGCTAGCAAATGAACTGCTAGCCTTGAAAAATCAAATGGCACAAGGTATGTCTTCTGCTCCTTCATACAGAGATGTACCAAGGAAGACATTCCCCAATCAGGCATACCAAGGTAATGCTACCAGAAATTAAGGGTAGCCAAATCATCTTCTTCCCCCACAGAGCAACCTCACCCTTGAAGCACCTCCAACCAATTCAGTAGTTGGATATCTAGAAATAGAACATGATTTCTCTTTCCAACCTAAGTTTGATAAAGAAAATGATGTTGATCTCTTTGTAGAAGACCAAGATGAATCAGCTGGTGACTCCAACATTGGTTTCTTGAATTACCAAGATGAACCCAAAAGTGAAGGTAAAGTAGATGAGGGATCATATGTTGTGTTCACCCAGTCTAAGGATTAGTCAGCCTAACAAGCTGATAAAGAGAAGATGAAAGAGTGATCTCAACCTATAATTTCAATTACTAAGTGGGGAACCACTATGACTTTCTAGCCAAAGGACCCAGTGATTGCAAGAAAGGTAAGTACATCAAACATCCCCACACCTTCTACTTCAATTTTGCAGACCAGTCCTCCCCCTCCCAAAAATCAAAAGAATAAAATCCCATCCTCTATAACTAGTTCATTTCAAACATTTGACATAATTGACCATATAAAGAAATCCAAAATTCAAATGTCTGAATTTGAATCCTACAAGCCAACCCTAAGTAGTTAGATAGGTTGCTTGAGTGTGTGAAGAATCAAACCATCCCTACAAGACAAGATGTTAGAAAGGTAACTCATGATTCCCCAAGGAACATGTCCATCCCAAATAACCTTGTCATTACTCCTCCTACTACCCTTAGGAAAATATATCCTTTCTATGTTTCCCTGTTGATAAACGATCACAGGCTGAGCAACTGCATCATTGATTCTAGTGCTTTAGACAATTTCATGCCTACCAAAGTGGTAGAATCTCTTGGTCTCACACTAACCAAGACATTTGGGAGATGTTTCTCCATGAAGATCAAACAAGTGCCACTACTGGGACAAATCAAGGATGCCTAATTTGCATTTGCAGCATTTCCAAACAAGAGAATCAAGATGACTACCTTGGTGGCCGACGTCCCAGCATCATACGACATCCTTCTTGGGTGAAATTTCTGCAAGGATGTGGGAGGAGAACTAAGCATGGACCTATATGAGGCAAGGATCCTAGTCAAAGGTGTTATGAAGAGATTGCTCCCTAAAAAGGAAGAAAAATATGTGGTCACTCAAACATTAGCACCTGAAGCTCAAATTTTGTTTGAGTCTTCAGGTAGGGGTAATTACTTCTTCACCACAAAGGATGTTCATGTTTTTGCAGACAAAAGTCTTATGGGTGGAGATCCAAAAATTGATTCAAATAAGACATCAGAATAATTAGTAGGGCACAATATAGATGAAAAAGGATCTTCCCTCTCTAATGATGAAAAATATGATAGAAGATCAATTTTTGATGATGTTTGGATCTTGGAATTCGATGGCAACAATTCTTCTACCAGTACTGGAGCTGGGATTGTGTTGACATCTCCTCAAGGAGATATTTTTCCTTCTTCATGCAAGTTTCAGTCCAACAATGCTAACAACACTTCTGATTATGAATCATTGATGCTCAAATTTAAGGTTGCTCAAGACAAAGATGTCAAACCCCTTCACGCTAAAGGAGATGCTAAGCTGATGGTTTGTCAGGTATCTGAGGGGGACAATCAAATCATGTGCTAAACTAAACTAGAAGAACAACAAGCTATGGTAGTGGATCATATTGCTACCTACAAAAATCAGGAAAAGGAGCTCTTCACTAATGGAGCAAATATTTATGGTTTTTATATTGAAGACCGCGTCTTGCCATGGGGCAAGAAGAGGGAACCAAAAAAAGTACATAGAAAATGTGATTCTTGGTGGAGAGTTCCATTCACCCATCACCAATTATGGGGAGAAAATGGTTTCTTGCTAGTTTGTCAGGATGGAACACCATTTTCATTAACTCATAATGGGTAGTGTCTAAATCACTTCAATCATTGAAGTATCAGATAAGATCATCTGTACATATGTATATTTAAATAGTCTTTAGTTCTATTTTGTGCTTTTTATTTTTATTTTTGGTGCCTTTCTTTTTTAGATAGCATGACTTCGTAGCCCAATGACATACTTGAAGGCACTGGAGAGTCTAGTTTCTACTCCCCTCAGCTGTTCCAAGTTTTCAACTGAAGGAAGTTCCCCAACTAGAGCCAGCTATTGTTTCCAAAATATGTCACTCATTTTTGTGACAACACATGAACTATTTTGGTCTTGCAGGACCAAAATTCTTTCTTCTCTTCTCAAAAATTATTCTAAGTATTCAAATTCTCCATTTTTCAAGATTTTTCAAATTTCTACAGACTCCACAAGTTCATTTCTATGGACTCTACAAGCTTGAAACTACAGACTATGCAGGCTTGAAACTATGGACTCTGCAGGCTGGGTTCTATAGACTCTATAGGCTGGGTTCTATGAACTCATTTCTACAGACTCTGCAGGCTGGATTCTATGAATTCTTTCAATGCTTGGGAAACTTAGACAAAACTATAAAATCTATAGGTTGGTTTCTTGGTTCTATAGACTCATTTTTATGGACTCTACAGGTTCATTTTTATGGACTCTACAACAAAGAAACAAGCTCTCAACACTTAGGAATTTTCAAGCTTGGTTCAACATCTTGGTTCAACCAAAAAATTTCATCATCAAGCTTCAAAGGAAGGATTGAACCATTGAACCTTGAACCAAATTGGTTCAACGGGTTCAACAGGTTCAAAGGTTTAACCATATTAGAAAGCTTAAAGAGTTAAGCACTTCGGTAAAAGTTCAACAAGTTCAACTGCTTCAAGGTTCAATGGCTTCAAAAGACTTAGCAAAAAGAAGAAGGCTTGAACCATTGAACCATTGAACCTTGAACCAAAATGGTTCAAGGGTTCAATGAGTTCAATAATGCAAAGGTTCAATAAGCAGATTGGTTCAATGTGGTTGGTTCAAGTGGTCAAGTGAACACAAGATTGAACTGTTAAACCTTTCAACCAAAGTTGGTTCAATCAGTCAGTTTAATCTGTTGATTCAAAAGAGTGCCCCAAAGTGAAGAGACCAAGTGCCCTTGTAGAAGGTAGTGAGCAAAAAAGGACAAAAGGATTTTCTTTAGAAAAGTGAATAAGGTAGAAAGTGGGAATTCTTTCAAAAAAGTTCTTGCGGTAAGATTGTTAAGGCAAAAGTCCTTCAGGCAAAATGTTTGAAGGAATTCCTTTGAACATTTTGTCTAAAGGAATTCACCTGGGAAGGAAGCCTGACTGAAAACAGGCAAAAAATGGTTAAGGAAAGGAACATTTCCTTCAGACAAAATGTCTGAAGGAATTCCTTCAAACATTTTGTTTGAAGGAATTAGGAGCCTGAAGAAACTCCAAGACCCTCGAAGGCCATCTGAAGAACCCTGAAGGGTAGGTACCCTTGCAGGGGGCTCTTTCCAAGTAAAATAGACCTTTCTTAAGACCCTGAAGGGTAGGTCCCCTTTGAGAAGGATCAAAAAAAAAAAAGCTAAAGGAATTTCTAAGGATGATGGGCCCATAGATGTCAAATTTAAACACCATGAACTAGTTGTTGGATCCAGATGTCTGGTGACATCCCCATAGCCATCAAATTTAGGGAAACAAACTAGCCATTGGTTTTCAAATGATGATGGGCTCAAAGACATTAAATTCATAGAAATGAAATAGCTGTTGATCATTGAAATCTTGAACGTAGACTTGAATGCCAAAGGCCAAAATGCTAAAAGGAAGAAACATGAAGGGAGAGAGCTGAAAGAGCTAGAAAAGTTGGGAATTCAACCTTGAGACCTCAAATGCTAGGAAAAGACAAAAACCAGGAAGAGACAAAGAGGGAAAATCCAAAAATATCTATGTAGAAGTTATTCCAGTATGTGGAATAGTCCACCAAGTAGATATTTTGGCTTGTAAACATTAAAGGCATAGCCTGCTTGTCTCCCTTGGAGTAAAGGTGAGGTGGACAACTGCATAGACATCAGGTGACAAACCAGATGACCTAGGCCTAGGAGAAGACATTTGAGATGAATTGGCATGCCATAGTTAAGGTAGCTACCCTATTCTAGCATGGTCCCTTGACAAAATTGAAAATGCATTCAGGGCATTGAATGCAACATGGGCTGCTCCATGAAATAGAGCACCAAGCCTTTCTTGGCTACTATATATTATATTCTCTTACTTTATGCAAAGGAGACTTTTCCATTATAGAAATGAAACTCTACCAAAATTGAGAGGTGATTACTGAGACTTTGAGCTCAAATTATTCATCATATTTCTTTATTTGAATGAGAAAGTAGGTTACTTTCAAACTTTGTGCTGTTATAGCTTGTGTCATTTAGGGGATTGTTCTTATGTCTATTTCATAAATGTGTTCTTTTCCATTTTTAATAAATAAGTATAACTAGTGGAAGTAATTAGGAAGGTGTCCTGAAGCCAACTATGGGGAGACTTTATGCCCCCACAATTGTCTTTAGTGTGTTTGTCTATTTTCTATTTCTGTGTAAAGGACCTTGGGACAACTTTGTGCCCTCATTTTCCTTCATATTTCACTCTTGGGTAGTTGAGGTGGAGACTTTGTGCTACATCTTAGTCTATTGGTTACTACGCCCTTTATTACCAGTTACTTGTTACCCACCAGAAAGAACTCTAACTGTTTGCTGTAAGACCACTTCTGAAAGAAGAGAAGTGCCTTCAATGTTTCCACCTGGATTTCTCCTTTGTTTTTGAACATCATCTCTAAAAAAATAGAGATGGATGGCATTATTCTACCCCTAAGTGTTATTTTTTGCCTATATATATAGTATATAGCCCCTCATATTTAACAGGGAACCTCCCCTTGATGAGAGGAGAGATTTGTCCCCTTTTGATGTAGTAAACCTGCACATTTGGCTGACCAATCTCCCTTGTTGTGGTTGATAAGACCTATTTTTCTCATTAGTTAGCTGATTGACAAAATATTTACCCAACAATTCCAAAGCATGCCCCCATTGTATATCTAAAACTATGAATGTGTGGAATCCATGTATGTATGGCATACCCCCATTAATATATGTAATTATAAATGCAAGGAATCCATGACTCTATGATGTACCCCCACTGATATGCCCCATTTTTAAGTGATGGAAGAATAGAAACTAGTAGTTATCTCACCTCAAAAATATAAGAAAACCATATAACTATGAATGAACCATGTAGCATATATGAGAACATGTCTAGGTAAATGTATCATTAAAGTGCATAGAATACGATCACATCCAAGCCTAAGATGTATGATGAAGATCATGGAAATGTATAAATATTAATAATACAAGCTAAGCAAGTAAATAAACCACACATAGAAGAGCACTAAAAATCAAGTCGAAACATAATGGTCCACAAAGACCAAAAACAAGGGGCATGTTCAAATGCTAAACAATCCAATGGACACGACTTAGCCAAATGTCTACCAAAGTAATAATGACATATTTAAATGTCCATACAATAAGAAATGACATATTCCAATGTCAAAGAAACAAATAAAGTCTTAGGGGCTGAAAATAATGGAGCATATTCAAATTCTCAATAAATAAGACAATGCCAAGGAAAGACACTCAAGGAAGTGAATAAAAGAAATCATAAGAAACCATCATAAACATATTATAGTATCACATGGATCCAATGTGTTAGAAAAAAACATAAACTACATAACATATCAAGCACACTATGAAATATATAAACATGGATAAAGGAATGTGTAAGTAAATATATGAGCTCAAATATGATATTGTTAAGTGACCATAGAATGATATAACCTAGACGTATAGTGACCATAGAGGTGGATGTTCCAAACATCCTAGTGACATGATTATAGGGAAATCCTAATATCCTAAGTGCATAGATCATGTATTTTTGTATGCTTGTATCACACTCAAATAGAAGTGTTAAACATGTGTATGTAGAAGTAACTGATATGCTATCCATTAACACAAAACTAACTCATAGATTGTAAATAACCAATAGGATATGCATATGTCAAAAATATTTTTGGATTTTTGAATGTTTTGATTTTCTTAGTATTTTTATAATATGTGAGAGATCACAACCTTATGTTGGATATTTTACATTGATTATATCATGGATGGACAAGTTTAAATGGTATATAGCATGTTCATCCTCACATTTCACATGTGTAATAGAATAACTAATGCTATCATTTAGAATATGGATCAATTTTCCTTTACAAGAAAAATAAATACCTTTCTGATTTGGATTAATTTTAGCTTCCCTTTCATATGACCAAAATTTTCCCAATGTAAATGAGTATAATGGAGTATGGGGTAAAACCTATAATTTTGTAAAGACAACACGAGGCCTATAATAAATAGTAATAACAAAGAAACCCAACTAATATTTGTGTTCCCCTATATCATATATATCTTTGGCATGGTACCCAAGTTGTGAAAAACATCTTTCACTACAATAGTTTTCTGATTTTATAGTATGAATGTGATTATACCAAAAGTAAGCACCACTCATGAATAATGTAATTATTGAATCTTGGTGATGTGAATGTTTTTTGTGTTGTTCCCCTTGGGATTATTGCATAGGATATGAAATTTGGATTGGCCCCATTCTAATTAACATTTGATAACCAATCATATAAAGATTAGGAACACCACATTTTTGTTCATAATGCTCCTTAGGTAATTTATCTCCTTCCTTTGTGTGAGGGATAAAACTTTGGTATTTTGTGGTAGGTATGTTAGGTTTTGTATGAGTGAGTATGAATGAATCATATCTATGCACATCATTATATAAATAAGTAAATGACTCATATTTTTTATGTAATGCTCTTTATTTTAATGGGGAAAGCGGTCTTGTTCTAAAAATAAATTGTAATTCCAAATCCCAGGGTCTAAATGTTATCTCATATGATATACTTTTGAATCAAATTTAATAATCTTAAAGGGATTCATTAGCAGGTAGTTTAAAATCATGCAAATATTTTAATGTTATTTTTTGCACTTCGGATATTGAAGGCCATGAAGAAAGCATCCTCAAATTGTCAAAAAGTGATTAAAGAACCTTTTGGTAGGCTATACAACCAATTTTAAGCCTCATAAAAAATTCTCATATGGATTAATTTTAACAATAGTTTGTCATATTTTATCCATTGACCAAAATAATGTACATAGTTAATCATGTGGTCGAATGGGTCCTTATGACTCAATAAGAGATGTAAATCTAGTAGTTCAAAATCTTGTGGATAAGGATATTCAAGTATACATTTTTCTAGAGGCTTATTGTTTAATGAGGTCACATTTACATTATTATTATATAAATCCATTTGTATTTGAATTATATAAATCTATTCTTGAAGATCCATAATAGTGCTCATCATAGAGATAAGATATTCCATGGGAATGTTGGTGTTTTTATAGGTGTTATCATTAGTTCCAACCCACCAATTTTTTTAAATATAGGCATATGAGTAGTGTCCTCCTCATGGATAATAAGTACAAGTTTATAATCACTAAATTTAGGATACTTTGGTAGTGGTATTGGATCTTTGAATTTTGGTACCTTTGATATATCATTTGAATAGCTTGGAACATTGGAAAATTTTGGTTCATTAACTTTTGGTAAGGATATAACAATTTGATCTTGATGAATCTTTGGTAAAGGCACCATTTTTGGTATAGTAGTGAATTTTTGTGTAAATGCATTCTTTGGAGGATAAAGATACTTGAATTTAGATGCATTGGTGTATATTGGTAATAGTGCCATATTTGGAACATTATGAGACATTTTAACTTTAGATTTGTAATTATTGTCTTATTGATGGATTAATGTTACTTGGTAAAGATGCCATGATCTATTAGTTAACCTTTCAAAAAAAATTGAAGGCATGAAAAATTCATCACCTTTGACAAGTGGGATATTGTTTGGAAGTGTTGGAATGGGAGGGGTTTTGATCATTGAACTTGAAGGAACATACCATTTTGTAAATCCTCCATGATATCCTTATGGAGTTGATGAAATTTGTCATGATTAAATGAAGGAACACTTTTCCCATGTGAAACCAATTTTTGTGTAGAAGGTAAAGTACTTTTGTCTTTCATAATATGGATCAACTTATTTTTTGAGATTGTGGGAGTATGGACTTGATTAGAGGGATAATAACTACCACCATTCAAAGATTTGATATTATATGATTTATAACTTGGAGGAATGCAAGATTAATAAATTTTGGTTCCTTCCTTGAGGGAGAGTTGGAGTTTTTCATAATCATACTCATACTCATCAAAGCAATCAATATCATCCATGTTAGGAGATAAGCATCTAAAGGATAATGTTTACACAAAAATTATGCTTAAAGATCAGGTTCATTAAATGTTTAACCCTAAAAATATATATATGGGGTAATCTAGGGTTGAATGGGATAGAGATAGCTTAAGGCACAAGGATGATAAACTCTCTTTATAACAAGCCAATTAATTTCAAAAATTAGATAGATTATATATCAAATTTATTAGAATGAGATATACTAAAAATCAAAAGTATAGATATGCTAAATATTGAAATAATAATGAAAACAAGTTATTTGGCTTTAATGCTAATACAAATATGGTTCTTGAACAAGTAGGAATTAAATTGGAAGAATATTCTAAAATAGTTACCAAATTCGAGATTTTAGTTCCTTTATAGCCTTAGACATTTGCATCATCTTTGAATGGTTGAATTAATGCTAGTGTTTGGTCGTATTTAGGTGTCTTATGCATAATACCTATTGGAATAAGATGCAACCACCTAGATGCTTCTAGGGTTTTCATTGCCTTCACTCTAGTGCATTCATATTTGGGTCATGGACTATCGTTCCTTATCAAATATAAAAATCCTAATTATTCATCCTCATAGTGGCCATGGGAAAAATGGGTTAGTGGGTACATGGTGTGGAGTTACCTCAAAGGCCCCTTTATCAATAGACATTGCCTACATAGCCAAAACTATAAAGAGGGACTCAAACTTATTTAGTTCTCACCTATGTTTTGGCTTGTGTGAATCATGTAATGTGTGACAAGTAATTATAATAGTGACCTAGCTTGTAACTTGGAAAATATATCTATTGGGATACTCCTTTATACTTCATACTTGTGTATATGTTGTTCCTATGATTGACATGAGGACAAGAGAAAATAGGAAATCTTTACTATATTAAATTCTTGATTGAATGCTTTTGATAAGTTTTCTTGGTTTGTGATAGGTAAGGAATGAGTGAGTCTTTATATTGTGTTTATGCCAATCCCTTTGGATAATAGATCACATTTAAAAAATTAGGCCTATCATTAGGATGTATTTTATTTATAAATTATATGACTTTTAGGTCATTAGACACTTTCATCAAAGTAGAACACCTATTTCAACGTAAGTGTTTATCTGAGATGCAAGTGTCTATGGAGCAAGAAAATAGGTGCAAGATTAAAACTTACATAAGCATAAGATAAGCAAGTTTTAAGCATTCTATGCAAGATAATAGGATTGGGTCATTAATATAAGACTAGTAAAACTAAGAGATATTCTAAGGGGAACAAGAGAGTAATTTCAAGACTTGAAGAAGTATGAAAGGTTTAAAACTGAGAGGAGAAACCAAGGTTTGAGTTTTCTAAGTGCATGTTTCCCCCTCAAATAGGAAGAATAATTCACAATTTACATTATGGAGAGAAAATTTAATGTAAAATATTTTATTGTATTATTTTAGGATAATTAATTATAAAGATAGGTGAAAACTTAAAAATATTCATGGGCTAGTTACATGGGTAAGACTATTCCCATAAACCAACTTATTTACTAAAAAAGTAAACTAACTAAAATATAAAAAATGCTTTGGATCATTATAATAATCCAACAAACTCACCCTTGATCCAAAGATTTATAAAAGATGAATAAACTAGAGCAATGAATCTAAAGTCATCAAAGAATATCTACGACAATTGAAAGTGGTACATTGTACCTCTAGCACTAACCAAAAACTGATGTCACTCCATAAAGAAGCCTGCCCTTGCAAGATTGGAAAAAAATGGTTGATGAACATGATCAAATTCTAATCATCATACCTTACTCTAGTAGAACATGATCAGGCATTTCTAACTACATTGACCCACATAAGGTCCCACATAGGAACCCATCCAAATGATAACCCATACTCTGTATGACACATGTTCTTGATGCCCAATAAATGTTGATGACCTCAACACTATTGGTACTAAAAACCCCTATCAACTCATACTATCATTGATGACTGATCAAAGTCTAACCAATGCCTAAATCATCTCCCCCTATCAGGCAAGAGGTGAGAAGCTATACATTGAGGAAATGAAAACAAATAACATTGTCCACTCCATGTCATGAATATTAGATATGGAAAGCCAAAAATGTAACTGAAATCAAGAATACAAGCCAAAAATTTTATTCAAGCAAGAACCCAAACTCTAAGTGAATAGCTAACTAGAAAAGGGAATCATCCTCTAGCCTCCAAGGGATCCTCCAACTTCCATTTATTACTTAGATGGTGTTATCAAAAGGATATTAGGACTTGAATTGGATGGCATTATCTCTGAGAGAACAATCATGAAGTGATATAATGAAAATTTTCATTTTGAAGATGTTGGATTCAAATAAAAATGCATCTTTATACATTATTCATTACAATTATTGTAAATTTCATATAAGGACAATTAAAATTACAAAATTAACCATTTCAATGTGTCCAAAACATCCAAAAACCTATAAATTGATTGGTCACGTGACTCCCTTCAAATTAAATATGATTTGTCAAAAAAGTGTTGTAGTACAAGTCATTCAATGATGAATGTGACAAAATTATGACCAAAAATTTGAGCAAAAATTATACTTTGAAGGTTTGAACTCTAAACTCCTCACTTGAAAGTGTCTTCAAAAAATTATATTAGCCATATATTTCATCAATTATTTTAGAAACATAAAAGGAAATTATGTTATTTAACCCTTGATTTTACTGACTTGGAAAAACCAAATAATACATGCATGTGTAATTAATTCACTTTACAAATTCTTGCATGTAAAAAAAATATTTCATTTGCATATGAGAAATCCTTTCACCTTTTCCTTTCATGGGCTCACCAAAACAAATCATTTAAAAAAATTAAATGAAAACTTCAAGCTTTATTAAGTAAAGCATTGCGCCATATTTTTCCTATAGTGTATCACACCATTCTATACTACTTCTAAGATCTATGCTGTTGCTAAGCCATAATTTTGCATTTACTTCATGAAAAATGTATTTTAATATTTTAGAACCATATCAAGACCATACAAATGCTGATTTGTGAAAAATTTAATGATTTAAAGCTAATTAGGAGAGGTACTATTGCATTAATATGCCATACTTCATCTTGCTTGGACCATACAATTTCTACAGGTAGAGATGGAGGCTATATAAAGCATATTTAAAGGGTTTCTAGCTTATTTAAATAACTTGAATGTTTTAACAGTGGATACAAATAGATTAAATTATGTACAATAGATAATATAATTCATATTTAACACATTATTTTATTTTGGGACGTACAATTAACAAGTCGTATTAATCTAATTTTGGGCTAAAATTATGGGTGCTAAGCTAGATAAATTGCTTGCATGGATTTTTTTTTAAAAATTTTCAAGACTTTTTAAGGTCATACAAGGGTAAATAAATAGATTTTTGACCATATAATGAAGATAAAATTATTTTATAAGGATTACAAAATTAATTTTTGAATATTAAAATAAAAAATAAACGCTCAGACCTTGATACTCATCTTCTTCTTCATTACTATTTCAAACTTGCCTTTCTTCATGGCTTCTCCCCCTTCAATTTAAACTTTCATGCTCTAATACCATTATTGGCCCCTCAAATAGGAAGAATAATTTAGAATTTACATTATGGAGAGAGAATTCCACACAAAATATTTTATTGAATTATTTTGGTATAATTAATTACAAAGAAAGGTGAAAGCTTAAAAATCTTCATAGGGTGGTTACATAGGTGAAACTAACTTTTCCCATAAACCAACTTATTTAATAACAAATCAAACTAACTAAAATATTAAAAAGACTTTGGATCATTAAAATAATCCAACAATGTACAAGAGTAAGGTGTTATATAATTCATAAAGAGTGTCTATAAGATCACATCTAAAATCTATCCAAGGAATATCAATCAAAATTAATTCCATGCCTTTTTTATGTATTCTTTAGTCATCTAAAATGTCATTTTAATGCAATGAGTGTCACTTGAGACCACCTTATCCATAGCTTAAACATAGACCTATCTTAGGGCATTTTTTTATCCTTTTGTAGCTTATATGTACACACAACCCATGCCTAAATATAAAAAAATCAACATTAGGCCATCTCCTAGGCATCCAAGACCCTTTTTCACATGTTCCAATCACCTAGACAATAGAGTGCCTCTTTGGTCTATAACACACTACATTATTGGCAAAGGGCCAGTGTTATTGACCCTTCACCTTCTTTATCACTAATAAATATATTACCACTTATAAAAGTATTTTAGGGTTTGGCTAGACTCATTTCATGTATTGAAAAACACCAAAAGAATATATAAATACCACTCTTATTCATTTGTCCACTAGATGGCAAATATATGCAATTATCATAAGCAAACTTAGAAATAGTTGTGCAAATCAATGTCATTGATCCGTATTCTACCTTACTTCTATATACACCCATCTAAAATATCCCATAACTTAGATTACTTAGGTTTCCAATCTTAGTACACACTCAAATAATTCAAACCAACTTTCCTACTAGCATTCATTTGTACTTACACCAACACTTAGATTGGGAGAACTACATTAGGCTTGATTCCTTTTCAAGTTATTGGTATGTAAGAAACACTCACCACATGGGATATTGAGGTCACATCCAACCTACCCTAATAACGACACTCTACTTCTACTTGTGTTCCTAAAACCCTAATAAATATGGAGGCTTATGGTTTCATATCAAGATCAATAAAAAATGTAGAACAAATAATGATTAGGACTCAATCATATAAACATAGGCTTCTCTAAACAAGTTAAACATCATCCTAGAAACTCATGGTTCCATATACTCAATGTCATTAGCATGGCATAAGAAGAAACTATCATAATGCACTATTGGCAAAGGGATCACACTACTATTCAAAGAGAATTCTAACACCTATTCCCTATTCACAACACCTTGCATTGTTCCTATACCAATTTACAGCTTGACACTTGTCACTCTCAATCATTTTTTCTAGCTAATTATCTACTTTGTAATTCATTGATATTTATATGATAAGAAAATAAATCATATAAATTAATGGTTGTTGATATTTCTATATGTATTCCCTGATTTATTACTTAGCTCTTTTTATACTTAGGGTTTTATATTTCATAATTCCCAAAATAGTTAAATCATTTAGTAAACATAACTTACTTTGAATAGTGCAAAAGCCCTAACCCAAGACTACCTTTGGGGTTTATGTTTCCTGCCTTCTAGAACTCATACTTAGATTCTATATCCCTATAGATTTTGATTTTGTCTATTCATGATAATAATGATAGAATATGTATATCACTTTCTAATGTAAAGTTTTATAGTTTCATTTGCATGCTTATTTCCTTTAATTTGGAATATATTTAAATAGGATATAAAAAACATATGTACATGATGCTCTATATTAGTAAAAATATATTTTATTTGACTTACTTCATAAATTTAATACCCTAAAAACCACCATTCAAGTTTCAATGTCATATCTTATGAACACGAAAGATCTCCTTGTCCTCCTCATCTCCACAAGGGTGATAACTACTTTCCCTCTAACTAGATCCATGTTATCACTCCTCCATAAGATTAATCATCCTATATTACTAATATTAATTCCCATACTTAGCCTATCCACACTAACACCCCTTCTCTATAGGGTGTGTGCCTATATGTTTAATTAGAAACAACTAGGGTTTGTATGTGTGCAACTCTAAGGGATAAAATTTTCAGTATGAACAAATAAATTTCAAAAATTTAGAATAAAAATAAGTTATTAAGTGCAAAGATTAAATTATTATAAAATCATATTCCATGTACAAAGTCTTCATAATAATCTAGTGTTCATCATGTATATGCATATACACCTAGCAAAGTTGTGCCTAACACTATTTCATATCCAAATCATAAAGTACAACAAAATGCATCTATTATAAGTGATTGAAGAAGATTTCAAGGGTAAAATAAGAGTTTAAGTGAGGTATTAAGGGAAATGATTAATAATAAGTTGATCAAAATACCTCCTCTACATCCAATAAGGAGATCTAGATACTATTGTGCATACCATAGAATGATGGTCATCATACAGATTTACATTTGGCATTAAAAAAGTATATATAATAGATAATTGATAATGAGGAACCTATACAAGATAAATTAGTTAAGTAATCCACAATGATATAGGAACACATTCAAAAAGGGTCAAATTTATAAATAGTAAAAAAGTGGTTACCAAAGCATAACTCAGAATAATAAAAGGTTCACAAAGCAAAATCAGAGAAAGAAACAATACATCAAGCACATTTAAAAAAATTGAAGGATATAAATACACCTCTCCAAAATGAGGTCCCACTTTCAAAGAAATATGGATTTGGTTAAAAATATCTACAAAAATTTCATTATCAAGTTCAAGGGTTAGGAAAACATGCCCAAGGTATCACTACTTCTATTCTAGTAGTTGATAATGTTGGTCAACAAGGTTTGGGATTTATGGAACATACTAAGGCAAATCATTCAAAAATAATTTATCAAAGCACAAGATCAAGATAAAAATGTCATATTACAAAAATAACAACCACATAAGTTACAAATTTAAATTCCAGGTAAGAAAGAGAACACTCTTAAGAGAGGGTTTCTAATCCAAAAATGTTCAAAGCAACCAATCCATACAAAATAAATAGTTTCAAACAAGGTTCAAAATTAGGTGACTACAAACAATTTTAATTTCATATAGTCTTTGATTATTACTCCACTCATAGATATCAAGCAATGTAACAATGTTTTAATCAATAATTTTATCAAAATCAATGTTTGTAGCATGACACTCTTATAATATCTTGGATATGATAAGGAAAATTTGGTTAAGAGCACTTTATCTAAATCATTTATTGGATCCATTGAGCTTTCTTACATAGCTAGACCAAAGACATGTTCCATGGTATTTCATGTATGTCCTAATTTGACATAATATAGTATTGAATTAGGAATATTGTGGATAAAAACAATGGTGGAAACATTGGATAGAGATTCCAACAAAGTCACCTTTATACATGAGAGTGTAATGATCACAATTTATGGAGATGACAATATTTCTTCCAAGAAAGATATTACACAATAAGATATACCTATAAAAATATAGTTTTTACATACTCATATTCAATATAACCAAAACATGTCCATCACATTTCAAGGGAGGTCACCATTCCTCTTTTTGACATAGGCCACATTGACACTGAGTCTCTTGTAACACTCATCAGTTAGTAGTATATCTCCTCTTGTACATAGTTTCATTATTCTAATTTACTTGTACATAGTTTCATTTATCTTTCTCCTAGTACATAGTTTCATTTTCATATTGCTTTTACATAGATTAAACTTAGAAAGTGTATAAACAATATAATATGTTCAAAAATATAAAAGCACTCAAATATTTCTTAGATAATACAAATTTTATATTGTATGCATTTACATGTTTACATTCCTTCTATTTTCCAAGTACTACATATGTTATCTATGCTAGTATAGATGATTTATCATACATAAATGCTTCACTTGTTCCTTTAGAGTGTTTGTAGAATATTATAGGACTCAGGTCCTATACAAAGATTCAACATTTCTATTATCCCATTGGGGCATCATACATAGAGCTTTCAGTTAGCTAGGTTATATATGTTTGTATTCCATATCACAAACTTATCATTGACTATATATTGATATTGATCATCCTATACTACACTATTTTTTTGTTGACTATTACTATTATAGACTCATCTTATGTACATATTTTCTCTTATACGGATTTGTACCACATGATTATGTACACTTTAATTTATTGATTTATTAGTTTATATTTGATTATGTCTCTTTACTTATACATATACTCAAGGGCATTGGAATATGTCATTGTTTTATGGCTCTAAGTCAATTCCTTTCATTATTTGTATATTTTGGACATATGACCATGTCCTTGTGTGTGCTTTTTGATTGTTTATGTAGACATTTGAACATGTCCTTCCTTATGGATCTAAGCCAACCTTGATTTCTCTTTGCATATGTGGACATTTAAACATGTCCTTAAACATATGCTCTTTCTTAGATTTAGTGACATGTGCCCATGTCCCTTGTATTGTGGCCCCTTAGCCTACTTTATGTGTCTCATGTGATTGTATGAATGATTTCATGTATGAATCATGGCTATGACACTTTTCTCTTACATGTTACATTCACATCCTATTTATAATGCCATGAGAGACCTCATGCATCTCCCCTTCCTATTTGGGTGGCTTCATGAACATCATGCCCCATCCCCCTAGGTAGTTTACTCAGATTATATTTAAATTTGTTGTTCATAGACATGATTATATTTTTATATCTATCTTGAAAATTTGTGAATGTTATATGTAACATACATCATGCATTTACAACTTATGCTCAGACTCTTTTACATTCTAATGTCATGTATACACATTATATTGATTTATTTTATATATATATATATATATATATATATATATATATATATATATATATATATATATATATATATATATATTTCAAGCCTAAAACACATTATGCATATCTTTTATTTTAAGCATAATTGTTACAGAAGTTCAAAAACTCCCCTCAAAAGAGGGGGCATTCATAGGGGTTTTTCATAGAGATCAGGTCATCCTAATGCACTTAAAACATAGTTTTTAGCACATAGACACATATTATAAAGTTCAAACTCAAGAAAACACAATAAAACATAGTCACACCTAGATCAATCTTAGTTTTCTCAAAAACAACACATTTAGTCAATAACACAGTACATTGGTCTATATAATAATGTGTTATTGGCAAAGGGGACCTCACTACTATCTAGTATCCCTAAAAAAAATTCTAGAATTGTTAAAAAGGTACAATGGTTATAGTTTAGATTTGCATAGTCTCAGTCATAGATTATCATACAAGTTTAGTATATACTCAGTTTTTACATAGATTACATAGGTTTGCTTAAGTTGGGGGCATCATGTGTAGCATGATCACTCCTATTTTAGTTTCAGATATGTATAGACACATATTAATATGACTCAATCTAGAATCCATATACATAAATATTAGATCTAGGGGCATGTGTGTGGCATATTGTTACCGTATATTTATTTTAGACCAGTACTATTAGATGGAATGATAACTCTATGTCATTCTCTATGTTGTATAATTTAGACACCATATGCTTTAGTTTTGCATTAGGATCACACCATATTGATGCATCATTCCATTTATAATGGTTGGCATTATCGAGTGGCCTAGATCCATTTTTACATTTCAAATTGTTTGTGTGGCCTAAATCCATCTTACACAATTTTAGTTACATCACACAGTTTCTGATTTAGATGCATCTACTACACATAGGTAGGCAATGATGGGGTCATATCCTAATTAAGTTCTTGACCCACCTACATGAGATGGTTGGATAACTCATCAGTATAATCCAAGTTATTCATAAATTATGAAGCACTAAATAAGGGTGGACAATGATAGAGTCAAGGCTAGATTGAGTTCTTGAGTTGCTTGCACATGAGGATTGGGTAAGCCATCAACTAGTCTAAGCTATTCACCATTTGATCACCATTTACACACACACTAGATGTCACAAGATTTTAGCATTGGTTCATGTACCCAATGAGCTATGGTCATTCCTTTCCTCTCTCTCATCATCTCTTTACTTAGTTTTGTCTTTTATTATGATGTTTCTTAAGTAAGGACCGATTCATGCATGTTTCATTTACAAGACACATAATAGAGCACAACTCATAGACTCAGATCCACATTCACAGGCTTCACCTCTTAGGTAAGTCTAGGTACATCTCTCTTTCCTTTATCCTAATCATTTCATTTTTCTAAATTTATAGAATAAAGTGGGGGAAATGTAGTCATCTAAACATCATTTTAATGCAATGAGTGTCACATGAGACCAACCTATCCTTAAACCTATCTTAGAGCCTCCTTTGATCATTTTCTAGCTCATATGTGCACTCAGACCATGCCTAGATATACCAAAAACCACATCAAGCCATTTCTTAGATATTTATGACCCTTTTTCACTTGTTCCAACCACTTGGAAAATATCATAGCCCTTGGGTCTACAGTGCACTATGTTATTGGAAAAGGGGTAGTTTTATTGACCCTTAGCCTTATTTACTCCTAATGAATATATTTTCACTTCCCAAAGCATTTTAGGGTCAGCCTAGACTCTATATGCTTTTAAATTTGAACTATGGATCAAAAATACTATAAATAGTAATCTTAACCCAAAATTACAAAAACATAAAAGGGAGAGAATTATATAAGCAATAAAAATTGTAAATGGATCCTTACCATCACTTTTTCTCCTCTTGTATTCCCTCCAAGATATTCAAACATATTCTTCAAGGATTGTGGATTTTCTTGTTAGATTGCTATGAATAGACTTAGAATTTTAGCATGATGTTAGTTTGATCAAGAGACTTAGATTGCATGGATTCATTGGTTCAATGATAGTATGAAGTCTTATATAGCTTATTTGTATGATAATTAATTTGTAAATGGATGGGTGGTTAATTTAAATATAGGAGAATGGAGAATTAAAAGGAATTAAAAATTCCTTGGAAGCCTCTAGAATTAGAGGCTTCTAGAGAGTAGGGTTAAAATAAAGAAGATTCTAGAATTAGAGAATTATATAATCCATTAGGAGGATAAAAAGGATTAGCAAATGATTAAATGAGGTGATTAGATAGGCGATTAGGGACTAGGTATGTAGGAGAGCTTAGGAATAAGCTAGGGTAGGTGGGATTGCAATTTAAAATTCCAATATAATGGACAAGTGGGATTAGTTAGTGGATAATAGGAAATTAGGTGAATTAATTGATTTATGGGGTAGGAATAAGGTTAGTTGATGAATAATAATAATTAAGGGGAATGGTATTTAATTATTTATTAGGATTATGGTTATGGAATTAATTAGGATAAATAATGAGATTAGTGAAATAGTTAGGGTGAGCATATTTAGGTGCATATATTTTGCCCCTCTTTAAAAGGGCTTTGTGACTATATGAAGTGGAAGGAGAAAAGGCATTTTAAATAAATACACTCATGGATGGATATTATTAAATGATGTTAATGGATCTGATTCCCCCTCGAGGGGACATCTAGGGAGGAAGGAGGTATATAGTCACTTAAAATATGAAATGAGGGGCGAGATATGACAAGTTGACAAGGGGATGGATTTATAGATGTGAGATAGATGATGAAGAAGATGGAATCGATGTGAGAAGTGAGATACAAAGTAATGATGCCCCTATAAAAGACATATGCAAAGTGAGAAAAAATGATTTTGGCAAGCAAATTTAGGTGCATATAGACTCATTTCATGTCTCAAAAAGCACTGGAACACTATATAAAGACCAATCTTATTCATTTATTCACCAAATGGAAAATATATGTGATTATCATAAAAAAACTTAGAAATAATTGTGTAAATAAAGTTCATTGATCCCTATTCTACCCTAATTTTGCATACACCCATATATAACGACCCAGAACTTAGATTACATAGATTTTAAATCTCAACACACACTCAAAACATTCAAACTAACATTCATATTAGCATTCACTTACACTTGAACCAACACTTATATTATGAGAAATACATTTGGCTTGATCCCCTTTCAAGGTATTAGTATTTAAGCAATGCTCATCATATAGGGTGATAAGGTTACATCCATCCTACCATCCTAACAACACTCTATTTCTACTTGTGTTCTTAAAAACTCTAAAAAACATGAAGACTTAGGGTTTCACATAGATATTAATAAAAAACATAGAATAGATAATTATTCAAGACTCACTCATACAAACATATGCTTCTTAGAATAGGTTGAACATCCTCCCATAAACTCACAGTTTTATCTACTCAAGGTCATTAGCATGACACATGAGGACACTAACACAGTACACTATTGGAAAAGGGATTGCACTACTATTTGGAGAGAACCATGACACATGTTACCTATTGACAACACCATGCACTATTCTTGTACTAATTTATATCTTATCACTTGTCCATCTATGTCATTTTGCTAGCTAAAATATCATTTGTAATTCATTATTGTTTATAGGCTAAGAAAATAAATAAATATTCTATAGATTAGTGGATGTTGATATTGCTATATTTATTCCCTAATTTATTACTCAGATATTTATTTACTTATGGTTATACATTACATCAATCCCTAAATAGTTAAGTAAAATTCCATTTTCAACATATAAATGGAGTAGACCCTAAGGTGTGCAAGGAAGGAAGAAACCATCTCAAAAATATTGTTATAACTCATCCAAAAGGAAAATACACCAATCACTAATGCATAAAGTATCATTACTTAGATTTTTATAAATAAATAATAAAGGAGAGGATACTAAACTACATTACTACAACTCATTACAAAGATCATATGAAACTAGGATCCAAAGAGAGATTAAAAGATTAATAATTCCTTTGTTTCAATTTTACCACATGTTTACTATCATTCATATCTAATAAAATTCACCACCAAAAACCATCATTAATAATCATGTTTATTACTTATAAGTTACATTTGTCACAACATTCTATTGACCATTATGATAAATTTTATATCTATATAGTGCTTAAATTCTTTAATAGATTATGAACTTTTTTCTATGTGATATAATTTACAAGTTATAGGAGTAGTTGGCAAGCATTAGTTCCCTAATGAATAATCTCCTTCAATATTCCTACTAATGAGCACTTACTAGTGAAGCTTATTACAACCCTTCCATAAATAAATCACCAAATTGATTGAGTGTTAATAGAGTGAAGGTTTGGAAGTGTATTTTGTTAAACAATCTATAAACTAGTCAACTCGTTAATCTTATAAGGGGATAAAACTTCCACGAATAGTCACAAAGTGTTACTAAAAAAGAGACAAGGATACATAAAGTTCTCACCACATGCAAAAAAGATGAAAAATACAATATTATGTCAAAATACCATAGAAGGCACTTGTAAAATATGTGGAAATTGTAGTATCTCTAACATCTGAAATCTATTTTGGCTCTCATTTGAAGCATTGGAAAGCTCTCTTAGCATGTATGGTAAATAGTGTCTAAAACTTAGAAGTTAAAATAAATAAGATGAGAATATTTTATACACTTCCAAAATAAAATAGGTGAATATCAAAATAGGTAGAGTTGTCAAGTTAATGATCTAGACCAATAACACAAGTCCATTTTCCATATGATTGGGATAGGTGAAATAGTTATCAATTGGTTAGATCAGGACATGAGTGTGTGAAAAAATATTACATGTTGTCCATAGGGAGTTATAGAATCTAAATAATAATATTTTACAACACAATTATCTATATTGATAGCTCACATTTATTCCCATATGATTAGGATAGGTGAAATATCTACCAATTGGTTAGATTGGGATATGTGGGTGAACTTCACACTATCCATTGGATGGATAAGATAATTGTCACAAATGAGTTCTATATTTTTACTGCATTCCAAAAATTAATGTTTTCTCATAGTTATATCCAAATACTATAGTGAAAAAAATTAATTTAAATTTCATTACCCATTTAGGTTGTTTTTCATTGATTTTCATTATTCAACATTCTATAATGCAATATTTGAATCCACAACCCAATGAATATGGTTGTTAAGTATGATTTCAATATGGTAAATAGAATATTTATGTTATATTTATTTTTATTTTGTGTTTAATTAGTTTATTTTATTTAATTATGTCTTAGATTAATTGTTTGGTCAATTTTGAACATTTTTTGGGACATTCATAAAAATAGTCAAAAGTACTAGTTAGATTACAATTCATTGAATGTGTACTTAATTAAGCTAAAACACTTATCTCTCATTCCTAATATGTGGGAATCATGTTTTAGAGTGATTTAAATAAAATTAATTTTATTTTAATAAATTTACTATTTATAGGAATTTGGGGTGCCTAGCTTGACTACGTTGCATGAGTTACTTGCTAAGAAAGGATTCTTGCATGTTAGCCTTATCTTGTCAATAAGTCAACCTTGTTTTCTTGATTCTAATTTTGGTTATCTTATAGAATATTTTTAATGATTATATTTTTATATTACTTAGTTTTTAAATAAAGGTCTTAATTTATATTTCACTTTATATACATATTTTTTAGCTTTATTTATTAATAACAAATAGTGCACAATATTTCTTATTGGAAAAAAATTGCATTATATTAAGCTCTTGTTTATACTTAATTATTCAAAAATGAAAACCGACAACTTATGTATTCTAATTTTAAGTTATTTAGTGTATATTTTATCATCCATCACACTTACGACAATACTAGATTAACAACTAATACTTATGGGAGAGACTAGATGACCTATAGATTCAATTTCAAATTAAACAAAAGTTAATTTTTAATTCATACATTAAAAATATCATTTTATATCAAAGCCTTGTTAGACAAAAGGTCAGAAGGGTTTCAGGCCATCATCAATAGAATCAATGGCTTCAATGAATTTTGAGTCCATGAATATTCCCATATTTAAGATGATAATTTTTAATATTGGAGGGATCAACATCCATGGATACATCACCTAAAGATTGGAATAATTTGACTCAAGACCAAAAAAGAACAAAAAATGATGAATAAAAGGCGGATACACAAGATTTATTCTATCTTAGAGTGTCATAGCCCCAAACATCTATCTAAGAATTATAGGATGAAATAATTCCCATTATGCATGTAATACCTTAGAAAATTCATATAACTAAGGCAAGAGAATAAAATTTTCAAACTCTTAAAATTAATTTTGAAAATTTGAGAATGTCAAATAATGATGGAGTTGGGAAATATTATATAAAGATAAATGACTTAGTGCACATAATAAAGGTTTATGGATAAATTATACAAGAAAGTGTTATAGTAAATAAAATTTTAAGCTATTTAAGTCAAATATGAATACATATTTTGATCAATATTGAAGAATGTAAGGACATGAGAACTATTAGTTTTGTTGAATTATTCAGTTCTCTCTTGTCTCATGAGGATAAAATGAGACTACACATAGGAGATCAATAACAAACACTTGAAACCAAGGCAAAGGTTTCAAAGACCAAATATAGAAATAAAAATTAGAATCAATGGATTTAAAAAACTCAAATCGAAAGGAAAAATATGAATCTAAATTCATAGGTAAAAGAAATAAAAACTTTACTTTTCATTACTGTAAAAAACTAGGACACCTTATAAAATATTTCAAGATACTTGCAATTAATAATAAAGAAAATCAAAAGTGTGAAAATAAGGAATTCCAAACTAAACAAAGTGACCTTTTAATAAAACCCCTCATTTGACCTAATATATAAGGGTTAATCTTCTTCCTCACCAAAAAATGGAAACTATTGAGGGGCATTGAGATCACCCCAAGCAAAATTAGTAAGGAAAAAAGTTAGTGGGATGCCCCAAAAACTCTGTTGAAGACTAAAAGATCCATATTCACCTTCCCCCTACCCTTTCTCTCCTCCCCTCCCTTAAGCTACCAATAAAAATGGAAAAAGAAAGACCTTTGACTCTCCCTCCCAAGAGAAGAAAAATAAGAAGGTTATCATAAGTCTAGAGGTCCCCCAAAGTATCAAAAAAACTAAATCTGAAATTTATGAGATGAAGGTGACATAATTTAGGAGGTGAGGTGATAGTATAAAAATGGTAGACCTCCTTGAAGGAGTCATGTAGAATCTATTAGAATTGCATGACAATATTTAAAGCATGGGATGATAATTGGTCCCTCTAATGGAATAATGTAATACCATAAAATTGGAGTCATATAGGCTTAGGGATGTTTGGGTAAAGCATAAGATGACTAAAGGAAGTAGGTATAGGTTATAAGACACCCCCAGTAAAAAAGGTAAGTAAATAACAACTATCACACCTATGAATTCCCATGTAAGCATCAGAATAAAGAGAAAACTAGACCCAATAAGGACAAGGGGACTAAACAATAGAAAATAAGAATGGTAGAAGGCCCTAACATATGAACCAGAGGAAAATCTAATAATATCAAGCATAAAATTAGCAATAATAATGACTCAATTCCTTCTAGGATAAAATATGGTTTCGACATGCCATGTGGATAAATATAATGTGTCCTAGTTTTTTAGTCCTAATTTGTTATAATATCCTATTTTTTTGTTGAAAGTCTATGAAAGTTTAGTGGTCAGTTAGCCTACTTGGCTTGGTTTTATTTTGTTTCTTTTTGCTTGACTCTACTTATTATTTAAACTTGTGATTTCAGGTCCCCATAAAACCTATCATTCACCTTATCAAATAAAAAATGAGGCTCAAGATCACTCAGATTATTGTCTCATATGTAATGTGGGAATAAAAGCAAATCATTGGTGGTTTCTTGATTTTGGTTGCTTAGATCACATGATAAGTCATAAATATAGTTTTAACAAGTTAGATAATTAATTAAAAATAAAAGTGATAATAGGATATTGAAATTTCATCCAAATTGAATGAAATTAGAACATTAAAATGACCACAAGTCAAGGTTATAGTGATAAAAGCAAAGCATTCAAGTTTTATAATCTTACTAGTGAATCCAAAATTATTTTTAGGGATTATATATTTTTTACGATGAGGTGTATGTTGATTTTTATCATGTAGATATAAAGGCCATAAGTGAAGGAGGAACCTCTTTAATTTTATTTTTAATTCTTATAAATTACTACACATATTTTTAGTTTAATGGGAAATAATACTAACTCTTTGCAACAAACTATGTATCCATCTTCATGAACACCAAACAAGAATAAGCATTTGTTGAATCCACATCCAATCAATCAAATGTTATATTATAATTATGATATGAGGATCACAAGGATTCAAAATCAAGAAGTAAATTTTTTTCATTATGCTTATGATTAAAATACTATATTTACATTGTTATCTATGGCTAGTGAACCTAGAAGTTATGCAAAAGTTAATCAAAAGAAAGAATGGGTTGATGCTATGAAATTAGAGATGTATTAAATTGAGAGGAATGATACATGAAATATTTTTAAAGCTCCATTAGATAAATATTTCATTGAAAAATGTGGGTCTACAAGACCAAATTCAAGAGTGATGGTATTGTTGATAAGCTAAAAGCTAGACTAGTTACCAAAGGGTTTGCACAAACATTTGAGGTTGATTATGAGGAAACATATGCACTTATGAAATGTCAAGAGGAAACATATGATTGTATGATATGATTTATATTATACTTATGAATTAATTTCTTGGCATGTAAATCCATCAAAATAAAGAGTAATTATTCATTAGTCAAGCAAAATATGCCCAAGACATGTTAAATAAGTAAAATATTCATGATTTTAAACCAGTGGACACTCCAAATGAAAGTGGAGAAAATATATTGAGAGAGGATGGAAATCCTCCATATTATGAAAATAAATTTAAAATAATTGTGAGAGATTTGATGTATCTCACTATGACAAGACCCAATATCAGTTATTGGGTTTCACTAGTTTCAATATCTATGGGCAAACCATCAATCAAGCATTTACAAGCAATAAAGAGAATTTTTAGATATATAATAGGTAATTATAATCATGGTATTAATTTCAAACCATAATAAACTATGTATTTATAATAATTGATTAAATTAATATTTTTATAATTAATTCTTCGATATAAAGTCAACATTGCATTTAATTTTTTTAAATTCCCAAATAATAAAATAAAAAATAGAAAAAAAAACTAGCTAGAAGATCTATGTTGAGTTAAAATGATGAATTTAAAATTTTATTTGTGGGTGGAAATGTTATACAAAAGATAAAATATGAAATATTTCAATAGGTTCTTATTTCTCTCAAGCTCTTGTAAAAGCGTTAGTTGCAACTTTGTGTGGGGACCATGTACTTTTTCAGATTTAAAAAATGGAATGCAAGCTAATGACTAAGATAAATCTTTAGGGTAATTGCAAATAATTGATGGACCAAAAATGGGTTACTCATGGATTTTTTTTTCATTTGAAAAATGAGAAATCTCAACTTCTATAGATTATTTAAGATGGACACACTCAAAATTTGAAGATGATAAAAGAACATGAATTATAGCATTTCGAGTCTAGTTTCTATACTACTATTTTTTTTAAAAATTATCAGGTATGAATAGGTTAAACATTTGAAATTTAAAGAGGTAATCATATTTTTATAAAAAAATAGAGTATATAGTAGGTCTTGCACCCGCTCATTTTTTGATCATCATCTAATATTATTTGAAACCCTTTGGTAGAAATTTAGATAATATTTTTTAGTTTGAAACATATATATTTAAAAAATAATAATGAACATCTATTTTTTATTAATTTTACAAGTAAATAGACCCTTAAAAACTATTAAAAAAATGGATAGTTAGTTGTGCGCCCCCAAACTATCTCAAAAATGAAAATTAGTTTCTTTAAATGTGTATAAAATTAGGTTTTATTTGCAATAATATATATTTTTTGCATTCGGATGAACAAAAAAAACTACATAAAAAATATAGACATGTATAATTTTAGCATATAGTGGCATAAAAATACATACTTAGAAATTAATATATATGGAAACCTTAAAATAGTAAAACAAATTCAAAAATCATGTATTTGGAAATAGGAGAGTGTGCTTCAAGTAATAGTAATAGTTTTAAGAAATGTCTTGATGAAATTCATAGTTTTTATGATGGTGTAAGTTTGATTTTATTATGTGTGTGCAAATATTGGCCTTAAGCTTGCGAATCCAAGCCATTTTTGATCTTCAAGGCATGTTTTTTAAACTACACAAAGCAAAACTATGTATATACTATAATACACAAATAGTAAGAATGTGTATGCATACCTATGATTATGCAAGATTGAGTATTAGAAAAAAATAAGTGAGCAACTAAAAGGTAAGGGGTTGTTTACTAAAATAAATTTTAAGTATATACTTTAAATTAATTTTAGTAAATATAAGAAATTAGGGTCACGTTGCATCTTTTATAGTTGGTATTATTACTCCAAGAATTATGATTTTAAAGATCATTTTTCAAAATCTAATCATGTTAGTATTTATCCATTTTCAGGATTTCACTATTGAACCTAGGGATTTTAGGGCATAAATTTTGTAGTTGATGTCTATTATGGGTAAACATATAGTCATTTTTTAGTTTTTGGGGCCATTTAAATTGCTTGATGACATTTATAGGAGTTTAGGGTTGTTAAAATTAAATTTTAAAAACCAACACACACCTAACCATTGTGTTATGAAGATTTTACTTATGATTAGGTCCCTTGTAGGCCAAAATTGACACAACACCACCATAATAATTAGTGACTAGGGTAAATGGGGACAATTTTAGGCACATTTATTCATGGTCACCCTAATTCAATTGAATTAATGTCAAAGTGGTGTGCAAGGGGAAACATAGGTCACATTGGTGACTCATACACACCCAACCACCCCTTCATGTTGATTTTACTTGCAACTATGCCTATTATAGGCCAAAATTGACACAAAAATATGATTTCCACTTATGACCAAGGTAAATTCAAAAAAAATTAGGCACTTTTGTGAAAAATCACCTAATTTATCTTAAAATTCAAATAAAAAATTGTGTAATTGTGGAAAAGGCACATTTATGCATGATCACTTAATTTATTTTCAAATTTAAGCAAAAAATTGTGTGATTGTGGAAAATTAAGTCACATTATAACCCTTTCACACCAAAACAATAATCTATGTTTATATTACTTGTGATTAGCTACATTATATGCCAAAAGTGACACAACAACACCATATCCACTTATGACCATGAAAATACAAATAATTTCTAGCACATGTATGCTTAATCACCTTAATTGAATTTTAATTGAAGCCAAAGTGGTGTGATTTGGGCAACATAGATCGCATTGAGATTTTCACACACCAAATAACCAATTTATATCATTTTTACTTGAAATTTAAGAGTTTTAAAGCCAAAATAAACACATCATATCCACTTGTGATGAGGGAAAATACAAATAAATTTGGATGCATTCATGCATGATCAACCCAATTCACTTTGAATTGAGGTTAAATTAGTGTGATTAGAATAATATAGGTCCTATTGGTAGTCAACAAGCATCCAACCACCCCTTATACAAATTCTACTTATAATTAGGTAACTTATAAGCTAAAAGTGATATAACAACACTATATCTATATGGTTAGAGAAAATGTAGATAATTTTATGTACATTTATGTAACAATCACCCCAACACACTTTGAATCTAGGCCAACATGGTTTAATTTGAGAAATTTAGGCTTAATTGGTGATCTTTACACACCCAACCACCCATTTATGCCAATTTTACTTTTGATTAGGTCCCTTATAGGACAAAAGTTACATAACAACACTATATCCACTTGTGACTAGGGAAAATGGGGGAACTTTTGGACATGTTTGTGCATGAACACATTATTTAACTTTGAATTTAGTCTAAAATAGTATGAATGGTGTAACTTAGGTTTAGGTTTTGTGTGTGTAGTTCATCAATGTGATTAAGTCCCTCATATGCCAAAATCTACATAACATCACCACATCACTTGTGACTAGGACACATGCAAATGATTTGGGGTACATGCATGTGTGATCACCCAAACTCACTATGAAATCAATCCAAAGTGGTACTATTGGGGTAACTTGGGTTGCATTAGTGACCCACACATATCCAATCACCACTTTATGTCATTCTTACTTGATATTATGGGGATTATAGGCCAAAATAAACACAACAACACTATATTTATTCCTATATAAACTATGGGGAATGATATTTCTAAAGTGCACCTCAATAATAAACATAATACATGAAACCCAATATATTTATATGGTTCTACATTATAGGTAGTATGCCTCTATAATGTCATGTGTAGCCTAGATCATGTCACATGTATATATGAGATACAAACACATGAGATGAGTTATTTGTTAGTCATGAGACACTGTTATTTTCTTGAGATAGGATAAGGACTAGGATATATAGTTATAGCTAATGGAATCATAAATTTGGTACCTGACAAAAATGTAGTAGAAGATAAAATCATGGGAGAAAACATAGCCAGCATTTAGTCATGGAAGATAATGTCACATGTATTTATGGTAGTTGGTTAATAATATAGCAAAACATAACATTACCATTCAGAAATACATTAAGCACAGTAATAATTCATTTTCCTTTGAAGTTTCAGCACAAAAATAAATATAACTCACATTACAAAAGTTTTAACTTAGTAATAAGTGGTATTTCCTTTGAAGTTTCAGTGGATTTCCATAGCATTTATTAATATGGATTTCCATAGTAGGTGTGGATTTAAATTTAGTTTTATGTTGTTTTTTAATTCCATATCCATGGAATTTACACTTTCACGTGATTAATTCTATGGCATCACTTCTCACAAACTATCCCTAGCCAACCATGACCTTCATCTGCCTTTGTAAATTTGATAGCATTTCATAGAGCATGATCTATTTAAAGGTGGAATGTATCACCATATCAAAATTTCTTTAATGTTACTCATCATCTATGACTTTACATCTAATTGTGCTTTTTGCCCATCTTGTAGTGAGACCAAAATTGTCCTCTAATAGTTAGGATATCCACATCTATTGGGAACTTCAACATGAGTGTTTTGTGGTGCCAAAGGGTGAGAAGAATTAATCATCAATAATCTATCTTCAAGTTCTCTTACTTTATTCCAATGTTGATATACAGATTTTACCAATTTTTCCACCAAATCTTTTGATTTTTAGAAAGGCTATCCATAGGAATGAATTTCTCCTCCACAAAACTCTCTAGTGGATCATATATGTTGTTAAAGATAGCTATGGTAAATCTCAAGCCCTTTGTCATATATGTAGCATTGAAAGTCTTGGTAATCAACCTAATAATCTTGACTGGAATCACAAGCCTTGAGTAAATTCTTTTCATACTTGTATTCTAAAGGTATCCTTAACACTTGAAAACCCCTTTCAATCTATGAATTGTCAAGGTAAACAATAATTGTTGCATCAAATAAATTAAACAAGCTCCTGATCCTTAATTCCCTTTCTTCCTTGGTCTCCCGTAAGATTAAAAAACATCTTCAAGAGATGCTTAGATGGAATTTCTCATTGGATTGTAGTATATGGCCTGAAGATCATCTCGATATAAATGTGTTTTGAACATCTCGCCATACAACTCTAAATTCATGAAATTGTATTTTAATCTGTTTATTTTTTGAAAATTTGGTGTATTATGGTTCTTGCTACATTTGTGCTACATTCTCAATTTTTCTATGTTTTTTAATTGCTAAATTTTCACCTGCAAGATTATGTCTATGCTACATTTTATCTCATTACATTTTCTTTCGCTACATTTTATTCCACTAAGTTTTCACTGCTATGTTATCACATAGAGCCATAAATTCAATGAGACCAAGACACAAATGAAACCCCTAAATAATGAAACTTATTTAATGATGTCAAGTGGTCAAAACCAATTATCATAAAAATAGGGAAAGCATTATCCATCACATCATGTTATCCACACCCATTCAATTATTTATCACATCAACATCATGTTACATATATAAATGACATTGGTTTATTCTATGATATGGATATGTTTTTCATCACACACATAATTCATGACATGCTAAGCATCATGCACATTAGTTCACTTTGGTCATACAATATGTATTACATATGTAATGTAGTAGAATTGATCATTGATAGACATTTTCAATCACTGATAGACTCATTCAATAGATAGAGTGAAATATATATAGCCGATAACATTGATAGACCTTGGCCCTTATATTTATTCAATATAAATATATAAGTGGGGTAGGGGTGCTAATTAAAACATATATTGTGTTAATTCCAATGAAAATATATATCTATATGATGGAAGGTATTCATGATCATGTTATTATTTATTAATGAAAGGTGGTATTACCATATCATTTATTCCTATTTATTAAACCAAATGATCCAATCATATAACCCATGTACTATGATTCACATTGATTCATTATCTTAGCAAGGACAAACATATGCATGGACATTTATAACTAATTTATTGATATCAAATAGATATAGTATCAATTATTTTTGATTGATGTGTAAACAATTATAATTTTTCCCTTTTATCTATTTAAGATGGGGATAGGGAATATATAATATAGTGGGAACACTAGTGGGTGGTGTATATCCCCTCTCACTCTATATATATGGGGCACTCCTATATATAAACTGACTATATATAGTTGAGACCAAGAGAGAGATCCCATAATACATGAGGGGCACTCAATTGATGATTGACATTATATATATCTAGAGAGGGCCCCACATTGATGTTTGTGGAGGGATCGATTGAAATATCTATATATAGGGGAAATTGAGGGCCCCAAATTATAGTGAGTGATGCAAAAAGTTTCTCTTCTATTTATATAGGGCATATATAATATATTGATGAATTAAGGGATGGGATGATACTCAATTGATAGCCTAAATTGAGGGATGAAAATCAATAGAGAAGTTATGTGATCAAGAAATGATTGATGGTTACCCATACCCATCTCGAGGAGTTAAATATTTTATAGCTTGTATTATGTTATATTACATAAATTTAATATAGTTTATCAATCTCTGTATTCCATTTTTTAAGAACACTAATGATTTTTGAGAAGAACATAAATGATTGCAAAGAAGAAAAAGGGAGCAACACATACACCATTCATTCAATGAGGGGTGATCAAATTATTCTTGATCTTCTCCCTACCTATATATAAATAAGGGATGGTATCGATTGATTTAAATTTAAAGGTAGATTGAAAGGAGGGGGTCAAGGTAGAATAGTCAAGTTTAGAATAATTGAGCTCTAAGAATAGTGCACAAACCATACTATCAATGTACTCAAAATTAATTGGTATGATATTTTTACAAGATATAGAGATATGTTTCTAATACACCATCTAAATTATAAATCAATGAATCTTCCCATATAACTAGGTAGAATTCCTAAATGTGCATGTGCATGATGTTTTTAGTCACAAATGGATATAATATTGTTATATTGATTTTTTCCTATAGTCCCCATAGTCTCAAGTAAAAATGACATAAAGGGGTGGTTGGATATCTGAAGGTCACCAATGTAACCAACATTTCCAAAATCATACCAATTTGGTTTTCTTTTAAAGTGAATTTGGGTTATCACACACATATATATATGCCCCAAATCATTTGTGTTTGTCTTGGTCACAAGTGGATGTGGTGTTTTTATGTGTCTTTGGATATATGATGGACTTAATTTCAAGTGAAATCAACATAAAAGGGTGTTTGGGTGTGTGTGAGTCACCAATGTGACTTATGTTTCACCAATCACACCACTTTGGCTTGAATTTGAAGTGAATTTGGGTGATCATGCACAAATGTGCCCAAAATTATTTGAATTTCCATGGTCTCAAGTGGATATGGTGTTGTTGTGTCACTTTTGGCTTATAATGGAGATCATCTTAAGAAAAAATCAACATAAATTGGTGGTTGTATTATCAAGGGTTACAATGTGACTTCCGTTACCACAATAGCATATTTTTTATTAAATTTGAAGAGAAATGGGGTGATTGTGCATAAATTTTCCTAAAATTATTTGAATTTACCTTGGTGGTAAGTGGATATAGGTATTTTGTGTCATTCTTAGCCTATAAAGGACCTAATCACAAGTAAAATTGACATAAAGCAGTGGTTGGGTGTACATGGGTCATTAATGCAACCTGCATTTCCCCATGCATACCACTTGAGCCTGAATTCAAATTGAATTAGGATGACCACACAAAATTGTGCCCCAAATTATCTAATTTACCATGGTTTTCAATGATTATGGTGTTTTTGTGTCATTTTTTCCTATAAGGGATCTAATTATAATTAAAATTGGCATAAAGGAGTGGTTACATATACATTTGTTTTTAAAATTTAATTTTGACAAACCTAGGGCTCCTAAAAATTTTAGAAATCAATTGGGAAGGCCCTTAAACCTAACAAATGACTATAAATTTACATAACATGAACCTTAATTTTAAATGTTATGCCCTGAAATCCCTAGGCTGAATATTGAAATCCTAAAAAATGACTAAGTAGTGACTAGATTGGTTCTTTAAAACCTATCTTCCAAATCATAACTTGTGGAGTTGAGAGACCAATTATAGAAGATGTAGACTAACTATAATTTATTATATTTAATAAAATAAATTTAAAGTATAAGGAACATGTACATAACATTTATTTTAGTAAACAATTTCCCTGCCTTTTTGTTGCTCACTTCTTTGCTTTCTAAGACTTCAAACTTACATACTATTAGAAATGTGTATGTGTTCCTAATATTACATACTCATAGGAATAAAAAATCATTATAGGCTCAGTTAATGTGTATGCATTCCAAATATTAATATACTCTTAGGAATGCATATGCATCATAAGTTTCATAATTACCAAGACAAGAAATAATAATGCATACACATTATTTTAATACTATTTAATATTTATTGTAATAAAAAATATGATTTAATGTAATAATATGTACATATTTTTAATTAAATCACAAAAATGTCCACAAATTGGCCCATCAACTTCCTATACTGACCCTTTGGATTTATGGGTTTTGATGCTCTTTGTTTGTGAAGTTTGTATTGATATTCATAATTTACACACCCAAATTTATTCAAAAAAACACAAGTATTATGTATTTTGTGTTTTTTTTTATTTATAAACTCCTAAATTTGACCTAAGGTCCCATTGGTGCATGTTTTCATTGTCATATGTCTTTCCCATCACTCTTTCAAACTGATTTCACTATGTTTTTGCTAAAGTTACAATCTTTTTTTCCAGTCCTTGACTAAGTCACAAGGATCCATGCTCTTGTTGTAATATTCTTAAAAAATAGTAAAATATTCAAATCAAAAATTTCCTTTCTCAAAATCAAGGTCAAATACATTCATACACATCTCTGTGTATGATGAATAAATAAGTCATTCATCACTTTTTCATGTTTTTAATCAAAACTCTAGTTGTTGAATATCATTTTTTTTACAAGTAAAATGTATGATTTAATGTCTATTTAGTTATCCATTTAATCTAATCAATTGTTTTATTTTATTATATTAAAATTACATTAATCACAAATTCAATAAAATATCATGGTGAACCCATTTTATCTATTGAACATAGCTAAACCCTAGATTCTAAACTTAGGATTTTCCTTCAAATTTTTTTTTCCTAGGGTTTAAATTAAAAACTTATTTCCCTCTTGTGTTGAATTATGTGGTAGCATTAATTCTCATTTCTCCTCTTGTTCTCATTTTAGTTTTTTGAAAAAAAAAAAAAAGAAGAAGAAATCTCTTCCCCCTTATCTAGTTGATGAATTTATAGGCATTCATTATAATTACAATAAAGAATGGAAAAATTACCAAGATTGTGTGATAGATCAAAATGATGAACATGATTTTGTGTATAATGATGATGATTATTATTTTCATGATGGGTATAATGAATATTTTTCAAGTAATGATCAAAATTTTAATGAAGCTAGTGTACATATATGCTCTTCTTTAATCAATTATATCTTTACAAAACCAAGTGAAATAAAGTAATAATATAATTTCAAAGGAGCCTATTATTGGTGATGAATTATTTGATAACATTCCTAGGTTTTCAAAAACTTTTGATACATCTCTTTTAAACATTACACAAGATAAAGCTAAGGTTAAATTTTCATAGCGTGAACATAATGACAATGTTGCATCTCAAAAAGATTATCCTACCTAAAATAATGTTCCTTTATCATATGATAATGATGTATATAAATTATAAAGTGATATTAATTCTTCTACTCCTTTCTCTTTTTAATATAAAATGAATGTAATGATGTTTTAAACAATGTATAAAATGTAATTATTTCTCCTTCCTTTGCCTTTTCTACACAAAAAATGAATATTTTAATTTCAAAGCATGATAATGAAAGTAAAACTTACATCCTATTACATGTGATGATACTTTTTATGACATTGTAAGTATAAATAAATATCTTACTCCCTTTTCTAATGAACATGAAAGTGTGGCTATTTCAAATGTTAATTCTACAAGTGAAAAAAAATATGACCATGATGAAAATTAGAATGATTATGAATATAATGAGGAGTAAAAAATATATATAAATATAATATTATTTATTCTCTCTCTCTCTCTCTCTCTCTCTCTCTCTCTCTCTCTCTCTCTCTCTCTCTCTCTCTCTCTCTCTCTCTCTCTCTCTCTCTCTCTCTCTCTCTCTCTCTCTCTCTCTCTCTCTCTACACACACACACACACACAAAACTAATTTTATATGAAATAATAGTGTTATATACTTGACAAATACCAATCATGGCTCATTAAAATTTTAGTTCATGACCTTTCCATTACCAAAGAGCTCACGTTTACTGTCTCACTATGCCTAAATGATTATCATATAGTCCAAACCTAACATTATGACTATCTATATTGCCTATAACCTTTATTATACATAAAACATAATCTCAATCTTGCATAAATATTTATATATCCTCAATAAAAATTAGCTTGCAGGACACTATCCTCTAGATTAGGACACTAGCATCAATGCTAGCAAATTTGGTGTTAGTGTCCCTACCTTCCAAATGATCAAATTCAAAATCTATCGATATTAATGGGTCAACACATTCATATTATTTAACCCTCCCATGATATTATTTCAAAAGGATTAGATAAGTACAAATAAAAATTCATTCATTATGTGTTTAAGTAATACCAAGAAAAAACTTTTTAAGCTCACACTACACTACAAAAAATAATTTTCACAAATGATCTATATGACTCTATTATTATCTATTTAAAAATTAGTCATAAGATAAGTATTTTTACAAGTTTTAAGCATTCAAATATTATCCCATGAGAAGTATTTATTTAGTTACAATCTATATCACTAGATGCACTCACATATACATATTGCACAATTGTTCACACACAATCCCACATAAGGGGGAGAACAAAATTAGTATAAGATCTTCTTCATATTATGTGTCTATGTAGGTAGTGCTCATTGACAGAGGGGTATTTTAAATATGCTCAATTTCAACTAGCCCACTAACCCTATTTCATAAGGTGACATGCCAAATTGAAGGACCTAAGGATTCTATAAAAAGATTGATTCTGAAACCTATGTGGAAAATTGGAGATGATAATCTGTAAGCTGAAATTGAACCCTAATAGGTTTAGGTGGTGGTTCAATAAAATATTATATATATTGAGTTAGAAAAAAGAATCGATCTATGACAAAATCATCGATGGTAGTGTGCAAATCCTAATTATAGTGTCTTGGCTAATAGACAATTTTTTTATAATATGATGAATTGGGGCATAACATTGGTCTACTTTTTTTTTACACATGTATCTATCATATCTGAATTTGTATCATTGAATAAGCTAAATATTAATTCTCCTTTGTATTATAAGTTTCATAATATTGTTTGGAATTATACTTTTATGTGTCTAGCATATTCTCAAATTCAACATATTTATCAAAATATAAGAATTCTGAATTCATTTAAATGGCCTTATTTAGGATTACTTATTCCAATTTTATTAGGATATTCCCACTATTATTAATCCTAAAAATGGTTAAAATTTGGTGAAAGTAACCTCCGAGTCTCTTGTGCAACCCTATATTGGTATAGGTTTTTTAGCATTCTAGGTTTTCAAATTTAATTAAGGTTTCTTTATTATGTTGAATTATTTGCTAGCACTCATGTCTCACTTTTAATATTCTCATATTAGTATTTTTATAATTTGAAATGGATAAAAATGAAACTCTTCCTCCTCCCAACCCTAAGGAGGGTGATAGATACTTTCCCTCTAACAAGGTCCATTTTATCACTACTTCATGAGGTAGGATAGTGCTCTTATAGTACCAAATGAAGGAACCAACATATTACTCCTCAACCCCCTCCACATCCCCCATATCCTCTAGATAGTGTTTATGCATATTCAATCCAAATTACCTAGGTTTTGTGCTTATGAAGACCTCAATGATAAAATAATCATTATGATTAAGTTAATAAAAGACTTACAAAATATAAATCAATATTTTAGATCAAAGATCACATCATTAGAAAATAAAATCACATATGCAAAGAATCTAGAATGTGCTAGTGTTAATCATACATTTGTATCTTTATCTAGCAATGCTATGCCTAACAAGGATTCATATCCAAAAGGGAAGCTGCAATATAATGAATTTACAATAAATGATTCAAAACCTATACAAAAGGATAATAAGAGTTCAAGTGAGATTCTAAGGGGAATGCTTAGAAACAAGTTGATTAAAATGCCTCCTCTACATCCTATATGGATATTAAACTACTATTGTGCATATCATATAATGCATGGGCATCATACATCTAATTTCTTGGCTTTGAAGAATAAAATATAAAGTATAATTGATAGTGGTCACCCTATAATATATACATCAATCATGAAACCCACTCATATTATGAGTGCATATCCTCATAACAAAATAATTTTAAATAAAAAAATAGACCAATGAAAGATTCAAAAGGTATAATTATAGAAAGAAACAATTCAAAAAGACATACTAGAGCAAGAAAAGATTAAAATGTCACAACTAGAGAAATAAAAGATTCAAAATGCTAAAGTAGAGCAAGAAATGTTACAAAAATATAAATATGAAAAAGAAAAATTAGAAAAGGCATAAGATGAAAATGAATAATTAAAAAATAGTGTATTCCAAAGGAAAGGTTACAAAAAAGAGAATCTAGCAAGTCAAATTCAAGCTAAGAAAAAAATCATATGCTTAAAGCAAGATTTCTAACAAAAGACATAAAAAAGTAAGAGATACTTGGAAAATATAAAGTTTCAAATATGGTTAAAAGGGTAAATTACAAGTCTTTCCTCATATCAGGAGCATTTAATTACCACTACTCACATCAATGGCAATAAATTTATAAATATAAAGGTTATGGACTATCAAGATACAGATTTTTATTCTCTGTCATTTCTTGGCTCTCTTGAAAATAAGTGTCAACACTTGGATGAAAATAGTGTATCTAAATGTATGGGATCAATTAAGTGAAGGGTTTATTTTTCTTCAAAATAGTGTTACCTTAATTTTCATGTTATTTCAAATCTAAGGCATACAATGTTGTGTTTGCAGTAGTATGATTAGAATTAATACAAAAAATGATTTATAAAAACAAAGTATACATATCATTTGATCATTAAGGAAATGTTACATAATTTTACAAAGAAGTAATATATTTAGGGTAAAATAAACATAAACAAAGCATATCATCAACTACTATAGAAATAGATATAAGTAATGGCATATCAATAAAGTCAAAGGACACAACACATATTGTAAATCAAAAATTAGAAATTCCAACACCATATTATGGGGAAGTTTATTATTCATATCTAGATACAACATAAAAAAAGAGTGGGATTCCACAATTTCAACATCAAGATACTCCATATTACTATGATTACCATGATATGGATTACATAGAATATTAATATGACACACATGATACAAAGCCTACATATAGGCATCCCTTTGATGAGATATTTACACTATATAATAATTATCCATTTTACATATATTATTTACTTATAATTATATATATTCAAAAAATAAATTAATCAAGAAGATATAAAAAACATTCAAATAAAGCAAAAATACAAAAATATTTAACATACACATGTTTACTAGATTTTGCATATATGTTGTTTAATTTATGTAAGTAGATAGCATATCAATTAATTTATATACACACATATGTTTCATAGGTACTTAATTTTGATGCATCCATACATTAAATACATGATACATGGGCATATAGATGTTGGACCTTTCCTCCACCCACATGAGACACTACATTGGAGGCATCTGCTTCATTGATCATGGTTGATATAGATTAATGTTTTTTTATGATCAATTTACATTATTATGATTTAATTTATTTACTAAAGTTTATAAATGTATGTATTAATGCTTACATCTTACACAATGTGCTAGATATGCTATGCTATAATACATTTTGTTAACTCAAGTATGTAGGAACTAGTGCAAGATGCCTACATTATTTGCTTATATATTTCACTTATTCATATTTTCACATGGGTTACTTGAGCATACTTCTTGGTTTTTACCTTTTTTCAATTTCATAAAATTTGAACATGTTTCATGTTTATTGACCACAATGCCCCTTAGTATTATTTATTTGGTGTGAAAACATTTAAACGTATCCTCCCTTTGAGCGTGTGGAATTCGAATATGACCTTTATTTGAGATCTTCTTAGACCCATTTTTTATGACATTTAGTTATATTGTGTGTGTATTTTTTTTCTTTATCTTGAGATTATTACTCCTAAAAGTTTCCATTTTCCATATCATGCATCTTAGAGATTGTTGTGATTTAATATTGCAAACTTCATTGATACATTTAATTAGACATGATACCACTATATGATTGATAAAAATATGTCATGTATATCTTATTATTTTATGATAAGGTGAATACAATATTACATTTGCCTCACTTCAAAATGAGGGCATATTAGTAGGGGAATGTCATAGAGACATGAGTCCACACATACATAGTTAGAAAATTTGGCATAATTTGATAAAATTTACCTGATTTAGATAAACACTTGGGACATAATTTTATGCATTTGGAACCAATTTACACAAATTTGGGACAAATTTTATTAGATTTATGAAAAATATAATGCATAACTTATAGAGTAGAGGTCACATTTTGACATATACTTTAGCTTTAGACACATTATAAGTGAATATGCCATGTAAATACACCAAATCAATATACATAATCAAATTATACATTATTTACAATAGATTAGATGAGGGGGAATGAACAAAGTTATTTATTTTTTCACCACACATTTATTCACCAACCCTTCTAAGATGCACTAATTGGACCTTTATCTATCCATAACAATTGGATCCCTTGAGTGGTGTGGTCAAGATTCAGTGCCCTCATCAACCTTGGCACTAATCCCCTTTTCAAGTTGAGATGGTTACACCACTTGAACTTTGATATATTAGATAAATTATTTATACATTTGAGTTATGTGATTGAAAATTTGTTCTCTCAATTATCTTGGCACAACTCATACTTGTATTAGATTGGGGGAATGATCACCCTCTAACTCTCCTCTTTAAATATCCAATGGTTCAGTAATTTTATCCTTATGCATTAATACATTAAAGGGGGGATGTAAATACAAAAATATGATTTTATATGCCATACTAGTCTTGTAAACTTTAAAAATACTAATCATGGCTCAACCTTTTAGTTCATGACCTTCTCATTATCAAAGGGCTCACATTCACCATGTCTCTATGCCTAATTGATTATCCTATAGTCTGAACCTAATATTATGACTACCCAAATCACCTATAATCTTAATTTTAAATAAAAATTTATTTCCATCTTACATAGAAAATTATAGATCCTCAACATATTTTTACCCTGCAGGACACTAGCATCCAAATTAGGATACTAGCATTGACATTAGTATCCCAAATATGATGCTAATGTCCTACCTTCCAAATGATCAAATTAAAAATCTATCAATAATCATGAGTAAAATTATTCATATTGTTTAACTCTCCATTGAGATTATTTAAAAAGGTATGGGAAAAATATAAATTAAAAGTTATTCATTATGGATCTAAGCAATACCAAGCAATCACCTCTCAAGCTCACACTACACTACTAAAAATCATTTTCACATTTGAGCTATATGGCCCTATTCTTCCCTATTTACAAATCAGGCATAAGATCAATCCTCTTAAAATTATACATAATTTAAATAGTAGACTATGAGAAATATGTTTCAAGTTACAAGCTAGATCACTCGATGTACTCACATATAACATATTTCACAATTGTTCACACATAATCCCACATAAGGAGGATAACTACATCGGTTTGAGGCCTTCTTTAGAGTATATGGATCTATAGGTGGTGTTAATTAAAATAGGGGTATTTGAGGTCATATCAAATTCATTTGAGCCCACCAACCCCTATTTTACAAGGCGACATGCCAAATTATAAGACCTAAGGTTTTGAAAAAATGATGATTTTAGGAACTTATGTGCATGATCTGAGTTAATAAACTACAAGGTGACAATGAACCTAACAAGCATAGATGGTGGTTTTAGAAAAAAATTATATATCTTGAGCTAGATAGAAGTGTTGAAACTAGGACATAAGTGTCTCGATGGTAATGTCCAGATCCTAATGGTAGTGTTTGAGGTAACAAAGATTAAATTTCTAGAATCTGACAAATTAAGGTAAAACATTAGTTTTCATTTTTTTGCACCTGTATCATTTATAATTACCTATGTCTCATTGAATAAACTAAGTATTATTTCTCCTTTGTATTACAAATTTTATAATATTTTTTGATATTATACTTTTTTATATTTAGCATATTCTCATATTCAACATATTTATCATAATATTATAAATATGAATTATTTTAATTGGTCTACTTTAGAATAGCTTATTCCAATTTTATTAGGTTATTATTCATACTCTTGATCTAAATAAGGTTTAAACTCTACCCACCGCAAATGTTGATTGTATGTTACATAACAAATTAAATGATAGTGTGCTTGGTGAGAATGTTATTACAAATCATAATGATGTTCCTAGTTTTCTTCAGAAAGATAAATTATGTGAGCATGTGGATTCTAATAATTAAAATAATATTGTTATTTCTTATATTTTAATAGAGTTTTATATGATTTTAAAAACTAATAATATAATAAATACCACATAATCTCCTAAAAATACCATTCATAATGAATAATCTATTCCTAAACATCTTTCTCCTATGTGAAATAGTATACCAATGCCCAAAATTAATAATAGAATTCAATTATTAAATGAATGACTCAAATATATAAACATATGTTCATAAGATATCATATATTTAATACATGTTGTGGTTATTGAAAACATAAAGTACATCAACTCATATTGGAAGGTAAGGCTTAACACTCTTAGGTTGATTTTAATGCCTTCCATGGTAACACCATACTACATAAAATATTACACACACCATTACCATGTGATTTAAATATACCAACTTTTCTAAGTTCAATGGAAATGGCAATCTTGAATTGCATCTCAAAGCTTATAGAAAAGCTATGAATGGGTGTAATGGAAGTTTGATACTATCAAAATTATTTTCCAAAAGTCTATAAGATGATTCAATAAATTGGTTTCATCAATCACTCCCTTGTGGCTCATTATATGAATAAGTTGAGTTAGAAGAATCATTCCTTATGAATTTCATTTATAATAAAGTACTCAAAGTTACATATGAACAATTTCCATCATTACATTAGGGAAAGTCATATCTAGTTTGTGATTATATCTTATGGTTTAAGGCATGATGAGTTAATTAATCTATCAACCGACATATTTGAAGAGATGGTATTTTTTTGGTAGAGGTCTCATTTTCATCTTAAGGAATAATTTTTATATCACACATATAAGTAATTTCAACATCTTTGTTATGTGACTATCACATTAGAAAATAAAATGGGAACCATTCAACCAAATCCTAGGGTATATTTTGATCTTGAGTTGGTATAAATTAAATCATAAAATTTTGTTCAAGAACCTAATACACCTTGTCCTAATATTCAAAAACAAGCACATATTAAATTTTTTTATAAAGGGAAAGAGTCAGTTTACAAGACAACTCTAAAAGTGACTAAAACACACTATGCTAGGAAATAACTTATAGAGTTTGATACATTTAGATATAGGCCTCATGATATTATCAAGAAATTTTTGAATAAGAATTTGATTAATATTCCTCCAAATCTTATCATTCATGTTATAAATTAGAAAAAATCAGAAATATGCCTTATCATAACTATTATCACATTAATAGTCATTGGGATGATGATTGTTGTGCATAGAGGCAAGATTGAGAAGTATGTCAACATAGGTATTATTAAATTTTATAAGAATAGATCTAGATATTTTTATCCTCATTTATACTATATCACATTCTATCATGACCAATCTATCTCATGATGTTCCTTTTAAGGAACTAATGCTTATTCATCATGTTTCTAAAACTGTATCTAGAGAACAACATCATGAGAGATCTATTTTACCACAAATTCAAAAAAAATGGTAGATGGTAAAAAAATATAAGAAAACCTATAGTAATGTTATGATACAATGAAATAATAATTAATCACTAGTGATAGTAATATAACCAATAAATATTGTTATGACAAATATTACATAGATTCCTAGTGTAACTATGCACAAAGTAGTAACACAACTAGAGTGTGATCATTTATTTATAAAACATGATTAATATAGTTCATAATTATTATTATCTTTAGGGTGGAGAAATAATTATTCTAGGCTTATATAGTTTCTAAATTAATTCATTCAATGTACATTAGGAAATCTACAATACTAATATTCTAATATTTACAATTAAAATAAACACATACATTTTTTAAGAAGTTTAACATGCATAAATAAATACAACCATAACACATTCCAATATACCAAAATGACTCATCTCTACATATATGAAACATTTATACAATGAGATAAATATTACATCACTTTATGATAGGAATGCAGTCCACATGACCCTCCTCATCTCTGAACTAACATAGGAGACCTAGAACTAGAAGCCCTAAGATCACCTTGTATCTTGAAATATGACCTATCTCTCCTCTATTGATCCCATAAAAATTTATCCATTACTTAATATTATCATTCTCTCATAGTAATCATACATACTCATCTAAGATCTTAGGACCAAAACCATCCATTGAATATGGTGGAGACATTTTTAACTTCACCACCTTGGCTCCCAGCTCATATTATTCTATCATAGCTCACATGTATGTTGTGGTAGAAATCATAGCCCAATAAAATATAGGTGTGTGACCACCAAAAACTACCATAGACCAATCAATAATACCACCATCCAAAACTTCATCATGAACATGCTATGTTAACTCACAAAGTACATACTCAGTTATCATCACCCAATACTCCTCATCACCTGTGTAGACACATAATAAACAAGATTTAGCTATTAATAAGTAAATAATTCAAAAAAATAGATGTATAAATTTAAAAATAATTTAATGTGTTCCATACCTCCAATTACCCTAACAAGCTCAAGGTCTAGCACATCATCATTAGCTTCATCTCCTTCATTTGGAAATAATCAGGCCCACCTATGTTTTTTCCACCATGTTGTATATGCATCAATGAACCCCACATTGTCCACATTTGGGATTTATCATAGGATCCCTTTTATATGATATAATTTTGGAAATATCTACTATATATGGCTTAGCCCTATCCCATGGTCTCATTAGATCATGCATGCTATACGCATATAACCATGAAACTGGGGGCACATCCTATTGTACCCCAAAATTTTGAGTAAATATCTCATAATGGAAGTGCTTAAACAAATTAGGTCACTGATCATAGTACTAAAAACCCGCATAGATATGACATAGTTGTGCACCATCCTTTGGCCACTAATAAAAACCTATATATGGTCTCCACACAATGGAATCAATAGTCAACTTATCTAATATTTGTCTACAATGCATAATATTTTAATCTCTTACTTTCCTTGTACTAGTCCATCTTAGTGTAAATACCTATGGATGTGCACAATTACTAAAAAACATCCCCAAAGATTGAGTAACCATTATATGCTCATAAGTCCAATAATGTAATAAAGTGGTCAATCCAATGCCACCATTAAACCCTCACATGTGAAGTTGTATAGATCATGGTGCAAGTGAGCAAGAATAGTTCTACCTAAAGAATAGATAGTTTGATGCTCTTTGTATCCTAGATGATCATGTGCATCCTATAAGATATAGACACACCATCACCATCCACTACTATTAATGAAGCCAACAAAACTACCAAGAGATTCTACACATGCAGAATATTAGATAACACAATCAAAGATGTTACTACATCAAAATAATTCCACTCATGTAATCCATGGGGTATACCTATTAGATATATGTGAGCATGGTCCTTGGGTATAGGCCCTATAACATCCTATAATACCACCCTAGTAATAGTAACATGTAATTGAAATATCCTCCAGACATCCTCTAGAGTGACTGTCATCTTGCTTGTATGCAACCAAAATGTGTAGGTATCTACATCCCACTTATTAGCTAAACAAATCATCATGTGTACATCATATGGCATCATATCTAGCCAACCCACACATATAATTACATACCTCTTAACAATGTACCTCTCTTCATTAGATAAATGTATCCCATGAATAATATTCATCATCCACCCCATTAGAACTACCCATAATACATATCCTCTTAAATAAAGCAATACGAACATAAAAAATTAGAAATCATTAAATACTTAGTCAACAAATCTAAAAAATATACACATAACATAGTTGTTTAACACATACTAGCATATGTACTATATCGCACCCTTTAGGATAGTAGAATTGGACAATGATCTTGCCACCCTAATATTAACACAACATACCTAGACAAGACCATCCAAACCAAGACAGGGCTACAAAAAGGTCAAAAAAAACCCCTAAAATTAATAAAATTACATGAAAATGATGTGAATGTATTTTTACAATGAATAATAAGAGGTGTTTTAGTTCTTTACAATTTCATCCTCCTCCCTAGCTTGAATTATGGCTTCCACCTCCTCGAGCCAAATACACAAAATTGCTCTCTTTTTAGTCACTTTATAATTCACAAGCTTTAGTTTACTATTTTCAATTCACAAAATGAATCTAAAATTTTCAATTTATAAAATTATGTAGGCATTTTTACCTATGCATCTTAAGGTATTTGCCCCACAATATCGAATCCAAATTACCTAAAAATTGAAAGTTTGATATCTTGAAAACCATAGCTCCAATTCTAGAACTATTTATTTTATGCATAAAATATTCATGACACTTTTCATATGGTACATGTATTTCTCTTATACTAAACATTTTCACCCTAATGACACATATTTAAATTCTTCATAGTAATTTCTCTATTGCTATGGGAACCCATATGAGTACTGATCCACATTTTATCTATTTCCAATTATAAACACTTTATCCTAAATGTATTCTAATAATAAACATGACTCCTAACTATTGTTATATTTATTGTGAGTTTTTTTCTCAAACTCCTCACATAAGTCTCATCCCTCTCACCAAAAGGAGGCAATACATATACACTGTTTATACTAACTCTAATACACAAAAGATAATTAACTAAGTACAAACTTACTATACACCAAATTTATTCTCAAATCATACTTTGATTTACTTTATACACATTTACTTGTGACTCACTATACTCAAGCATAAAAAAAATTCTTAAAATATCACATTTTACATAGACTATGCACAATATGACAATGATTTAATAGTTTTTGACACAATCACCCACAAAAAATCAATTCACCTCCAATTTTACTTAGATTTATATATTTACACATGATAATTGTTTTAGGTTGCCGCATGTTACCATAGCATACTACAATATTTTATTAGTTTTACATAAAGATTTTACACATTTTTTATAGATGGTGAACAAAAATAAGACATGTGCATGGTTTATGCTCACACGCCTTATGCATTTTGACTCATTTTTTACATAGGTTATGATAATGGGGCATGAACATAGTGCAGGTTTGCATAAATACAACATTATTACTCAAAATTCAAAATTCTTACTCATATTATGACTCAATTTACTTAGTTATCATATTAGCGACATGTTGTTTGGAAAATGTTCTCATCTCCCAATTTTTTGCATTAGATTCTACAAAATAAATGGAAAATAATGTCATTCTATATATATTTTACACTAAATTGAGTTCATAATTATACTTATACTAGTTTTGGATTAGAATGAATATTATAACCATATGTAGTGCTTGATTTACATTTTTTTTCACTATTACCTAGTATATTTGAGTTGTATGGGTTTGAATTTAAATAGAGTTTTGAATTATAAGTACATCTCTACCTAGAAAAAAGTGGGGTAAATCATTAATTGGTTCCTTATATCATATTTTTTTACTCAGATTAAGTACATGGACTCCACATCATAGGTTCATCTTCATAGGCATCAATGGAAGTATTGTTCAATTCTTTAAAAAAAAGGAGAAAAATATTATATCCCATCTTATTTTTTCTTAGGTTGATTGCATCAAAACCATGACACCTCCATTTTCAAGCAAACACATTCTACACTGGTAAGTAAAGGTGTGATATCCTTCCTTTTACTCTAGTACTTTCATTTTATTGCATCACTAGAATAAAATATGGGAAAAAAGTATGCACCCAAATTTGGTCAAGAAAACACAAGTATTATGTCTTTTATGGAATTTTTATTTATAAAATCCTAATGTTGAACAAAGGTCCCATTGGTGCATGTTGTCATAGTCTTATGTATTTCCTATCACTTTTTTTCACTAATTTCACTATGTTTTTATGAAATTTTTAGTCTTATATGTTAGTCCTTGACTAAGTCACATGGATCCATAGTCTTGTTTTGCTCTTATTCCACTATTTTCTTATCTCTGGATGGAAGTGCCTTGCCTAGACAACAATACACTTCTCTCTTGTCCAAAAGCACCGCTCTTGTCCATTACACATTTTAGAATTATTTTCAGTGCAATTTTCATTTTAGTCTCTTTTTATGACCATCTTACCATTATTTGAGTCAGTTTTCATGTGAATCAGTTTTTAAAATTCAAAACTAGAAGTATTCTATTTAAATTGTTCCCGAATGCATTATACATCTATCACTTATCAATTTTACACTATCATAATAAATAAAACCATACTACATCAAGCTCAACATCTACATTAAATTTAATTTTATACATATCACATCTAAATTGCACGCTTGACCAAGAAGAAGGCCTAGACAAAGATCATTCAAATACACACTACATATGATCTAGTCAAACACACATATTATAGGGAGAACTATATTGACCCAAGGTCCCTATTTTGGGGCTATGTAGGTAATGATTATTTCATAGGAGTTATGAGGCTAGATCGGTCATTCCCACTTTCCCATTTTCCCCCCTTTTCACTTGATCTCCATTTTTTTGTGTGAAGGACTTCACTAGGGTTAAAAATATGAAAATATAAAAACATGTCTAATCATGCAATCTCAAGTCCATGCTAGGCTAAAGTGAATCTATAAGTGAATATGAAAAAAATCTAAGTTTACACTTTTGTCATAGTAGGAACTTGAACAACAACACCCCATATGGATAACTTCACATTGATCTCTTATCCAAATCCCCCACTCTTGTCTTAGGAATGAATCACAATCAAACAGTCAAATCAAATAGTGCCTCAATCAAACTCAAGGTCAAATACAATCATACACAACTTTGTGTTTCCCAAACATATAAGTTTCTCATATTTTTTTCATGTTTTTAGTCAAAACATAGTTACTCAATATAATTTATTTGTAAGTAAAATGCATGATTAAATGTCAATTTATTTATTTGTTTACTCTAATAAAATATTTTATTTGATTATATTAAAAATATAATAATAAAAAATTAGATAAAACACATAGATGGATAATTCATAAAAATTATGAACTTTTATTAGTTGTGTAAAACTCACAGTGTTTCCAAAATTTATGTTGAAAACATGGTGTATGGAATTTTATCTAGTGTACCCAATCCATGTTTTGAGGATACTTTATGCTTCTAGGAAAGCCTTTTATTCCTATTACATCTATTGATTTTACTTTGATTTTTTGGGATGGAATAATTTATACTCATTTCATTGAATTTTGAGTTATGCTAGTGGTTCTTTGCATTTATTCTTCTATATATAGGTTTCTCACCTTCACATCCATCCTCCTAAATTTTTCTCCCTTCTTTAGCTTCTACCTTTTCTTGATGTTATTTCATTTTTACAATTAAATTACACAAAATCTTAATAACCCCATAATCATACAAAGGATATGCCCCTCTCAAATGTAGAGGAAAATCACTAGCTCAATGGTGATTTATCCATTTTATGCAAAATTTGTGTTACATCATGTTGGGAAATCCATATAACTTAGAGAAACCCAAAAAACATATTCTTTTTCAAATAACTCGTAATATTCATTTCTATGACTAGCAACAACTACATTGATTTTCCATATTCCATGTTTTTATGTTACTACTTGGCCTCGACATTTGGGAAATGATTTAACAATTTTGGAAATATTGGGGTTTTATTCTAAATTTAGTTAAAGGGTTTGGATTAATAAACCATTAAATAACATGCAATAAATAAGCTACTAATTTGTGAAATTTATTGGTAATTAGAGATTTTCTAAAAATAGTAATAAAAGGGAGAAAATAAGACTTATCTTAAACTACGCTAATCTGACTGAGATAGGGTCTGATATTCATTGTGTAGGCCTAGGACACTATCAAAAATGAGATTATTGATTTCATTTTCTAATTATATAGGAGCATTGAAAATGGATAGGAGTGGCACTAGTGTTGTAGTCCTTGTCTAGTGATATTGTTTTGAGAGTTTGAGCTTTCTAAGTTTTGTTCGATAGGTTTATGTGATATTGTCTCTAAGTTTGTAAAGATTCACTATCAATAGTACTCCTTATAGAGATAATTTTATTCATTTTAAGCCTTCAATGTACTTGAAAAACACTTTAGCAAATAGGGAAAAGGGGTTAGTGTGTGTAAGATGCAATAGACATGCTTCACACCCCATGTGTGAACACTCTACCTACATACCAATACTCTGAAGAGGAATCAAGCCATATGCAGTTCTTCCTTTGAAAGTTGTTGGTGTAATTATGATATGAGAATGCAAGAAATGCTAAAATAGATGTGCTTGAGGTGGCTAAGGACTAGAGCAGAGATCTAGATGTCCTTAGGACTATAGTGGATGGTTGTATGTAGAGAATAGGGAAGATTACCTAAGTGGTTTCACTTGTATTCTTACTCACTTGATAATATTTTCCAACACTTTCCAAATGATATTTGAATTGGATTTTATAGGTATCTATTGATCATGGATTAAATATACTCGCGTTTGGTTGAGAAGGAGAAAGATGGGGAACCAAAAGAAACTGACTATTAGGGCCAAAAATGAGCTTGGAAAATAGCATCAAAAGTGGACAACAGTGGCACCATGCACCTATCCTAGTTGGGTGCTATTATCTTGGGTACATGGGACCTAGGGGGATGGATTGGTCATGAAAACAGGGTCCTAGATTAGCTAGGGTCAAGTTTGAAAGGCTATAAATGACTGGGAATCAATGAAAATAAGCCTATGAGGGTCATGAGAGTAAGCAAGATGGACCTATGGGTTGGGTGTCATTATCCATGTTCAAGTTACCAATTTTTTCATTTTATATGACTACATTCCCCCCCCCCCCCCCCGGATTTTATTTTAGTGATGTAGAAAAGCAAAATACTAGGATAAAGGAAAAAAAGAAAGTGTACCTAAACTTACCTACAAGGGTGAAGCTCATGAAGATTATGTGAAGTTGGGTGTGCATAAAGAGAGCATGCTATGCAGTGTAATTCTATAAGAGAAAACAAAGAGTAGATTAGGTCTTACTAGATACACTATATCTAAAATAATAATGTACAAATTTGGGTAAAAGAGAGGAAGAGAAAGGAATTAATACACCTCACTAGGTATGCAGATCAATATAAAACCTATTGTGATGGTGAGTGATGTTGTACCAAGAGTAATATCATGAACAAAATTAAATGCTCAATTCCTTGAAAAGTTGCTAAAGAATGAAAGGCTAACCCTTTAGCTCCATCATCACCTACTAAGAGAAGATAGGTGGTATTTTGTGTGTTGATTGATGTTTGGACTGTGTGTCCAATCCCTTTAAAAGGTGGCTCAAGAATACAAAGGCTAGCTAAAACTTTGGATTTATTATTGCCCCGTGAAGTGAAAATATAAACTAATACCAATATGGAATGTGTGTAATATGAAATGGCTCCTGAATCCCATGAATGTACTGTGATCTAACAATCTTAGCATGGATAGTTGAATGTATGCTAAAAACTAGGCCACTCTTGGCCATTCTAAAAAATGGAGATTAGGCTTATATGAAAGCCACTCCAAAACTAATAATCTAGCTTATGTGGAAGCCACTCAAGAACTTGGAAGTTAGGATTGTATGAAATCCAAACCAAAAAATGATGCCAACCACCTAAAGATAGAATAAGGCATGCAACTGTTGAGAATGTCTGCACAATGCTAAACTAGGAAAGAATGAAAATAAATGTGTCGTGCACATTGCCCCCAATCACTAGTGTCTGAAACATGGATTCTGATCTAGAATTTGTACCAACTACCCTATTTGAAACTAAAAGTGAGATCCATCATGCTGCACATGATGCCCGTATATCTAGATTCTCTGAGTAAAATTATACTAAAATCACTGACTCTGGTTTGAACTGTAGTCGATAAAACTATAATTAAACTTACCTTTCTACATGCTTCTAGAATTCTATTTTTTATATTATTTAGATAGGAGCACTGGAAATGGATAGTAGCACCACCAGCACTGTAGTCTAGTCTTAGCATTGTTGTCCTAGGCTAAATCTGATTACTATTCTAGATTCTTGATTGTCTACCTAATATGTTCTAATTGGTTTGATATTTGGTTGTTGTTTTGATTATAATGAAACTAGATTTTTTGGTTGATATGAGCTTTGATCTTTATGATAAAACCCCTATTTATTTCCCCCTCTTTTAAGGGTAGTAATGGAGACTCTATAATGACTTCCCTCAAAAGGAAGAGCCCTACAAATGTGTTATGCTATAAAATATATGATATATCAATGATAACTGATAAGATATCTCAAGATATAACATGGTTTGTATTGAGAGATTGTTAGATCAATCGGGGGTATGCCTAAATAATAATGTAAAAGCATGTTCAATGTAATGAATTGGAAATAATAGTATGGTTAGTTATTAGTTGTTAGTTGGAGGGATGGATCATGATGTCCATCATGGCATCCAAGAAAACATGAATAATGCATGGTATGGATCATGGCATTGTAAAAAATTAAAAGCAATCAAGCACCAAGCATACAAGGCAAGAAGCATACAAGAGTGGCCAAGGGGACAAGAAAATAAGGGACATGGGCACATGTTACTCAAATTAGAAATAAAGCATACAAGACATGTTTAAATTCCACATACACATAAAAGTGGAGCAATCAAAGTTGACACCAGGGCCACAGAAACATAGAAGAGTACAAGTAAAAGACACTGAAAAATGTCCTAAGGCACATATATGAGACAAGCAGGAAGTGGAAATGCAATCACATCAAGCTATGCTAAGTAAGAAGATAAAGTATGTAAAGACTCGAAAGATACATTCACATCTAAATAATCAAAGAAAGAGGGAAAGTATGCAATACATGTTTAGTACAAGACTAGGTATATGCTAAGAAATAAACAAGTGTTAGATACTAATGTTATGTCGATAAAGTAATCTATTTAATCTAGTAGATAATGTACATCAACATGATAACTTAGAGTGTGGAGTGTAGGAATGACATAACCTGATGGTGTAGTCATGTATAAGATGCCCCCAGTGGGTATGTATATCGATGTGTGTCTCAAATGTATAAGTAAGAGTTCCCCCTTAATGAGTAGAGTGAAGAAATCAAGTAGCTATATTTCACTGCACACACTCAAAGAAGATCAAGTGAAGCATGGTAATGTAGATAAATCGACATACAATAGCATAGAATAGAAAATATAAGTCCTAGCATAGTATTAACAATGTAAATCATGGATGATGCATAAAATCAAAATGTTTTTGTTGTGTTTGACATATTTGAATGTTTTTTAGATTTTTTTTTGGAATTTTATACTATTTTTGTATTTTGGAATTATTTGAGCTATGTATAATCAAGCATAATAAACTATATACAATCAGACAATAAAAAATATGTACAAAAAAAATTGGGAAAAGATGATACTAATCGATGAGTCTCGTGGGAGACTCCCTATCATGGTGTCCTGTATTGAACAAAAGAATCATGCATGATTGTGAATCATGAGGGAATGGTTACGAATATAACTTTGAATATTCAAATTCATTTTTAGTATCTTTGAAATCATAATAACTTGTATTGTTTTACTCATCATTATCATCTTGATCTTGAACCAATGGAATGCTAGTGTTGAATTTTACTATATCTGGATCTTTTCCTTTGATAAATTATGTCTGTGAATGATTTGCCTTAGGATGTTCAATAAATCCCCAACCTTGGTGACAAACATTATCAACTGATAGAATAGGAGTAGTGATTCCTTGAGCTTGTTTTCCCAACCCTTGACCTTGATAATCAAACTATTGTAGATATATTTGACTAAACCCATACTCATTTAAAATTTGAGACTTATTGTGGAGATGTAAATTTGCATCTTTTTTGTGCTTCACTTGTGATTGTGGTATTTTTTCTTATTCTAATTTTGCTTTTTGATCCTTTTTTTGTTCTGAGTTATGCTTTGGTAACCACTTTTGTATTGTTTCTGAATTTGATCCTTTGTAAATGTGTTCATGTGTCACTATGTATTACTTGATGGATTTACTTTGTATAGGGTCATCATTAGTAATTATCTGTTGTATATGTTTTTTAATGCCAAACATGAATCTGTGTGATGCCCATGCATTCTATGATATGCATAATAATATATGGATCTTATCTCTAGATGTAGAGGAGGTAGTTTGATCAACTTAGATTTAATCATTTCCCTTAGTACCTCACTAAAACTCTTATTTGATCTTTGAATGCTTTTAGAATCACTAGTTGTAGAGTTACTTTTTTGTGATTTTTTGTTTTGATATGTAACATTGCTTGCAACCAATTGACTAGGTGAATGTACATAGACATGATTGGCACTAGGGTGCCTTTGAGGCTTTTGCATTATGATCTAATTTTATCTCTTCATGTAATATCTTATTCTACATTTGTAAATCTGAAATTAACTTGCTCATATCGGTGATTTGATCCCTTAGATTCTCACAAGTGCAAACCTTAGTTGCTTCTGATTGAACATGTAAGCACATATGTTGAAGAGGTTTTGAAGAAGCTATAGGCTGAATGTATGCATTAGGAACAATAGTATTGGTTTCCTCACCTTTTGGAGGGGTGATAGCATGGACCTGGTTAGAGGGAAAGTAGATATCACCCCTCCAAAATGTGAGGCAGCCCATACTATAGAGAGAAAGTATCTATCACCCTCTCAGGGGAGAGGAGGAGAAGGAAACTTTTTCTTGGGCATAAGATATGGCATTGAAACTTGACAGGTGGTTGTTAGTTTATGCAATGGTTCCTCTAGGTAGAAACCATGTATGTGGGATAAAATGCTTGAATTTGGAGTTATAACTTGAATATGAATATGTTTATAAAGATCATTTCACATGAGATATAGCAAGCAAGGGAGAGAGAGCATGTATTTATTCATTGATGCATACAGAACTTTGACATGTGCTATGACATTTCTAATGTGTTTAGCATGATAAATTTAAAAATATTTCCATATGAGAGATAAAAAACAAGGGATATAAAGCATGAATTTGTGCATGAATGCATAGAAAATTTTGACATGAATCATAACATTTCTAACATTTTTTGCATGATAAGCTTGAAATTTTTTCCATAAGTGAGAGAGAGTATGCAAAAGGAATATTGAAATTTTGTGCATGTTTAACGATGAATTTTGTAATATCATCCCTTAGTATAAAAACTAAGCATTAATTTCAAATAATGAAGCTTTGTACTAACATATGGTAAACTTCATTTATGTACATGATAGGACCAATGATGGTCTCCTTATTTTTTGCAAGAAATGTAAGAAAAATTTATAAATAAGTGTGATCCATTTTTGAAATCTGATTTTAGAATGTAAGGTGAAACTCAAGAAGTAATGGGACCTAGTGTATGCAACTAGGGTTTTAAAAATTATATTTGAATAATTTACTATGAAAATTTGAAATTGAAAGTGAATTTTTGAGTTATATATGCAAGTAAAAAATCAAAAATTTATTGGAAAATTAGTGAGTTAACATGACCTAGTAGATGCAATTAGGGTTTTGAAAAAAATAAATGTTTTGAAATTATTATTGAATTTTGAATTTTGAAGGGATTTTCTCATTTTAATATGCTAGTAAAAATTTATAAAATTATTGGAAAATTACTAGAAAAATATTGGGACCTAATATGGGCAACTAGGGTTTGAAAGAAACTTATTTTAAAATTTACTACTAAATTTTAAAATTTGAAATGCATTTTTGATTTAAATATTCAAGTAAAAATTTAGAAATTTATTGGAAATATTAGTAGGATCGGTAGGAATTTTACCCTAGGGTTTCTAGGGTTTTTGTGCACAAATGAAGTAAGTCAAGTTCACCAAATGATTTAACAATTTTGGAAATATTGGGGTTTTATTCCTAATTTATTTAAAGGGTCTAGATTGATAAATAAGTAAATAACATGCAATAAATAAGTTACTAATTTATGATATTTATTGGTAATTAGAGATTTTATACAAATAGTAATAAAAGGGAGAAAATAAGACATAGCTTAAACTATGTTGATCCAACTAAGACAAGGTCTGATATTCATTATGCAATCCTAAGACACTATCACAAACAAGATTCTAGATTTCATTTTATGATTATATAGGATCATCGAAAGTGGATAGGAGTGGCATCGACACTGTAGTCCTTATCTGGGATTATTGTCCTGAGAGTCTGAGCTTTTTTGGGTTTTGTTTAGTAGGTCTATGTGACATTGTCTCTAAATTTGCAAAGCTTCACTATTAATAGTACTCCTTATAGAGCTAATTTTTTTTTCTAAGCCTTCAATGTACTTGAAAAACACTTTGGTAAATAGGCAAAATGGTTTAGTATGTGTAATATGCACTAGATGTGCTTCACCCCCATGTGTAGGCACATTGCCTTCATACCAATACTCCAAGGAGGGTTCAAGCCATATGTTGTTAGCCCTTTGAAAGTGCTTGGTGTAATTGTGATATGAGAATGCAAGAAATTCTAAATTGGATGTGTTTTAGGTGGCTAGAGACTAGTGTGGATATTTGTAAGTGCTTAGGACTATATTGGATGGTTGTATGCAGAGAATAGGGAAGATTGCCTGAGTGGTTTCACTTGTATTCTTGATCACTTGATAATATTTGGCAACCCTTTCCAAATGATCTTTGAATGGGATTTTATAGGGATATATTGGTCATGGATTGATTTTTTTCACATTAGGCTGATAAGGAGAAGGGTGGGGACCCAAAATAAATTGATCATTGGGGCCAAAAATGAGCTTGAATAACATCACCAAAAGTGGGCAATAGTGGAACTGATGCTCTTGTCCTAGTTGGGCACTATTGTCCTAGGAATATGGGACCTGGGGAGATGGATTGGTCATGAAGAGAGGGTCATAGATCAGCTAAGGTCAAGTCTAGAAGGTTATAGATGACTGGGAATCAGTGAAAACAAGCCTATGAGGGTCATGAGAGCAAACAAGAGGGACCTATGAGTTGGGTGTCATTAGCCATGCTCAAGTTACCCTTTTCTACATTTTATATGACTACAAGAAACATGGGGAAAGATATCTTTGTCACACTATTTTCATTTAAGTTATATGCTTATACACTATATCACTAGACAATAGTATTTTCTATATTCAATCTTATTTTGAGATTTGAAAACCTTACCTCTTGGCTCAAAATGACAGTAATTTCCAAGCCTAAGGATTGAATGTAGAAAAACATGTAAGATTTATTTTAAGCCTAATATTGAAAACAAATCTTCCACCATGAAAACCATTATGAGTTTCATGATGATGTTACATAAAATACACAACTTACATGTCAATTTGGTTCTCATCTTTATAAAAATGTGATTTTTGTAATGGTTTAACCCATCTTGCTAAGTTTTTAATCCTTATTTACTTTTGATTATGTCTTCATATGTATAAAATATATTTTCAATTCATTCATGTAAATTTGAAAAACAATATACGATGATAAATTACACTTCATTTAATATAGAATAAAAAATAGTTAATTTATGTTTTTTTGGGTACTACTTAAAAGGGGCATACTTAATGATCTATTTTGAATAATTTTTAATACCCATTCATTTATAAAATTAATATAAATATAAATATTATTTTTAAAAAATATGTGAGAAAGTATATGATATTATCTATGTTTCCACCAAAGGTTTTCAAAAAGTATTAAATAAAATTATAAAAAATGGGGGAATGATAGTCTATTTAATTTGAGTCACTCAGAAATAGAAGTCTCTTCAAAATCAAATTGTTTAACCCATTTAAATTTCACAATTTTTTGAAAAAATATTACTACTTTAGGGAAAATTCTCGATATGCCACAATTTATTTTGTTAAAGTATCTTCAAATTTTAATGGTAGCATCTCAAACCATACATCCAACTTAAGGTGTCTCTTTTGCAAGATAAAATACGCTAACTAGCCCTCCTTTTGGACCCCACTTCCATGCATGAACCTTTTATCTAACTTTTTTTAAAGCTATGAGCTTTAAAAATTCATCTCACATCTTCAAAGGATTGTATACATCACATATTATATTTATCATGTTCATGTTTTCTTTGAGATTATGATGGACCCAAGGGCCTTCCATTACATATTAAACACAATGAGGCATATGACTTGGTAAAAAATGTTGTGGAATTAGAGGCTCTTTTCCATCTGATTAAATAATGTTCTAATTTCAATTTGAAATTTTCATTACCTAACTTGTGTAGGAAATGTTTTATATATATTTGGATATGGGGCCTATCACTATATGATATATAGGATACTAACTTTTTACATATTCTACTTCATTTTATTTTATAATGGATATATGATACTTTCACTACATATCAAAGATATATGAGGTATCTTATAAAAATTATTTTCACATTCAATATTTATAATTTTTAAGTTCATCTATACTTGCAAATGAAAATTTGTTTTGTAGCTTCCATGACTTAGTGACCCAACACCAAAAAATATTGATCCATGGTATCACATCAATGTGAGGAAAATATAGTTTCTTAAAATGGACCCATGTCATTTATTTCATGTTGATATATATTTACTTACACATAATTTGGTTGAAACTAAATTTAATATTGATGCTTAGTTCATCTTCCCAATCTAAAACCCCCTTTTGTACATTCCCCAAAAAACCTTTACATTAGCCTTTTAAAACATTGTTTATATTAACAATAATGTTTTGTATAGTCTTGGCATGCATATTTTTCACCATAAATTCCAAATTGATGGGTCTATTTTCTCCTTTCTCATTTATAACTGTTCGAAGTCGGTAAGTATGTCGATATTTTCAAGTTTAAATTCATAGCCACCTATAAATATACAAATATTTTATTCCATTTAGACATCTATTTCAAATTTAGAATTGAACATATTATTCATATTTAAGAGGCATATTTTTTATTCCAATTTTCATAAGGATTTTATTATGTAGGTTGTAATTATTGGAGGTCTCATTAGTGGATACTAGCCACCCAAAACCTAATGTAGTCCATATTCAATTTTCCTTGACACTTTAAATTTAAAAAGTTCAATTATTTTAGTTATGCATGGATCACACTAAAATAAAAAATTCTTAGAGTTCACAAAAATATACTTTAGAATAAATTTAGAATTCCTATTATAGTTTAACATACCCTCTAATAGAGTTTGCTAGAGAAAATACAAAGACGTACCTTCACTTACCAATAATGGATAGTTTTTTTTCCCTTGGATTTGGTCTTGATTTCTTGATATGTGGTTGATCAAATGAAATTCTTATGCAAGAAATTTCAGCAACATGACATTAGATAGATTTCTTGACTAATTTATTGATTGATTCGATAGGATGATGGTCGATAAATTTCTCCATATTTTTTTCACTCCAACATGATACAAGATGATCCAAAATGAAGGATACAATAGAGGATTTATAGATTTATTGATTGATGGATGAATATCTTTGTTAAATGCATTCAACAAGTTAGTTGGAAATTGAATTAATTAGTTGAGGGAAATGGTCAAATGAGTCATGAATTTGTTGATTGGTTGTTGAATAAGTTGAATGTCTAAAATGTGTTTATTATAGAAATTTATTTATTTATGAGAGGTTTCTTAAAGATTTGAATGTCTTGAATATGTTTGTTAGAATAGTTGAATATCTTAATGAGGTTATTTGAATGTCTCAAATATGTTTTCTAAAGGTTAATGAGTTTGTTAAATATGATAAATGAGGTTATTTGAGTGAGATGGGGAGTTGGTTATATATTTTATTATTTTATTTTAAATTATGAGTTCATGGATTAATTAAGAACCAATTAACTAACTGATAAGCATTAGTTAGTTAATAAATTGAAAGGTAATATTAACATGACTATATATAACTATTTGATTATTGTGATGGTCATGTCGCAATCAGGGTGATATAAATATAGATTTAAGATGATGAGAAAATGAGCTAAAATAAGTGATAGATGACGAGTGTTGATGATAGAAGATTTGTGATGATACTAAAGTGGTGAAATTTAGGTGTCTATATTTTTCCCTCTTTGAAAGAACATTGTGACTAGAAGAAGTAATGAATTTTAAAATATTTTAGAAAAAGAAAGTGGGGTGAAATATGATGCCCCTAGTGGTATGATTATTGGGGATGATTATATATGTTTATAAATAATGATTAAGGAGGATTTTACCTCAAGAGGGTATTCTGGGATAAAATATATGGATGGGATCTTGAAATGAGAAGAAGAGTTAGCATAGATGAATTAAGATTAAAATGAATGGGTTGGGTGCACACTTAATGGATAAATATGATGATAATAGATATAGATTTTTTATTGGATGAGATTAATTTACATGATCTAAGGATTGTATTTCTATTTATTTTTATTTCCCCATAACAATGACATATGCTAGGAGGGTTGGATTGGGAAGGATACATCTCGATAAATATATACACACATTTAAATTTACTCACTTATTTATCATGCTAAATTCATCCATAATTTGTCTTGACATTATCATATCCTAACATTCCCTTGATCCCTCATATCATGTATTAACTTTATACCATCCCATGTCAATTAATCTTCCTACTAACAATCTCATTTATCACTAATTTGACTTATCCATTATTTTTTAATTTTAAATTATTCCTTTACCTCTCCCCACATTCTCCTAAAAATCATATTTCTAATTATTATCTAATCTCTTTCTAATAATCATTACTCATCTTTTTAATAGATTAGAGAGTCTTCTACACCCTAAAATCTTCCACTCTTCCTCTATAAAAGCATACACACCCCATGCACAAACCATGAATATTGAATCCAAATCTTATGTTACTATCTTGTCTTTAAGTATCCATATCGTCTATATCCAACATGTTGTCCAAGTCCAGAGGTACAAGGCAATCCAACATTTAAGCTATCAAGTACAATCATTTGATCAAATTGTGGCATATCATTGCATTTAGAGGTAAATTAGTTTTAATATTGATATACACTTGATTTAGTTTTATTTGGTGTTTACATCTAATTTACTTACGTTGTTGGAATTTGGTTTGATTTTGAACAATTTAATATGCTGTAATTGTCATTTTTATTGGAAGCTTGATTTTTAAAAAGGCGATTAATTTAACAAAAATATATTTAAAAGATATTCAACTATTCTTCGAACTACCTATTTATAGAAATATCAATCAAAATTTCTATCACATAATTTTTAAAAAACCTAATAATTTAACAAAATTGTAAATAGGTTTTTTAAGAAAAACTGTATGATACTTCTTTTTTTTTTGATATTTTGGAGAATATTTTCTAATTCGTTCTAAGGAAGAAAATGGGTTTTATTCAGTAATGATGGATCACCATTAAAATTAGTCTAAAATTCTATCACAATCTTTCCAAAAACCTATTTATAAATATTATTTAATATTGCTCTATAACAAACTTTGGTTTTATTTATGGCCATAGAAAACATCAATCCATTGATGGATTTTAGACATTGGAAGATCTTATCCATGTCTTTTAATTAGATTTAAAACTTTTATAGAGATAATGGAGATCTCATATTATCCTCAAGTTGGGTTTATAATTGGGAACAATGAAGCTCAGTACATATATTTATTCTCATTGCATAGTATCATATTAGCAGGTGAGGCAAGGAACAACAAACAAAAAATCTAGTTTATAATTGGAAAAAATAAAGTTCCAATTTTTTTTCAAAGTTATAATGATTAATTAGTTAATACATCAAAGGGAAATATTAATAAGATTATATAGAACTATTTGATTATTGTGATGGTCATGTTGCTATCAGGGTGATATAAATATGAATTTATGATGATGAGAAAATTAGCTAACATAAGTGATAGATGATGAGTGTTGATGATACTAAAGTGACAAAATTTAGGTGTCTATATTTTTCCCTCTTTGAAAGAACATTGTGACTAGATGAATCAATTATTTTTAAAATATTTTAGAAGAAGAAAGTAGGGTGAAATACGATGCCCCTAATGGCATGATGATTAGGGATGGTTATATATGATTAGGAATGATGATTAGGGAAGATTCCCCCTTGAGAGGGTGTTTTGAGATAAAATATACAAATGGGATCTTGAAATGAGAAGAAGAGTTAGCATGGATGAATTATTAGTAAAATGAATGGGTTGGGTATACATTTAATGGATAAATATGATGATTATAGATATAGATTTTTTATTGGATGTTATGGATGGATGAGATTAATACACTTGATCTAAGGATTGTATTTTTATCTATTTGTATTTCCCCCTAACAATGACATATGAGAGGGGGGTTGGATTGGGAAGGATACACACACACACACACACACACACACACACACACACACACACACACATTCCCACTTCTTTGTCATGCTAAATTCATCCTAATTTGTCCTAACATTATCATAGCCTTACATTTCCTTCATCCTTCATATCATGTATTAACTTTATACCATCCCAAGTCAACTAATCTTCCTACTAACAATCTCATTTATCACTAATCTCACTTATCCATTATTTTCTAATTTTAAATTATCCCTTTATCTATCCCCACTTTCTCCTACAAATCATATTTCTAATCATTATCTAATCTCTTTATAATAATAATTGATCATCCTTTTAATAAATTCTAGAGTCTTTTACACTCTAAAATCCTCCACTCTTCCTCTTCTACAATCCTTTAAGGAATTTTAATTTCCTTGGAAATTCTTTTCATTTCTATAAAATAGCATTCACACCCCATGCACAAACCAAGAATTGCAAAGACAAATATTATGTTTCTATTTTGTCTTTAAGTATCCATATCATCCATAGACAACATATTGTCTAAGTATGGAATCACAAAACAATCTAACATTCAAGATATCAAGTACAATCATTTTGCCAAATTGGGGTGCATCATTGCATTTAAAAATAAATTAGTTGTAAGATTAAAATACATTTAATTTAATTTTAATTGTTATTTGCATTTAATGTACTTACCTTATTCAATAATTAGTATTTAGTTAGAATTTGGTTTGATTTTCAATAATTTAATATGTTGGAATTGTCATTTTGTATTTGAAGTTTGACTCCAAATTTTATTTTTAACAATTTTATATGCTGGAATTGTCATTTTGTATTTGAAAAATAATTCCCAATTTTATTTTCAACAATTTAATATGCTGGAATTGTCATTTTATATTTGAAGTTTGATTCCAAATTTCATCTAATACAGAAAGACCGATCAAAAAAAATTCTCACACAATTTTAAAAAAAATCTATTATTTTTTAATAAAATTTGTAAATAGAATTTTTATAAAAATTGTAGAAATAAGATTTTATTAGATTATTGAATCGATAAGAAGATATTAAGACATATATACCACATGCTATGATCTGAGAACTAAAAAAACTCAATTCTTCAAGTACATGCTATGTTACTTCAAGTACATTCTATGCTACACATATTATGTATTTCAAAACTAATGCAAATATAGAAATTAAAATTTAAAGAGTATAAATTCTATTTTTATATACTATATTTTAAATGTTTTTAATTTATTGTAAAATCTTTTAAATTCAAATATATGTTTTTTTTTTAAAAAATTATAAATTTAAATATATATATAAACATACTCAAAAGGATGTATATACAACATGAATGGGGCCCTTAGCAACTGAGTTTATAAAAACAGTGTACAAACCCCCTTTAATATGAGAGTGGACACTAGAATGAGGTTTAATGGTCCTAATTGATAAGGGTATTTGTTTGATTGATTAGTTTGACAAAATAAATGTTCAAGGTGCTTCCTAAAAGACCTAGATGTTTTATATGTTTATGAAAGGTATTATTTAGTTTGGAAAGAGAGATTGTCAATTTTCATAAAGGTAAAATTCACATGATTTGTAATATGCAAATTTTTAGGGTGAAAATTCATGAATATATGAAGTAACAAAGTATCATTAATATCCAAATTCAGAATCGTAACTTCATTGCAAATACGGTGTTTTGTTATTGTATCCACTAATCTTATAGGTGGTAGGTAGTATAATATGCTAATGTCTTAATCTAAGATTGGAAGTGTTTTTTTGTTGTTTATTAGTTGAATAAATTATCTTCACAAATAAGTATGACTCTTTTTTGAAAATTTGGTCAAAATGTGGAGCTCACTGATCCTAATCACTTTTATTTCGATATTCTTTATGTTGTGAAGGTAAATCCTAACTCAGCTATCCATATAAATAGTGATTGTTTTTTAGGTGATCTCCCCAATTTTATTCATGGAATTTTAGTATATAATATCCATGTCCTAAAAAAATAGAATTCTTAATTTGAATTATTATTCTACAATTTTTATTTTAATATTATATTATAGTATATTTTTGATCCAATTAATGATGAGATTCTTACAATATTTGTTGTTGATAGCCATGCCAAGTCGTAGACAAAAATATTTAATATATATGAGACATCTATAAGACTTTAAAAATATATATTGACACATGTATATGTATATAACACAATTATATGCTTGTGACATATGTATTTACATCAAAATTCTTTGGTCTATATTCATGCATTGATAGAGATTGTTTTTTTATTAAGAATAAAGGGTGGATTTTTTTGAACTAGGGACCCATACTCTAGGAGTGAATCAAAAATCAAGGTCACGCAACACTCGGTAGCACAACAAAGACTAAATAAATATAGCCAAAGAAAAACAAAAGAGCAACAAGAAATTAGCCACAAATGCCAAAATTTACAACAATAATTTTTGCCCAAAACAAAATAAAAAAGAAACCAACTAGACATCTCCCATGATATTTTTTTTGTTAGATCTGAGAGATATTGTTATGGGTTTCAAACCTAGTTTACCTTTGCCTTTCTTTCTATTGGTAACATTTTTCCATTCTCCTCTTGCCTCAGTATTTTGTAGTATGGGGATGGAGATTTCCATAGATTTTTATTGATTTAGTGTTTGCTCTAATTAAAACATGCCTTATCTTTCTAATGGAGTCTAGGCTACTAGATATGATCTAATCTCTTCATTTCCATTTATCCTTTCTTGTAGACACTATAGCCCCCCCTTCTTGATCTTTTCCTCACAACTAAGTTTATCATTAGTTTGATTATGCTCCTCTACTTCGAAAGGAATCTATGGATCTAATCCCTCATTATCACTTCCACTATCATTCACTGTTGAAACTATATTGTGTTTAATATCTGTATTTTTCCACCATGATAATGTCTTCTTGAATTTGAAGCTTGGACAATCATTTAATAGATAGCATTTTTTGAAACATCTTCTACATCTAAAGGGGATCCCTTCATAGTCCAAGGATTTCATCCATTTTCCTCCCCCTCTCAATTCTATTTGAGAAGGTAGATCTTTATAAGAATCTACATAAATCAAAATTTTGGCAAAAGTGGTGTGTCCCTTATCATCAGTCATTATTTCAATATTCCAAAATTTACCTAATGTATTTCCAATGGCTGCAAATACCATATCATCTCAAAACTAATAAGGAAGACTTGGAATTTTGATCCAAATTGGTTTATCATTAAAAATTTATGTTTGGGCATTAAAATCAAGATGCAAGGGCTTAACTAACAAATTATGATTATTCCAGTCCCAAACATTGTTTTTAAAAACAAACTCTTTATCTACTACCAAATTAAAAATAAAAATAAAAAAACCTCTAGCAAAGGGACATATATGTATCTTACCTTCCACTATATCTTGCCATTGGGATGAGATCCACTCATTCAATACTAGAAGAGTCAACAACAACCCTTCAAATTTATAAATCAGTCCTTGCATAGTTAGCTCTTCTTCCCTCTCAGCAATAACTTCAATCTCTTGTTTATCAAAGAGAATAATTGGGGTTTCCTTTGCTATAATTACAAGAAGACTTTTATGTCCTCCCACAACATCAACAAATGATCTTCCACCTGATTTAGATTGTGTCTTTGCTTCCAAAATCATGGGATCAACCCTACCCTATTTCCATCCTCCTATTGACCCAAACTCATCTTGATATCTCAAAAATTGTATATTCTATAGATTTTATGGTGAGCATAATGGGATTTGGCCATTTCTTTCCCTTACACTATAGCTGCTTGTCGACAGAGGAACTTTGACCATCAATCTCCCTCCACTCTTATCTGCAATGCCTGAGTTTAAATCCATCAACGCTCCTCTCCCAACTATTCACCATTGATGGTATCTATCTAGGTAAAACTATAAACTCTAATGCATCTATTGTTACTAACTATAGTCTCCTTCTCAATCACCACCTCTAGATCCACATTCTTTATTAGGTTTTTACTATTGGACGCCTCATAACAATTAGGTTTTTGTAGATCCATTTTTTAAAATACCAAATATTATTATTGCATTGATAGATATTTTTGGTTTGTAATAAAATTTGTGTTATTACTACATAATTATTTTATACTAATATAAACTTGCTTCTATGGCATGGCTAAGTAGTTCCAATTATACTAAAGCATATTAAATCAATGATAAGAATGTCTAAATCACATGTTAAGATTAATCTTAAGTAGTATGTGACAAAATCGAATGTATATATTTTAGAAACCCCAGTTGTACCACTTTTGTGTCTATATGGTTTTTAGAATGAATTCTTGCAAATAATGTAAGTTAAGCCTAAAAACCATTGAAACATTTTGATTCATCTGCACATATCATGTGCAATTCTTGATTCACATCAATATGTTTCTAAATAGGGAATTATCCTATATGAAATCATCACCTTCTTTTGATTCTTCCCCAGTCAAGTTGTGACCTAGCAACTGACATTTTTCAACCACTTGTATAAGATAACCTTGTCAAAATTCATAAATGGCAATTAACATGATTCGAAGTGCTTAATTGGTTAAAACCATTTAAATACATAGTCAAAATGTTCATGGATAATTAATTCGTGAATTTATATTTTTGGAATTTTGTAAAGCTAAATTGATGATATTATCATGACATCACAACAAATATCTGAAATGATGACATCACCTTGAAAGTTTTCAAGAACTCAAAATATACAAATATCAAGTAAATATATGGATTTACAAGCCATGCTTATTAATTTTAGTGTTATTTAATGCCTCGAGCCTCCAAAATCGAATGGATTTGTAGACACACATCTTGATCTCAAGATGGCTGGCCAAAAATTAATTCCCTCGTTTCTAAAATTCTATAAATTGTGAACTTTTGTTGGTTTTGTAAAACTCATAGTGCTTCCAACATTTGTGTTGAAAACCCAGTGTGTGGAATTTTATCTAGTGTACCCAATCCATGTTTTGAGGAGATTTCAAGCTTCCAGGCAAGCCTTTTCTTCCTATTACATCTACTATTCATACTTCTATTTTGTGAGATGGAATAATTTATAACCACTTCATTGAATTTTGAGTTATGCTAGTGGTTATTTGCATTTATTCTTATGTGGGTTTCTCACCTTCACATTTGTCCTCCTAAATTCTTCTCCCTTCTTCAGTTTCCAGCTTTTCTTGATTTTATTTCATTTTTAAAATTAAAATACACAAAATACTAATAAACCCATATTCATATAAAAGATATGTCCCTTTCAAATGTAAAGGAAAACCACCAATTCATTGGTGATTTATTCATTTAATGAAAAATGTATATTACATCATGTTGAAAAAGTTAGAGAACTTAGAAAACCCCATACAATATTTTTTTTTAAAATAACTCATGATCTCCATTTCTATAACTAATAATTATGTTGATTTTCCATATTCCATGTTTTTATGTTACTACTTGGCCTCTACGTTTGGGAAAACTGGGGAAAAATATCCTTGTCATACATTTTTCATTTAAGTTGTATGCTTACACACTATGTCATTGGATGATAACATTTTCTATATTTGATCTTATTTTAAGATTTGAAAACCTTACATGTTGGCTCAAAATGATTGTAATTACCAATCCTAAGAAGTAAATGTAGAAAAACACACCACAACATTTGTTTAAGATTAATTTTGAAAAAAAAAAAAAAACTTTCACCATGAAAATTATTATGAGTTTCATGTTGCCAAACATGTTTATTTGGTTCTCTTCTTTTTCAAAATGTGATTTTCATATGGTTTATGAGTTTTATGATGACATTACACAGAAACATAACATACATGTCGATTTGTTTCTCTTCTTTTTAAAAATATGTTTTTTCTTATGGTTTAACCCATCTTGCTAAGTTTTTAATATTTATTTACTTTTGAGTATGTTTTCATATGTATAAAATATATTTTCAATCCATTCATGTAAATTTATAAAAAAATATATAATAATCAAATATGCTTCATTTTATATAGAATGAAAAAATAGTTAACTTACCCTTTTTTTTGGTACTATTTAAAAGCAACATACTTAATGATTCATTTTGCATAATTTTTAAAACTTTATTTATTTATAAAAATCAATATAAATATTATTATTCCTTAAAAAATATATGTAAAAAAATACGTGATATTATCTATCTTTTTATTAAAAGTTTTCAAAAGTACTAAACAAAATTATAAAAGATGGGGAAATAATAACCTATTTAATTTGACTCAGTTAGAAATAAGAGTATCTTTTCAAAATCCAACTATTTAATCCACTTAAATTTTACAATTTTTTGGAACATCTAAAATATGCCAACAACTCCCATTTCGGACCCCACTTCCATACATTGAACCTTTTATCTAACTTTATGTTGAGATATGAGCTTTAAAAATTCATCCCATGTCTTCAAAGGACTGTATACATCACATATTATATTTATCATTTTCATGTTTTCTTTGATATTATGATGGATCTAAGGGCCTTCCATTGCATATTAGAGACAATGAAGCATATGACTTGGTAAAAATGTTGTGGAATTGGAGGCTCTTTTCCAGATTAAATGTACTAATTTCAATTTGAAATGTTTATTATTTAACTTGTTCATGTGTGTGTGTGTGTGTGAGGTCTATCACTATATAATGTATAGGATATTAACTCGTGTATATATTCTACTTTATTTGATTTTATGATGTACCTATGATACTTTCACTACATATCAAAGATAAAAAGGGTATCTTATTAAAATTATTTTCACATTTACTATTTATTATTTTTAAATTCATTCATACTTACCCAAAAAAAAAAGTTATTTTATAAGTTCCATAACTTAATAACCCAATACCAAAAAAAAATATTGATCTATGATATCACATTAATGTGAAGAAAATATAATTTCTTAAAATAATCCCATGCCATTTATTTCATATTGATATATATTTCCTTACACATAATTTGGTTAAAACTAAATTGAATATTGATGCTGAGTTGATCGTCCCAAACTAAAACCCCTTTTGTGCATTCCAAAAAAAAATCTTTACATTATCCTTTTACAACATTCTTCATATTACCCCCAAAAAATGTTTTTTTATAGTCTTGGCATGCATTTGTTTCACCATATATTCCAAATTGATGGGCCTATTTGTTCCTTTTCTCTTTTCTCATTTATAATGGTTTGAACTCGGTAAGCTTGACAATATTTTCAAGTTTGAATTTATAATCATTTACAAATATATAAATATTATATTCTATTTAAACATTTATGTAAGATTTAGCATTGAACATATTTTTGATGTTTAAGAGGTATATTTTTTATTTCAATATTTGTAGGGATTTTATTATGTTATTATATAAGCTTTAATTATTGGAGGTTTAATTAATAGATATTAGCCACCCAAATTTTAATGTATTTTTTATTCAATTTTTCTTGACACTCTAAATTTAAAAAGTTCAATTATTTAGTTATACATGAATCACATTGAAATACACAATTTTTAAAATTCACAAACATATATTTCAAAATAAATCTAGAATTCCTACTCTATTCTAACATACCCTCTAATAAATCTTGAAAGAGAAAATACAAAGACATACCTTCACTTACCAACAATGACTAATTCTCCTTATTTAACTTAGATTTAGTCTTGATTTATTGATATGTGGTTGATCAAATGAAATTCCTATGCAAGAAATTTCAGCAACATAACATTAGATTGATTTCTTGACTAATTGATTGATTGATTGATTTGATAGGATGATGGTTTATAGATTTCTCCATATTTTTTCACTCCAACATGATACAAGATGATCCAAAATGAAGGATGCAATGGAGGATTTATTGGTTGAAAGATGAATAGCTTGGTCAAATGCATTCAATAAGTTAGTGGGGAATTGAATTAATTAGTTGAGGGAAATGGTCAAATGATTAATGAGTTTATTGATTGGTTGTTGAATAAGTTGAATGTCTTAAATGTCTTAAATGTGTTTGTTATAGAATTGAATTTATTTATGAGAAGGTTTTTAAAGATTTGAATGTCTTGAATATGTTAGAATAGTTGAATGTTCTTAATGAGGTTATTTGAATTTCTCAAATATGTTTGTTACATGTTAATGAGTTTGTTAAATATGATAAATGAGGTTGGTTGAGTGAGATGATGAGTTGGATATATTTTTTATTTGAAATTGTGTGTGTATGGATTAATTAAGAACCAATTAACTAATAGATAATGATTAATTAATTAATAAATTGAAGGGTAATATTAATGGGACTATATAGAATTATTTGATTATTGTGATGGTCATGTTTCAATCAGGTTGATATAAATATGGATTTATAATGATAAACAAATTAGCTAAGTTAAGTGATAGATGATGAGTGTTGATGATAGAATATTAGTGATGATACTAAAGTGGTGAAATTAAGGTGCCTATATTTTTCCCTCTTTGAAAGACATTGTGACAATAAGAAACAATGACTTTTAAAATATTTTAAAAGAAGAAAGTGGGGTGAAATACGATGCCCCTAGTGGCATAGTGATTAGGGATGATTATATGATTAGGAATGATGATTAGAGAGGATTACCCCTTAATTGTGCGTTTTGGGATAAAATATACATATGGGATCTTGAAATAAGAAGAAAAGTTAGCATTGATGAATTAAGAGTAAAATTAATGGGTTGGGTGCATATTTAATGGATAAATATGATGATTATAGATATAGACTCTTTATTGGATGTTATGGATGGATGAGATTAATGCACTTGATCTAAGGATTGCATTTTTATTTGTTTGTATTTCGTCCTAACAATGATATATGTGAGGTGGGTTAGATTGGGAAGAATACATTCCGATAAATATATATACGTTTAAATTTTCTCGCTTCCTTATCACTCTAAATTCATCCATAATTTATCTTAATATTATCATATCCTAACATTCCCTTCATCTCTCATATCATGTATTAAATTTATACCATCTCATGCCAACTAATCTTCCTACTAACAATCTCATTTATCACTAATGTGGCTTATCCATTATTTTCTAATTTTAAATTATCTCTTTACCTATCCTCACTTTTTCCTACAAATTATATTTCTAATCATTATCTAATATCTTTCTATTAATCATTTTTCATCCTTTTAATAGATTCTAGAGTCTTCTACACTCTAAAATGCTCCACTCTTCCTCTAGAATCCTCCATGAAATTTTAATTTCCTTGGAAATTCTTTTTGTTCCTCTATAAAATCATGCACACCTGATGCACAAACCATGAATTTCAAATCCAAATCTTATGTTTCTATCTTAACTTTAAGTATCCCTATCATCCATAGCCAACATGTTGTCTCCAACATTCAAGTTATCAAGTACAATTATTTTGTCAAATTAGGTCACTTCATTACATTGAAAGGTAAATTAATTATAAGATTGAAATACATTTTATTTTATTTTAATTTTTATTTGCATGTAATTTACTTACCTTATCCAATCATAAATATATAGTTAGAATTTGATTTGATTTTCAACAATTTAATATGCCAGAATTGTCATTTTGTATTTGAAGTTTGATTCTAAATTTATTTTTTCAAAAATTTAATATGTTAGAATTATCATTTTATATTTGAAGTTTGATTTCAAATTTTATTTAATGTAGAAAGACTATTCAAAAAAAAAATTGTCACACAATTTTTTTTTAACCCAAAGGTATCCCCAATCTCAATTGGGACACTGCGACTCTATCCAGTGACTTTCATTAGGGAGAGAGGAGGTGAAACTAATCTTCTGGGGGCTGTCGATGAGGCCCACACATATCGAATAACCTTGAAAATCTGGGCAACGAGTATAGACCTCAAGACTTATATGAGATGAACCCAAAGCCCTTAGCCAGCTACACCACCCATGTGGGCTCTGTCACAAAATTTTAAAAAAAAACTTATTAATTTCATTCAGCGTGTAGTGCCAATAGACCACAATGTCGTTGTTCAAGTTGAAATTTTTTAGTTTTACATACTTTATACATCGTATTTTTTCAAATGGGGCACTGTAGATTCTAAAAATTTTATCAACTGAAATTAATACGTTTCTAATCCCTCCCACATTGCCATGCAGAGAGCTACAATAAGTTATTATTCTGTTATTCATCATTTTTGGATTACAATAGGAATCAATGACAACCTTTCATTATTTCTACTTATGTTTTGAATTCAACTCCCATAACTAATCAACCATTTTTATGTTGTTATTCATCTTCTTGTATATAAATATAATATAAGAGGATTATAATTGATCTTCTAAAAAGATGGTGAGAGATAATGATGGAGATGTTGTGGATTCTCTATTAAAATATATATAATATAGAGCAATAAGATTATTGTGTTATTGTAAGGAAAAAGTGGAGCAAAAAAATGGTGAGAGATAATGATGGAGACATTGAAAAATGATATATATATATATATATATATATATATATATATATATATATATATAAAATAATATAGAGCAATAAGATTTTTGTGTTATTATTTTATGGAAAAGGTGGAGCAATAAGATTATTGTGTTATTGTTGTATGGAAAAAGTAGAATAATAAGATTATTTTGTTATTAATTTGTTATTTTCGTTTCCCACAACTATTCAGTCACTTAAAATAAAGTGGAACAATAAGATTGGAATTGAGTTCCTATAAGGATGGCGAGAGATAATGATGGCGATGTTGTGGATTCTCTATTAAAATATATAAAATATAGAGCAATAAGATTATTGTGTTATTGTATGGAAAAGTGGAGCAAATCCCTGGCAAGAGATAATGATGGCAAGAGATAAAATATAGAATAATAAGATTATTTTGTTATTATTTTATGGAAAAGGTGGAGCAATTAGATTATTGTGTTATTGTTGTATGGGAAAAGTGGAGCAATAAAATTATTTTGTTATTTTCATTTCCCACATTTAATTGAACAAAGATTTTGAATTGATTTAGTACAAAATCTATAGGTCCTAGTGCATGTGAATTTGGTCCTAATAATATATGTGAACAATATGTTAATATTCATGCACTCTATGTGTTTTATTATTATTGAGGCTTAATAGTGCATGTGAATTTGGTCCTAATAATATATGTGAATAATATTTTAATATTCATGCACTCTGTGTGTTATATTATATTATTATTGATGCTTATACACTTCTATTGAACACATATTAAACAATTGTTACCCTCACTTTATTTTAAAATTAGAATTTTTTTATAAATATGTCTTAATACATATATTGGTATATGCAAGAATTAAAATTGATGGCTATACGATCGTACTTATATTTTTTAGTCATAAAATATATATCTTATTATATGTAAAATGATACATTCTAGTGCTAAAATTGATGGACCTATGATCATACTTATACTTTTTAATTATAAAATACATTTTTTTTTTAAAAATGTTATGTACAAAATACATTTTTTGATAAACAATTAAAAAATCTAAAAAATTATAATAAATATATAAACTGTTTTTATTATTTCTTTTGTATATTATAAACTATTTTAGTATTTTAAAGATAACATTATTTTATTTATCATCGAATTAAATTATAAATTTGAATAGTCTATAAAAATATTAAAAACAAATCTTGAAGGGATGTCTAATTTGAACATTTACCAATGACATGTCCCAATTTAATCACAAGTTTTAAACGGCTAATTTCATTAGTTAATTTTTTATTAACTTTTTATATTTTATATTTTTTTTTGATATTTTAATAATATAAATTTTAAATTAAAAATAAATAGTTTTAAATATTTAATTTGAAAAAAATTATATATAAATATTAATATTTTTTTATTTTATTTTTAATAATTTATTTATTTTTTATTAACTTTTTCTAAATGTTAGATCTTTAAATATTTTATATAAATTAATTTCACATTCCATCAATTCTTTACCATGTAATCATAAATCATTGAATCATCAATTTTATATAAATATTATTGTTGTATTGATAGAGATTTTTGGTTTGTAATAAAATTTGTTATTAATACACAAAATTATTTTATACTAATATAAACTTGCTTCTTTAGCCTGGCCAAGCAGTTCCAATTATAGTAAAGCATATTAAATCAATGATAAGAATGTCTAAATCACATGTTAAGATTCATTCTAAGTAGTATGTGATCAAATAGGATGTATATATGACTATCAGAGTCATTTTAGATTTGTTCATTTTAATCCATAAGTATGAAGTTATAAAGCTATGCAATATATATATATATATATATAATTCAAACTGAATCAATGTTATCCATGCTTGGGTAAAGTGTCTCATTTCCAATGACTATAATGAGATATTGCTGTATTTTCTCCGAAGGTTTGTTGAGGGTATTTTAGATTTGGAGGAACTTATGTCTAGTACAATAATTTGCATAAATAAAGTTTATATCAAAGTATAATATTTAAGGATTAAAGTTGGAAATGCATTCTTAACACATGATTTTAAGTTATTAGTATTTGAGGGGTACTATTACTTTCATTTTATATTATTAAATACAATTATATTTTTATGTAGTTAATGACACGTAGGATGTTGATTATTTTATTCTTAATTTAATTGTCATTAAGCTATGGTTTTTATTTTATAAATGGGCCAATGAATAGGGTTTCATTTTTCTTAATTCTAAAGTTTTGTCAATGTTTAAGATGGTCATTTTAGCCCTTATAAGAGGTAGATGTGGTTGCTTACTTGTTACCATGTGAAAATGTCAGACATGTGTTTACTAATGGGCGTGGTTGTCAATATGTTGAAGGTTGGTGGGTACAAGGGGAAATGGGCAAAGTTTTCGTGGGAGGTCAACCAAGCGTTGGAGCATTTCACTTTAAGTAGGAGAGTTTTAAGCCATCGGGAACAACTACAGACTCATTGAAGCTTCAAGGAATGTCAAATATTTTCTGTAAATATCTCCTTGTTCAAATGTTATAATGGTTTGGATGTGACAAAAATGATATTACATCGTCCCCTAGCTCCTACGATATATCCTTGGTTTGCCTTTCGACTGATACATTTGTTGTCACCATTAAAGTTCTTGTTTGCGAATACCTATTAAAACCCTATTGTTTCCTTTAGATAAAATATCCATTTTAAGTTATTGTACACATCTACATGACTGATTTTATGAGTGCCCAATTTTGTCCTATTTCTTTTGAACACTCCAATTTATGTACTAAAATTGTATTTTCTTAAAAAACCATATAACTTTCAAAATAAATTCTTAATTTATGTGCTTAAACACCCATTTGGGTTATTTTATTTTCACCAATTTACAATCACTGCCAGACTTAAATACAATTTGCTTGTCAAGGTCTGTTGTCTAAGTTTATAGTAGTATTCTAGATTGAAACATGGCCCTTTTATGATGGATTTCTTAATTAGGAGGTATTATTTTTTTCATCCCATACTATTAAACACAACTACATTTTTATGTAGCCAATGACAATGCACGGTGGAGGAGGTTGGGAAACCATATGTAAAGATTTTCATAGGATGCTGATTATTTTATTCTTGACCCAGTTGACATTAAGTTGTGGTTTCTTCCTTGAGATTGGGCCAATCAACAAGGTTTCATTTTTTAACCCCATTGTCAATGTTTAAGATGGTCATTTTAGCACATCTAAGAGGTAGACGTGGTCGCTTACAGGCAGTTGTGTAAAAATGTCAGACATGTGTCTGCTAGTGGGCATGGCTATCAATACACTAAAGGTCATTGGACACATGGGGAAATGGGTAGAGTTTTCGTGGGAGTCAACCAAGCATTGGATCATTTCACTCCAAGCATGCAAATTTCAAGTTTTATGGAGAAACCGCAGACTCATTGAAGCTTCAAGGTCCATTAACTATTTTCTATAAATATTTCCTTGTTCAAATGTTAAAATGGTTTGGGTGTGGTAAAAATGATACTGCATCATCCCCTAGCTCCTGTGATGTATCCCTGGTTTGTCTTTGCCTTGTAAATCTATTACCACCGTTAAAAGTCCTGTTTGTGAATACCTGTTGAAACCCTATTCTTTCCCTTGAGTAAAATATCCATTTTGGGTTACTGTATACATCTACATAGCTGAATAATCTAGAAGATCAAATGCAGACTGCCTTATGCCACCTCTATCCATTGTGTTTGAAATTGCAACCATCGAATTTTCTTGCATACAGCTTTCCCATGAACTATAACAATAAATCAATCGCAGATGTTTTCAAACCCAAATATGGCAATGGAATGACGGGGAAAAACCTGTCAACGATTATACCTCAGGTACAATAGCTTTTATGAATGCATTTTCATTTTTCTATGAGCATTTGGCATGCATGTCATCAATAGAACCTGAGCTAAAATTAATCTGGTTCTACTTATGTAGACTTTGAATTTTGGTTGTGTCAACTTCTTTATCTCTCTTGACCTCTCCATTGCATTTACTTTGACCATTGATCTACCTATTTTTGTACTTCAGCTAAGTTGAGTGCCTACATCTTATTTGTAGGGTTAATACATAGTTAATGTTTCTTATTTTTGAGCATTTAATTTCTATTGCAGTGGTTCTCATCTTGTATAGTTTGTTCAAATAACAAAAAATACATTTCAATTTTAACATGTATAGCAGTTTTTAGTTTCAACTGTCTGTGTGTCTTCAATTTGTTCAAATAGCAAACGAAAGAGTAAAATGCTAATACATTCCAATCTACAGATTTTAATTGTTTAACATAATTATATGTGTATGGGATCCATTGTATACAATAGCATTCTCAAATTGAATAAGGAGGTGTTTGGTTGACATAATCTGTAATAATTGAGCATTTGGGTTTTGCATTGTGTGAAACATCCATTTCCTAGAACATTTATTAAGGTACAAATCAGTATAATTGTAATAGCATTAGGAATATTAATTCTCAAAAATGACTAGAATATAGAGGCATATACAAATTCTTAGTGAATAAATTAAATTAACTCTGTCTAAATACTAGGATTTAGAAAATGATTGGCTTGGTTTGTAGAATTCACAAGATTGAGTGCTTATTCAAACTAGATATGAACACCTGTGGCAATGGGGACAATTTGAAGTTTAACAAAGTAGATGCAGAATAGAAGGTCAATTGCATCTTTTGCTCTATAGTAGGTAGATTCTATACAAAGCTTTATAGGTAATTTTTTAATAAAAAACACCTAGAGTGTGCATAGTGCAAATGTATTTTCCAAAAAACATGAAGTACCTAACTTTGCCATTGTAAAGAAATTAAATTAACTATCCAAATACCAAGATTTATAAAATGATTGGATTGGTTTGTAGAATTCACAAGATTGGTGCTTGTTTAAACTAGATATGAACACATGTGGCAATGGGGACAATTTGAAGTTTACCTTGTTTGCAAGTAGATGCAAAATAAAAGGTAAATTGCATCTTCTTCTCCATAGTAGGCAGATTCTATACAAATCTTTCTAGGTAATTTTTTAATAAAAGCATATAATTATAATTGGCAAAAGAGTGCGCATAGTGAAAATGTATTTGCCAAAAAAATAAAGTACCTATTATATTAGAGAATATGAATTTGTTCCAAGCATATATTTTTGAGACACACACATAAAGACATATATAAATAAATAAATAACAACACAATGAAACTATTGTATGTATATACATTTTTTATAAATGCTATTGTGTATACATATTTATATTATTTATTAAAAATAGTATATATATATATATATATAAACAACAACACAATGAAACTATTGTATGTATATACCTTTTTTATAAATGCTATTGTGTGTACATATTTATATTATTTATTGAAAATTATATATATATATATATATATATATATATAATATGTATATACATTTTTATAAATACTATTATGTGTATACATTTATGTTATTATTAAAAATAAAAACTCTATAAATATCTATTCTTGTTATCTTACATTTTTAAACTTCTTGCAGCCTACACTCCTATCTGATCCTATGGTTTAATACATATATGAAATTTTAGTGATGGCCTATCATGCAGGGATTTTGATATATGTAAGGGATGAACCCCCTAATATTTTTAATATAAATGGTAGCTGGGAGTAACATCATAGACTAAGGATTTATTATATTTTTTCTATAGGAGGTTTGGGAGTCAATCCTAGCCAAAGTAATATATTTTAGGGCATATATGCAGTGACATCCCAATGACAAGAATATTTAAGTAGTGGTCACCATACATTGCATCATCTTAATAATAATGTGTACAAAATATTGGTCCCTTCACTGCTAATGTTACAAGATCCAATCATAGATGAAATAATGGTGTAAAATATTCCAAAATATTTATAATTTATTCCCTCATTAGAGAGTAATGTAAAACATTTATATTTTATTATTCGAGCGGCCAAGTTGATTGAACGATACAGGCTTTACAAGACAGGATATAAAGTTTCTGTTTGGAAGGGCCTGGTGTATACTGCATCCACTAATATAGTAGTTGTTGCATCATTGTAGCTAGGATGAGTTGCATCCACTAATATTCCTGGGATCGTAATGCAACTCGAGCTCGGACTGGGACTCGGACTCAGAATGCAAACTGTAACACCCAACCAACCAAGAACCCCATTGCAATTGTACGATGGGATCCAAAGCATGGGTGACATTTGGGTATTTTTAGGCCAAACTAAGCCATTATATGACACAACATGACATTAGATAGAAAAAGTTCTCAGACCTAAATAAACAATAAACAAAATGGTCCCTGCAATTTATAAGTCATTATCTATTGAAACATTTTATGGCAAATAATATGTACATTGTTAACGACTATAACAAAAATGGAAGGATTTATTTGTAGTATCGAGGTTAAAGAATATTTCTATATTTTACGCATATAAACAGAGAAGTAGAGTGATAGAGTGGTCAATGAAAACATACATTATAAAATTGAACACAGACAGCAGCTACTATTTAAGGGTGAAAAAAACCTAAAAATGCCAAAGAGAAATTTGTACGCTAATCCTCACTGGGTAGTAAATAATTAAGATTTGAGTAATTCATAAAGATAGTTTTACTCTTAACGAGGCTGAGGAAGTCATAAGACATCCACTTTCTTGAGGAGAGTATAAAAATATATGCATATTATTTAGGAGTATAACAATATATGTATATTATTAAGTCCATCTTGGAATGTTTTTTTTGTTTTGAATCCAGAACACTAGTAGAGGCAAGTTGTACTAGTTCCTAAAATCAATTTCCTTTATTATATGGATATTTTGGAAAATTTAATGAGTTGTTATTATTTGATTCTTTTTTTTCAAATATTCAATTTTTCTAATGACCACAGATATTTATATATTTTTGAAATAAAAAGTTATGTTTCTTCGTTGTTAATATATTTATATGAATTTTGTAAGAAACATTTTGTTGTTTATTCTATCAACACGAATTGGTTTGAAGTCGTTTTCATTTAAATAGCAAAAAATATGGTTAGTTCTTAATTTCCCTTGTTTCTCCATGTATACACACAATATTTTTCACTTTATTCTTTACTAACACTTTCTCTTGCAATAACTTGTCAATACATTAATTTTCTTAAGTGCACACCTTAAAGGTTCATTGGGAATGTGGTGGGAAAGGTTCATGGTGCATTATGAGAGATGTTGAAATTATATCATGTTATACCATCACTATTCTCAGTTTGATCTCCTCCAAGTCTCTATATGTTTCACTTTCATCTACTTCCTATCTTCATTTGTTGGTTTCTCTATATCATATGGTATCGACCTATCGGACCATTTATTTTGTGTATTTATTTTTCATGTACTATATCAACTAACTTGATAAGTTCAAAGTGTGTTTTATGACATATTCCAACTGTATCAGTTGAGGCAATACTATCAATAAATATTTTAGGGTTTGTTTTGAATATTGGAATTATATATATGGGTCACATTTCAGTCATATCATAATATATCGCATATATATGATTTTTCTTTGCTTGCATTTTTTACCTAAGGAAATATTAATGAGAGTTGGTGTCTTAAAACCTTATTTTAAAGCTATTTTATTGTGGTGTCATTGAAGCTCAATAGAATGAGACATTTGGGAGTTCCTAACTAAAGATATCTAAGTATTCATCCAAACATTTGAGGTCTTAAACCTATAATATTATTTTTTAAATATCCACTTGGGGCTAGGGGGAGATTGAAGCATTGGCAACTTCACCCCAAGATAAGTTTTTATATTCCTTCACTCTTTATTTTATTTACTTATTGGGTTAGGCATTGCTTTGTTCATTTATTTGTGAATATATGTGTGTATCTTTCATTTAGGATTTATCTATACCAAACAAGTTGGTGTAGACATAAGATTTCTTAAACTTTGACATTAGTCACTTTAGATTACTTAAACCCCCATTGGATTACCATTGCACCATACCCATTAATAATCATTATAACCCATAATTTTATTTTTACCCCTTTACAAATAGAGTGTTGGAATAAACACACGGGAGGTAAATAAGAAGAATAATCAAACTTGACAAAAATTTCTTGAAAGAGTAAAATCACGGCTATTTATATTTACAATGAACCAAATTTTATATGATTATAAAGGTATTTTTTCTTATGAGACTCAACTACCTTATGGGTTAACCTGTAAAACAACCAACCTATTTATTTTACTAACACTAACATACTACCGGGTAAGTACATAAAGTTGAGGAACAAAAAGTGGCCTATCTGTGGACATGATTTTCTTAAAATTTCAAAAATCTAAACTTATATAGATAATTTGAGATATCTAAACTCTAAATTTGAAGATGATGTAAGAACATGAAATGTATAATTTCAAGTTTAGTTTACAAAATGCTATTTTTAAAAAAATGGTTAAGTATAACTATGTAAAAAACCTAAAATTTTAAGAGAAATATTTTTTTTCAGAAAACATAGTAGATAGACGACCGTGTTGCACACTATTTTTTTAGTAAAGTTTAATATTATTTGAAACCCTTTGGATAAAATCTTCTAATAGGTCACCTATATTTTTTTATATTTTTTCAATCAATATTTTTTTAATGAATTTTGCAAGTAAATAGATCCTAAAAACTAATAAAGAAATGGATAGTTGTCTGTGTGACGTGCCTAACTACCTCAAAAAAAATGAAAATCATTTTTTTTAATGTATGTAGAATTAGGCCTAATTGGTCACCATATAACTTTTTTTTCACTTAGATCAACAAAAGACAAATTACATGAACATGTATAGGCATGCATGTTTGTGGCATGTAGTGGCCTAAAAAAAGGCATAGTTAGAAATCAACATAGTTTGAAACTTTACATTAGTTCAAAAATTATAAAAAAACATATTTTTGGAAGGTAGAGAGCATTCTCATCATGATGGTATCAAGTTTTTGAATTTTCACATTGAAATTCATAGTGTATTTGGCAATAAAAGTTGAAAGTTATTTATTTTCATACCTTTCAAAACTCAACTGTACATTGATAGTCCAAGCCTTTGGCTCAAGAATCTAAGCCATTCCCAATCCAAAAGGAACATGAATTGAATTCAAATTCAAATACCACGATCACATTAATAACATGATCATATTAATAATGTGATCATGTTACTTAATAATGCAATCACATTAATAACATGATCGCATTACATATTCTCAACACCCTAAAACTTGAATAGGAGCCATTAGGCCTAGTAGTCTTAAGATCAAATATTAGTTGATTAATATTATTATTTGAGACCAATTCTCTTATGAAGAATTGATAACATTGAATGATAATTGGAGATGTATTAACCTATGAATCAATTTATTATTCCTTTGATCCTAATATGGTGTGCAATCAGACCAATAGATATCAAATTGACATGAGATGTACATATTTATTTGGATGGAGCTTGATTGGCCCTAATTATGTATGAAAATAAACTAAATACTTGTTTTTTAATAATGTGGTGTGCACTTAGAGACCCAATTGACATCATATGGACATAATTCCTTTTTCAAACCTCATTTAACCTTGATTGTGTATTGGATTGAATTAAATATTCAATTAGTTTAATATGGTGTGCTATAAAATACCTAATTGACATTATATTAAAGGAATTCATTACACAGGGACCAAATACTCTTAATTATAGATTATACTAAAGAAAATACTTGATTGGTTAAATATGATGTGCAATTAGGAAAAAATATTCAAAATGGATATTAGATGGACACAATTTGTTTCATGGGGTAAGAAATACCTCAATTGATATTCTAGGTAGAAGCAACTAATTACATAGGACTTGGTTGTCCTCAATTGTGTATAGTATTGAAAAAAAAATCAATTGATTTAACATGGTGTAATTAGAGCCCCAAATGACATTAAATGGATGTAATTATTTGATTGGGGATTTAGTGGCCTTAATTGTATATCATATTGAATCTAAATACTCAATTGGTTCAATATGGTGTGCAATCGGGGCTAATGGAACCCAAATGGAACATTATATGGACAAAGTTACTTTCATGGGGCTCAGTTGGCCCTAATTATATATAATATATAACCAAATACATGATTAGTTGGATATAGTTTACAATTGGGGCCAACGAACTTGTAATTGACATTATATGTATTCATTTACTTGCGTGAACCTTGGTTGGACATAATTGCATATTCAACTGAATTAAATACTTGGTTGATTTAATATGTTATGTATTTGGGACCAATAGAGCCCCTTGTTAACAGTAGAAGGATGAAATTTCTTACATAAGGCTTGTTTGGACTAAATTTCATATCATATTAAACCAAATATTTTTTAGTTGAATTTGGTGCATAATCATAATCCCAATTGTTATTAGATGGATGTAATTCCTTATAGAGGGTTCAATTGGCCTTGATTTCATATCATATTGAATCAAACACTCACTTATTTGAATAATGTGTATAATTAGGGTCCTAATTAAAATTATGTTGACACAATTCCTTGGGTAAGCCTCGATTGGCCTCAATTATGTATCATCTGGTACTAAATACTTGATTAGTTCAATATGGTATGCAATCAGGGCCAAGTAAAACTCAATTTCCATTTCGTTGCAGACCATTTTTTATTACAATAAGAATCAGTTATCACCTTAAATTATCTTTGAAATTTTATTTCTGTAATTAATCAACCACCTCTATACTATTATTTATAGTTTTGAATAAGAAGAAATATTTTACTCAAATCTCAATACACAATTGTTTGTTATATTTACCTTTGTATATAAATATAATATAAGAGGATTGTAATTGAGTTCCTAAAAGGGTGTCCAGAGATAATGATGGTGACATTTCAGATTTTCTATTAAAAAATATATGATATATAACAATAAGATTATTGTGTTATTGTACAGAAAAACTGGAGAAAAAATCTAACAAGAAATAATGATAGCGAAATTATGAATTATATATATAAATAAAACAATAAGATTATTGTGTTATTATTTTATAGAAAAGGTGGAATAATAAAAAAATTGTGTTATTATTGTATGGAAAAAGTGGAGCAATAAGATTATTTAGTTATTAATTTATTTATTTTGTTTTCCACATTTTGTCAAATAAGTTAGTGTAGATCCTGCAAATTTTATCAACTTCAAGTAACATTTTTAATCCCACCCACATTTCCATGCAGAAAGCTACAATAAGTTATTATTATGTTATTCACCAATTTTTGGCTTACAATAGGAATCAGTGACAATCTGTCATTATCTCTACTTAAATTTGCAATTCTACTCCAGCAATTAATCAGCCACTTTTATATTATTCATCCTCTTGTTTATAAATATAATATAAGAAGATTGGCATTGAGTTCCTAAAAGGACGGCCTAGAGATAATGATGACAACGTTGCAGATTATCTATTAAAATATATATAATATAAAGCAATAAGATCATTATGATATTCTATTATAATATAGAACAATAAAATTATTGTGTTATTGTATGGAAAAAGTGAAGTAAAAAAGAGCAAAAATCTGATAAGAAATAATAATGATGTTGTTACAAATTATTTATTAAAATATATAATATAATATAAAGTAATATTATTATTGTGTTATTATTGTATGGAAAAGAAGGAGCAATAAAATTATTAAGTCATTAATCTGTTGTTTTCATTTCTCACACTCAATTGAATAGAAAAATATATTTTAAATTGATTTAATATGAGATGTATTAATCTTAATACATATGAATTTGATCTTAATAATACATATAAATAATGTTCCAATATTCATACAATCTATGTATTAATAGATATAAATAATGTTCCAATATTCATGCACTCTATATATTATATTATTATTTATTTTTATGCACTTTCAATAACTGTTACTCTTATTTTATTTTAAAATTAATTTTTTTTTTTATAAATATAGCTTATTACATGTATTGGTACATGTAAACTGCACTAAAATTGATTGTCAAAAATAATATTAAATAAATAATTCTCATTAAAAAAACTGACTTTCCAAATTAACTATCTAATGTAATCCCTAGGTACATACACAAGTATCTTCCCCTTAAAATAAGGTGGTTTGGTTCATAATTTAAATTATAATTTTGAATAATATATAAAAATATTAGAAAGAAATCTTGAAGGGCGATCTAATTTAAACATTTACCAATGATCTGCCCGAATTTAATTACAATTTTTTTGAAAGGCTAATTTTATCAATTGGTAAATTTTTATTTTAGATTTTTATTAATATTTTAACACTAAATTTTAAATTAAAAATAATTATTTTTTCATATTAATTTTGATTAAAGACATTTATATATAAATATCAATTAAAAAAAATTCTTTTTTATTTTTATTTTATTTTTAATAATTAATTTTTTATATTTTAAATTTTCAACATAAAAATGTACTTAATATAAGTTGTTTTTTTTGTGTTTTTTCTTCACATTTATCAATTTTTTGTCATGTGATCATAAATTATTGAATTTATAATTTCATTTATTTAAGGCTATGAAGATATTGAGACTTTTATAGCAATTGTTGTTTATGACCATGAAGATATTAAGACTTTTATAACACATGTTATGATTTTGGGAAAAAAATTCAATTTTTTACATACATGTTATGTTACTTATATATGTATTTCAAAATTAAATATAAAAATAGAAATTAATTTTTATAAAGTATAAATAAAACATATTTATTTATACACCATAATATTCTAAATTGAATATCTAATTTATTATAAAATCATGTAAATTTGTATATATATATATATATATATATATATATATATATATATATATATATATACCCAAAAAAATGTATGTACAATATGAAAGAGGACTTTAACAATTGGGCTTATAAAAATAGTGCACAAGCACTTGTAACATGAGAGTGGACACTAGAATAAGGTTCAATGATCCTAGTTGATACATGTATTTGTTTGATTGATGAGTTTGAAAAAATGAATGTCTTAGGATAGGTGCTTCTTAAAGACCTAAATACTTTATATGTTTCCATAGGGTGTTATTTAGTTTGGAAAGATGGTATTTAAGTTGTCAATTTTTATAAAGGTAAAATTTGCATAAATTGTAATATGTAATTTTTAGGTTGGAAATTCATAAATTTATGGAACAATTCAAATTTAAAATTATAACTTCATTACAAGCACAGTGTTTTATTATTGTATCCTTTATTTTCATAAGTGTAAGGTAGGATATTATATTAATGTATTAATCAATCTTGGAAGTGTTTTGTCTTGTTTATTAGTTAAATAGTGTGAAATGCTTTTCATGAATAGGTATGACTATTTTCTAAAAATTGGTCAAAATGTGGAGCTCATTGATCCAATTTTCTTTCATTTTGATATCTTATGTTATTATAGTAAATCATAACTAACAGTTATTCATATAAACAATAATTGTTTTTAGGTGACTTTCCCAATTTTATACCTGACATTTTAGTAAATACTATCTATGTTCAAGATAAAAAAATTTCTAATTTGAATTATTATTTGAATTTTTTAATCTTAATATTACATTGCAATATATTTTTGATCCAATTAACGATGAGATTATTGCAATATTTGTTATTGATAGCTATACTAAGTCTCAAACAAAATACTTTGAGATAGATGAGACATCTATAAAATTAACACATGTATATACATATAATATAAGCATATGCTTATGACACATGTATTTACATAAAAAATCTTTGATATATAATCATACGTGGATAGAGATTGTTGATTTTTAATGGAATTTGTGCTATTAACACAATTATTTTATACTAATATGAACTTACTTCTATGGCATGGCCAAGTAGTTTCAATTGTAATAAGGCATATTGAATCAATGATAAGAATGTCTAAAGCACATGCTAAAATGCATCAAAGGTATTATGTAGCCAAATAGGATGTATATATGGCTATTAGAGTCCTTTTGGATTTATTCATTTCAACCTATAAATATAGAGTTATAAAGCTATGCAAAAGGAATATTATTGAAATATATTCAAGACACACATTCTTGAATTTAAAAAAATTAAGTCAAACTAAATCAATGTTATTTATGATTGGGAAAAGTTTCAAAAAGTATAATACTTACGAGGACTATAATGAGATAGTGTTTTATCTTCTCTAAGGGCTCGTCAAGGGTATTTTAGATTTTGAGGAACTTATGTATACAATTATTTGCATAAATAAAGTTCATATCCAAATGCAATATTTAAGGAATAAGGATGGAAATGCATTCCTAACTCATGATTTTAATTTCTTAAGGTTTGGGGTAGTAAATCATTAAAGTTGGAAATGCGTTCCTCGCCCATGATTTTTCATGGGTTTGGTGTAGTAAATCATTAATATTTGAGAACTACTTAACAAGACATTATTACTTGGCTGCAAACATAAGAGTACAAAATCTTTGAATTTTAGTCTAATTTTTTAATAGTTTAATTTTTAATAGATAATTAACAAAAAGATAATTTTACTCTTAATAAGGTTGAGGAAGTCATAAAACATCCATTTTTTTTTGAAGATATTATAAAAATATACGTATATTATTTAAGAATATAACAATATAGGGATATTGGTAAGTCCATTTTGGAATGTTTTGTTTTTGTTTTGATTCCAAACTATTAGTAGAGGTAAGTTGTACTAGTTCCTAAAATCAATTATTTTTTTTTACATAGACCTTTTGAAAATTTAATGATTTTTTCTTATTTTTTATTACTTTTAAAATAAGGAAACATCATACAATACTTATTTAGGAAAGAATAAATCTACAATGACTTTTCAATCATAAATCATCAATAATTAAGTGAGGGCTTATATCTTCCAACTATTAGGAGAGAGGTGAGAAGTCTATGTAACAAAAAAACATATCCAAACAAATATATATGCTCCTCATAGATGATTTTAATGATTTGAAAACCAAAACTAAACAAAATAATAATAAAATCCAAGTCAAAACTATTGATATAAAAAAACCCCATGTGCACTTAGAAAATGTAGTTGGCTCCATTTAGACCACATGCCTTGACCATGTAGGATGTTTCCTAGTTAGATGATATGTCATAATGACTAGAATAGCTAAAGTAACCAGAAAAAGCTATACTAGAGTGAGTTATGTAATGTGCCTCTACATTCCTTGTGTGCTTGTGTTTCTACTTTTTATAAGGGCGTACATTTTCAAGATATCCAATACCACCAAAATTATATCAATATGGTTATTTTTTGTCCATGTTAAAATTGGAATATGAGGATCAATCACTCAACTAATTATGAGACCTAGAAGAATGATTACACTTGTGTCAATGTTTATGTTCAAATAATGATTCAAAGAGTATTTCAAAGAATTTTTTAGAGAATACTTCAAAGAATGTTTCTGAAAATGCTTAGTTTTCTCATGTCTCTTCTGTATTTCATTTATGTCTGTCTTTGTGTAGTGAACATCTTCTATAAGTTTATTAGTCTTATGCTTGGTGAATTTTCTCTCATGTTGAGTAAGTAACTTGAACACATATAATAAAATGTTGCATTCTTGGTTTTTTCGCTAAGTTTCAACATTTATACTGATGTAAATAAGCATGTCACCATCTATTTTGCCTCTTGTAGTGTTATATTATTGTTTCAAATTCTTCATCCCAGAGATATTCTTGGATACATATTATACATATTCATTTTTATTTAACTTTTTATTAATGAATTGCATTAAAAATTAATTTTCTTGTATGCATGTTGTTTGCCATACAAATATTTTAATAATTCCCATGCTTTACAAGCATTATTTTTAATAGATTCAATGCGAATGATGACATGTGTAGAACAAGAGAATTTAAACAACATAAGTGTGTTTATCTTATTTTTTAAATTCAACAAGTTTAGTTTGTTTAATAGTAGGTGTGGGTTGGTTTTTGACTAGTTCTCATAAGTCATTGAATACCAGGGTGTTCTCCATATTCATGCTCCAATCCGTATAATTTTTTAGACATAGTCTCCCATTTTTAAAAATGAGACTTATGACTTTGGTCATAATAAGCAAAAAAAAATTAATAGGTGTAATATTGGGGCTTTGTCTTTACCCTCAAGTGACACCGAAGTACAAAGTTTAGATCTTAGACCTATCTATCTTTACATGTAATAGTTGTAATAAAATGCACCCTTATATCTCCAACACTATTAGTTTTCAACTAATTTATAACCACTTTAGAAAGTACAAATGAAATACTCTAAAAAAAAAGGAAAAAACAAAGTTTGACTATAAATTAGTTTGGTGGGTTTTGAACCTTGAACCCTTTTATTGCAAGTATCTTATAGAAGATATAAAGTCAAATCCTCTACAAATACTTTTGAAATATAAAGAGAGAATATTCCATATAATTTTTAGGTTTCCGAGTTTTCAAAATAAAAAATATATATCTGTATGCATTTTTAAAATTATTTACTTATGAGTTTGATTTTTTTGGGGAGTAAAAACTACACATTCACTTTTCTAAGACCCAAATTGAGACAATAAACTTTGTATTGTTCAATCATTAAAAATATATTTTATGCCATCTCAAAAAGTTCCTATGTCATCCATGTGTTGTACTAGGTTATACCACTACATTCAATATGCTTTGGTTTTCTCAAAAAAACATATACATCAATTTTTGAAGGGTTTGAGGCCGTACAACAATCAACATGAGATAAATAATGTTACACAATAAAAATTTTATTGATTCAATATAAACATTGGTCTATAAAAATCCTCCAACCTTAATAAAATGTATTTTAATTGCACATAATTTTTTTATGTGGGCCCACTCACCTTCATGCTCATCTATTTGATAACATGCCTCGAATACCAATGTTGGAATAAACACATGGGATGTAAATGGGAAGAATAATTAAACTTGATAAAAATTTATTGAAAGTTTAAAATCATGATTATTCATATTTACACTGAACCAAAAAATTATAAGCTTACAAATGTAGTTTTTCTTGCAAGACTCAAATATTTTATAGGTTTAACTTGTAAAACAACTAACCTCTTTGTTTTACTAATACTAACATATTAATCTAACTTATTAACAAAGTAATTAATTTTATTATATAATATTTACTTAAATGGGTTGCATTTATGAGATTCATGTTTCATATAAATAAATACAATAAATAAAAAATATTTGGATCAAATGACTCAAAAATGTTACAATTATTATTATTATTATTATTTTTGAGTTTAGTGAGAGCTACATCCTTAAGTCATAGGCTTATGCTTTGGAACACTTTCCTATTGATATTTGAGTTTTAGGTTACCATCCATATATATATATATATATATATATATATATATATATATATATATATATATATAGTCATTAGTCCTTACTCAATCTTCCAAGTATACATAGGCTTTATTTGAAGGCATAGTCCATTTAGAGAAAAAGGATAGTTGCAAGTCATCCTAGTTCATTCATACATTTTATGAACCCAATGAGAATCTCATCTCTATTTTGGTTGGATTAATTTTATATTTATCCCTATAATTTCTCATTAATATTTTCCAAACCATCATTAATCTTTCAGCCTACCTATATCATATAGCCTAATACCTTTATTTGTTTGTCTGTGAATGGTATCAGCGAACACATACCCATTCTATGTTTTTTCAAACTGTATCATCTAGAATGATATAGTTCTATGTGTGCTTCCAACTATAAAAACTGACCCGATACAATTATGTTTTATCAGTTTCAATTTTTGACTATATCAGCTAGCCTGGTTACTTGTTTATTTCATTGATCGATATACATTTATCTTTTGACATATATCATTTGTTATCTTTATATTTTATTTTATTTGGATTCATATAAAATGTGTTATGGTAGTTTTAAAACACATAAGAGTTATTTTTTTCTGACCAAATGGTAGTCAGTTTTATATGTGATGTGGTGTGAGGAGTACTGCCCCAATACTCAAGTCATTAGACAACATAATTCATGAACTTTAGTTTCCATATACCTTATGCTATATTGTAAACTCCTAGAATTCTTTGTTTTAGTCTTTAGGAAACATGCCATCCATTTGATTTTTTAGTGCATGGAAAGCACTTAACCTTAAAAAATTACATTTAATGTACTTAAAAAATGGGATAGTGTGGCCACAAGTACAATGGTATTCTCCAGAGTTAATACATTTTCATCCATATTCAATATATATTACTTTGATCATTATATTTGAGAGCCTAAAAGTCAAACAAATCATTTCTTAGTTTACCTCCCTATCTTTACTTTCACAAATAGTTAAATTTCAGCTTACTTTCCTCATAGACTATATTAACTAACCCAATACCATTTTGTCTTGTAACATTTCATTTTCCTATGTTAATATTTAAGAAGTTTTTTGGTGGTTATCGATACAAATCATAATTAATATTTTTTGGTTTTTGTGCATGTTTGTTTGTTTTTGTATGATTTAGTTCATTATTGTTATTATGTTTTTATGATTATATTAATGTTATGTAATTATGTGAGATAATTATTAGTATCATTATTTTACTATTACGTGATTTTGATGTTGTGATTTAGATAATTGTCTTCTTTTCACTTGTGTTTTATGTAGGTATAGTCTTTGGTGTGGGAGAGAACATCATCAGATATGAGGACCTAGATACAGGCAACGAGCAATAGAGACTCTTATGAATTGGTTTGTGATCATGTTAATTGCATGTTAAGGTGCCTTGTTTCATAAGTTTCATGAGCAATAGAGAGTCTTATGGATTGGTTTGTGATCATGTTAATTGCATGTTTAAGTTGAATTAATTATTGTATGATTAATATTTAAATCATATTCTTAGTTATACAATTGTATAAAATATGTTGACTTTAATGATTAATAGCAGTCATCTCAATTGAATAGAACAACATGTGTACTTATGATTTCAAATGAATAAACATATGCTTAGAATGCTTTATGTTCTTTTTTAACCAATATTTGGAAATTTATATTTGGTAGATGAGTTTTTTGTGAAGCTTCATTGATTTTTTGATTACAAAATCTTTGTATCATAAATATTTAAGTTCACAAGCCAATATATCTTTACGAACTATTTTAATAACTATTATTCAACATATAATTATTGACCTGGTCATAAATCGAAGCGTTCAAGTAAAATTTCTAAAGTTATCATAATATTTAGATTCCTTTGCTGTAAACATTGATATGCCATTGGTACATGGTAAAATATTAAAACCCATATATTTTGCCATTGGTGTATAGTTAAAAATTAAAACCCACAGATTGTGTCATGCTTGAGGCCATGACAAGATATTCATCCGCCACCTATACAGTTACATCTCTTAAATAATTGCATTAAGCCAAGCTATGTGATTAAGTCTTCTAGATGTTAATAAGATAACATGGTAAATGAGATTAAAAAACAATAATGAATTTATAAGGCTATAATTTTCAAATCATAAACAAAAGGTTGAGTTAGTGGAAACATGGTGTATCACGTCATTAGCACCACGTGATTATTAAGCGAGATGTTGGAAATGTGGTTGTTATCGAATATAATTTCTCCACCAACAACCTTCTTTGACCAAGAACTCTTCTAGATTTTGAAAAGATAAAAACAAGTTTGAAAAACCAAAGAGAGAATACCAAGAACTCTGCCCAGCTTTAAAATTTTTAGCCAAAATTCCATAAATATCATCAGCTGAAAATTATGGATAAAAATATCAGCAGTCATTGTGAAGGTTTTGAGAGGTAAAGACTGAGCAAGTGTAGATGATATGCATCAGACAGAGGTTGGTTTGTTATTTACCTTATGATTTTTTTAAACATTAGGTTATGTTTGAGTTCATGAAGTCATTAAATACATTCCTCTTTTTTATGTCTTTATCTTCCTTAAATAGTTATTATTTTTATTATCCTTAAATGGTTAGAAGAAGCAGCTCTACTCAAAGTTTAAGATTCAGAATACTGGTAATTCTTGGTCTGCATTTGCTATATTACCTCTGAGTTTCTTGTGTGATGGAATTAAGCCAACTTGACACTGCCAAATTATTGTGCAATAGTTTTTACATCTTCATGACTTGAATACTGATTTGATTTTCTTATGAAATTATGAATCAACTGTGATTTGTGGATTGAAATATTAAGAACATGAGGATAAATTTGGTTAAAAGGATAGGGACTTGCTCAAAAGTTTTTAATTAAATTTTATTTTAAAATTTTCAATTAGAGCATGAAAAAATTGAATATTCTAATTTCTTTCTTTTAATATAGAATAATTAGATGTACATTTTAGCAATTCAATCTTGAATTTTTTTTATTTTGAAAACTATGTTGCAAGAAACGGAAACGAGGAAACATGACTGCAACGTTAACGTAACAAGAAGCGTCCTTATAAAAAAATATATACATTTTTTTAAAATATTTTAAAATATAAAATCAAATATTTTTAATTTAATTATACAAATAGACATCCTACAATTACAAATATATACAGTTAGTTGTTCAACATTACTTTTTAAATATTAAAATAAATTGTAAAAGAAAAAAATATTAAAATATATATAATTATTATAATATTTTATAATATTTAAGATATACCTAAAATTTTATATTTCATTTAATATAATATTTTAAAAAAAAATCTATACATTTAAAAATAATAAATTATCTTTATTAATTAAAGTAAAATTTTAAATTATAAACTCTATTTAATAATAAAATTCTAAAATATTAAATAAACTCTATTTGATAATAAAGTTTTAAAATATTAATAAGCCTCTTTGAAAGATGGCACTGTTTAACTTCACAAATATTCATTTCAGCACATACAGTAATTTTAAAGCAAATGTTTGTTGGATAACGAGACTGTTCACATTGTTTAGGCATTGCAGTTCCAAAGAAATGGAAAAACACTGTTAAAAACTGGGTTGCCATCACGTTTCTATTTCTTCACGTTTTAACGCGAAATGAGCCTCTCCCATCACGTTTCTTGCAACAGGACTTAAAAGTAAGATCATAAAAATAGAACTTACATCAAATCCAATGGATTTCTGATCTGAGTTAAAGTAATATGCCATGGGAATAACAATTTGAAGTATCCAAGTAAATTTTGAAGAAATTTTTAACATGTGTAAATATGGTTTGTGTGGATATTGATGTATGTATTTTAGTGTACATTTTAATGTTTCTAATTTAATATAGATCTAAGTTGTTTATTAGTAATTTCTAAATTATTATTACCATTAAGCAAGAGGAATCACAAATGAGTCAAGCATAGCATTAAGTTTATTCCTTAATACTCCAAACCTTATTAAATAGAGAGGATAAATAGATTACTGTTATAACAAGGGGCACGAAGTGCTAAGTCCATACGAGGCAGTTTGTAGAGTGCCTATTGTATGCATTGGAAATAAATTTACAGGTTATTTGTTAATGTCTCTACTTCGTTAAAGCTTCAATTCCAAAATATTATTTAATTGCTTTATGAAGAAGAGAAAGGAAGAGGAGAAGATACATACTATCCATTTTTCCTTATTTTTGAGAAACTCAGCAGTCAGGTTCGCCATTGATGAGAACAACCTATGTTTTGGTCTCAAGAAAAACAACTTAATGATGTTTGAATAGAGTACAACACTGTGGAGCACCCTCATCCTGTGGTAGTATCAGAAGCATTAGACAGACTATCAATTTGAAGAATATCTCATCCGATTTGGTTATTTGAGCTAGAAATCCCAATGCATTCTTGCAGAGTGTGTGCACTTGTTGACCACATAAATCCAAGTTCCCCAAAAACCTAGAATTAGAAGTAGATTAAATAGGTTATGTCACTGTAGATTATACATCAATGTGTTTGTTTCAATGATGCAAATGGCAAATGCCTGCACAAGATAACAAGAATGTGCTGCTCATGAATCATTTCCAAATCCTTGCAACACTCCAGTTTTGGGGGGATTTTGCCTGTCAAAAAATTTGATGATAGATTTGTGAAGGAAAATTTATCATTCTCTAGATACCTATTTCAATGATGTATGTTAGTATAATTTAGAGTGTAATAACAACTATAACAAATATAAATATTAAAAAATTTATGCAATCAATAAAATATGCAAAATAACTTGATATTATGTTTAATAAAAAACTCAAAAAATTGTTGGAAATTTTCAGAGCCATGGAATATTAAATTCAACTTCGATGGAGTTTCGAAGAAAAATCTAGGTATCACAGAGTTGCTTGGGATATTTGATGACTTCCTCATGGAAAAAAGTGGTATGGGCATTATTGAATTTTTTTTTTTTTGTTAAAGTATTGCTTTGTGTGAAGGCAAAGAAGCCTAGAAAACTATTTTGCATCACTACATTTCTTCTAGCTACATTTAGTTAGAAAAATATTAGGTTTCAGACCTTAATTGTTATGGAATGCAAAAAAAAGAAAGACTTGTTCGGTTTTGAAAGGAGGTGGTTTTCAACAAGGAATCAGATGGGGAGTAGAGATATCCTAGGATGGGGAGAGAATAGAAAAAGAACTTGCCCAGGCCTATTACGGAGCTTATATCACGCTGAAGGGCAAAGATATTGTTCCTGGTAGAAACTTCCCCAACAAGCCAAAAATAGAAAGAGATTCAAATTTTTAGAGTCAGTTTAGATTGCAACAAGTAGCTGAGAGGATGAAGGAGCCTTCCTATGATGGTAAACTATAGAGGTGGAGAAATGTTAATTTAAATCCTAACCTTCTAATATATGGATATGAGGCTATACTTCATGGACAAAACCCCATCATGGATAAGCAACATCTTTTTGACAAACAACTAACTCGTAGTGATGCCAGTGATAGCCACAGGTTGCTCATCTCAAAAGGCCATGCTGAACATTACTTTCCTAAGGATAAGGTACATAGTTTTCTTATATTTGTGGATATGAACGGTAGAGAATGGTAGTTCAGATTTTCATTTGGAGCAACAACGATAGTTATGTACTTGTAGAATTTTTAAATAAAATTAAATCATAGCCAAAAATATGGCATTGATTATGAAGAGACATTTGCACCAGTAGCAAGACAAGAGACCATTAGAATGCTAAATTCATTAGCAACTCAAAAGAATTGGATCATCCATCATATGGATGTGAAAAGTGCCTTCTTGAATGGGTACTTAGAAGAAGAAGTATTTTTTATTTTGCAACTCTTATCTCTTCTGTATTATGAATATTGCATATATTTGGCTATGATTTAATTTTATTTAAAAATTCTACATTTGGTATCAGAGCAGGTATTTTTCTTTTGGGTTAAAGATTTAGTAGTTGGAATTTTGCCAAAAAATTTATCATTTCAAATTCTAACTCCTTGCCCATTCCAGAATTTGATGGAAATGAGTATGATTATTGGTGTATCAAAATGATGACTTTTTTGATAGGAAAAGATTTGTGGGAGATTATTGAATCAGGTTGTGCAGAGCCAGCTAATTGGAATGCCCTCACAACAAATGATAAAATAGCTAAGAAGGAGGCTAAGAAGAAGAATGCTCAAGCCTTGTTTCATATTCAAATAGCTCTAGATAAGAGCCTATTTCCATGAATTGCAGGAGCAAAGATAGTAGAGGATGCTTAGAAGACTCTAAAAGAAGCTTACCAAGGTAGTGATCAAGTCAAAGTTGTCAAGTTACAGACATTTAAGAGAGAATTTGAGAATTTAAAGATGCAAGAAGCTGAAAGTGTGAGTACCTATTGTGTCAGAGTAAAAGATGTGGTCAATAAGATGGCTACACTTGGTGAAATTGTGAACAATGAGGTTGTGATCAAAAAGGTGTTGAGGACTCTCATACCAAGGTGGAACCATGTTGCCATAATCATAGAAGAAAGCAAAAATTTGTCTACCCTTCAATTTGATCATCTAGTTGGATCTTTGATGTCTCATGAAGAAAGATTGAGAGATTCATTTGGAGAAAGTGATGAGAAAGCTTTTTCCTCCAAATTACAAATCACAAAGAATGAAGATGCCAATAGTAGCATCAAAAGTAATCAAGCCCAAGGTAGAGGTCAAAATTAGAATTACTCAAGAGGAAATAGAGGCAGAGGTGGTTTCAGAGGAAGAGGTAGAGGCCGATTTGATAAAAGAAATATCCAGTGTTATCATTGTAACAGGTATGGCCACTTTCATTATGAGTGTAGATTAAAAGAAGGTAATAATGGTAAAAGCATTCATTATGCTCAAGAAGGTGATGAGAATCATCCAGATAATTTATTTTTATCTTATGACAAAGCTGAAAATATTTCTAAAGATGTTTGGTATTTAGATTCAGGATGTTTTAACCACATGTCAGGGAATGAAAAAAAAAATTCTATAATGGATGAATGTTTTAAATCCAAGATCAAAATTGGTGATGATAAATCATTGGAGGTTGCTGCAAAAGGAGCTATGGAAGTCCATACAAAAGAAGGTATGAAGAGTGTTAAAGACATTTATTACACTCCAAATTTAAAGCATAATTTGTTGAGTGTTGGACAATTATGTGAGAAGAATTATAAAGTTGTATTTGAAAATCAACAATATATAATTTATGATAAGAATCAAGAAAATAGGGTGGTAACAGTTGTGCCTATGACAAAGAATAAGATGTTTCCATTGAAGTTTGGTGAACATAACAAGAACCTTGTCAATATGGCATATGAGGATACAAGTTGGTTGTGGCATCTCAGGTATGGGCATTTAAATTTTCATAGTTTGAATATTCTAACATCAAAAGCATTAGTTTCTAGTTTACCTAAGGTTGAAGACCACAAGGAAGTTTGTGAAGTATGTGCTAAAGGAAAACATGCAAGAGAGAAATTTCCAAAAGGCAATGCATGGAGGGTCCATTATCCACTCCAGTTAGTTCATTCAGACATTTGTGGTCCTATGCAGACAAAGAGTTTGGGTAAGTCATCATATTTCATTACTTTTATTGATGATTACTCATGACAGTGTTGAGACATTCAAGAGGTTTAGAGCCCTTGTAGAAAATGACAAAGGGTGAAAAATCAAATGCTTAAGGACTGATCATGGAGGATAATTTTGTTCAAAAGCCTTTCAAGGTTATTTTGATATGCATGGCATTAGAAGACAACTCACCACTGCATACACACCTCAACAAAATGGTGTAGCTGAAAGGAAGAATCGTATAGTGGTGGGGATGGCACAAAGCATGCTACAAACAAAGGGATTAAGTAATTCTTTTTGGGGAGATGCAGTTTCTATAGCAGTATATATTCTCAATCAGAGTCCCACTAGTGCACTTGATAGGATGACTCCGTATGAAGCCTGGTATGAGAAAAAGCCAAATGTTAATTATTTCAAAGTTTTTGGTTGCTTAGCCTATGTTCATGTTTCTAATCAAAAGAGGCAAAAGTTAGATCCCAAAAGTGATTCATGTATTTTTGTTGGATATAGTGAGGAAAGTAAGGCTTACAGGTTATATAATCCTCTCACTAATAAGCTTATTGTGTCGAGAGATGTGATTTTTTATGAAGGGGGAGTTTATGGTCATCAAAAAGGCCATATGGAGAAGTCAAAATCTATTTTAAATGAATTTATGATGGATGATATTGATCATGGGCAGCCCAATTATAGTACTTACAAGAAGATGGAGAATATTTGTCAAGGATTTGGATTTTAAAGAAGGGGATATCGTTTGCTTTTCTAGTGATAGTAACATGCCAACTTACAAATTTTACTTTTCAATTGATATCCATAAAACAAATGGGAGCAATAGAGGTTTACAAAATTAGTCTACTTCTTTTTCAATATTGAACAAGCAAGGGGATCTAATGCAATACCCATTTCAATGAAATTGCCGAAGTATCATTTCTTTAAAGGCAATGATACAAATCACATGAATCACTCTTCCCCTCAATAAAACAACAATTTTTCAAATGGATCTGTGCAACTTCGGAAAAGAAAAGCTACAGAGGAGGATAATGAAAAAAAAATCAATCAAAACTTTAGAGCTATTTGATGATTGTCCAAATAATTATAAAGCAAATGAGTTATTGATATCTCAATGTCAAGAGAAAATCAAAGCAGATGATTAGAATATAGACCACATAAATAATTCATTCCATCAGGAAACCAATGATATTTTTGATGGGTTTGTGTAACTTGAAGGAAAAGGGAATGAAATTCATCCGAAAACTGAAAAATAATAGCTTGAAGTTGAAAATGATCCAAAAGAAAAAAGAGATGAAGTGAAAGAGAAAGGTCTCACATAAGCTTTAGTCTTTGTAGATGACCGATAGAAGGAGGGATTCACCCTTTTTTTAGTGACATTAAAAGCCACATGTGACTAAGGCAAAATATAGTGGGGGTTTAATTTTAGTCATTTGGTGTAGAGTCAAAAAATTTATTACTGTATAAATAAAAAATGTATCAAATATCTATGCATAGTATCAAAAGGTTGGATAGTTTTCCAAGGCATGCAGGAATTTCCCCTTCTAGGTAGTTATGGCATAAAGGGATATCAGGGTGAGAGTTCATCTCTTATCAGTCATAACCAAATTCACAAATCAAAGTGCCATATGGTTATGTTTAGTATTTTGACTTGTCCTAGTCCTAAACCATTATTGTTATTACTAGTGGTGAGTAACATTCACCATCCTCCATTTAGCCCATTCAAAATTATGTCTTGTAGTGTCCCATCCACTAACTAATATTTTTCTATTGCCATGAGAGAATTAGGAGCCTTATTTCCTGTAAGGAGCTTCATTTAAAACTATTTCCATTCCCTAAACCAGAGGTGTGTGATTCTTCTCCTTAAACACCTGTATATGACCTTTATCTCCACAGATCATAATCCTGGATTGCATGCGAGAATAAATAATTGAGACTTATCTAGAGATGCCAATAAGTATTTTATGAAATCTTTGAAAGACAATTTCATTTTATTTTTAGCATTCTGCTGAAATGAGTGAATATTTTGTGAAGGCATAGGAAATTTTTTGCCATCTAAAGAACCAATCTAAATATCACTCCATGAACACTAATCAATAATTGGCAAGGATATTTGCACATTTATTGATCTTTTGGAAAATAACTCTATACAACCTACGTGGATTGAATTTAGTATAGAAAAAAATGTACCGTTAACTCTAGAATTTTATAAAAATCCCAGTCAACTATGGAAGAATCTATAGTTAATCTTACCATACAATTCTGCAATTTTGGATATCTATAAATCACAGCACTACATTTTTTGGGTGGGAATATATGGTAGCTATTCAAATCTAGGCTTTGTTTTCAAGTAGAGATTTAAGTCTCGATTTTACCTTTCTTTATTTGATTGAAGAGTCCAAAAAACACCTTTTAAATGTTTGTAAACCAAAACTAAAAACACTTTGCAAATGTAAAGACCTATTCAAAAAAGCAATGATATACTCATAGTGGGGTCTCTTATGGCCCTAGTTATGAGGAAGAGCATTATTATAATGGAAAATAACAATCTATCATGTTTGAAGATATCCCAAGGATCTTAGGATCTGAACATGCTTATTATTAAAAATAACCTATAGAGGACAAAGATGAATATCTCCTCAGGTTAATTGAATTAAGAACTAGGTTACCACCTAATTTCCCAATGGAATAATTGCAAATTCTTCTTCAAGTAGCGGAGTAATAACTAAATCAACCTCTCACTTGTGTCACAAAATCTAATGTTGCTTCTACTAGCAAAGGAAAATAACTACTTATGGAGTCCTCTCCAACTGATCAAGATCTTGATACCAAGATCCAAAAAATCAATCAATGGTACATTGACCAACTTGTTATAGACCTAATAACTTCTTCAGTTATGACTTCAATCAATAATACTACTTTTAGGGAGAAAGAACAACTGATATACCAAATGCAACAAGCCTTAGTTGATCTTACATCTATGATAGACCTAGGGGATTCTCCTAAATAGAAAAAACCTATAGAGGTTTTGCATCAAGTTCCAATTGATATGGAACACACTTTTTTCAACCATCAAGAGACTCTTGCCTATACACAATAACAAGTTGATAAGGAATCCTCATATATTATGGGTATTTTACAAAACACTTTAGTGAGTTCATCCCAATGCAACAAGTTCCCATTTCAAACTAGTAATGACAATGTCCATTGGTGAACCAACAATAAGTACCCCAAAGTCAATATATTTCCTATAGTTCACAACAATATATTTTGAAGAATCAATATCAAGCACTTGGAATCAACAACATAATCAATTAAACCAAAAACATCAGACCTACTCAAATCCAAGAGTAAATCAAAACCAAAATTGTAGATAAAGGGTTCATATCCCTAATAAGACCATGTCGGGGGACTACAATCCTACACAACAAAATTATATTCCAATAAAAAATGCACCAAACATGCAAGAGTGAAATTCAATGAAATAAATAGTCTTTAGGCTTGAGATAGGCAATAAAATTAAAAAATACAAGTTTGATGAGATATGCCCTTATCCATTTTACTTAAGCATTCTTCAGGTCCCATTTACATCTCATTTTGAGGCACCCAAGTTTGATAAATACAAAGGGAAAGGTGACCCTCATGAACACATTCAAGCCTTTTTTATGTTCTACCAAGAGGTAGCCTACAATAGTGTTTATTTCCTCCACTTATTTCCACATAGTTTGGCTGGACAAGCTCTAAATTGGATCCTCAAATTACCTAAGGGATCGATGATAGATTGTAACAATCTATTAGATAAATTTTTCAACCATTTCTCTTATAATATTTATTGTCCAAATCAACTCTCACATGCCACATGGATAAATGGGTCATGCTCTTAAGTGAATTTGATGTTGAGTAATAGAATAAAAAAACTATTAAGGGGTAAGTCATCATAGATCAAATTGATGAAGCTCCTATTATTGATAATCAACCACTCACATTTGATTTACTAGATGATTCTATCATGACAATAGAAGTAGCTAGTCAACATGAATAATGGAAGTTATACGTTGAGTGTAGCTAGCCGTAGTAAATCATTGCAATTGGGGAAAACACCACAATAGCTATCATTGGTAACTATGACTCATTAAAATTTTAGAACTCATTTCTCCTACTGAAGACATGCAAACTGCATCACTCAGGTGCATAGTGCTAGTTTTGATAGAGCACCAGTAGAAATTTATAGGTGGATCATCGCTCCTTAGAATGGCAGTCCAGAATGATAGCTTGCCTCGAATCATGTGAGACCTTCCATAACATGTAAATGAAACCCATCAATCACAACAAAGTATAAATAATATTATATTTTACGTATAAATAGATGGAGGTGTCCATAGATTATAAAAATGGTATATTAATTATAAAGAGGCCTTCAAGTGGTGATATAAGCCATGTAAATATTATGAGCCTAATTAATGGGGAGCATTAAATCTCCATCCTTACCCTACCACTAAATCTCTATGACCACGTAAATATTATGAGCCTAATTAATGGGGAGCATTAAAGCTCCATCCTTACCCTATCACTGAATCTCCATGGTAGTCTAGTTCTTCAAAATATTTAAACAGTATGTGTGTATTTTATGGATATCCAATTCATCAATGCTAGCTATTGGATAAGGTGTATTATTTTATTGATAATTACTATGTTTTGGAATATGTTTTAGATTAATAAGTGTTTACATGAAAAATATGAAGCATTTATCCATACCATCATTAGAACATTAGCATTCTATGAAAAATGTCTATTAAGCATATGTTGAGAGAATTTAACCTTACTTCTATGATTATAAGTGTTCACAATTAAAATACTTCTAATCGGTGGTTATATTATGTTTTGGTTAGTGTAAAATTGGAGGATGTGAAGTAGTTTTATTTATCATTTAAATAATATGAAATGAATAATTATCATTAATATTAGTATATTATGGTACAAAATACAAATACATATCTACTAAAATAGAGATATTGATGCAATATGTTAAATACTTAGAGAGATAAAGTGAAATGATGATATTAAGACTTGATAAATTTTAAGAAATATTGAGAACTATGATATAATGTGGTGTTGTGACCTTAATGTGTAAAATTGATAAATGTAACATTGAAACATTAATGAGGAAATAATATAATGTTGGCACATCATAATTGGACTATGTTGAGACATGACAATGAAACCATAATAAGGTAATGAAAAAGTGAAATTTTGAAATAATGAAATAATGAAACCTTGTGATAGTGTTGTCATATGTCAAAAAAATATAATAAAAGGTTAATTTCACATTAGGTAAAACCTTTGCTCAAAGGTGTTTTGTCTTATAAACTATAAAGTCTTAAACAATCTTAATTATATAATTCTAGATGTAATCCTTTCATAGTATGTTTTCCTCATCACCTAAAGTCTTATTGCATATGGAATACATTTTGTTGAACCTAGGAATAGGTAATCACCTAGACTATAATGACTTATTTAAACATCATTATATTTAAAACCATCTCCAGAGGCTTGATGGCATCATCAAATTTTTTTAAAACATATTGTTGACATTGTGAAAATATACATATTGATCAGATTGTGGATCTTATTTTTTTCAACTACTAGATTAGTTTGCATTCCTATAAGTATATTATGCAACTTTGTTGATGATATAACATTACTTGTAAATTATATCAATTATTTTTCCTTATTTTTATGATAAAAAGTTAAGAATATTTTAGAATAGTTGTAAATCAGGAAAATCCACTTAATTTTGAGGTCTTTTGTGTGGAACAAAAGATACAAGTAGAAAACTAGTAAAATTAAACCCATCGTACTTGAAATATATTATTATTATGTAGTAATTAGTAATCCCATCAAGTAGCATTCACAAAATTTTGTTTTGAAATTAAACATAATAAATGGCTTAATTTGGGAAATTGTCCTTGGTCACATTATCTAATGATACACATTAAATATTATGCAATCAAAAAGGATGTTATTTATTAAGTTCTTGATGATTCAAGATGTGATTATTAAGATTAGGTTTGACACTTAAGTTTCATAAGATATTGTGAATATTTTATTTTATGTCAACCATTGTATGATATCTTTCAATAATGAATTACATTATAAATATGATCCATTTATGGGGAACATTATCACCCATGCATTATGCTTGGTTTGGATTCATTTCACAAACATGTTTGTGAAATTACTAAACCTATGATCATAGAAAATGTTAATGAACATTTATATGATTGATAAAGTTTATAAGATTATCCATTTTGGATATTATCATTAGGGGATAAAATTATATAAGTAATTTTGGAATATGATAAATTTTTATATATTGTTTGGGTTTGGTGATCCCTTATTAAACCTGATTATTGATTGTGCATATTTTTGTCCATATTATTTTATAACAACCTTTGTATGATATCTTTTGCAAATGAATTGTGTTAGTGGTATGATCCATTTATGGGGAACATTATCACCCATGCACTATGCTTGGTTTGGATTTGTTTTATAGATGTGTTTGTAAAAGTCCTAAACCTATGATCATAGGCAATTATTTTCAACATTTATATGATTAATAAACTTCAAAATATGATCCATTTTAAATACATCATTATGGAATAAAATTATATAAGCAATCTTAGAAAATGATAAATTGTTATGTCATGTTTGAGGTTCATGATTCCTTAGTAAACATGATTATTAATTGTGGATATTTATGCCATTTAGGGATAATAAAGTATTATATAAAATACCTTAAGCCTATAGGAAACCTTGTCGATACTAAACTACATAGAAATAAAAACACTTTTGGAACCATGTATCTTATGATGAAATATAGTGATAGTCTCTAGATTTTATCCTTAGGTTACACCTTAGTTTAGTCATGGGCTTCATGCATGGTACATGTAGACTCTTTTCCTTGATAGCTTTATACTTAATAAATATGATTAGATTCATACCACCTTATGATTTGTGGGTTAGGATAATATGAAAGGATTGACTAACCAAAGAATTGGGTTGAAGTTTTTGAAGAAGCCATTAATATCAATAGATATTATAGTAGGAATGAATATGCCAAACTATTATATTGTGTAGAGTAGTGTGTCAATCTATTTTACTTCATGGACTAGTATCTCAAACTATTTTACTACATGGAGTGGTATGCCAAACTATTTTACTACATGGAGAAGCATGCCAAACTATTCTACTCTATGGAGTGGCATGCTAAATTTCAACCATCTAATATTATCTCTACCCTTTTTATTGTCTATATATAGCACTTTCATATATGGGAATGGCCCCTCTCAGTGGATGAGAGGAGTGTGTGGGATCCAAAAGACTCTGTGGTTAGAGTAAAAGCTATCTAATAATGTTCTCCCTCTTTTTTTCTATTTGGTCTTTAGAAACAACAATGGAATACAAAACTCTAATGGATCTCTTTTTCAATACTCATTCACACATATTAGACAAACAACAATACTTATTGAGTATTGCATTTATTATTCAAGAAGAATAAATCATTAGATTGCAATAATGTTGTGAACACTTTATTCTCTTATTTTTATATGATCATTTTATGTTTTGTACATTATTCAATGATAAAATTTGGATTAGTAAAATATGATTATTGAATTGTATACTAAGATATTATTTAATGTGTATTTGTAATTAAGAAAAAATGTATCTCTAGTTACTATTTGTAAAATTTTCTATAGTCACTATTTGTAAAATTTTCTTAAGTTATTATTATGGGCGTAATTTTGTATTATGAATCTATCAGCTTTTATACAATTCATGATAGAAGTACACTAAATTATAATTTAATGCATAATTGTATTTTAGCATGTAATCTGATTTTAGTATGTATACATGTAATAGAGCTTATAGTGATGGAAATTGAATGAATGAATAATGATTTCATAGATGATCATTATTTTAAGTACATGGTAGTATTATGATCATCCTTATAATTTAATCTTGATCTAGTGTTTGTGTTCTATCAACACTTACTAAACTTATTGGGTAATATAAGGAAGGATCAATAATAAACCCTTCACTATGATAAAAATAAAAAGATCAATCCATTTTTATGGTACTTGACCGAAGGGCTCTTACACGTGTTGTGTGTGAATTACATTAGCCACCCCAATATAACTATGTGTATTTTCCAAATTACATCAGCTAATATGATATAGATTTGTGTGTCTCACTGAGTACATGGCTAGCCTGATATAGTATAATATTACCCCCTTCCTATCATATGTATAGACCAACCAGATATAGTTATTTTCTATAATTATATTGTACCAGCTAGCCTGATATAGTCTAATGTTTACAATTTTAATCCCCAACTATAATGTCTTGGTTGTTACAGTATAATTTTAAAATTATTTTTTAATTAACTACACTGACCAACCCATTATAATTAATATTTTATCTTCCACTATGGAGTATATTTTTATCAATCCAAATAAAAAACCCATTTGGAATACATGAAACCGACCAATTCTCATTAAATACCTAAAACTCATGTTCCTTATAACTTTTCTATGACTCAAGAATAAAATCCTAGCAATTTTCATGTGGCTTCAACTAGATCTAAAAGCTATAAGCCACTTTAAAACCCTAACACTATTAGATGAGGTCATTTAACCCAATATCATTAGGTGGAAGATGAATGTGATATTGAGTATACCAACAATAATTTACTTACATGAAGAACTCGATCATAAGGGAAAGGAACCTAAAGTGATCTATCACCTCATGATGACATCCCATATGGAAAATCCTATTTCCCTTGTTCCTAATTTTTTTTACTAGACTTGGGGAAAGTCAATATGTAACTTGTTAATTTCCCTCTTTGTCTACCATGCCTAGTATCACTACTAACATGGTAGGCATTTATTTTAGTGTGTCTACCTAAAGTACCACACTAACACCAAAATTAATACCACCTCTATTGAATCCCAACAAGATACTTAATTTTTCACCACTAATCAAAATTCTTCTAACCCTCATCGAATCATGTTACAATCAATGAGTCAAATGGCTAAGTTTCAAGCCAATAATAAATCCTAGATGATGCGACCATAAAACTAAATTTTTAAAATGTAAAATCACCCTAAACAAATTTATCCGGAATTTACAAATCCAAATTCCCCTGACCACCCCCTCCCCCTAAATGTATACTCATGTTAATCTCATTTTATAACTACCACTTTAAAATAAAACTATCAAACATATTTATAATGAACCATGGGCCCTTCAAATTGAAAACATCGACATAGGTGGAATCACTCCTTAAATCACCTATAATAGATTCATTAATCTTGATTCATGCTTGAAATCCTTTGGAAACCTCTATAAATAATCTAACTCCATCTCTAGTTTGGAAGATTTATTTAACACATTGGTTTAGGAGTTTCAATATAATGACTTACTAAAAAATAGTTTAGCCCACTTCATCAATATCAATCAAGTGGATAATGAGACTACCCAAGCCTTCATAAAGCATTCAAAAGCATTTGAAAACAAATTTTAGCATAAAATTTTGAAAGATAATATCTTTTGCTTGTTTACTAATAAACTTAATCCAAAACTACAATATAGAGTCACAATTCTCTCTTCAAAATCATTGTAATAATCCCTTTACCAAACTAAATCCTAAGAATTCCTCTTAACATAATTTGAGTCTTCCCAACCTCAACCTAGAACTCATGTGCTTATGAAGTATTAATCAAATTCTAACAATGATGGCATCTTAGACACATACAATTCCAAAAGAACCATCAAAACTATTTTACTAAAAATATTTAATGAAGTGACCCAATCCCAACCTATCAAAAATAAGTACCTTCTAACCTCCTCTTTTTTATTCACAAGCTAGTAATTGTGAAATTCACAAGCTTCTTTCCCTAGTTGAGATTATGAAGCATCTTCTTAAACCCTCATCTATTGAGTTTAACACTTCCTACCCTATTCTCAATGGTATGTTCCTCAAAAAAATTCATAGTTCCATGCAAATTAGGGACACTACCATGATACTTGCAAACAATGTAAACACCTAGATTTCATATTCTTAGTTGGGGCTAACTTCAATCATGAAACTATGATTTGAGAATGACATAAAACTTATGACAAGGTAGACAAAGCTCATGAATCCAAATTAAAGTGTGATAAACTTAACCAAATTAATGTTCACCTTATTATTTAATCTAATCTAATTCTTGTAGAGATGGATTACAAAGATGGTTAGATCAAGCATCAGTAGTGAAAAACACAAGAATTACATAAATAACTAACAATCTAGGCCAATCTATTCAACAAGGTTTGCAAATGACAATAAAGATCAAATGAAAGAAAGAAAAGAAAAATTACCTTACCTTGAGAATCCCACCATCCAAATTCAGATCCAAGTGTGTTTTTCCCTTGATTTGGTGTTCAAGTCTTCAATAATGGTGCAAGGCCAAACTCATCACCATCTCAAAAACACCAACTATAATCTAGGATCATGATATGGAATCACTAATATGCCTATCAAATGAAGTTATCCTATCAAAAATAACACATAATTATCAACACAAAGGAAAGTTATAGAGAGAATCTTAAATTATAATTTGACATAATTTACACTTAAAAATTTGAGTGAGAGGCCTTCTATTTATAGATTTTTTAAATTGATCAGGATCAAACATGACCTTCCATTTCAAGATCAAGATGTGTGGCCATGGATTAATCCAATTATGTAAATAAAGTCCATAAATATCCTCATAATTATTTGGGAATAAGGGGCATTAAAGAGGCATGGGAAGCCATAATCTTGATATTTGTTGCATTTATGACTTATAGATGCCACCCCAAAAATGACCTCACTTAATGATGTAGTTAATAGGAGTAAATTTCCAATAAATAAATATTCATTAAATTCCATGGAATTCTTACTTAATCTCATAATTTGGTTTAAATTTTCTAAGTAATATTAGTCAATTTAAGTGCAATTCTTTGGAAATTGGTGCACAATTAATCAAACTGGTCAAAAATTCATATTACTAGGTCATAATTTGACTGGAGAGGAATTAAAAAGTGATGTTAGTTACATATGGAACATTTTCCAATTTAGGATGTTTTTGATATAAAATAACACATGTGTGTGTCATGTACTTCTGAATTATAGGAAAAGAGTGATCCAGAGCACCCAAATGCATTTTCATCATTTTGACTCAAAATGATTTGATGAAAGTTAATAATCACATATAAACCATTACCCCATTTAGAAATACATTAGCCTAAATTAAATCTTGTATATGATAAAATCAAACCATTTAGCACATTTTTAGTGATTTTGGCCTAAATTGTGTGTTTTAGTGCATTTCAAGTAAGATGGACATTTTCAACACAATGGTGTTAGGAATTGGATGTCTAAATTTTTCCCCTGTTTGAGAATGTGTAGTAAGACATTCAAGAAAAGTAATTTCATTTCAAATAAAAGAGTTCTTAATAATAAATAAGAAGGAAATGACCCATGATACCCCATCGAGAGGACATACTAGGATGAAAGAGAAGGATAGACTCTCAAAAAGAGAGAGAAAGTGATATTAACCCATGAAATATATTAAATCCAGATGAGATAATGATTTCCTGCACTAATATCATCAATTATTAAAATATAATTAGAATAAAATGGGCCCTAAGGATGGGGGAAGGGAAGGACACAATCTAAAAATATAAGTGACACACTTTGAGCACACCCAAAGCTAGGGTTCAAGTTATGTGCTTTGAAACTAATCAATCCCAAGACAAGTTGCACACTAAAATATTTACAGAATGAGGGTAAAAGCTTGCATATCTTGGAATTATAAGAAAAGGATAAATGTTGTCTCTAAAGAGATTAAATAATAATGTGCTCCTGTAGAGTAAAATATGATCATGATAAAGTAATTTTGTCCTAATAGGGCTAATTTTGATCATTGATAAAGAATGGTTTGCCCTTCTAGGGTTCATTTGATTCAATGGTTGATCTAGATATTATTCCCTGTAAGGAAAATTAGTAAGCAATGGCTCAAGGATATAACCCAATGCATATATTAAAGATGAGCAGGCACAAACATAGATTCAATGGTGTAATGGCTTTGAAAAAGCCATAAAAAACTAGGCATATGAGAATGTACAAAGTGATGAAAGAGATGACTCAAGATACGTCATGTATCTAAGCACTGCCTACTTAGTCCAAATGGACCTCAAGTCAACGTAGTTCACCTAGAATTGGGAGAGAATGGAATAAGGGATGAAGAAAACTGACCAATGTTCAATTAGACTCATGATGTATGCTAATAAATGCATGTCTTAGATAGAGTTAGGTGCAAGATAAGCCATAGGTACCTTTGTTTATTGGTTTTTTGAGAGTTGATCATCGAAGTTGTATCGACATTAAGACTTGGAACCAAAGTACAAAGTGCTTGCTATAGCAAAATGAAATTACACATCATAAATATGAATAGCTTATAATGATATTACATTTCAATTCTGCTGAGCCAGTTTGAATGTGAATTTTTATAACTAAGAATAATGATAATAATTACCAATATTAGAGTTACAACCATTTACATTTCAACAAAAAACCAAAGATGAATATAAAAACAAAACGTAAATAAACCTAACTTAAAATTGAGATATGAATAATTTGGATTTTAGTAGGAACAAGAATGTTTGGAAAATAAATAAATAATAACTTAATAACATGAGTTCAAGATATAAATAGTAAAGATCCATATGGACCATCAAGATGTATTTGGAAAAATAAAATAAAAGAACAAGACCAAAAAAAAAGATCAGGAATAAACAAGAAGAAACAACCAAAGGAAAGAAATAGAAAGTGGAAATAAGAAAGAAAAATAAAACACCAATAAAAATCAAATAAACACACATAAACAAAAACCAAGTTAGTGCATTTTAAAAATAATTGTTTAGGTATGTGTAGTAGAGGCATTACTTCCTACCATAATGGAACAAGAACAAGGACACATTGTTGCCCCTAGATGATATGGAAACAACTCAAAATATATAGGGGAAGAGAAGAAAAGGAAGGGGGTTGTTGAGATGACTCTAGGTGTACATGAAAAGAGGATGTTTCCTACATAGTTCCATGGATGCATGGTCTAACATGAAATTTAGTCCAAATGTAGTTATCCAAAGAAGTGGGATAGAAGAAAAAGTGATGAACATAAAATATGATTAATGTTGTAAAAGAAAAGGGAAGATGGGCTCACAAAATGGTGAGAGCATATAAATCACAATGGTCTTATAAAATGGCAAGTGCATGGAACAATTATTTGCAAAATGGCAAGAGTGTGGGACAATACTTGCAAAATTGCAAGATCGTGGAGATTAGAATATATAATATCATAAAATAATGTTTTTATTCTCTTATGGATCATTTTCTAGTGTTTTTTGGATAACATATGTACAAATGAGAACCAACTAATCAAGAAGATGCTTGTCCAAGATTATAAGTTCCTATGATAGATAAGTCAGTTGTAACAACACATGTTCACAAATCGATGAGAGTGAGGATTCTGATAAGGCAACAATGCCTAACAAATAATAGAAATATAATAGAGCAATATGCAGCATAAGATAAAATTTGAAGAACCATACCATAGTAAAAAACCATACACTGCAATATTCATGTTCACTTGTCATTCATGTTGATCTGATTTGTAGAAATGGCATCAAATGTGATAATAATGCCTGAGTCATAATCAGGATCATAATTAGTTAAGGGATAAAATTTGTTCAGGTTATAATAGCCTTGGGATATGAAAAGAATGTGGTTCTAAAAAAGATTGGTTGAAAATGAATATGGTCCAAAAAAGCTGATCCAAGGTGAATGTGGTCTAAGATAGGACACTCCAAGGTGGGTTAAAATGTGTTCAAAGTGCCAATGGTTCAAAGATTTCATTGTCTAGAGTCATGAAAGTAATATGGTTCTCAAAATAATGGTCTAGGATAGGTTAAAATAATATGGTCCATGAGAGGAGGGTCCAGGATATAATGATAGGATAAAATACTTCAGCACAAGTTTCCCCAAAGTAAGGGCTCTTGTAGAAAATGTTTCAAATATATCAAATACATAACCTCTAAAGGTTTATAATGTTCATGGGCTTTGGAATTTCTTCACCTTTGAAAGTTTCTAGTCGATATGCCCATGATCCATAATTCACCATGATAACATATGGTCCCAACTGATTAGGTTAGAACTTACTTTTTTCTTGAATTTAGTGTTGGTGTTCTTACGGTTCTCTTTCAAGACTAAATCACTAATCTCAAACTCTCAAGGGAGAATGTTGTTGTTATATATTCTCCACAATCTATTATAATAGGCTTGCAAGTTTTCTAGGGCAACCAAATGCTTACCATCAAGAAGTTCTAGTTATTACAACCTTGAGACTTTATATTCTTTATCATCTTCAATATGTTCCAAGGAAACTCATAATGAAGGTAGCTCGATCTCAATTGAGATAATAGCTTATGTGACATAAACAAGGGAGTACGGAGCAGCTCCTGTAGGGCTTTAATGATTGGTTTAATAATCTCAAAGGGTAGGAAATATTTATTAGTGTCAATTATGGTTAGTGTTAGTGACAATCTTATTTAAAATGGACACAATGGTCTTGTTTGATGCCTCAACTTGTTTTTTGCCTTATGGGTTATATGGTGTGGATTTCTTGTGCTAAATTTTGAATTTTGCATAAAGGTCTTTAACATCTTTGTTTATAAAGGATCTACCATTATCAGATATCATGCGAGCTAGGATGGCATATCGATAGATGATATAGTAATGAATGAATTTGTTTATCTACTTCTTGTTAACATAAGTGAGATGAATAGCTTCAATCCACTTAATAAAATAATTAGTAGTAATTAAAATGTGTTTATGGCCACTTGAAGATGTAGGGTTTATTTTCCTAATGATATTGAGGCCCCAATTAGAAAATGACCATAAGGTTGTGATTGGATGTAGTGGAAATGAAGGTGCATGTATAAAATTTCCATGTTGATGACAAGGAACACACTTCCTCACATAATTACAAGCATATATCTCCATTTTTGGCAATTAATAGCTTGTTCAGATGAGCTTTTTAGCTAAGACTACACCATTAGTGTGGGACCCACAAATTCCTTTTTGAAACTCCTCAAGTACTAGCTTTGATTACCCCAAAGATAAACACAAAGAAGCATTCCATCATATCCTTTGTGATAAAGCATATTTCCAAGGAGGGTATAATGTGATAGATGGTGAAGTATTAGTTTATGTTGGTTATTGGATAAGCTAGGTGGAAAAACATGATCATGGAGTTAATTATAATAGTCTTGATACCAAGGTAGTTTAGGTGGGGGATTGGGACCAACAATGATGCATACCCTTTATGAATCTGGCATAATATGTGTAGGATATAAAATATTCTCAATCAAAAACTGATACTCTTTAGCAATGCCATCAATTTGTACCTTAGACACAATTATTACCATTGCATTGGTAGATTTGTTGCTTTCCCTTGGTACTTGTTCAAACTATAGATATTTTAAATGAGCCTTGAGATCATCCATGATTTGCTTGTAGGGTACAATATTGTCATCTATAGTTTGATACTAAACAATGGTTTGATTGATGATCAATTAGGAATCAACATAGACCATTATACATCAAATATCCCATTGAATGGTAAGACAAAGTCCTACAATAAGCACTTCATACTCAACCATGTTGTTGTAATAATGAAAAATGATGTGGAATGCTTTGGGAATCAAGTCCCCTTGTGGTGTAATCAATAATATGTTGGCTCCTAATCCATGAGAAGTGAAGGAACCATCAAAATATAGTTTTTATTATTCAGGTTCACACTGCAATTCTTCCATTGCCATGATAGAATTATCTGGAAAGTAAAATATGAATGGTTAAGTGTCTATAATAGGGGGTTCTAAAAGTTGGTTAGTGTATACACCCTAAATTATTCAAGAAACCACACATATCATGACTTTTCACAATCCTTTCATAGGAGACTTTGACTAGAGAATATGAGATTTGTTCACATTTAGCCATGTCTTTTGTTTTTCTCATCCTAGTCTCTTTTCATGCTCTAAACACCTTTTTTGTCTATTCTCGGTCATCTTGAGCCTTTCAAACAACCATTCCATGTCAGCCAGGTTAGATTTCCCATGTTTATTCCATCCCCCTAGGTCCCTAGCCTATAGGAGAGGAGCTCTTGGATTGGACTACAAAGTTGGACCCTAGGGTGTACCATTTTTAGTGCTCCTATCCAAGGTCATTTTGAGCTCTAATGGTCAGTTTCCCTCACTTAATGAATCCTATCCCCTTTCTAAGCTTTGTCCTTAAGTTTTCCAATGTCTACCAAATGAAATTAAATCTCCCAAATTTGAAATAAAGAGTCTCCTATATAAAGGACTACATAATACATTTTATATGTAGCACTAACTATTTTGGCACATTAGATAATTAAAAATAAGTCAATAGTATAGCTCAGGATTCTACATCACACATAGACTTGCATGCTTGATAGAGGAAGGGCCTAGGTGAAAGTTCATTATCGCATCTACCATGCATGTTGATTATTTATGTTCTCTTAGGGAGAACTATATTTGATTTAAGACCCTAGATTGAGGGTTAATGTAGGTAGTGATTAAGACAATAGGGGTTCTAGATCATGCAATCATTCTTCCACTAACCCAATTTTTCCCCCTTTTAATTTCAATGTATTTGTTACTTCATGTGTGTAGATAGACCTAGGTTTTTAAGATTGAATTAGATCTACAAGAAGATCTATCAATAGTCAAGATATGAAATTTCATAAGCAGATCAATACAGGGATAGAAAACAAAACCCAAAAAGCTTAGACCTCTATGACCAATTTAGATAACAATAGCAGGAACTAAACTATAACATCAGACACTATGGTGTCCTATTTTTAGTGATCTTATCCTTTTACCAAATGAAAGTCAAATTTAGGTTTCAGACATCTTCCTAGCCCTACATGTCAATTTTTAGCTTGTACAATATTCTTATTAGCCCATTTTTCTAGATAACTTATTTCCTTCTCCTATTTAATTAATTCTACAAAATTTATATTTTGTCATATTATATCAAACTTTCTTACTTATTCTAGACCCTTTATTATTTTGGAACTAAACACTAGTTTCTCAAAAATAATAAAACATTTGGTAAACCTGACTTACTTCAAACAAAATCTAAAACCCTAGGTACACTTAGGGTTTTTATTTCAAAATTTGTGCACAAAATTAAATTTCAAAATTCTGATTTTTGTATATTTTTTATGAATTAATTCTATTCAAAATTATTTTTAAAATTTAAATTATTGCATAATTTTCATAAACTCTAAAACCCTAACTCAAAATCCTAGATTTCCAAACTAGGTCCTCAAACCCTAAGCCTACATCTTTTGCAATTTTTAGAAAAATATTTTGGATTTTTTGAAAATTGTATAGAGTGTCAAAAATATTTTTCAAAATCTCAGAATTAGTAGTTATTTTGCGTGAAAATCAAATTTCAAAATTTTGATTTTTGTATAATTTTTTGTGCATTACTTCTATTCAAAATTTATTTTTAGAATTTAAATCATTGCATAATTTTCATAAATTCTAAAACCCTAACACAAAAACCTAGATTTCCAAACTAGGTCCTCCAACCCCAAGCCTACCTCTTTTATAATTTTTAGAAAAATATTTTGAAATTTTTGCAAATTGTTAGATTGTTAAAAATATTTTCAGAATCTCTATGTTAGTAGTTATTATTGCATTTATTTGCTTAATAGTACTTTTCATATTCTCTTTGGTCAAATAAATAAAATGGCCACTAAGGCACTTCTTCCCTCTCATCCCATAAATCAATTTCTATTTTTTTCTAATAATTATGACAATGAATGGAAAAATTTGCAAAATTGCACATTAGCTAAAAATGTGAAAAAATATTTCATTTACAATGAAGATAATTGATATTGTTGTAATGGGGAATATGATGATACATGTGAAAGTGATAGTGAAGAAGAAGTAGATGCATCTTCTTCTCTCAAACCTATCTCTTTTATTCCTTCTTCTAATGAAAATAATTTTGATAAATGGGAAAGGTATTTTTCACTTCATTCTCCTAGGCACAATGCACCAAATGATCAAATTAGTCATACACTTCCAAGTTAGCCTCTTATTGGTGATAATTTTCTTTCATGTGAACCTAATCTCTCTCTCTCTCTCTCTCTCTCTCTCTCTCTCTCTCTCTCTCTCTCTCTCTCTCTCTCTCTCTCTCTCTCTCTCTCTCTCTCTCTCTCTCTCTCTCTCTCTCTCTTCAAAATACAACAATATAAATGCAATAGAATCAAATTTCCAATGCATAATTTAAATGATGCATCTCATGCTCTCAGCTCTACTTTATCAAAAGAATGTCCAGATGATAAATCTCGTACTCTTACTTCTCATGTTGCAAATAAAAATAATGCATACACTCCATCTGTGGATAACATAGATGCACATATTGTTCCAATTTCACATGATAAGTTATTGCATACTAGAAAAGAATTAAATTATTCTCTTAAACCTCTCCCTAGCAATGATAGAAGTGATAATGAGTATGATAGTGAACATGCAAATGAATATGAGAATGAGAGTGATTATGAACAATAATTTAAATCTGACAATGCATGGAACAATGATGATTATTATGCACATAGTGAAGAATAAAATGCATCTCATGCCTCTAACTCTTCTCTCATTTCTCCTCTCAAACATAATGCACTACCAAACTTTTCTTCTACTTCTAAGAATGAATCTATTTCAAGTAATGTACATGTTAATGCTAATATCACATCTTCTACTCAATTTGATTGTGATTCACTAAAAAATAAAGATACCAATGAACCTACCAAGTTACCCCTCACTATAATATAACCTAGTTCTCATTCTTCACCTAAAGAGAATGGTAGCACACATTCCTTTAGTAAGGTCCAAGTTACCATTACTCCTAAGGTTCAAGTGAGCGCACCCCCTCTCTATGATCCAATTGCTAAATGTTGCATTCACATGGCTAAAATTAATGATTAAATTCAATGATTAAATTAACCACTACAAGATAATAATATACCATCCTAGGAGATTAATTCTTTGATTCATGCAGTAGGTGAATTGCAATAACAAGTACATCTCCTTACCTTGTAAAACAAGGATTATAAGTCTTGGATGGATGTCAATGATTTACATGGTAACCCTCTTTTGAAGACATTTGTAAAAGCTTCATTGCCTATGCATTTCTAGATACCATCATTTCCTCACTTTGATGGAACTAGAGATCCATTCATACACCTTCAAGCCTTTCAGAAGGCTTTGACATCTCATGTGAGTCCTTTGATTTTACTAAAATTGTTCCAGTAGACATTAGTGGGGGAAGAAAAAAATTGGTTCTTTCATCTATTACCCATTGGATCCTCACACACATATGATGAATAAGAGGAGGAATTTCTCAAATATTACATAGCAAACACAGGTCCTCATGTTACATATGAGAAACTTGTGACATTACATTAGAATACTTTAGAACCAGTTAGTGAGTGTATCTTACAATTCAAGACTCACATGTTAAGATTGATATACAAACCCATAGATTTAGAGATTAAACATATCTTTATTAAGGATATTTACCAACCTCTCCTCAAGCATCTACTATATCAGATAGAGTCTTCTTTTAGGCACTTATGCTATACAGTTCTAGCTTTGGAAAAGAAATTGGGATTGACTAAGGAAGATTTAGTCGATCAAATCACTCTAGATTTTAGAATAATACCTACAACTCCTATAATCCAACATCTACCATGTCTTAAATAAGATAAGAGAACACAACCAGAAAAGCAACCAGTTAATAACAAAGAGCCATTTTCCAAAGCACAACCCATAGTATGCAATACAAAAAATAACAACAAGGCACCACTATAGTTTGATTCAGAGTGGGATATCCCATGTTTCATATTATCAAAAATATTATATATGAAGTTAATCACATTAATTTCTACTCATCGATGAGATCCACATCTCCTATAGAAATAACCACATCAACCCTTTTATAACTATCTTCATATCTGTGGACATAGAGATAATGATTATTATGGACTTAGAGATTGCATTACTAGATGTGTTGATAATGGCATCATAGCTTTCACATAGGGGGCACTGAGATCTCCTCCATCATGGAACCATAGACTTCATTCATTGATGACTGAGTCATCCAAGGAAATTCATTTATAGGAATCATCATTCACTCATCATGAGAGTAATGCATGTTCTAAGATAGAGCTTCATATGAGATCTCCTATTCCAATTATTTAAAAGGTTTGGAAAATATTCCAAAAATAATAACCTACATATAACACTATAGTCCAAGGAGTACATAGTGCAGTTCCATATACATATCCAATAGATTCACATGCACTATAGTAAATTACCACTCAAGAGAAATATTCACTATGGCTATATTTTTTGGGTCCTATCTCACATCACAATCCACTATGGTTAAGATTAAATTAACCTAAATCATAGAGTACTACTCCAAAGAGATATTCACTTTGGCCAAATTTTTATGGACCTATTTCACCTAGTAAACCACTACGATTAAGATTAAATGAGCCCCCATCACAGGTTTTATCTCCATCTCAATCTATTACTTAGTCATACACATCATAGTAGATTCCATATGGTATATGATTATAGATAAATGATCCTTCTTCACAACACATATTTCCCATGGCACATCTAATAAAGTTACATTTTGTAAAATCTCCACGTATAGCTACAGTTAATACATAATAGATAGTATTAGATACAGAGCATATTCCTACATAGCATGAGTAGTATGGGTACTTGTTTAGTTAGATATTAGGGTTTAGATAGTGATATAACATAGAGTGATATGATACATATTCATACCAGCATTAGTTCATAGCTTCACTTAGTAGGGCAATGATGGAGTTAAAGGTCTATCTAGCATTTGTATTCTTGAGTTTTTCTCACAGAATTAATATGCACAACATGCTATCTTACATCCACATATACTAAAAACTAACATTAATAATTATTAATAACTATCCATAGCCAAAACCAACCTATCAAAATCCATATTTTACCAAATCATATTTTTACCAACATAAAACTAGCTCAGTTTATCCAAATAATTTACTACTTACAAAAACCAACAAATTTTTTAATTACATATGATTACAAATCAATTCTAACATCACACCTAAACTTATCAACAAAATTCAAATCACATATCCCAAGTACCATTTTACCAAACATATGCAAAACCTTAACATCAATACCAAATCAACTACTCCCAAATTAACAAGTTACAATAAATACACGAATCCATTCCAAAATCCATAACACAATATGCATGAATCTAAAATCAAACCAACATCCATATGTGTGTGTGTGTGTGTGTGTGTGTGTGTGTGTGTGTGTGTGTGTGTGTGTGTGTGTGTGTGTGTGTGTGTGTGTGTGTGTGTAACCATGTTCTCAAATACATATACATTATATCAAATACAATCAATCATGAATGGGTGTCATTCCTTCACTCTCAATCTCACTTTCTCCTTCAATACTAGTACCATAGTCCACTCTAGTGCTTAATGGCCCCACACCCCCTTGAGCTCCTGAATGACTCTTACGATGACTCTCTCACTCTAGTAACTGACCATGCTCCTCACAAAAGTTTGCGTATCACCTCTATAGATTTATGTACTCATCCATGATCCTCATGTTAACAAAACCATAATTAAGTGGAGGCATCCTATTCCTATCTAGCTCAGCCCTCAGCTCATCTCTCTTTCCACTGCCCTAACATATTTTGTTATAGCTATCATATATTTATCAAAAAAATGAGTGTAAATACCATATTTAATTATTATACACTCTATCAAACCATCCTCCACATCATCATAAATAACATGCCATGTAAGCTCTTAGAGTGTCGACTCAATGATGGTCTCCTAGTACTCATCATCTCTACTCCTTACACTAGCTTGTGCTTCATCCTAGGCACCTCCCACTCCACGTGCACACAAAATACAACACTACATTAGATATATACTTTAAAGTTGAACTAAGATAAACACAAACTTAAATTAAATTCAAATATAATTCCTACTTACCCCCCATCATCTAGATCAGTGCAGGATCATCATACTTGGGAACACCCACTCCATCAATAGGATACAATAAAGCCCATCGATGCCTTTCCCACCATGCGATATATTCCTTTGTACATCCAACATCATTTACATCAAGAATATCTATAGCCACATCCCATGCATCTAAGGGTAATGGTGCTAACTCAGCCTCAGTTGGCCTTCCATGAGCTCCTACCCTCATTAGTGCTCATGCACTCCTCACCCACACCCATGCCTCTGAGGGCACATCCTGTGGTACCCTAAACTATCTAGTCACATGATCATAATGAAAGTGATCATAAACTCTAGCCCAATGGTCATGTAACCAAAAAATGACCCTCATATACCACAATTGTACTCCATCCTTGGGCTACCCAAGAAATCCTCTATAAGGCTTCCATATGATGTCACCAACCACCAATCTATCACCCACCTATAATGGTCCACCCTAGGGGACTAGATATCTATTGAACTCATCCATTACTCCCCATATGGCTATGGAGGTGCCCACTTCTCCCTCATCAATCCTATCAGCTGCATAACCACTATATAATCATAAGCCCAACAATGCAATAAGGTATCTACACTCACGCCACCACTGAATGCCTCCTAAGTAAATTGGTAAAGATCCCTATATAAGTGGGAAAGCATAGTCATAACCCATGAGAAAATAGTACCACACACCTATATACTAGGCATGATCCTATACATCCTATATATAATCAAAACCCCACTCCCATCCATAGTAATGAATGAAGCCAACAACATGGTCAACCTCTTCTATAGATGTTGAACACTTGACTACACAATAATAGACAATATTACACCACTATCACTACCTCTCTGATGTATGCCTGAGGGCACACCAACAAAATACAATGATGCATGATCAATAGCATCAACACCCATGTCATCTTGAAATGTCACATGTTGTGCACTAATCGACAAATGTAAAATATGATACACATCCTCCATAGTAATAGTATTTTCCCCAGTAAGAAGCTAGAAAGAACAAGTTTCTACATTCCACCTCTCACATAAGGTGGTAACTAGATATCTATCCCACTTCATAGTGCCTAGGTCACATACATGACCCAACCCCACCCTATCCATTGCAATGCTCTCATCAATTGACAAAGATAAAAATCTTAGTGTCTCCATCACCAGGCCTCTACATAACTCCCTCATCCATACCTTGCCCTGAAAAACACCAAAAAACAACATATATATATATATATATATATATATATATATATATATATATATATATATATATATATATATATATCAGTTAACCATGCCAAATCAACAACCAAGCTATACAATAAATAGGTTACAAATCAAAAACATAGAAAACTATCCCCAATGGACAATGACACTGCATAAAGGACACCAGCACTATATAAAAGCATTGGAGCAAGCATAGCAGCTCTGAACACTGAACAAGAGAATTTAATCCTAGATAGAAGTGTTGGAACTAGTGGAAATTATCCTAAACTACACAAAAAGGCCTAAAAACATCAAAAATAGGATTTCAAACATGCAAAAAAAATCAAGTATTAAGCTTACTCACCAGGGTAACATCACCTCTAGCCTCCACCTAGGTTGCCAACTACTCAAATCAAGTCACAATAGGTGCTCATCTCCTCAGCATATCTCCCACTCTAGAGCTCTAAATCTCAACCTAGTTAATACACAAATGAATCAAAAACCAATCCAATTTTCCTATATCAAACAACTTTCTCATTCAAAGTAATGTACCATTTTGATTATAACTAGAACCCCATAACTCCATTTTGTAAACCATATTGTTTCATGGAATCATGATAATGGTACCTTTGACATCATGCAAGCCTTGCTCTCTTACTACATCATTTTCCTGCTATGGAATGCACATCTCTACATTTCATTTACACCCAAAAATACACCTTGATCATCATAAATAAAAAACATGTTCCAATTCTAACAACTTAGTCTAATCAATTAATTCAATCTATACCAACTTTATTTCTATCATTCCACCACTAGTCATCACTTTTGGCTCAAACTCCTCTATCATGATATCTCATCTCTATCCCCAAAATGGGGTATCATTCTTACTATTCCTACTCCTACACTTACCTAGCATACCCATCCACTCTCATAGGTGGGTGCAGATGGTTCATACACCTTTAGTATTTAAATGATCAAATTCAACTCAGATGAATCAAAATATATAGTAATTCAAACTACATGGGTCACCTCACATGGTTCATACACCTCTAGTATTCAAATTATCAGATTTAGCTCAGAATGGTCAAAATAAATAGTGATTCAAATTACGTGGGTCACTCAGCATTAGTCAAAACATTCAGGATTATATACCTTTAATTTACAAATATAATGGTTTAGATCATATGGCTCCATAGTGATTTTAGTTTACAAATACATAGACTATTTAGATATAGTGGTTTAGATCATATGGATCCACAATGATTTTAGCTTATAGATACATAGACTAGTCAAATACAGTGGTTCAAATTATATGGATTTACAATGACTTTAATATAGATTTAGTCTTAGATACTAGATTTGGGGGCATGTACATTACTACATGTCTCACACATTATAGATCATAGTACGGGATACCAAATTATAGGCATAGTGTAGAGCATAGTGTTTTGATCTCCAATTTTTTACATGAGGCATGGAATGATAGGTCATATCACATGTGGCTATACAGATTACTAGACTATATATATGCATCACTCACATACCAACATATTAGAATGGCAAAGACATACTATTATCTTCTTGCACATTTACCAAATTTTTAGATTACACCCAACTATACCTAAGATGTCACCGAGTTGGATTGTATGATCATTTGTAGTGGTTGGTCCATAGCATTATCTAAACCCAAATTACATGAGTTTGTGTAGGATATAGGATAAACATTGGTTTTAGGAATCTAAGCATTTTTAATTCTAGTTCAGATATTCAAAGTGGGGGAATGACATATTTTGATCTTCACAGTATATAGATTCTATACACACATTTTATATTATATGAGTTTATGTGGGACAGAGGGTAGACATTGGTTTTGGACCTTTGAGAATTTCTTATTTTGGTCAGATTCAACACAGGGGGCAAGTATTACCCTCCTTTTATATGTTATATAGATTTTAATTATATATTTAGTACAAGGGGCATCTATTTTAGGTATTCTTCTTTTCTTCATGCACTATTTAACTCTTCATCCACTTCCCTAGCCAAGAAGTGAGTTGGACCCTTTTTGAGAACATTCATATGCATGCAGGTAAGTTTAAGTATGCACTTTCTTCTTCTTACTTTTACTCTAGTACTTCATTTTCATTGCATCACTAGAATAAAAGGGAGGAAATGTATACACCCTAAATTAGTCAAGCAACCACACATATCATGTATTTTCACACTCTTTTCATAGGAGACTTCGAGTAGAAAATATGAGCTTTGTTCACATTTAGCCACGTCTTTTGTTTTTCTCATATTGGTCTTGTTTCATTCTCTAAACACCTTTTTTCCTATTCCCAATCATCCCAAGCCTTTTAAATAGTCATTCCACCTCAACCAAGTCATATTTCCCCTGATTATTCCATCCTTCGTAGTCCCTAGCTTGTAGGATAAGAGCACTAGGATTGGACTACAATGCTAGACCCTAGGGTGTCCCATTTCCAATGCTCTTATCAAAGGTCATTTTGATCTCTAACAGTTAGTTTCCCTCACTTAATGAGTCCCATCCACTTTCGTATCTTCATCCTTAAGTTTTCCAGTGTTGGCCAAATGTGATTAAATCTCCCAAATTCAATATAAAGAGCCTCCTATATAAAGGACTACATAAGGCATTTTATATCTAACACTTACTACTTTAGCACATTAGATAATTAAAAATTAGTCAATATTATAGCTCAACATTTTGCTTCACATATAGACTTGCATGCTTGATCAAGGAAGGGCCTAGGCAAAATTTCATTTTTGCATCTACTATGCACATTGATTATGCATGTTACCTAAGGGAGAACTACATTTGATCTAAGACCCCAGATTGAGGGTTAATGTAGGTAGTGATTAAGATAGCAAGGGTTCTAGATCATGTGATGACTCTTCCCCTAACCTAATTTTCTCCCTTTTGATTTTAATGTATTTTTTTTTTCATGTGTGTAGATGGACTCAAGGTTTGAATATTGAATCAACTCTGGAAGGACTTCTGTTGATAGTCAAGATCTAAAATTTAATAGGCATATCAATATATGGACAACAAACAAAACCCAAAATTTTTAAATGTGTGTGACCAATTTAGAAAACAATAGTAGGAACTAGACTATAGCACCAGACACCAAGGTTTCCTATTTTTGATGCTCATATCCTTTCACCAAATAAAATTTCGATTTAGGTTTCAGACATCTTCCTAGTCTTGTACCTCAATTTTTAGAAAATGTAATAGTCATATGAGCTTATTTTTCTAGATAAGTTATTTCTTCCTACTATGTAATTAATTCTACAAAATTTATATTTTATCATATTAAATTAGACTTTCCTACTTATTCTAGACCCTTTATTGTTTAGGAACTAAACACTCATTTCCCAAAAATAATAAAATAATTAGCAATAACCTACCCTTTAATATATTTATAATTATGATACTCAACATCAAACTCACTTAAGAGCATGGTCCACTAAACCATATGTGTTGTGAGAGTTAATTTAGATAATAAAAATTTGTGAGGATCCACCTTGGCAATGACAATTGTTTTGTTGTTCAACATATAGTGTCACAACTTTGGGGAGTGAACACCATAGCTAAAAACACCTTCTAAATAGGAATATAATTATTTTCATAAGCTAACAGTGTGTATTCTAAATAATAGATGACATGTTATTCACCTTGATCATCATGTTGGGTCAAAATTTCCCCCAGTGCATGCTCAGGTACTGATTTGTAAATAAATAGTGCTTGTCTAGGTGTTGGCAATCTCAAAACTGATAGGTTGGCCAAATAATGTATTGAGATTCACAAATTCTAATTGATAATATTAATCCCATTGAAATCAAACCCCTTTCTTCAAGAGATGTGTAAATAGATGGCACATATATGCCAATTAAGAAATGAACCTACAGATAGACTAGATTTTTCCTTGTAGGCTTTGGAGTTGTTTAAGATTTGAAGGTGGAGGCATTTCAATAATAACCTTGACCTCAGAAGGGTCAAATTTGATCCCTCTTTGTGATACAATAAAACCTATAAATTTCCTTGAAGTGTCTTCAAAGTCACACTTCTTATGATTCCAACATAATTTATATTCATGAAGACTCTCAAAGATTCTTCATAGAATGTCAAGATGTCCAACATGTGTTCTTTATTTTGCTAGTATGTAATCAACATAGTCCTAAAAAAAATCATGCATCATGTCATGTAAGATGATAGTAATGGCACATTGATATATGGATTTAGTGTTATTCAAGCCAAATAAAATGACTTGATAACAGAATGTTCCTCATGAAGTGGTGAACATAGTCTTGTGTTCATCTTCTTAGGGTATCTTGATTTTATTGTATCAAAAAAAATCCATCCATGAGGGATAAAATCTCATACCTAGCAGTATAATCAATGATCACATCGATTTTGGGTAGAGGAAAATCATCGTTTGGATATGCTTTGTTAATGTCTCTAAAATTTTTACAAAGACATATGTCATCTGGCTTCTTACTGACTAGAACTATGTTTGATATCCATTCAAAATATTCTAGTTATCTAATGATGCCTTCTCCTCACAATTTCTATAATTCAACTTTTACCAACAGGGTGATGCATGGATACATCTTTCTCAATTTCTACTTAACTAGTTTGTCATCTGGATGAACAACAAGGTGATGCACTACCAAGTGTGGGTCTAAACCTATCATGTCTGAATATTATCATACAAAAATATCAATTAAATCCATCAAAATGGATATAATGCGTTCACATTCTGATTTAGTAATGGAAGATCCAAGATAAATAATTTTGGGATCATCATATGTTCTTAGGTTGACTTCAACTATGTTCACTATAAGAAGTGTAGATCCAACTTCAAGAATAGTAGGCAAGGTGTGATCTTGATCATCTTATTCTTCTAAATTTCTTGTCATTCCTCTAAAAACTCTAGATAATGTGACATATTTGAATCTACCATCTTAGGTAATGGATAAGAAGCAACAATCTTAGGAAAATCAAGAGCGAGACACTAAAACATTTTTTGTTTTCTTGAAGAGATGCTTGTATTGGATATAGACCTAGGACTTGATGGACCTTGATCATCCTTCGAGGATGAGTAAACTTTCCCACCCAAGAGTACCTATAATAGGTTTTCACTCAAGGGCTTGTCTTTATTTTTTCCTTGATCAACAAGCACCTTAAAAAGGTTTTCACTTCAAGATCTTGATGTTTTATATTTGTTATGACCATGAATGTTTGCCTTCTCTCCAAAGTAGGTACAAGGATCTAATGAAAAATCAAATCCTTGTTCATGATCACCAATGGAATCATCTCTTAAGCCCATGTATTTTATAATTGATTCTTTATTTTGAAATTAATCAAGGCGTATGACCAAATTTTACTGGTCCCAATCAATGAGTTTAGGATGGTAAAAACATAGGGAATAATGATGTGTTAAGGTCATAATGACATTTTAATCAAATAAATCCATGCCAATAAGTTCCTAAAAAGGCTATAATGGGATGATACATGACTGCGAGAAGTCTCATCACTAGTCGATTCATAATAATTACTATCAAAAGTCATGAGGTCATCCTTAGATGGTGTAAATATGAGACCATGATTCAAATTAGATACTTTAGCTAATAAAGGTTCTAGGATTCCTTAGGCTCGTGGGCCAAGACCTTTTCTTATATAATCAAATTTATCCATGATCTGATTAGAGATAGGATATTTTGAATTCTTAAATCGATCAATAATGCCATCAAAATATAACCAATCTCCTATGAAATCCTCTTGATTCTATTTTGGTGAAGTATCATGCACAAATACCATAGGTGGTTTTCACTATTATTTATTCTATTGCTAGATCAAGTTGGGTCTATTTGGGATTTTTGATGTTTTGGGTTTACCAAATGTTTTAGAAAACTTTGATAACTTAGCAATATGGAAGGCATCCTTAATATGATATGTGTAAATACACACATTTTTAGTAACAACTTATTTTTCAAGATTTGTGAGAAATGGATCAGATGAAGTGGATGTAAGGTCACTAGGGTTGATATAATTAGATGGAGGTGGATGTGAAACTATCTCTTTATTCTTCTTTGCAATGAATCTAAAACTAGAACAATAGTTATAATTGCAATACTCAACCTCAAAATGTTTACAATACTGATAACGCTATTGATTGGTAAGGGAAGTAATCTAAATCCCATCATGGGGTAACTTAAGGCATTGATTCAAGGTGGATGGAATGGCCTCTACTTCATGAATCCAATTAAAACTAAGAAGTATTTTATACGAAACCTCAATGTCCATAAAATGAAACAATGTGTGGTGGGAAACACACCCAACAATGATTGGTAACCATAGTACCAAAAGACTACATCTTGGCATTATTATAACCCTTTATGGTGATCATCTCTACCTAAATGTCCTTCACAATGTAGCCCAATCTCTGTACTAGTTTGAGGGACACTATGTTTAGCCTCAAACCATTGTTTATAATAACCCTCTTGATCTTATGGTTTTCAAGGATTACCTTAATATACAATGGGTTGTTATGGCTCAGACCTAGGGTGAACATGTCTTTTTGATCAAACGTAAGCTATTAAAATGAATACAAGTGTCCAATAGTGATTGAAACTATTCAAGATTTATATCTTAGGGAATAGTTGATTCTTGTAAAAGTATGTTCAAAATAGTTCTATGGACTTTAGGCATATGCAAGAGATCCAAAATAGAAATCTACACATGGGTTTTGCTTAGTTGGTCTAACAGACTATAAGGCTTCTCAACATTAGGATGAGATGGCTTAGATTTGGTTGGCACAATATTAGATTTGGATCTAAAAACATAATGTTCACATTGAGTTATATGGAAGAAGAGGGCAAAGGGCCTTGGAGACTAACTCACAAGTGTCTAGTTATGACTACACAACTTAGAGGTGGTAAGGAGACATTATAATCAGAATATGAAGGTGAAGGGATTTAGAGGGTGACTCATGGCCATCTAATTGCATTAATTCAATTTCAAGTCGATGAGGAACCATTATAATTAAAGGAAGGGTGTTATCAAAAAATAGTAACCCATGCAAACAGAGTCATAATAGAATATTGTGAACTTGATGTGGTGTTACTAAAGGTAGAGGGAGTTAAACCTATAATAATGGGTCCCATACTAGGAGGACCACAAGATGGTTCATGGATTTTGACATTAATAGTGGTAATGTGGGTTGTATAAATGTGTCCCACAGTGTTGCTATAGTCATAAGGCATGTTATTTTAACCCAAGTTATTAGCATGGGTATTATGATCATGATTATGATCAAGCTAATTTTGATTTTGACCCTCATTCTATTTTTGATTCTACCTCTAATTTTGTTCTTGGTTTGGATTATTCCTTGGTGGTGGTTGATTATATTGAGGAAATGGATCTTGGCATATTCTCATATCTAAATTAGTGCCTTGTGGGGCCAATTTAATCTCAACTTCACCACTCTCAATTATATCTTCAATAAGGTTCCACAATTAGATGAAACTATAAGCACCATGCCCAACAACATGATGGAAGTTTTACCATTCACTTTCCTTATACCAATCTAGCTTTGGTTGATCTCGAGGAAAAGGCCTTGGTACTAGCCATATAATTAGGTTAGATGCTATGAGCTTTTGGGATACTATTTCAATAGGTTCTTCCAATTTGTTAAAGATTTTATGTTGATTATGAAATGTCTTCAGTGGAGGTTGTGTTTGAAAATTAGGTGGTTGATTAGGTAGAGATAGTTGTACATTTGGAACTAGCAAGGCCTGCACCATTTATACATGTTTTATTTTAGTCACACTATTCCTAACCACATTCTTGTCCTTGTTAAAACCCTTAGGTTTATCTATTACAACTATTGGACCTAGTGATTGGGTTTGGTTTGATGTTTGACCCTATGCAAAAATATTGACAAGGCCTTTTTCAATAAGCACCTTTTCAATTTGGACACCCTTGTCGATGATTTCTTCAAATTAATTGGTGCAAGTAAGACATAGATTGTGTGCAACCTCAAGATGTAGGTTCAATGAAAATATGTCCTCCAATTATTTGTTTAGAAAATAATTTTGAAAATGACCTACTAATGCTTTCCAACTCTATAGATATGCGATGAAGCATTGTCCATCATGTTGTTTAAATTTACACAAGTCAACAATGGTTAATTCATGCTCAATGTTATACAAAAAATGGTTGACAAACTTTTTAGATAAGTATAGTCATATAAAATGTTAAAATTGGTAACTTGAATGTGGTTTGTGACACCCAACCCATAGGTTCCTTTTGCTTTCTCTCATGACCTTCATAGGCATATTTTCATTGATATCCAATCATTTGTATCTTTCTAGACTTAATTCTAGCTCAGCCAGATTGCTCTTTCCATGACTAATCCATCACCCTAGGCCCTGTTAGCTCATGGCAATAGTTCCACACTTGGTATACAACACCAGTGCCAATCCTATCTATATCGATACTCCTATCTAAGTGTATTTTTGGCCCCAATGATCAGTTCCTTCTAGTTCCCCATTCTTTTCCTTATTAGCCTAATGTGATTACATTCAACCCATGGTCAATAGATCCTTGAAAAATCCCATTAAAAGATCATTTGGAAAGGGTTGGTAATTATCACTAAGAAAGTAAGAATACAAACAAGACCACTAAGGTAATATTCCCTATTTTCTACATACAACTAGCTAATACTATTACAAGCTTATTCAAATCCTTACACCAGTCCCTAGCCACCTCAAGAAAATCCACTTTAGAATTTTACATATTCATACACACTATTGCACAAAGCACATCAAGTGGGAGAACTACATATGGCTTGATCCCTCTTCAGAGTTAGTATGTAAGTAGCGTGCTCACATAAAGGGTGTGGATACATGTTCAGTGAATCCTAGAAACACTAATCCCCCTTCTTGCTTGAACTTGGTCAAATCACAATGGATTATAGAGTTTTAAGAGAAAATATTCTCTATAGGGAGATCTATAGACTTCTAACTACATAAACTTCATAGACATGGTTACATAGGCATAGCGAATAAAACCCATAAAACTTAGATCTCCTAGAAAATAGTGGTAGAGGTGGAATACAACACTAGTACCACTCCTGTCCACATTCAATACTCCTATCCAATCATAAAATGAAGGCTAGATCTTGGTTTCTGATAGTGTCTCAGTCCTGCACAGTGAATCTTAGACCCTGTCTTAGCCATATCAGTCAGTTTTCAATAAAGTCTTATTTTTTTCCTATTATTACTATTTTAGAAAGGTCAAAAGTGAAATCTAATTTACACAAATAAGTATCTTGATTATTGCATATTTGTTTATTGATTTTACTACTCAGACCCTTTAATTAAATTAGAAATAATACACCAATATTACCAAAAAGGTTAAATCATTTGGTGAACTTGACTTACTTCATTTGTGCATTAAAATCCTAAAAACCCTAGGGTAAATTTACTACTAATTTTTCTTATATTTTTTTGATTTTTTACTTGCATAATAAAATTAGAAATCAACATTAAATTTTAAAAGTTTGTAGTAATTTTAAAATGATTTTCTTTCAAACCCTAGTTGTCTATACTAGGTCTTGGTAATTTCTCAAGAATTTTCCAATAATATTTTTATTTTTTACTATCATATTAAAATCAAAAATTCACCTCAAATTTCAATATTCAATATTAATTTTCAAAAATAAGTATTTTTCAAAACCTAGTGGCACATCTTAGGTCCCGTTAAATCATCAATTTTTCAAAAAAATTATGATTTTTTTTACTTGCATACCTAACTCAAAAATTCACTTTAAATTTAATAGTAATTTTTAAATTAATCATCTTTCAAACCCTAGCTATATATACTAGGTCCCATTGCTTCTTGAGGTATCACCTTACACCTAAAATCAGATTTCAAAAATGGATCACACTTATTTTTAAATATCTCTTTCATTTTTAGAAGATAATAAGGAAACCATACTTGGTCCTATCATGTAAATTAATGATGAATTATACCATATGTTAATAAAAAACTTCATTCTTTGCATTTCATGTTTAATTTTCATAATATGGGATGATATTAAGAAAGTCATTGATCAACATAGTAAGATACATCTCCTTCAAAGCAAAGTTTGCTTGTCTTTAATACAAGGATTCATCTTTAGTTTTTTATCTCTCATAAAAATTTCATAACAAATGCCAAAATTTATTATGCATTCATGTACAAATTCATGATTTATATCAATTTCTTACTATCTCTCATATGGAAAAATTTTCAAGTTTATCCTGCCAAACAGATTAGAAATGTCATAGCACACGTCAAAAAATATTATGCATTATAGCACAATTTCATTACTTCTTTGACATTCTATCTATCTATTATGGGTAATTTAATTAACCATAAAATGCTTACATACTTAGAGGATCCATTTCATACGCTAGCAACCACCTATCAAATTTCAATGTCATATCTTATGCACAGAAAATAATTTCCTTATCATCCTCTCCCCCAAGAGGGTGATAGCTACTTTCCCTCTAACCAAGTCCATACTATCACCCCTATAAAAGGTGGGGTATCCTATACTATTTTTCTTAATGAATACATTCAGATTATAACTTATTTAAAACCTCTTCAACATATGTGCGTACATGTTCAATCCAAAGCAACTAGGGTTTGCACTTGTGAGACTCTAAGGGTTCAAATCACTAGTATGAGTGAGTTAATTTTATATTTACAAATATAAAATCAGATATTACATAACAAGATCACAACATTAGAAAATTAGATTATAATACAAAAGCCTCAAAGGCACCCTGGTGTCAATCATGTATATGCACCTTCACTAGTCAATTGGTTGCAAGCAATGTTACATATCAAAACAAGAAATTAAAACAATGTAACTCTACAAATAGTTATTCAAAAAGAATTAAAAGATCAAATAAGAGTTCAAGTGAGGTATTAATGGAAATCATTAAGTCTAAGTTGATCAAACTACCTCCCCTACATCAAATTAGAAGATCTAGATATTATTGTGCATATCATAGAATGCATAGATATCACACAGATTCATGTTTTGAATTGAATAAATATATATAACAGATAATTTCTCATGAAGACCCTATATAAGGTAAATTAGTTAAGAAATCTATAGTGACATAGGAATACATTCACAAAGGGTCAAATTTAGAAACAGTACAAAAGTAGTTAGCAAAGCATGACTCAAAATAAGAAGAGGATCAAAAAGCAAACTCAAAGTAAGGAAAAATACCACAAGCATAGGTAAAGCATGAAAAAGATGCAAATCCAACTCTCCAAAATGAGACTCAACTTTCAAATAAGTATGGGTTTGGTCAAAAATATATACAATAGTTTGATTACCAAGGTCAAGGTTTGGGTAAGCATGTTTAAGGCATCACTACTATTCTAGCAGCTGATAATGTTTGTCACCAAGGTTGAGGATTTGTTGAACATCTTAAGGAAAATCATTCACAAACATAATTTATCAAAGGAAAATATCTAGATATAATAAAATTCAACACTAAAATTCCATTGTTTCAAAATCAAGATGATAATTATAAGTGGAATAATATAGGTTATTATGATTTCCAAGATACTGATATTCATAGCCATTCCCTCATGCTTCAAAATCACACATGATTTCTTTGTTTGATATATAACACCATGATAGGGAGTCTCTCATAAGACTCATCATTTAGTATCATTTATTCTTAGTATTGCTTTTATATAGCTTCCTTTCAATTACTTATACATAGTTTATTTTTGCTTACTTGTACATAATTTATCAATTTTCTTGTACATAGTTTATTTATGACTAATTGTACATAGCTTATATAAAAATACCAAAAACATTCAAATATTTGAAAAATACAAAAACATGTAAATAATTCAAAAACACCAAAAATATTTATATTGTATGCATCATCCATGCTTTACATTTCTACTATCATGCTAGACTTACTTCTACTATTCTATGTTATTTATCTACATTACCATGCTTCACTTTATCTTCTTTGAGTGTGTGTAGTGAGATCTATATCCTTTATTTCTTCACTCTACCCATTGAGGGGGAATCCTACTTCATACATTCGAGACAGATAATGATATATCTACCCATTGGGGGCATCTTCTACATGACTACACCATCCATGTTATGTCATTCCTATACCACACACTCTAGTTATCATGTTGATGTACATTACTTACTAGATTACATAGATTACTCTATTGACACTCACTAGTATATAACACTTATGTTTTTCTTAGCATATGCCTAGTCTTGTACTAACATATCTTGCATACTTTCACTTGTTACTTTTTTTAATTAGATACGATTGTATTTCTAGTTTTTACATGCTTTCCTTACTTTCTTTACATAGCTATATATGATTACATTTATCAGTTCATGTTTGTCTCTTGTATCTACCTTAGAATATTTTACAATGTTTTTTTCTTCTATTCATGTGTGTGCCTTAGGAAATTTACTAATATCCTTTTCTTGTACTCTTCTATGTAATTGTGGCTTTCACACTAACCTTGCTTGTTTCAATTGTATGTGTATGGCATTCAAACATGCCTTGTATGCTTGCTTTTTAGTTTTAGAGACATGTGCCTAGTTTTCTTGGCCCCTTGGCTACTCTTGTATGCTTCTTGCCTTGTGTGCTTGTTTGTTTCTCATTTTTTTCAATTCCATGATCCACATCATGCATTATCTTGCTTTCTTGGATGCCCTAATAGACATCATGCTCTATCCCTCCTTGACAACTAAAAACCAGCAATTAATAACTAACTAGACTTCCAGTTCTAATCTAGTACATTGCACATGATATTACATTATTATATCTATCTAGGTATACCCCTATTGATCTAATAATATCTCATTATAAACCATTGTATATCTTGATATATCTTGTCAATTATCACTGTTATATCATGTATATTTGTAGCATAACACACTTGTGAGGCTCTTTCTTCAGAGGGTATTCATTTTAAGGTCTTCATTCCTACCCTCAAAAGAGGGGCAACAAACAAGGATTTTTTCATAGAGATCAAAGATCCTAATGGTAAAAACAACATTTAGAACATCCATAATAGTTATTAGACATCAAACTAGGTAGATAGACCAGGAAGATGGTGAAAATGTTAGAATAGCTACCAAATTTGGCCTAGGATAATAGTTCCAAGATTGTAATACAACATTGATGCTAATACTATCCATTTTTAGCAGTCCTATCCAAACCGTAGAAAAACTAGACTTTCTAGAAGCAGGTAGAAAAGTAGGTTCAACTATAGTTTTGCATTTTTAGACCAGTTTAGAATCAATAGTTTTTAGTACACTTTTTCTCAGAGAATCTAGATATAGGGGGCATCATGTATGACATGATGGCTCTCACTTCTAGTTTTAGATATGGAATTTGATATAACTTCTAGATTAGAATCCATGTTTTAGACACTAGTGATTAGGGGCAATGTGCATAACACATTTGTTTTGTTTTCTTTCTAAGTTCAACATTACCTAGGCATTCTTAATAGTTGTGTGATTTATTGTATCTATAGGTGGTTGGCATAATTTTGGAGTGGCTTTCATACAAGCCTAACTTACACATTTAGGAGTGGCTTTCATATAATCCTAGTGCACCAATTTCAGAGTGGATTTCATATAAGCCTAATCTCCATCTTTCAGAGTGGCCAAGAGTGGCCTAGTTCCAACATACATTCAACTATCCAAGCTAACATTTTCAGATCATAATAAATTTATGGGCTTCAAGATCCATCCCATATGACATACATTTCATACTGATATCAGTTCATAGCTTCACTTCATGGGGTAATGATGGAGCCAAAGGACTAGCTAGCTTTTGTATTTTTGAGCCACCTACTCAAAGGGATTGGACACACAATCCAAAAATTTATTAGCACATGTATGATCACATAGCTTCACTTAGTGGGCAATGATGGAGGAAAAGGGCCAACCTTTTCATTCTCAAGCCACTCTTGGGGAATTGATCACTTAGCTCCATTCACAATATTACTCTTGATATAGCCTCATCTAGTATTACTCAGCATCACTCAACATCATAATAGGTTTTGTATTGGTTCATGTACCTAGTGAGGTGTATTCATTCCTTTCTTTTCCTCTCTCTCTTACTGAGCTTTGTACAATCTTATTTTAGATATAACATATCTAGTAAGAACTAATCTACTATTTGTTTTTCTTGTAGATTCATACTTCACAACGTGCTCTCTCTATGCACACCCAACATCACACAACATTATGAGCTTCACCCTTGTAGGTAAGTTTAGGTACACTTTCTATTTTTCCTTTATCCTAGTATTTCACTTTGCTACATCACTAGAATAAAGGGAGGGGGGAAATGTAGTGATATAAAATGCAAAAATTGGTAACTTGAGAGTGGATTGTGACACCTAACCCATAGTTCCCTCTTTCTTTCTCTCATGACCCTCATAAGCACCTTTTCACTTATTCCCAGTCATTCATAGCCTTCTATACTTAATCCTAGCTTAGCTAAACTACTCTTTTTATGACTAATCCACCCCCTAGGCCCTACCAGCTTAGGATAATAGTGCCAAACTTTGACTATAGCATCGGTGCCACTCCTATCCACTTTTGTCACTCCTATCTATGTGAATTTTTGGCCCCAATGGTTAGTTCTTTTTTATTCCCCATCATTTTTCTTATCGACCTAATGTGAGCACATTCAACCCATGACTAATAGATCCCTATAAAATCCCATTCAAATATCATTTGGAAAGGTTTGGAAATTATCACTAAGCAAGAAAGAATACAATCAAGACTACTTAGGCAATCTTCCCTATTCTCTACATACAACCATCCAATACTATTACAAGCTTACTCAAATCCTTACACCAATCCCTAGACACCTTAAACATATCTAGTTTAGTATTTTGCATATTCATACACACTATTACACAAAGCACATCAAGTGAGAGAATCACATATGGCTTGATCCCTCTTCAGAGTATTGATATGTAGACCGCATTCCCACACAAGGGGTGTGGATACATGTTCATTGAATCTCACACACACGAACCCCCTGCTCTTTCTTTAAATTTGTCAAAGCGCAATGGAGTATTGGGTTAAAAGAGAAAATATACTCTATATGGAACTCTATGGACTTCCAACTATTGAAACTTCATAGACAGGGTCACATAAGCAAAAAAAATAAAACCCAAAAAGCTTAGATCTCCTAGACAACAATGGTAGAGGTAGACTAAAGTACTGGTACCACTCCTATCCACTTTTGGTGCTCCTATCCAATCATAAAATAAAGGTCATATCTTGGTTTGTGATAGTGTCCTAGTCTTGCATAGTGAATCTTAGACCATGTCTCAGCCGTATTAGTCAATTTTTAGCTAAGTCTTATTTTCTCCCTCTTATTAATATTTTTAAAAAGGTCAACATTACAATCTAATTTTAAAAAATTAGTAGCTTAGTTATTACATATTTATTTACTAATTTTACTACTCAGACCATTTAACTAAATTAAGAATAATACACCAATATTACCAAAAAGGTTAAATCAATAAGTTATTCCAATCCATAACCGATCCCTTGGGTAACTTAATTAGCTAATCTAGATCTTGTCCCACTAAACTTCATGGAAAAAATGAAGCAAATACATGTTATTGTAAGTAACCTCTTGGCATAACATAAAAAATACCTGAATGTGTTCATGAGGGTCACCCTTTCCTTTGTTATTGTCAAATTTAGGTGCCTCACATTAAGATGGAAAAGGAATTTGGAGAATAGATAAATCAAACAGATATAGACATATCTTGTCAAATTTGTACTTTTTGATTCTATTTTTAGTTTACAATCATGACATAATATCTTTCATAAAGCTCCATTATTGCATTTTTGGTGTATTTATGGGTGAAATATAATTTTGTTGGGGTGGTATGTTTCCTTGTTTTTTCATGGATTTGGTAGGGATATACACCCTAAACTTTGTGACTTTGTTTTGATTCACTCCTTGAGTCAAGTAAGTGAGTGTTTGATTCTTTGGAGTTTACTACCTTGAATTTATGTGTTTTGTAAATTTTGGGGAGTCTTTGGTATATTTTATAATGTACATGTTGGTTGAGATGAACTACCCAAAGTGTTTTGTATAATTTATTCAATGCATACTGAATGTTTTGGTCTTTGGGTTTGAAAAGGACTAAGAGGTTCTTGATGATTGTGGGAATGTCCTCAAATACCACAAAATTGTATTGAACATCATAATAAAGCTCCTCCTCATAACTAAGGCCATAAGAGACCCCACTATGAGTGTACCTTTGAGTCATGTCTAGAAATGGTTACTCTCTATGTATGACTAGATTTGGAAAATGTTTTGTAATTGTTCAAGCAAGGTATGTGTTTTGATCTTTCTCCTAAACAAGTGACAAGGCATAAAATATAATATAATAAAAAGGAAGTGGTGTATTAACACATAATTAGAGGAATGTGTTCAAAAAATTACTCAACTTTGGGTAGGATTGAAATCGTATAAATTGGAAGAGGGGATGATAACTCAAAAACTTAGAGTGTAACTATACACTAAAATGCAATTTTTTTGAGATACGTCAATATCATAAAATCTAGTTAAAATTCAATGAGTTGCTACTAGGAAATTAGAATAAATCCCTTCAAATTAGGAAGGTGACAATGTGAACCAAGAAACTCAAGATGCAAAAACATGAAATAATTCCTAAGTATAAAACTAGAACAAATGGGGAATAAAATGTGTTATAGAACTTAGAGTGTGAGTGATACACTTCATGACCTAAGTACATAATGATCAAATGATGATGAGTCTATAAATGACATTAAATCCAAATAGGAAATTGAACCCAAATTAATCAAGTCAAGTGCAAATGGTAATACCAATTAACACATTAACCTGGTAACTTAGAAAGGTTATAAATTTCAACTATTAATGAAGGACTTAAAGATGTTTAGAAAGTGGTTTATAATCAAACGGGTAACATAAATGTGCTAATTAGATAATACAAACATAATGTGTAAGATGGGATTTTGAATAATGCAAAGATTGATTTGGATTTGAACAATATAATGCCTCTTTATTCAATAAATGGTGGACAATGTGTTTGGTTATGATGTTTTTTTACAATCAAGTTTTGACTCAAATCAAGACCAAGTAAGCTAAGACCAAAAGGCAAATACAACTAAGTAAATCATCCTAATCCCTAAACTAACAAGGTTACTTTGTATTTTTAAAATCTTTCTTTATATGTGCACTTGGGAGGAATTAAATTATTCATCCAAAATAAAATTGCATTAATTGGTAGATATTTTACACCTCCTTCTCCAAAGAAACAATACATCGACATGGAGCTTCAAGTGCGCCCTACAACAAAAATACTCCACAATAAGTGGGTTTGTATAAAACTTATAATTTATGACCATCTAGATGGTCTTGAGTGTGGATTACACAAGGGATGCAACACATCAATTGGATCCACACTAACAGTTTGTTGTGAAAAATTCTTGTTCTTTTCACAACCACTAAATCCATCAATAGCTTAGTATAGTGAAATGTCTTGGTTGACCATATGTTATTGGCAAACTTGCCACTAATGAAAATGGTTTAACTACTCAAACCACCATCCCAATAGGGTGATCTCAATTTATATACCCCCATGTGGAGAAAGGTTAAATTCAATGCTAGGAGATGAATCCCTAGGTCAAAGCTTCCCTAAATAACTTGTAAAGAGGCAATGGCCTCCCCTCTACAAGCCAATTACATTAAAAAAATGATCTAAGTGAAAAGGCCTTAGAGGTTATTTTTAGATCACCCAAACCATATGAGTTTTGGGGAGATCCTAGATAACTTCATTTTTATGCCTTGGACAAAGGCACAATCACAATGAAAAGGCACTTTTCATCACCTAAGTTCCTTATAGGGGATGGGGAAAAATCATACATGCACTTTTAGTTTTGCTCAAATAATCTAACAAGCAATAGATTATTTACATAAAATACTTCAATAAATTTGAAATTTAAGTGAAAGTTCATTTTATACACTAAATTAAAATGGTAAGTGACGTTCGTGGCACTTTGGCCTTAGTTTACAAAAAAAATGGAAAACATTCACAAAAACATTCAATAAAACCATCTAAGTTCCTTTTAATCACCAAAGGGAAGGTCATAGAGTTAATTATGCTCAATTTAATCACTTTTCCTCATGGTTCCTGCAATAAAAATTAGAGTCTTAATTAGATTTGAAGCATAATTGATGTTTAAACAAGTAAGTTTGGATTTCTTACTCTCAGGTTCTCTATTTTAAAACATAGAGACCGATGTCGATCACTATTGACTGATTCCAATTGCAACAAGACCAATGTTGATCAAAGATTTAATCATTGCCATTCAAAATTGATCGATATTGGTCACCTTTGAACCCTTAGGCAAAAAATATATGATCAAAAATACTTGTTAGCTCAATGTTAGGATAAAATCTCCAAAAGTAAACTTCTAGATCAAGAAATATGTTTAGACCAAAGACTTATAAATCCAATTTTGACAACTAAAAACTTGAATAAAGCTCAAAAATAGAATTTTTTAGCCATGTTTTGCCTACAACCTAATCGATGCCGGTTAGCCTTGACTAATGTCAATTACATAGAACTGATGTCAGTCACTATGTGACCTGTAGATCAACAAAAAATGTTAAAAACATAGGAAAACAAGTTAAAAATTGATGTTAAATAAAATTTTAACTACTTTAAAGGAAATCTAAGATTGTTAAAATGTCTTCTTTTCTTGAGAGGGATGTGTTGTCCCACTAGGCATGCTAAGATGTAGATATGGATTACAAAGATGGTTAGATCAAGCATTAGTCATGAAAAAGACAATAAATACATATAGAACTAACAATCTAGGCCAACCTATTCAATTGGATGTGCAAATGACAATAAAGATCAAATGAAAAAAATCAAACACAAACTACCTTCCCATGAGCATCCCATCATCTAAATGTAACTCCATTCATGTTTTTCCACTTGATTTGGTGCTCAAGTATTCAATAATGGTGCAAGGCCAAGATCATCACCATCTCAAGAACACCAACTATAATTTAGGCTCATGATATGCAATCACTAATATTCCTATCAAATGAAGCTATCCTATTGAAAATAACACATAATAATCAACATAAAAGAAAGTTGTGGAGAGAATATTGCATTATAAGTTTACACATTTAATCTTAAAAATGTGAGAGAGAGGCATCCTATTTATAGATTTTTCAAATTGATCAGGATCAACCATGACTGTCCATCTCAAAATCAAGATGTGTGGCCATGGATTAATCTAATTATTTAAATAAAATCCATAAATATCCCCATAATGATTTTAGAGGAAGGGGCATTAAAGAGGAATAGAAATCCATAATCATGATATTTATTGCATTTATGGCTTATGGATGACACCTCAAAAATAACCTCACTTAATGATACAATTAATAGGAATCAATTTCCAATAATTAAATATCAATAACTTTCATGGAATTCTTACTTAAACTCATAATTTGGTTTAATTTGCCTAAGTAAGATTAATCATTTTTAGTGCAATTCTTTGGAAATTGGGGCACAATTAATCAAACTAGTCATAAATTCATATTACTGGTTCATAATTTAACTGGAAAGGAATTAGAAGGTGATAGTTGTGTATGGAGCATTATCTCATTTAGGATGTTACCGACATAAAATAACACATGCATGTGTTGTGTGCTTCCAAATTAGAGGAAAATTATGATCCAGAGCACCAAAATACATTTTCATCGTTTTGACTAGAAATGATTTGATTAAAGTTAATAATCACATAAAATGCACTTCCCTATTTAGGTATACATTATCTTAAACTGACACTTGTATATGACAAACTCAAACCATTTAGCGCATTTTTAGTGATTTTGGGTTAAATTGTGCATTTTAGTGCATTTCAAGTAAGATTGACAATTTTAACACAATGGTGTTAGGAATTAGATGTCTACACTTCAAAAACATAATAAAAACCAATAGCTAAATAATCAAAATCAACCACCAACCACCAATTTTATTGAAACCATAGTTAACCCACATTCCTCTAATGATGCAAAAAACTTGGTCAATATGAACAATATGAAGTGCATAGTGTCTTATATTGGTCCTAATCCTTATTAGGCTTGTATTTCTTATCCTAATTATATAAAATTTTAGGATAACCTTCTACACCATTTTATGAACATAGAATATGAGAAAATTATAGCCTATGTACTTTTGGATAGCCCAACTACACTAGTCAAACCCACTATAGTTTTATTCATTTAAAATTGTACCAACCAATGTAGTGGAGTTTATTAAAATAATAACTACATCAATCAACCTATGTTAAAATTATACCATCCAACTTGGTACAGTATCTAGTTTATCATTTAGGTCCAACCATATTAGCCCAACTAATACATTATTATTACTTAACCAATTACATTTCTGTTATACAGTCCAAGTTGGTGTAGTCTATTTAGACCTTCACTTTTAATTCTAATGTATAATCTAAATTAATACAATCTTATTTTAATTTATATATGTAACCAACAACATTTACCAATTTGATACCATCAGATCAACCTAATTTATATATATTGGTAGTTATGAGACCATATACATTGACTCCTAATCAGATTTAATTCAAATCCACTTCTTCTACAACTAGGATACTTCATAATTACATACCTTTTGCATATTCATATCTAGATCATATTGGATTTCATGAATGGGATGTCATAGGATAATTTTCTATGTTCCCATCTCAAATTCCATTATTTTTACTCAAGAGGAATTCTCATCATAGAACCAAACTCATGCAATTTTATTTGACATGAAAATTCCTCAAACACCACCTATGGGTAAAGAGTATATATCTTGCTTGAGTCTGAGGATATTATTTTACAATAATGTGAAGAAATGTCCATTCAAGTTGACAAAACTATAGATGTTTCTCTTTCACTAAAATTTATAATAACATATATGATCCCCACTTTTTTATTAGTATCTAATTTGATGATATTTTCATCTAGTGACACTTAATAAATGAAGGTTACAGCACCTGTGTTACATTTTTTATAATTCATCAGACACCTAAAACACTCAAAATCTAATATTAAGTCTAGTCAGATAAGGTTCCAAGGCTATGAGAAAATAAAAAATCCTTATCAAGAATGTTTTTGGGTCCCTATCATTGTCCTACCTATCATGGTTAGAGTTAAGGTTATTATTTTTAAGTTTCCCTTATCGTACAAAATCTTCCTTGGCCATCCCTAGACTCATGAGGGTAGTCACCTATTATTAATGTTAGTTCATTAAATTTCCTAATAAGGGTGATATCTAGAGTATTCAAGGTGATACTAACCCTTAAAATATTTAACATTTTAAAGAGCATAGTGTCTTTAAAATACCAACACTTAAACTCTTTCTCAACAATCCTTTCCATGAATACCAATACTTTAATTATCCCATAAATTTCAATTGAGGTTACAAAGCTTGTGGGAAATATCCTACCTAACATCTTATATTTTGATAATTATGAGCCCAATGAAATCATCTTGAATATCAAAACATAAAACCCCCCCTATAATATCATAGATCAGTTACTTCCCTCCTTATGACATCGTTCTCACAAGAATCAAGTATATGATTTCCCTAATTTTATGGTTATCCCTAAGAATCTCGATTCTCATTCATCCCATAAGAATATTTTGATTAGATCCATCAATATTTATCTTACTAATCTAAAACATGATGAAATTTATACCCTTCATGACCCTAACTTATTTGGCAGTGCCCAAGCTAACGATGGAAAACTTATCAATTATCAGTTTTCTCTTCAATGATCCTATGAGTAGTTTACATATTCTTATAACATTAACTTAATTAACATTGTTTTCCATCATTTTGATTTAAGTAACATTACTCTTATTTTGATTTATGTCCACATGTCCAATATTGATTTCATTCAAACTTTTAAAACACATCCAATTCTTGTTACTTTGGAGCCTCTTTGGATCATGCTTCAGGATAGATCCATGATTGGATTGTATCAGTTAGTTATATTTTTTGATCCTTCAAGATCACTTCCTCCAAATATGTTGGCCACATTAATACAAACCACACTAAGTTTGACTCCTAAATAAGTATTAATGTTATTTTGTTCTTTCCACAAAATCTATGGTGACTCCTATAACAAGTATAGAGTGTATCAAATATATCTCAAGTAAAACCAAGTTATTGAGTCTACCACTCTATTTTAATGATTGTTATGATTTTTTTGACAAGATTCAAAATACACCCCAATATGATTATCCACTAGGTCAAGTGTAGTACAAATCCACCCACCCGAGAATATTGAATATACTATGAGTTTCATAATGCACGTGTTCATTTATCCAAAGAGTGTATATTATATTATATTAAGGATTATTAGTCCAATAAAATCTGTAAGACCTAGCTCCTTCTACAGGTAGTTGACCACCTTGATTTACTACCACTCATGTTTATTTTTTTCATGGGGTAATTTATATTATTCAACCCACAATAAATCTCTAATATAGTAACTTGATTCATTCCACATTCAATAAATTAAGCTTCCAAATATTCCAAACATGCCACCTCAAAAGATTCCACCAAATTATATTCCCAAACACAGGAATATGGATTACATTTGGCATCAATGTGTATCATATGGACATATGTAGATCTCTATAGAAGCATTTTTTATACTTTCTGAGGCCCTTATCTCCATGTTCACAATAGTGCTCACATGGTCCATTTATAAAAGAGGAAAAAACTCCCCTATGACCAGATCCATCTCGTAGATCATAGGATGTGTGTGCCATAATGCCACACCTCCCTCACATTTATTGTTCTCATCATGAGGCCCCATAACCTCCCCCTTCTAGTATTCCTAGTTTTTCTTTAGAGCTTATATGCCAAGTTTTTATAGAAAGCACAATTCTCAAAAAGAGTAGAGGAGGCCATGATTAGAGCCAAATATCTATTATAGTGAGACTTATCAAATGTTATAAATGCATGTCTAGATCTATCAGGACATTTATGAGTAAACACTTGAGCCATATCATATTTTTCACATTGTTATATGAGTGTATTTCATATTATTTTTATTTTTATCATATTTTATACTTGTTATAAATATCTTGTTTATATCATATGATTTCATTTTTATCACTTTAACTCTTCATCATGTATTTTTTTATCATTTACAATCACTTTATAATCAACCTTTATTTACCTAGTGGATCTTAGGTATCACCATTGGGTTATTTTTATCACATTTTTTCCATTCTATAATTTTAATTAGTCTCCTTATGATTCTTTGACTCATCTTTTATTCTCCCTCTTTTAGGATGACTTCTCATATTAGTGCTTTTGTTAGATCCCATGCAGGTTAGAAAAAATTCTCTAGTGTCCTGACTGCCACCTTTCATAGCATAACCAAGCCACTTCTAAAGCATAGTTCTCCCTTCTTATGATCATCTACAAGGCTATCTATAATTGTATCACCACATGGATGTATCTTATAAGATCCCCATATGTCCATTTTCCTTTCTCTTGAGGCATACTAAGGTTGGTTTTGGGATTATACACTTTAATGTGGGGCAAGTCTAGGAGTCTTATAGTACCATGGTATTTAGGTTCTCATTTATAGTGGACAACCAAAATATCTCTTGTGTTAACTATCTAATCACCATTTTTTTATATTTTTAAATTTTTATAGAGGAAGAATATAAAAATACAAAATAATTACAATCCAAATAATATAAAAAGAAAAATAAAATCTTAAAAATTAGATCACACTAAAATATGTGATATTTGTTTGTCACATCACCTATTCTATTCAAATCTCAAACTCCATAGCTAGCCTCAAGATAGAGATAAGGTCCATTGGGGTGAAATAGGATAGTTGATTGGGATATTATGTCTCATTATATATATATATATATATATATATATATATATATATATATATATATATATATATATATATATATCCTAGTGCCACATACTTTCTCACACAGATACCCAATCTTCATAGTAAGATGACAAATTTATAAGGGATCTTAAGGAGTAGGGAAGATGTTGTGAGAAGGTAGTATCATTTTAATTTTCATGCTTATAGCCTTCATAGGGTGATATATATACTTCACTTTTTAGCCTATGTTTTTTCTTGTTATGTAGGGTTTCCTAGGTCACTGATATCGATAGTCATTATCCTTTCCCACTTGTCTAGAGTGTCTCTTCTTTACTAGTGATTTATACATCACCCATGTGAAACCTAAAATCCTTAATTTCACCATATTTTCCCCAATATCCCATCAATGGACATTGATTTTAGATGATCATGTCCTTTCTTATCTGATTTTAGATTTACTTTTTTCACCATCATTTATTATGCCACTTGGATTTTCAATTTATGAGTTGCATTGTAAGACTTTGGGGGATAAAACCAAGCCTTCTTCACAAATTCCCATAACCATTTATATCAATAATTTCCTAGTAATAATATTTATGTCTTTAAATGATTGTGCTTTTTTACATCACATTTAGACAACAAGCATTGATTTCAAGTTTTTCACTCATAGGAATCTTTCATTTTATTTACAATCATTTATGTCTTTCTTTGTGTTTGATATAAATTGACATGACTTGTTTTATATTATGAATTAAATTACTTTATAATCATTTATGTATTCATTTGAGGTTAGTTTACTTATCATACATTTAAATGGAATTTTTACAATCATTTATGATTTTAGTTGACCTTGCTCATCTTACATGAGATGACATCATTTTATGCATATCCTTGTTTAATTATATTTGGAATTTTATTAAACTGAATATTTTTATTTTTATTTAAAATGTTTTACATGCTTATCATAGGATTTATTGTGTTCTACATTTAATTTTTTATTGATTTTCATCATTTTTAGCTTTTGTTTTCTTTAACCATGCATTTGCTTACATTTGCTAGAAAATAATAAAGCATACATCATGATACATAAAATTTTACCATAACATGATATTTCAACATTAAATGCATTCTAGAAAGAAATTAATTCACACATCATAGTCATGCATGTAGATAACAAAACTATGTCACAAATATATATATTTGTGACATAGTTTTGTTATCTACATGTATGACTATGATGTGTGAATTAATTTATTTCTAGAATGAATTTAAATATATATATATATATATATATAAACAAGTGTCTCAATATTCTACATTATTACACCCTGATATATAATATATACATCAACATATAACCAAGTAACAACTAGGATATAGTCCTATGGTCTACTTTCACCCCCTTAAGTTGATGACCCACAGTCACCATGAGGATCTAGATTGAATAACCTTTAGACTTATTTGGTAGTGTTTGAGTCTATGACTGCATACCCTCAACATATCCTTGTAGCTAATAAACATGCACCTATAAATATTATACCTATCTGATGGTAACCATATAGATAGCCCTATTTATGATGAAATCCTACCACACTTATCTCACCTCTTTTCATTTTTGTTGGCACCACCACCTGAGCAACAACTTGCTCACATCTCTAGATCTCCTTGATAACCTCTCTAAATAATCAAAACCAACTATCATGTGCTCTAGTTTTCAATGCCATGGGATTAGTTATCGCCATGGTATCATACTAAGGAAGAACATGCTCCAAAATAACATTGTGAGTAGCCTTCATTAGATTCCTCCACCATGTATGATTCAACACCACATCTATAAAAGCTAAACTAAATTAACATTATCTCTCTCTCTCTCTCTCTCTCTCTCTCTCTCTCTCTCTCTCTCTCTCCCTCTCTCTCTCTCTCTCTCTCTCTCTCTCTCTCTCTCTCTCTCTCTCTCTCTCTCTCTCTCTCTCTCTCTCTCTCTCTCTCTCTCTCTCTCTCTCTCTCTCTCTCTCTCTCTCTCTCTCTCTCACATATATATATATATATACACATACATACATACATACATGCATGCATACATACATACATACATATATGTGTGTGTGTGTGTGTGTGTGTGTGTGTGTGTGTGTGTGTGTATACATATATATATATATATATATATATATATATATATATATATATATATATATCATAACTATTTCATAACTATGCCCTTGGGGTGATGTTGCCTTTTGGTGCCGATCCTATCAAGGTACCTGCCTATCCACCTATAGAAGCAACCCACTGTCCTGGTGTCACCATCTATCACCACCTACGAAACTATCTCTATATTTTCCCCATCAGGGCTCATCAAGACAATGTCTCAATACTATGGCCTCATAATAATAAATCTCTTCCACTATAGTTATATGCCTCTACATGGGAATAGTGCCTAGTGGTCATGTAGGTGTTGTGGCTCCTCCTTTGGCCTATCTCAAAGAGCCTCTCTCATGGGTAACCAGGGCTAGTGTAGCTCTAGCCTAGTCCCTCTCACCTATAACTTTAGCCACTTGACCCTGTGCTACTATCAACTGATCTTTTAGTGCTATCATGTTAGCATATGCCATAACTAGTACCACTCAAACCTAATTTCTCTCCATAGTCACTACCTATACCTCTAGAGTAGCCCCTTGTACCTATGCCTACTAACCTCTACTAGCTAGGTTGACATCTATTATTTGCCTACCACCATCATCACCCCCAAATTTGCTACCACATATAGTGCCTGGTACCATGTTGGGTATCCATATACAAACCCTACATCATCTATCTTGACCCTAAATGATAACTCCTTGTGATCAAGAAAAATTTGAATAGGTATAGCTCTAGTAGTAGTAAATTTTCATCCTCCCACTTATATCTCAAGAATGAACCCAAGATACCCTACACCAGGCCAAACTATCATCAAACCCTCTCAAATGGGATAAGCTCTATCTCACCATCCTTCATGTTAAAGATCTACCTATATCTTTATAGGGATAGTGTATGTCTCCTATATCCAACCCAATCTAGAAACCTGATGTAGGGTATATAAATCATGTCACCAATAACCAAGGCATAAAATGCCCCTTTGAACCAATCAATGTCGTAATCCCCTCCACCTAGTCCTGAAATGGAAAAACCATCTCTCCAATGCATGAATCCAACCCTGAACTCCATTTGTGCATACCCCTCCCATGGTAGCCCCTTTCACTATATCCTATGGTATCATCTTGGCTTTTACTATTTATTTTTTACCTTTATCCTTCTTGTATTGTAGTGGATAACCTAATATAGTTCTAAGTGTTTTTTTATAATATTTTTAATTTATAGGTGTAGTTTATACCATATTTTTCCAACCAGTATCTTCTAATTATATTGATCAGGGTGATATTTTTGGTCTATATTTTAAGGTTGGTAATGGGTTTTGGAACTATATATATATGGGTCACATTTCATGCATATAATATCACATATATATGTTATTCTTTTACCCACATGTATGCCCTAAGGAGTTATTGGGAGAGTTAGTGGCTTAAAACCTTATTTTCTATATATTTTATTCTAGTGTCATTGAATCTCAATAGGAGTCTTTAGGAGTTCCTAAGGATATATTATTCTTCATCCAACCATTTGAGGTCTTCAACTTAAAACATTATTTTGAAAAGTTCCAATTGAGCCAAGGGGGAGATTGAAGTGTTGATGGGTCCACCCCATGGTAAGTATTTATATCCATACACTCTTTCATTTATTTACTTATTAGATTATGCATTACTCTTTTTATTGCTTTGTGGATGTATGTGTGTAAATCCTTGTTTAGGAATTTTTGGTGTAGACATAAGATAGATGAGAATTTACATTAATAATTTTAGGTTTCATAGACCCCCATTGGGTTTTCATTACACCTTAACCATTTACAATAATTTAATCCATATTTTAAGTTAGTTTGTACCCCTTTATAACCATTTCATTTACTTCCATATTCACAACCATATTTATAATAATTTAATATTGTGGAGGCCTAATGAGAGATACAAACATGTGTCATAGAATTAGGCTTTTAAACCCTTTAATATTGATATTTGAGTTTTATTTTACCATCTTATATATCTGCATAATTCATTGATCCTTGCCCTATTATCAAAGTATACATAGGATTTATTTGATTGAATTTATTCAAGTCCTTGTCTCTTGAGAGTAAGAGGATAGTTTTAAGTCATCCTAGTTTGTCCATACACCCCCTTCCCTTGGATCCATTAATTTTTTCCCAAAGCAATTCTTATGATTTCCTTACCTCTATCTACATCATTCATATTACAAATAGTTATATTTAACTACTTTTTTTGTTGTATCGCACCATAGTAGTATGGGGATAATAAGTGAAAACATTGGAATTTACTCTTAGAAATTTAAAACTAGTTATTTAATAAAAAATGCTTTTGGAAAAGCTACATGCAAAATAATTTTATCATAATTTTAGATAACATCTTATGATCCATAATTAGGAATAAACTCATGTTTCTTTTTGATGATGGATCAAGGGATGTGATTCCAAAATGTTGATAATAAGATGTTGTATAGTTATTCCAAAATATTTTTTTCTCATAATATAGACTATTAAATATTTACATCTCTAACTCATTATTTTTTTCTAAAAATATATAATCTCCTTGATTGGTGGTGTTGTTTGCACTAAAATTGTAATCTCTATTTATTTAAATTTTCTTTATGACACATCCAACAAAAAAAATTGATACATTTTTCTTACATATTAGGGAATAATAATTTCAATTAAGGTATCGAATTAGTTATGATCTCCAATCATATAAACTTTGATATCACACTTTATTTGATTTAATGACATTTATTTCAACAACTAATGAATTTGATCTTTACAATTTTTAATATGAGTTTGATTTCAATGTTTTATTTTGAAACCTTTTAGTTGATATTTGGACTCAATCTTAGACCAATTTATTTTTATTTATAATGAAATTTTTAAGGATATACAAAATGGTGTGTATGCCATTTTGTAATAAACTAAGTTTTGTAATCCAACAAATTTTGGTGAAGGGTACACTATGGAATTTAATCTCATGAGATCACAATAGATAATGAGGCTAATATAAATCCCATTCTTAAATTTATCTCCTTTTCAAACCAACAATGGATTAATATCTTTCAAATATTTCCAAATGTTTTTTGCAACAAAAGTAGACATTAATTTAATAGGTATATGCTAAATGAAAAGGTTATGAATATTAATCCCCTTATAATAAGATATGTCATAAGGTCTACCACTAGTAATTTATAAGTAAAACCCTCTAATATTCATACCCTTAAATGACCCAAGGGACCAATTTAACACACAAATCAAGTGCCCATTTTTTAATATCAATTAAAACCATGCCTCCAACCTCTTTGAGATGAGCGTAGACACATGATTTAACATTTATCACTAAAATAATGCCCTTGTAACCATACTTTTATACAAACTTAGCTTATGCCCAATTTCATGGCTCTAAGTTATTATCCCTCTACCTTTATGTGGACAGCCCTTACCCTTGAGAAACTATTATACAAAACATTTTTATTATTCACTAAAAATAGCCTAAACTCATTATTGGAATGATCCAAACTTCTAGTTTAGATATTTTACTCCTAAAAAAAGGCCACTCCTTCAAGAATATCCCATTAAATAGTAGTGTTTTAATCCTCCATCCATGTCCTCCTACCAAATAATGGCTATTTTCTCAAATTCAAATTCACCAAACAAGTTGTCGCACATGTTTTGTATGCCCCATTTGAGGAATTTCTAAAAAGATCATTTTAGAGCCACATTTTATAACTATTGTTCACTATAGGCTCATCTGATTGAAAAGAACCATAATATTTAATGACACATTGAAATTAAAACATCTATTCTTCCCAATTTAGAGCACATACAGCCCTAATAGTCTTGAGCTAAGTATGCATACACCTCTAACGTTTCAAGTCATTATCAAATAACTTAATGAAATTAAGATTTCAACATCTATCATTACACTAGTATGTCACACACATCAGAGTAGCATGGGAAACTACATGGATTTTATCCCTCTTCAAAGTATTGGTATATAGGCAATGCTCAACATAGGGGGTGTTGAGGTCAAACATAACTTTAATCACTAACCCATTTTTCTCATTTATTATTTTTTTAAAGGTATATTGAGTTAGGGTTCTAAATGAAGAATAAGGTACATAGTTGCTTCTGCAGTGAGCTAAGTGATCTAGATCACATATACAATATATGCAAGTGAAACTTGCCCATTTTTATAAAGAGGAAAAAAACATACTAGATGTTGATGCTACATACAGACACAAGCATAGTCTGAAATGATCTAATTAGCTCAGCCTTGTCCTAGGAAAATGTGAGACCCTATTCTTGATTCACAATGACCTCATAGTCATATAGTCATCTTCACAATTGCACTTAAAGTCATATATATTTTATTTTCTAAGTTATTCTTCCTTGGTATTTTCCTACTTATTATATTTATAAATTTGATAAGCTCTAAATAAGTTTGTGTAATTTTTTCCATATCTTGTACATTCTAATTTTCATATCAGTTTGTCTAATTCAGATTAAAGCTCTTTCAATCACAAATTTGATCAAACATACTAGTGAACTCATTTATTGATTTAATATTACAAAACCCTAACCATAGATGTTTCTAGGGTTTTTTTCCTTATATTTACTATTTATAATAGTTGTATTAGGGTTTTCATATTTAATAAATTGATTAATAGAAAAAAAAATCCAAGTTACCATTTAATATTTTATGAAATCTAAGGAAGTTGTTTCTACCTCTCTTAGAATAAGTGCTAGACTAAGTAGTACTCAAATTGAGCATATGCATATATCTCTTGATAAGGCACATTAGATGGATAAGAATAAGGGTATATTATAACATTCATATATTAGTGCATAAATTGAACTTGTATAAGTGCATGACAATACATCATAATATGAGCAGTACAATCAAGATAACCTTGACTCTCAATATGAGCATGAAGATGTCATTCCACCTATAGGTTATGAATAACCAAATTTTAATAAAGTACAATTTATTAATAACTTTATAAAATCAATCTATGTAAAAAATCATTATCATCATATAATATTTCAAACTCTTTTGGAAATAAAAAGTACAAGCATGGCTAATACATCTGATACCTCAAATGTTATGGGTTCCTTAAATTACTCCATAACAATCAATACAACTTTTGTACCTCCATCTACTATCGGGAAACCCATGAGTTTTAGTGAATTAATGTGTCAATTCCTACTCAGTCATTTATGACACTATCTTTGATTAGCACACATCTAGTCTTGATGTACAATACTTTATCTAAAAGGTTTTAACCTTCAAAACTAACGTGTTACATATGGAACAAGGTGCTACAAAATCTATTTATGCACTTAATTCATATAATTTATTGCATATTTTATTGGCTTAACATATTTCATCCTATCCTTTACCCATTAGTTTTGTGTCACCTAAACTTACATTGTATGATGGAAATGGTGACCCTGAACAACACTTGAGATAATTTCATGCAACATGCTTAGATTATGCATCCAAAGATAGGTTGTTTACAAGTTATTTCTTAGAATATTAAAAGAATACACACTAAGATGGTTTTATGATTTAACACATCAATTATTTCATACTTCAAATCCTTTGGAAGATTTTTTTTCTTGCATATTTTTCAATCTTCATTAGTCAAAAGATTTCATATGGTTAGATTGCTCAACTCAAACAAGAATCCAATGATCCTATCGTAGAATATGTCTTAAAATATAAGACGATGTTATCCAATATGATGAATCCTAAGGAAGATAAGGAATTAAAATACATATTCAAGAAAATATTACTTCCACCTCTATATGAATCTATTATATTTAATAAATTTATATCATTCACATATTTATGTTATATAATGAAGGAAAGAAAATTCAAGTTGTTAGCAATTAATAAGCTAAAGTATGAAACCAAACTAGTTTTTACTTCTCATGCAAAGAATATGAGTAAGCCACCATACAAGGTGATACTAACTAAAAATAAGAGTCATAAAAAGGTAACAATGGATGTAGTTTCAAATCCTAATCACCTATTATATTATCAATTCTACCAAGGAGACAATTTACCAACTTACCAGAAGCTACTTACAAAGTGTTACAAGGGTTATTGGAATTTCATATCACATCACTCCTTCCCATAAATAGGCTGATGTGATTAAACCTCTTCCAAAAGGATTTGATCAGAATGATTTTTATGACTATAATAGAGCACCAAGGCATACTAAAAATAGATGTATCAATTTAAAACATAAGATTTAGGACTTATTAGATAAGAACATAATTGATATGAGTACATGTACCAGAATTATAAAGGTGCAACCAAGTGATGATATAAAAATGAAGATATTTAAAGATCCTTTCCCTAATCATATAATTTAAGAAACAATAGACAAATTAGAAGTGCATTACACATACAAAGCACACCCTCCACCAATTTTTTATCATCCTCATATAGAGGGACATCATCCTTTGAATGGCATCATTGGTACATATTAATTTCCAACTAGACCATTCATCACATGATAATATTATGCTATTATCGATGATAATTTTGGTTTGAATTCTTTGTCCATTTAAGATTACATTAATCATCAACCTATACAAAGTGTAATGGTTGATAAGGGTTCAAGTGTGAATATGTTCAATATCACACTTCTCTCTCATATTGGATATATAAATAGATATATATTTCCTACTACCATATTCATTAATGGATTTAATGGCCTTGTTAAGGTTCTATTGATGAGATAAAATTACCACTATAGGTTGGTCTAGCACATGTGGCCTCCAAGTTTATAGGTGAAGCCTATGTATGAGTATTAAATATGTTAAATTAAAACCAATCATAGATCTTCTATAGATTGTTCACACCACAAAAATTTCATTGGGGGCATAATTTTACATAGGTTGATCACTCTATAACTATCCCTATTATTCTTACTTTAGTACAATATATTGCACGTTTATTTTCTCACTTAATTTAAATTTCTATATTACTAGATACCTAAGTTATTAAATATCATGATGTTACAAGTTTCTTATGTAGATAAACTTCACGTGTTCATGTATGACTTTCATGTTTACTTCCTTGATTCATATCTTGTGTGTATTCATATTGTTTGGATTGTGTACATTTGAACATGTCCTTAATTATGAATCTAAGCCTTATTATGTGATTCTATGCATGTGATTCACATTTTGACATGTCTTTGGTATGTGTCCCTTATATTTCTTGTAGTTTTACGTGTTTTTTTGTACTCTTCATGTGTTTATGTCATGGTCATGACTCTAGTTTACTCAATTTTCTTGGATTTTTGATATTATGATGGACATCATGAATCTTCCCAATTTTTCGATGACATGATGGATATCATTTATTATCTAAGTTGATTTATATCAATCCAAATGCTTAATACATGATCAATGGTCATTATGTTTCTCATTATTAACATATACCTAGACATGATACTGTGTATGTTTAGTTCTAGATGCCTCATACATTACCCTATTGATTAGTTTATAATTGATGATTCCATGTACTCCAAAGTTATCATTATCACTCCATATTTTAATATTTCATATAGCATCATTCGCATAACTTTCTTATTTTGAGATAAGTTATTATGAAAGTTTCACAACTCACCTCAAAAGAGGGGGAATACATAGTGGCTTATCCTAGATACTAAGATACAATAATACACTGAAAAAATAGTAAAATACAATTTTTTATATGTCAGTCACATTTCATACCCATATGTTTCTCAAAAATTAGTTTCAGACAAGATTGATCCATTTAGACAAGTATGCAACTCAGTCAAGTCCATAACAACATGTTGTTAACCTAACAGTCAAAAACAATAGTTTCCAAAATTCTAAAAATTCCACTTAGTCCATGGATTAGTTCCAATTTTTCTTAGAGGTAGGTTCAGGTTTTCTACACAAACATAGTATAAATATTCTTAGTTTGGGGGAATCATGTGTGACATGTGTCCTAGGGTTTTGACATAGTTTTTACTTAGAAATTAACCTAATATTGCTTATTTATAGAATCTATATAGACCAAAATATCATATTAGGGGAATGTACATAGCATAAGACCACATCCTCACTCTATTTTTCACCAGTCATCATAGAAGGAATGGCAATTCATGCCATTCTCTATATTGTAAACATCATACCAAGATCTTGCTCTTTTGCACTAGGCTTCAAATAGTTTTTCACCATTGATTGAATATTAGTCTATTCACAAAATTAGATTCACCTTTTTTATAGTAGTTTTACACTAGAATGATGTATTGGAACTCATATATGGATTTCAAGCTTCTCCATTGCTTTGGGTATGAAATGATGGATCCAAACACATCTTAAGTTTTTAAACACACTCTCCTACCAATGAGGATTGGGGAATGCACAATAAAATCTAAGTGTTTCAATGAAATGAAAATATCTAAGGGTCATACCCTATACAATCACTAGTTTTTCACTAGAAAACACAATGGTTCATGTACCCAATTAGGCATGTTCGTTCCTTGTTATTTAACCTATAAGTTTCTTGTCTTTGCTTTCATATTTTTGTCTTAAGTAAGAACTAATTTATACATGTTTCATTATATGTTTATATGAATGATGGTCAATGTTGTGGCCTACATTCAATATTGTTCTTCATAGGTAAGCTCAGGTATTATTTTCTTCTTTTTACTCTAGTACTTTCATTTATTTGCATGACTAGAATAAAATGGGGCCAAAAGTAAACACATAAACTAACATTTATCACTAAAAAAATGAACCCGTGACCATACTTGTATACACATTTAACTAATGCCTAATTCCATGACTCTAAGTTATCATTCCTTTATTCTATGTAGATGACCCTTACCTTTGGATAACTCTAATACAAAGCATTCCTATTATTCACTCAAAGCAACCTAAACACATTATTTCAATGATCCAAACTTCTAATTTAGCTATATTTTCTCCCCAAATAAGGCTACTACTTCAAGACTATCTTGTTCAGTGATAGTGTTTAAATTCATTGTCCACATCCTCCCATAAAATAATGGCTATTTGTTCAAATTCACTAAATAATTTTTCTTGCATATTTCGTAAGCCCCATTAAAAGAATTTCCAAAAGGATCACCATAAATCCAAAATTTCTAACTATTGTTCAAAAGAGGCTCACATGATTTAAAAGTGCCAAATAGCTAATTGCACATTAAGTGTAAAATACCTACTCTTCCTAATTTTGAGTACACACGGGCCTAGTATCCCTAAACTAAGTCTGCATACACCTTCAATGTCATAATCATTTCAAAAACACTTATTCACTCTATGATTACACTAATAGCTAGCATTATACCAATATTTTACACACATTGTCATAGTTTGGGATAACTACATGGAGTTTGATCCCTCTTTAGAGTATTGGTATGTATGTATCACTCAATATAGGGGTGTTAAAGTTAAACACAAATTGAACCGCTACCCTTTTTTCACATTTATTATGTTTTTTCTTTGTGTTTTATTGACCTAGTGTTCCAAGTGAAGAAGAAGGTACATAACATATTTCGAAGTGAACTAAGCGATCTAAGTCTTGCAAATAATACACTGATGCAAAAAAATAGGTCAACCTTGTGGAGGCCATAAATTTTGACCCGTAGCTCTATTTTAGCTCTTCCACATGCCAAAATGATCTTGAAAATTTTGATTTTGTCCTAAGTTATCTATCCCATTAGATTTTATTTTGATATTTTTAGAGGCCAAATGTGATCATTTGAGGGTCCAAAATTAACATTTAATAATTTTTTCAAGAATTTTATATTTTTAGAAATTGTATATTTTTAGAACTGAACATCAACTTCAATTGAATTTCATCTTATAGGATAATTTTAGAATTTAATATATTTAGGAAAATTTTTAGAGCTCTGCACGCTGGCATGTGAAACTTTTAAGTTTTTTTAATTTGTATTTTTTGCATGCAAACTCTAATTTATGATTTGAGGCTTATTTAAGCATGGTTTGGGTTTGTAAATATTTTCAATTCATTCAATATGAATTAATACAAGTTATTATTCAAAATCTTGGCCTATTGCTATTTTTTTGTCTTGATAGTTTTAAGGTTCATTATCTGGTATTAGAGCATGTTTGAATCTTGGAGGAGAAAGACATGGTGAGAGGATGAGGAGGTATTGTGCAGATGAAATGGACTATACAAGAGATACAAAGACAAATTCAATAATTAACTGAGGTTATCACCAATCAATAGAGAAGACAAGGTGGTGATGTGGAAGATATAGATCATGATGAAGAAGTTCAACAAGAAGAAGAATAGCAAGAGAAACCACCATCAATGGAAGAGAGGATGGTTTAGTTTTTATAAGAAAGAAATTAAGGAATAAAGGTTGTTTTTCTAGATTATGCAAGTATTTTAAAACTATAGGAGTTGATAGATTGGATGAATAGCATGGAGAAGTTCTTTGAGTGGAAGACTATGAAAGAAGACAAGAAGGTAAAGTTTGCATGAATGAAATTGAAAGGTCATGCAATGATTTGGTGGGATCACCTATATAAAAAGAGATAGATTATATGTAAGGAGAAAATTAATTCATACAAAAATATGGATAAGAATCTAAGAGAAAATTTTCTTTTTGTGGATTATGCACAAACCCTATACAGAAGATTTTAGAATTTGAGGTTAAAAAGATAATAGTATACAAGAGTATAAAAATGAATATTACAAGCTTTCTATATGAGTGGAGCATGATGAAACAAAATATTAGATGGATGTAAGGTATGTAAATGGTTTGAAATTTTCTATTTAAGATGAATTAAACATGCATAAAATACTTAACATGGAGGAGGCTTATGAATTAGCTTTGAAGGAAAAATGAAAACAAAATAGATAGAATTTTAAAAGAATGTCTCTTGATAGGCAGATCTATTCAAAATAAGGGATGAGTTGGGTTTAATACCACTAGAGATGGGTCTAATTCCAATAGAGGTGAATCATCATGGGGTGCATAAAAGCAAGATGATAATAGACAAAGGTTTCAATACCAACAAAGAGGATGAGGTTACAGTGGTGCTAGAGGATGGTTTATAAATCAAAATAGATCTTATGTCTATTATATATGTGGAGAAGAATGGAATAGAGCATTTAATTTTCCAAACTATCAAGATCAAAAAAAGAAGCAATAAGATCACCCAAGAGTAAATCTAGTTGAGGTTGAAATAGATGAGCAGAATAATGAAGTTGCACGAGTAGATGTTGGAGAGAATATCATGATGAGAAGAACCATGATCATTCCAAGGAAGGAGCAAGTGTATAATAAAGAAGGTGGTGATGTATGGCTATAGTCAAATATTTTTTGAACAAGATGTACTTTGGGTGGAAAGGTATGCAAAGTAATTATAGATGGTGGTACCTATAAAAATATGGTTTCTCAAGAAATGAAAGAAAAACTAAATATACAATTTGAAAATCATCTTAATCCTTATTTAATTTTATGGTTTAATAAATGGAATGAAGTTACAATAGATAAAAGGTTCTTAATCAAGTTTTCTATAGGAAAAACTTGTAATGATGAAATATGGTGTAATATTATTCCGATGGATGCATGTCATTTGTTATTGGGGAGACCATGGTAATTTGATAGGTAATTCATGATGGAGAAAAGAACACATACACCTTTTGTAAATGTGGTACAAATGTATTTTTGTTACCTCTTAAAGAGGAAGAAAAGACATAAAACATGATCTCTATTAAAGAATTTATCCAAGATATGAAGGTGGTAGGTTGTTGTTATGCATTAGTAGCAAAGAATAAAGAAAAAAATGATGCCAATACTAATATAAGCAACAAGAGTGTTGAAAAAATATACAGATGTTATACTTGATGAGTTACTAGATGGTTTACCACTGAAGAAATACATACAACATCACATTGATTTTATTCTAGGATCAGCTCTACCCAATCAAGCAACTTATAGGATGAGTCCAATAGAGAATGCAAAATTAAATAAACAAGTTACTGAATTGTTAAGGAAGAAGGTGATAAGGGAGAATATGAGTCCATGTGCAACACCAACTTTGCTAACTCTAAAGAATGATGTAGTATGGATAATGTGTGTGGATAATAGAGCAATTAACAAAATTATAATAAATTATAGGTTTCATGTACCTCGTTTAGATGATATGATGGATGTACTTATAAGAGAAAAATATTTTACCAAGATTGATCTAAAGAGTGGTTATTATCAGATTCAAATTCATGGAGATGAGTGGAAAACTGCATTCAAGACTAGGGATGGCGTATATGAGTGGATGGTGAAGCCATTTGGATTATCTAATGCACCTATAACATTTATAAAGATGATGAATACAATGCTACAAGAATATATTGGTAAGTTTGTGGTTATTTATTTTTATGATATTCTGATATTCAGTAAGACTAAAGAAGAACACCTAAAACATTTAATAATGGTACTGAATTTGTTAATAAAGGAGAAGTTGTATGTAAATTTAAACAAGTGCAAGTTTATGCAAAATAGTTTGGTATTTTTGGGATTTGTAGTTTCAGTAGATGGTGTGAAATTGGATGAATAAAATATAAAGGAAATTATTGAGTGGCCTATTCCAAGAAGCATTACAAAGGTATGAAGTTTTCATGGTTTAGAAACTTTTTATATAAAATTTATTAAAAAATTTAGTAGCATTGTGGCACCAATAATAGATTGCATGAGAGGGAAGGAATTTACATTGACTAGAGCAACCACAGAAATCTTTGAATTTTTTAAAGAAGATTACATAAAGACCAATTTTAGCATTACCAAATTTTTAAAAAGTGTTTGAAGTTCATTGTGATGCTTCATTTATGGGAATTGGTGTTGTGCTAAGTCAAGAAGGAAAGTCAATAACATATTTTAGTGAGAAATTAAATGAGGTAAGAACAAATTATTATACTTATGATGTTGAAATTTATGCAATTGTACATGTATTAAGACATTGGAGGCATTATTTGGTGCCTAAGGAGTTTATACTATTTATAGATCATGAGGCTTTGAAGTATGTGAATACACAAAGAAGTTGAATAGTAGGCATTCAAAGTGGATTTCTTTATTGCAAGGGTATACTTTTGTGTTGGAGGATTAAGTTATTAACTATTATGGTGAGTGAATTAGTTGGATTTGAAGCTATCAAATAAGTATATGATAATAATCCATATTTTGGAAAGATAGTTGAATAGTGCAAGAATACATTAATAGGTGGGATAAATATTATTCATGATGAGTATCTTATATAGAAAGGTTGTCTCTTCAAAGGGAAACAATTACGCATTCCAGTTGGGTCTCTATGAGACAATATAATAAGATAATTACATAGTGGTGGTTTGGTTGGACATTTTGATAAGATGAAGATAATATATTTGGTGGAGAAAAAATATTTTTGGCCAAAGATAAAGATAAATGTGATAAGGTATGTTTCAAGGTGTAAAATATGTCAGGTGGCTAAAGGACATGCATAAAATATTAGATGATACATGCTATTACTGATTCCAAGAGGACCATGGACAAATTTAAGTATGGATTTTGTGTTGGGATTACCAAACCCACAGAGAGGTAATAATTAAATTTTTTTCATTATAGATATATTTTCTAAAATGGTTCATTTCATTACATGTAATAAAACTAATGATGCCACTAGAGTTGCAAAATTATTTTTTAAGGATATTATGAGATTGCATGGTGTTCCAAAAACTATTACTTCAAATAAGGATACAAAATTTATAAGTCACTTTTGGAGGACCTTATGGCAGAAGATGGTTACTAAGCTACAATTGAATAGTGCATATCACCAACAAATACATGGATAGACAGAAGTTGTGAATAGGATCTTGAAAAAATTATTGAGATGCATAGTGGAAGAAAAGGTCAAGCAATGGGACTTGGATTTACCACAAGCTGAGTTTACATATGATATTTTAGTGAATATATCAATAGGAAAGTCACTTTTTAAAATTATTTATGGGATAAATCCTATGAGTATTTTAGATTTGGTATAATTATCAATTGCAGATCAAATTAGTGATGATGCAAAAGCGTGTGTAGAGAATATGCAATAGTTTCAAGGAATAAGAATAAAATTGTAGGAAAGTAATGAGAAATATAAAGCAAAAAATATATGTCAGAAGAAGATCCAAGGCATTTGAAGAAGGAGAGTTGGTAATGGTTTACTTGAGGAAAGAAAGATTTTCAAAATGCACATACAACAAGTTAAAGTACAAAAAAATTAGACCATGCAAAATTGTGAAGAAAATCAATGACAATGCTTATGAGGTGAGTTTACCATAGAATTTTGATATATATCTAGTATTTAATGTTTTATATTTATATGAATTTCATGGAGAAGGTGATGAAGGTGACGAAGATGAAGAGGTAAATTGGGAGCAGCAGGTTTCAAAGAAAAAGAAGGAAAAGATAGTGTAGGTTTTGGATATGACGATAATAAGCACAAGGCAAGGAAATTATAATACATATTTAGTATAGTGGGAAGGATTTCAGCAAGAGGACAATACTTGGATTATAGAATGGGATTTGAATAAGATTGACAAGGAAAAATGGTAGTAGTACAATCAGGGCAACTCTTAGGAGCTGAGTTATTTTCAACCAGAGGAGAATGATGCAGAAAAAATAGGCCAAACTTGCGAAGACAATTTTAACTCATAGCTCCATTTTAGATATTACACACACCAAAATTAGCTTTTTGGAGGCCAAATGTGATCATCTGAGGGTTCAAAATTAACGTTTAATGATTTTTTGAGAATTTTCTATTTTTAGAAATTGTACAGTTTTAGAACTGAACATCAACTTCAATTAAATTTCATCCCATAGGCTAATTTTATCATTTTGAATATTTAAAAAAAAATTTAGAGCTACATGCATTTGCATGTGAAACTTACTATAAATAGTGGCTGCTAAAAATAGGTGTTTTTTTAGGTTTTTATTTTTTTGGATTTTTGCATGTCAACTCTAATTTCCAAGTTGAGGATTATTTAATCATGGTTTGGGTTTGTAAATATTTTCAAGTCATTCAATAAAAATCAATACAAGTTATTGTTCAGAATCTTAGCCTATTGGTATTTTTTTGTCTTGATAGTTTTCGGGTTCATTAGACACATAGGTGAAAACACATAGACCCATTTTTACATAGAGGCCAAAAACCCTACTGGATGTTGGCAATCCTTATAGACACCAACATAATATAGACTCATATAGTTATCACAACTTCATCCTATGTGGATGTGAAGCCTTATTCTTGATTCATAGTAATCTCACACAATCATACAATTAGTTTCAAAATTATACTTACAATCTTGCATATGTAATTTTCTATCTATTTTTTTCTTTGCATTCTCACTTTTAGTATATTTCTAAATTTAATAATTTCCATATCATTTTGTGTGATTTATTGCATATATTGTACATTATGATTTTACGTAGTAGTTTATTTAATTAATATTAAAAATCTCTTAATCCCAAATTTGATCAAACAATGAGGAGGTTCCATGCCACTTTGTGGAAACATTTTTTCATTTTGGGTTTGCCTAAATAAAATATCAAAAGAGCTTTTCCAACTTGCTATAGGAATATTTATAAGGATTCCAACAAATGTAGTAAACATGAGTGGCAATATTTTTTTTTTACAAATATGAAACTTACCAGGAAGAAAGAGGCTTGGATAGCCAATATTTTAGAATGTCCCCCATATTTTACACTACATAATCATAGAGCTTAGTTTGATATCCTTGAAAAAATAATGGAGTACCCACAAACTTGAATGTATACCTATACTCCAATTATATTTGTATTTGGAAAACCAACTTGGTTTAGGCCTAAAGGACTATGTATCGATTGGTTTTGCCCTATTGAATATTTGAACTTGAGGTAGAACATAAGGTAATAATACAAAAAAAAATGACCACTTCCTCATCTTCAAGAGTAGTGAAAAAATAACCATCTACAAAATTACCATTGTTATGCTAAGAGACAGGGGATTTAAGGAGAGAGATACCATTGACAATCCCTTTAGAAGCATAATTACTTAATAAATAACCAAAGCCTTCAATAGCTAATGTATGGAGAGGGAGATATGTTGGGATTTGGTCCTATCATTTAGATATGAAAATAAAATAATACATAGAATAAATAAAAGCGATTTATTTAAATCACGTATAGGATAGGATTAGTTTTATCTCCTATGTTTTATGAGATTAATATCCTATATATTATAGTGTTTTACATTCAAATAATTAAGTTTTTGAGATTGATTGATAATTATTGTGCTTTGCACATTTTATATCCTTTGGTTCTTCTCCATTAATGGGGTAAGAGTGGTATCAGAGTAGGTGTCCAACCTCTCTGAGCATAGTTCTTCCTCCACTCATTATTTTGTCACACAAACACTATGGCCATGCTATGCTAACCATGAGAAAATTCCATCACTATGTTTGTTTTATCTTTTGGCATATTTCCACTAGTTTAGCAATGTAGATCATGTGCAACCCCATTGGCCTCACCATCCGCTTGCATCTTCCTTCTCTTTCCATCCTATCCATTCTCTCCATTGTCTATGTTCCATCATGTTCTTTGTTTCATACAACAAAAAAAATAGATAATTAGTTTGAAATAATGTTACAAAAATCATCATATCTTTTTCTTTTTTAACCCCCTTATGCCTCAGATCTAAACATTCAGTCATAGAGTTAAGATAGAATTAGTTTTATCTCCTATGTTTTATGAGATTAATATCCTATGTATTACAGTATTTTACATTTGAATAATTAATTTTTTGAGATTGATCGATAATTATTGTGCTTTGCACATTTTAGAGCCTTTGGTTCTTCTCCATTAATGGGGCAATCCCATTAGTGGTATCAGAGTAGGTGTCCAACCTATCTGAGCATAGTTCTTGCTCCACTCATTGTTTTGCCACACAAACACTATGGCCATGCTATTCTGACCATGAGCAAATGCCATCACTATGTTTGTTTTATCTTTTGTCATATTGCCACTGGTTTAGCAGTGTAGACCACATGCAACCCCATTGGCCTCACCATCCACTTGCATCTTCCTTCTCTTTCCATCCTATCCATTCTCTCCATTGTCTATGTTACGTACTATTCTCTATTTCATACACCCAAAAAAATAGAAAATTAGTTTGAAACAATGTTACAAAAATCATGATATATTTTTCTTTTTTAACCCCCTACGCCTCAGATCTAAACATTCAACATTTACATCTATCGACCCAGTCTCAAATCTGAAAATTATATTGAAGTAAACATTAATGTCTCAATGTCAATAAAGTTATGTTCTTGGTCATAATTTAGTTGTCTCTTAAAGTAAATGTCATTTTTAGTCTTTGAGTCTTTAAATGTAATAATTTGTAATCGATGCATGTTCAGGCAAACCTGACATCCACATTAAGGGGGGGCGGGGGGGCGGGGGGGGGGGGGGGGGGGGCGGGGGGTGGTGGTGGGGGTGGGCAGGGGGGGGAACGCGATTTTAAGTGTATGTTAGAACTAAAGGGGGGAATGTTTGGATTTAGTCCTAACATTTAGATATGAAAAAAAATAATACATAGAATACATAAAAGTTATTTATTTAAATCACGTAGAGTTAGGATATGATTAGTTTTATTTCCTATGTTTTAGGAGATTAATGTACTATATATTTTAATGTTTTACATTCGAATAATTAATTTTTTGAGGTTGATCAATAATTATTGTGCTTTGCATATTTCAAAGCCTTTGTCTCTTCTCCATTAATGGGTAATTCCCATCAAGATAAAGGAATACCTTTTTCGATGGATATGAAGATGCCAATTTTTTCAAAATAATGACTAAAACTCATAGCATTGTGTAAAATTTAGAGATACGTTTTGGAATAAGTGCAATGTAATTGTGATCAAGTCTAATATAACTATGGTCATTCTTTCTTGACAGTTCAAAGTAAAGTGTGTGACATATGGAATGCATCCCTTATTTTTTAAATTCATTTCTATATACCTCTTTTGGAGAATTAGTTCATTCAATATTTAATAAACACAAGTCTAATATGTCTTGGTAATATGTAGTTATGGACTAATGCTATTTATTGGTCTTCAAAACATAGAGAATTTATGTGTTCATTTTCAAAGTTCCTTTAATTTTTTTCCAATCCGGCACTTATTGTTAGGATTGTGGAGCTAAAAGCTTCACTGATGCAAACAGGAGAGGAGGTTGCTGAAGGTTGCTGAGTTGCAGAAGAAGTTTGGGTCGGTCTGATCAGCCGACGTCGGCGGGATAGCACAGAGAAGCAACCGACGTCGGTCATATATCGGCCAACGTCGGTCACCTCCAGGCGGACAGGGACCGGCGTCGGTCGCCTGTGTGGTTCGACTGCGAGCTGATTACGGGCAGTTAGCTAACGAACCAAGTGTTTGCATGATGAGTGCTAATTTTAGACTCATAGCTGCGGATCTAATTATTGTAATTAGATGTCTAATCATTGTTTGGATGAGATCTATATAATAGACTCATGGTTGTATTGGAAAGGTGTGCTAGGGAGTAAGAGAGCATAATTATAAGCTCCTTCTGTGTGTGAGGTAGAGCTATGGTGCGTTCCTCCTAGTGCCACAGTACCAGGTGTGTTGGTGCTGGATTGGAGAGCCAGCTAGGTTCTTCAAGAGTGTAGGATCTTGGTCATAGTTGCATGGCCTATATAGGAGATCTACATGGTAAGTAAGATCGTTGATCTGCAGGTGTATGTGTGTGCAAGGTCGAGGTTCACAGGTGAATAGAACCATTGATTGATTTGCAGGTGTGCAAGGTCATACAGACAGCAACACAACAGGGAGCAGTATCAGGCAGGATCTACTTGGAGTACAGGTGTGTACTCGGATAGAGCTAGAGGAAGGCAAGGGAGTTCCTTCCATAAGTATGGTCTGTTGAATTGCAGGTTGTTGCAGGTTCATGGGAGATCTACTTGTAGTACCTTGAGTACTTGTGGAGCACGTGGAGTGCTTGTGGAGTGCGTGGAGCACTTGTGGTGTGCGTGGAGCACGGGAGGTGAACACCAACTCTGTATTTGAGTTGGGTGTTGGGACCTGTGAGAGGGAGAGCTTTGGGGAGAAGAATTACTGTTCACTTGAGGTGTGGGAAACCTCTGTAAGGTGGTGGAGAAGAAGTGGCATCTTCTTTATTGTATTCTTTTCTGTATAAAGTGTTAATACAATTTGGTATTATCTCTCATATGCTGTGTTATTCTGAATTCTAGTTACTTGGTGAATCTGGTTAATTTCCGCATATTAAGTTGCTTGGTTTAGTAATCAAATTGTGTGCTTCCGGTTTACATCCTCCCAACAAGTGGTATCAGAGCCTTGGTTGTAGGTTCTTGAGCTTGATACCAACAAGTGGTATCTGAGCTGAGGTTGGAGGAAGCAAGTTTTGTGTTTGGTTACAGGGCACTCTCAGGTGTTTCTGATCGAGTGGGAGTAGAGCAACTGCAGATCAAAGTAAGCTAAGAATGGAGGAGTTGAAAAGCACAGATGGTCACTCACGGTCCTATGGAAAGAAAGAGCAGGTAAAAGATTATTGTTGGTTGGTAACAGATCAGCATGAAGAAACTGAAGATACAGATGTAGCAGGTGTTGTTGCACAGGATGTGTTTGCAGGTTTCTTGGATAAAGTTAAATCTTGGATAAAAGATTCGGTTGCCTCTTTCCATGCAGTTCCAGGTAGAGGAGCTGGTGAGCCTTGCCAAAGGATTGGCAAAGGGGAAGTGAAGCTGAAATTGCAGGCGGCCAACACACAGGTGTTGATGAAGGTCATGCAGGTCCCAGGTCTGGAGATATGGCTAATTTCTTCAGAAAGATTGGGTGATGAGAGATGCACAAGAACTCTCACAGCGGATGCACTTGAATTAGCTGGTGGTAAGAAAACAGGTATCCTTTATCTACTTGTTTATATTACTGATTCTTCTTTTGTTGCGGAGATGTGGCTTCGTAGGCTTGGTCACATGAGCAAGAAGGAGATGCATGTTCTTAAGCGGAAGACAGATATATTTGACAGGCTTAAGAACTAGAAAGCCTTGGTGTTTATGGAGGAGATGGCGGACAGAACCCAGTGTATGTGGCTGGATACTTCTGAGCAGGGAAGTTTGGACATGGATTTTGATTCAAAGGAGCTCGCGGGTAAAAAGTCATCACTCACAGGCGAACACAGACACCGATGTCGGTCAGGAGGAACCGGCGTCGAACAGACAGGTGCCGATGTCGGTCATGTGCAGACCGAAGCCGGCGATGTCGGGCAGGGTAAGACCGATGTCGGTCATGGGACCGACGTCGGCAGTATGTAAGACCGATGTCGGTTAGGAGGACCGACGTCGGCAGCAGGGACACCAGCGCAGGCAGTTTGGTAGTCAGGTACAGACGCATGGAACCGACGTCGGTCGGATACAGACTGTGGGGTGACCGAGGTCGGTCACTGTAACGAATTTTGGGTGGACAGCAAGTTGTCAAGGAGTCTCAAACACCCATACGGAGGACTGAAGGCGTAAGTAGGCCCTCAAATTCGTTGTTCCTCTTCTTCATACTTGTTGCTGATTGTATAGCAGGAAGGATCCAGGAAACAGGTGTGAGCTTGGCATGGATGAGGATGTGATTCCTTGGAGGAGAACCAGACAGGTGTGTTTTGGTAGAGATGCCAGCAGGTATGAAAAGCACAGAGACGAATGGATACCTTAGTAGAAGAATGGAGAGAACGGACACGTGAGACGGAAGATCAGGTATATGGTCTTATGGAGCTGCAGGACAGTGGTACAGGTTTTGACAGGTGGAGGACGAAGCATGGCTTCAGTCAATGTCAGGGTAACTACTATGGTTTTGTCTTACCAGGGGGATGATGAGTCATGACATCATTCTGTGCTGTATGTGGATGGTATGTTTTGCTATAGCAGGTGTGTACATACAGGGTTTTGCTGAGCTAAGGGTAAGATTAGTTCAGTGGCATGTCATGGGGAGTTTGGAGCAGTGGAATTCTTTGGCATGGGAGGCATGGAGATCACAGGTTGATTTTGTCTCGAGTGGGAGCTGATGTGAATCAGGTGTTGGCGAGGTTCGGGATGCAGAACTAGAGCACACTAAGGGCTGGACAGGTACATTGTCCGAAATCACATGAGGTCTGGTATAGACCTGAGTATTCCCATGCAATGGGAGCTGTCAGAGAGTTAGGAGCCAATTCGGGGAAGTGGGTTCTCAGGTTTTCTGAGAGGGACCGGCAGCAGGTGTTGCTATGCAGGGTCAGGACTTCACTACAGGTGTTGTAGGTTCGGATGTGGCAGGTTACTCGGATGACAGGTGGTACACCACGGGATGTGTGGTGGGTTGTCTTCAGGTGGGAGCTTGAAGAGGGATACAAACCAGGAAATAGATTAGACGGAGTACAGGTACAGGTACAGTGCAGCTGTTTATCTCCAAGTGGGAGATTGTTAGGATTGTGGAGCTAAAAGCTTCACTGATGCAAACAGGAGAGGAGGTTGCTGAAGGTTGCTGAGTTGCAGAAGAAGTTGGGGTCGGTCTGATCAGCCGACGTCGGCGGGATAGCACAGAGAAGCAACCGACGTCGGTCATATATCGGCCGACGTCGGTCATATATCGGCCGACGTTGGTCACCTCCAGGCGGACAGGGACCGGCGTCGGTCGCCTGTGTGGTTCAACTGCGAGCTGATTACGGGCAGTTAGCTAACGAACCAAGTGTTTGCATGATGAGTGCTAATTTTAGACTCATAGCTGCGGATCTAATTATTGTAATTAGATGTCTAATCATTGTTTGGATGAGATCTATATAATAGACTCATGGTTGTATTGGAAAGGTGTGCTAGGGAGTAAGAGAGCATAATTATAAGCTCCTTCTGTGTGTGAGGTAGAGCTATGGTGCGTTCCTCCTAGTGCCACAGTACCAGGTGTGTTGGTGCTGGATTGGAGAGCCAGCTGGGTTCTTCAAGAGTGTAGGATCTTGGTCACAGTTGCATGGCCTATATAGGAGATCTACATGGTAAGTAAGATCGTTGATCTGCAGGTGTATGTGTGTGCAAGGTCGAGGTTCACAGGTGAATAGAACCATTGATTGATTTGCAGGTGTGCAAGGTCATACAGACAGCAACACAACAGGGAGCAGTATCAGGCAGGATCTACTTGGAGTACAGGTGTGTACTCGGATAGAGCTAGAGGAAGGCAAGGGAGTTCCTTCCATAAGTATGGTCTGTTGAATTGCAGGTTGTTGCAGGTTCATGGGAGATCTACTTGTAGTACCTTGAGTACTTGTGGAGCACGTGGAGTGCTTGTGGAGTGCGTGGAGCACTTGTGGTGTGCGTGGAGCACGGGAGGTGAACACCAACTCTGTATTTGAGTTGGGTGTTGGGACCTGTGAGAGGGAGAGCTTTGGGGAGAAGAATTACTATTCACTTGAGGTGTGGGAAACCTCTGTAAGGTGGTGGAGAAGAAGTGGCATCTTCTTTATTGTATTCTTTTCTGTATAAAGTGTTAATACAATTTGGTATTGTCTCTCATATGCTGTGTTATTCTGAATTCTAGTTACTTGGTGAATCTGGTTAATTTCCGCATATTAAGTTGCTTGGTTTAGTAATCAAATTGTGTGCTTCCGGTTTACATCCTCCCAACACTTATAAATAAAAATTCACACTGAAAGGTAAAATTTATTCCATTTATAACATAAATTTGTCTTCACAACTATCATGTTTCACTGTTACTTCTTCAAAGATAGGGAATAAATTTGCATCACAATGCCTATTATTATTAGAGAATAGTTGACTAATACAAGAATCTATACATCTATAAAAAATAGTTTAGTATGAACATAGATCAAGATGTTATACAAGGATAACATTGGACAAAGATCTTGTATACTATGGATCACTAGATTTGTTATGACTATAATGCAATTTAAATTGTAAAATTATATTCGCCTCACAACAATTTATTGTAAAATTATACTCACCTCATAAAAAAATTTGGTATTTATTTTCCACCTTAGGTAATTACTTAAAAATTAAATATTTTCTAAATTTAAATATTCTTTATTAAAAATTGATCATGATTCACCTATGTTATGTTTAATAATGGATTGAGAATTTTTTTATCCTTATAAAATGTTTTTTTTTTCAATCCTTACATAATAAATTGCATGGAGGTACTCTGTATTTCCTCAATATGAACACCTCAAATATTGATTTTTTGAAACTAGGATCACAGTCATCCATTCTTTATTCACCCTGATCTCTATTTTGAGCATTTTTACCTTTAGGTCAAATTTGGTGATCTATTGATCTTGACCCTCAATTTTTTTGGGTCCTTTCTTCCTTAACTTGATTCCCCATTTCTTGGTTATCACTTATATATATATATATATATATATATATATATATATATATATATATGGTCCTTTCTTTTATATATATATATATATATATATGTATGTATGTATGTATGTATGTATGTATGTATGTACACACATACATACATACATATATGGTACTTCCATATCTTACCACATTAGGACTGTATTATTTTCTCATTCACAACCAGGTTATATTAAGGCATATGGATTGTCCCTCATTATCTCATCCACCCTTAAGGTTGCATTTTCCTATCACTAATTACATTATCATATTTTTTTGATAGTTAAATATGTTTATAAATGTTATTTAAAATATATAAATACCTTCAATTATATTTTTTATGATAACACATGATGCACATGCTTTTAATTTTTCTTGATGAGTGATTTGTAGGAATAGGTACCAATCACTAACCTCAAATGGGTGACATATATTCAAATATTTTATGGCTAGATTCATACTTTTGAATTGTGATTTACCAAAAGTGACCAAGAGTTTCTAGATGCCTACTTCCTTGATCAAGAAGTGGAGTGTTTTGCCCCATTCTTTCCCCTAGGTTGTTGAAGTTTCAACTTTAAATTTTTTAGTCCCAAGAGTTTTCCATTCATAGTGAAAACATGGTCCAAATACCACTATCTATATTAATTCTTATGCTTATGATTTGAGTTCTATTTCATTTTTATATATTTATATCAATTTATTAAGACATTGACTACTCACATGTATTTTTGATTGTTTATAGGTACACCAAATTTACCAATACCTGGTACACATGAGTGATCCTATCCCAAGCATCTAGATCCTTCATGCTCCTATCCCTCATTTATTGTTCAAGTAGTGCTTAAATTTTTATTTTAATTTGGGGTAAGCATATGTTCCCATGCATGCACACCAAGATGGGGTATTATGTAGACAACTAATTTTGGTAAAAGACCATTTTTCATAACATCTTTTTAATTCTTTATCACACTTTATCCATTCATGTTTATTTTTTTGAGTTTTTTTGCATCTTCAACCAACAATAAACTCCCCTCAACATTGAATCATCTATATTTCCTCAATATGAACACCTCAAATATTGATTTTTTAAAATTAAAATCACAGTCATCCATTCTTTATTGAAACATGATCTCTATTTTAAGCTTTTTGACCTTTAAGTCAAAATTGGTGATCTATTGATCTGACCCTCAAAATTTGTTTGGTCCTTTCTTCCTTGATTCCCATTCCTTGATTATTGTTTATTATAACACACTTAAGGTTTACTTATGTGTAAAGTGTTCTAAGGATCCTTTTATATACAAACATATCCTAAGCCATACGATATGAAATAATTTCTAAGTGTCCTATCATCATGTTTACACATCGAGAAAGCCAAGTGCCGTATTGAAAATGGGTGCACTCAATATATTAAATTATTCAATCAAACACTGTACTTTGAATTCTCTATTAAAATATATTGATTTATAGATTTTTCAAAGTGCGACACTTAGCTTTCTCAAATATACTGTTGATATCACAAACCGTATATCTATAAACCTTTATTAAAGAAGATGCCAAGCACTGCGTAGAAATCGCTTTTATATTTATAATCTTCAACAGATTGAACAAATTTATAACCCAATTCTGTCTATTTGTAGATCGATTCACTTCCGCATTACCAGATAACCACAAAATATATATATATATATATATATATATATATATATATATATATATATATATATATATCTTTATTTAAAAATCATTTCAGCTCTACGTATTAATCTTGTCCAACAAGAATAAACAAAGTGATTTATATTCTACTTGAAACCTACGTGGGAATTAACCATTCCACACATATATTCACAGTTTCAAAATTTTAATCAGAGGATCATCATGGATCGATCCAACTTCAACCTGCTATTCCCTTATCCAGAACATCTGCAGCAGCAAAACCCAATTCATGAAATCGATTTCATTCAGAACCTCAATATTCCAGAAAAATAATTTAAATAAATCGGTCTCGCTCACGTCTCAGCTCTACGGGCTCTCTTGCTTTGTCTTCTGGGACAATTCGGCTGATTCTCTCATGTCTCCTTCGGATGATGGCTTCAATCAAATACCTTGACCGATCTACCTTCTCTTCTGCTTCGTAATACCAGATGCGTCTATATTTCAAAAAATTCTTCCATTCCTCAACATTATAGGGTTTTTTTAAAGACGGGTAAGTGAAAATATTGATTTCTTTAACCTAGATTAGAGAGTTAAATCCCGCATATTTTGGAGAAAGAAACACCTTTACATTCACAAGAAAATGAAACCGAAGTGTTTTTTTTTTACGAGCGGTCTGGCTTCTGGGCTGCTACACAGGACTGCTGCGTCCTACTCGAGTCACAGGTTTGCTTTCGGTCTGCTGGATGGCTGCGCAGGTTTGCACCCTGCTGTCGACGCCTTGCACGGCTTTCTGCTCTGACTGCTACACAGCTCGCTTTCTCCTTGCATCACCGCTGTACAGGGTCAACGGCTGCTGTGCTGATCGCTGTTGAAAAGTGACCCTGAAGTGCAGTTCACTCAGTTCTATTTTTAGACTATTAGTGTAAATTTAGTTTGCATGAACAGTTTTTTTTGAGCTAAATTTAGAGAGTTAATTTTTAGTTAATATATATATTTTTTTTTAAATAAAGCCTTAGAAAAGCAAGAGTTAGTTTTAGTCGATATTACATGCAAATTATTAGTTAAATAAATTTAAAATATTTTATTTAATAATTAGAAAAGCATGTTCACATGCAATTCTATTAATATATTGTAATTGATTTTTATTTTCAAAGAGAAGGAGAATGATTCCAATAATTCGAAGAAGTATTTTTTATTTTTGCAATTCTTATTTCTTTTGTATTATGCATATTTCATATATTTCGCTGTGATTTAATTTTATTTAAAATTCTACATCTGGAATCAGAGCTGGTATTTTTCTCTTAAATTAAAGATTTAGTAGTTGGAATTTTGCCAAAAATTTATCATGTCAAATTCTAACTCCTTGCCTATACCAGAATTTAATGGAAATAAGTATGATTATTGGTGTATCAAAATGATGGCTGTTTTGATAGAAAAAGATTTGTGAGAGATTGTTGAATCGGGGTATGCAGAGCCAGCGAATTCGATTGCCCTCAAAGTGAATGATAAAACAACTAAGAAGGAGTCTAAGAAGAAGAATGCTCAAGTCTTATTTCATGTTTAAATAGCTCTAGATAAGAGCCTATTTCCATGAATTGCAGGAGCAAAGACAGCAGAAGATGCTTAGAAGACTCTAAAAGAAGCTTACCAAGGTAGTGATTAAGTCAAAGTTGTCAAGTTACAGACATTGAAGAGAGAATTCAAGAATTTGAAGATGAAAGACGCTGAAAGTGTGAGTACATATTGTGTCAGAGTAAAAGATGTGGTTAATAAGATGGCTACACTTGGTGAAATTGTGAACAATGAGGTTGTGATCAAAAAGGTGTTAAAGACTCTCACACCAAGGTAGAACCATGTTTTCATAATCATAGAAGAAAGCAAGAATTTGTCTACCCTTCAATTTGATCATCTAGTTGGATCTTTGATGTCTCATGAAGAAATATTGAGAGATTCATTTGGGAAAAGTGATGAGAAAGCTTTTTCCTCCAAATTACAAATCACAAAGAATGAAGATGTCAATAGTAGCATCAAAAGTAATCAAGGCCAAAGTAGAGGTCAAAATCAAAATTACTCAAGAGGAAATAGATGGAGAAGTGGTTTCTGAGGAAGAGCTGATTTCAGAGGAAGAGGTAGAGGCCGATTTGATAAAAGAAATATCCGGTGTTATCATTATAATAGGTATGGCCACTATAATTATGAGTGTAGATTAAAAGAAGGTAATAATGATAAAAGTTTTCATTATGCTCAAGAAGGTGATGAGAATCCTCCAGATAATTTATTTTTATTTTATGACAAAGCTAAAAAAATTTCTAAAAAAGTTTGGTATTTAGATTCGGGATGTTCTAACCACATGTTAGGGAATGAAAAACTTTTTTCTATAATGGATGAAAGTTTTAAATCCAAGATCAATCTTGGTGATGACAAATCATTGGAGGTGCTACAAAAGAAGCTATGGAAGTCCATACAAAAGAAGGTATGAAGAGTGTTAAAGATATTTATTACACTCCAAAGTTAAAGCATAATTTGTTGAGTGTTGGACAATTATGTGAGAAGAATTATAAAGTGGTATTTGAAAATCAACAATGTATAATTTATGATAAGAATCAAGGAAATAAGGTGGTAACAATTATGCCTATGACAAATAATAGGATGTTCCCATTGAAGTTTGGTGAACATAACAGGAACCTTGTCAATATGGCATATGAGGATACAAGTTGGTTGTGGCATCTCAGGTATGGAAATTTTCATAGTTTAAAAATTCTAACATCAAAATCATTAATTTTTGGTTTGCCTAAAGTTGAAGAGCACAAGGAAGTTTGTGAAGGATGTGATAAAGCAAAACATGCAAGAGAGAATTTTCCAAAAGGCAATGCATCGAGGGCTCATTATCCACTCCAGTTAGTTCATTCAGACATTTGTGGTCCTATGCAGACAAAGAGTTTGGGTAAGTCATCATATTTCATTACTTTTATTAATGATTACTCACGACAGTGTTGGGTTTATTTTTTGAAGACCAAAGGTGAAGCTCTTGAGACATTCAAGAGGTTTAGAGCCCTTGTAGAAAATGACAAAGGGTGTAAAATCAAATGCTTAATGACTGATCATGGAGGAGAATTTTGTTCAAAATCCTTTCAAGTATATTTTGATATGCATGGCATCAGAAGACAACTCACCACTGCATACACACCTCAACAAAATAGTGTAGCTGAAAGGAAGAATCGTACAGTGGTGGATATGGCATGAAGCATGCTACAAACAAAGGGATTAAGAAATTCTTTTTGGGGAGATGCAGTTGCTACAAAAATATATATTCTCAATCAAAGTCCCACTAGTGCACTTAACAGGATGACTCTGTATGAAGCCTGGTATGAGAAAAAGCCAAATGTTAATTATTTCAAAAATTTTAGTTGCTTAGCCTATGTTCATGTTTCTGATCAAAAGAGGCAAAAGTTAGATCCCAAAAGTGAGTCATGTATTTTTGTTGGATATAGTGAGGAAAGTAAGGCTTACAAGTTATATAATCCTCTCACTAATAGGCTTATTGTGTCAAGAGATGTGATTTTTGATGAAGGGGGAGTTTATGGTCATCAAAAAGGCCATATGGAGAATTCAAAATCTGTTTTAAATGAAATTATTATGGATGATATTGATCATGGGCAGCCCACTAATATTTTTGTTCCAAGTTCTACAAATCCACCAAGTAACCCCTCATCTAGTTGTTCAATTCCAAGCGTAAGTCCAGATTTAAGTCCTAGTTCTACAAGAAAGGTAAGAAGATTGAGTGACATTTATCAAATGATTTCAAATCAAGCACAAGACGAAAATCCAAGAGGTGAGACACTAAATTTTGCTTTACTTACCAAGGCTGATTTTGAACCATCATGTTTTGAAGATGCATATACTAATGAAGTTTGGATGCAAGCAATGCAAAAAGAGATGGATTATATTCATAGGAATGACACTTGGGAGCTTACAAAGCTTCCACATGACAAGAAGAATGTTGGCACCAAATGAGTCTACAAGACTAAGTGTAACAGTGATGGAAGTGTTGAAAGGCATAAGACAAGATTAGTTGCTAAAAGTTTCACACAGAAGTATGGCCTTGATTATGAAGAGACATTTGCACCAGTAGCAATACAAGAGACCATTAGAATGCTAATTTTATTAGCAGCTCAAAATAATTGGAACATCCATCATATAGATGTGAAAAGTGCCTTCTTAAATGGGTACTTAGAAGAAGAAGTATATGTGGAACAGCCACAAGGTTTTGAAGTGCAAAGAAAATAAAATCATGTCTACGAGTTAAAAAAGGCTTTGTATGGCCTCAAACAAGCACCAAGAGCATGGTATGCTAGGATTGATGGATATTTTCAAGAGAATGGCTTTCAAAGAAGTAAGAGTGAACATACCCTTTACTACAAACAAGAAGGTAATGATATTCTAATTGTAAGTTTGTATGAATGACTTGTTTTATATGGGTAGTATTTCTATGATGAATGATGAATTCAAAGTTTTCATAATGAATGAATTTGAGATGAAAGATTTAGGCCTCATGAAATATTTTTTAGGAATTAAAGTTTATCAAAGGGAGAACAAAATTTTTATTTTTCAAACAAAGTATGCTAAAGATATGTTGAAGAAACTTGATATGGTTGATTGTAAACCAGTCTCCACTCCAGTTGCTCATGGAGTTGTGTTGTGTAGAGATGATGGTGCTGAAAGAGTTGATGAGATACCCTATAAAAGTATTGTTGGAAGCTTAATATTTTAAACTCATACAAGACTTGATATTGCTTATTCAGTTTCATTTGTTTTAAGGTACATGATAGATCCATCAGAAATACATATGAAGATAGCCAAGAGAATTTTGAGGTATGTGAAAGGCACTCTAGACTTTGGTATTCATTACTACACTTCTAAAATGTTCAATCTTGTTGGTTTTAGTGATTCTGATTGGGGAGGTAGTTTGGATGACCCAAAGTCAACATCTGGAAATTATTTTTCTTTTGATTCTGGTTTGATTACTTGGAGCTCAAAGAAGCAAAGTATAGTTGTTTTTTCTTCTACAGAAGCAAAGTATGTTGTAGTCACTTCAGTAGGTACACAAGCATTATGGCTTAGAAAACTTCTAGAAGAAATTAGAGAGATTCAAGTAATCAAACTAGAATCAAAAGAAAAATAATTCCCAGATGTTGACTTTCGGTTATCCAAACTACCCCCCAATCAGAATCACTAAAACCAATAAGATTGAACATTTTAGAAGTATAGTAATGAATACCAAAGTCTAGAGTGCCTTTCACATACCTCAAAATTATCTTGGCTACCTTCATATGTGTTTCTAATGGCTCTATCATGTACCTTGTAACAAGTAAAACTAAATAAGCAATATCAAGTCTTGTATGAGTTAGAAACATTAAGCTTCCAACAATACTTCTATAGGTTGTCTCATCAACTCTTTCAGCACCATCATCTCTACACAACACAACTCCATGACCAACTGAAGTGGAGACTGGTTTACAATCAACCATATCAAGTTTCTTCAACATATCTTTAGCATACTTTGTTTGACAAATAAAAATTTTATTCTCCCTTTGATAAACCTCCATTCCTAAAAAATATTTCATGAGGCCTGAATCTTTCATCTCAGATTCATTCATCATGGAAACTTTGAATTCATCCTTCATCATAAAACTACTACCCATATACAACAAGTCATCAGCATACAAACTTACAATTAGAATATCATTACCTTCTTGTTTGTAGTAAAGGGTAGGTTCACTCTTCTTTGAAAGTCATTATTTTGAAAATATCCATCAATCTTAGCATACCATGCTCTTGGTGCTTGTTTGAGGCCATACAAAGCCTTCTTTAACTTGTAGTCATGATTTTATTTTCCTTGCACTTCAAAACCTTGTCGTTGTTCCACATATACTTCCTCTTCTAAGTACCCATTCAAAAAGGCACTTTTCACATTCATATGATGGATGCTCCAATTATTTTGAGCTGCTAATGAAATCAGCATTCTAATGGTCTCTTGTCTTGCTACTAGTGCTAATGTCTCTTCATAATCAATGCCATACTTGTGTGTGAAGCCTTTAGCAACTAATCTCGCCTTATACTTTTCAACACTTCCATCATTGTTACACTTAGTCTTGTAGACCCATTTGGTGCCAATCTTCTTATTGTCATGTGGAAGCTTTGTAAGCTCCCAAGTGTCATTCCTGTGAATAGAATCCATCTCTTCTTGCATTGCTTGCATCCAAACTTCATTAGTATATGCATCTTCAAAACATGATGGTTCAAAATCAGTCTTAGTAAGTAAAGCAAAATTCAGTGTCTCACCTCTTGGATTTTCTTCATGGCCGCGCAGGTTTGCACCCTGCTGTCGACACCTTGCACGGCTTTCTGCTCTGACTGCTACACAGCTCGCTTTCACCTTGCATCACCGCTGTACAGGTTCAACGGCTGCTGTGCTGATGGCAGCTTCCCAAGGCGTGGTCCAGGAAAATGAAGATTGTTCTTCTGCTACCAGGTCTATGCTCTCTCCTTGTTGACTGATGTTCTGAGTCATGCTTCGGTTTGCAGATTTGCTGCACCTTGCTGCGCATCTTCTCCTTCCCAACGCTTCTGCTTCGTCGAGGTCAGGGTTCTGCCGCTTTTCTTCTGCTACACTGCACTTTTTCTCAGTGATTTGCACGCTGGACTTCCTTGCTCGGCTTCTCTCAGACTTTTGGCGTCACTTCCTTCAGGTTCCACACTCTCCTCTGATCGTTTGGCTGTGTTTTCCCACATGTCGCTGCACCGAGCTCTCATACTAGAATTAATATCAAACTGGATTGATTTATTCATGAACCGATGAGAAGAATATATATACAACCAATTACCAAAAATATGGTAACATACACGACAGAAGGGACGAGTCTAGAAAGATCATACAACTGAAACGATTTTATCTAAAGCCTAATAATGTTATATACATCCTATTCACTAATCTAAAATATCTACGCTATCACATTTGCGTTGTAAACCACTGTATGACATTTTATTAGTGTACCCAATCCATGTTTTGAGGAGATTTCATGCTTCCAGGTAAGCTTTTCTCCCTATTAAATCTACTGCTTCCTATTAAATCTACTGCTCCTACTTTTATTTTGTAGGATGGAATAATTTCTAATTATTTCATTTTATTTACCTTTTCTTCCTATTAAACCTACTGCTTCCTATTAAATCTACCGCTCGTACTTTTATTTTGTAGGATGGAATAATTTCTAATTATTTCATTTTATTTTAAGTTATGCTAGTAGTTCTTTACATTTATTTTTATGTGGGTTTCTTACCTTCACATACGTCCTAAATTCTTCTCCCTTATTCAGCTTACACCTTTTCTTGATTTGAATTCATTTTTAAAATTAAAGTACACAAAATCCTAATAAACCCATAATCATATAAGGGATATGCCCATTTGGTGATTTAATCATTTAATGCAAAATTTGTGTTGCATCATGTTGGAAAAATTAGAGAACTTAGGAAAACCTAAGCGACATAATTCTTTTCAAATAACTCGTGATCTTCATTTCTATAACTAACAACAACTACGTTGATTTTCCATATTCCATGTTTTTATGTTACTACTTGGCCTCTACATTTGGGAAACATGAGAACGAGAACAAATATTATTGTCATACATTTTTCATTTAAGTTGTATGCTTACAAACTATGTCATTGGATGATATCATTTTCAGTTTTCGATCTTATTTTAAGATTTAAAAACCTTGCCTCTTGGTTCAAAATGACTGTAATTTCCAAGCCTAAGGATTGAATGTATAAAAACACGCCAAAACATTTGTTTAAGCCTAATTTTTGAAAAAACAACTTTCACCATGAAAATCATTATGAGTTTCATGATGAAATTACATCAAAAACACAACATACATGTCAATTTGGTTCTTTTATTTATTTAAATGTATTGTTTCATATGATTTATGAGTTTCATGATGGCATTACACTAAAACACAACTCACATGTCGATTTGTTTCTCTTCTTATTAAAAATGTGTTTTTTCATATGATTTAACCCACCTTGCTAAGTTCTTAATCTTTACTTACTTTTGAGTATGTCTTCATATGTATAAAATTTATTTTCAATCCATTCATGTAAATTTGAAAAACAATATATTATGACAAAATACACTTCATTTTATAAAGATTGAAAAAATAGTTAACTTATGTTTTTTTTTAATACCCAAAAGGGGCATACTCAATGATCTATTTTGCATATTTTTTAGGCCTTATTCATTTATAGAATTAATATAAATATTATTATTCTTTAAAAAATATGTGTGAGAAAGTATGTAATATTATCTATCTTTTTATCAAAAAATTTCAAAAAGTAATAAACAAAATTATAAAAAATGGGGACATCATAACCTATTTAATTTGAGTCAATCATAAATAAAAGTATCTTTTAAAAATATAACTATTTAACCCACTTAAATTTTATGATTTTTTGAAAGAATATTACTACTTTAAGGACAAGTCTAAGTATGCTACAATTTATTTTGTTAAAACATCTTCAAATTTTAACTATAACATCTCAAATCATCCATCCAACCTAAGATGTCTCTTTTGCAAGATAAAATATGCCAACTAAATCCCTTTTGGACCCTACTTCCATGCATTGAACCTTTTAACTAACTTTTTTTAAGATATGAGATTCAAAAATTCACCTCACATCTTCAAGGGATTGTATACATCACATATTATATTTATTATTTTCATATTTTATTTAATATTATAATAAACCTAAGGGCCTTCCATTGCATATTAGATACAAGTTATATTAGATACAATGAGACATATAACTTGGTAAAAAATTTTACGGAATTGGAGTCTCTTTTCCATCTTATTAAATAAGGTTCCAATTTTAATTTAATGTTCATCACCTAAATTATCTCAATGTTTTATATATTTTTAGATATGGGCCTATCATTATAATTGGTATAGGGTACTAACTCTTGCATATATTCTATTTCATTTGATTTTATGATGCACATATGATACTTTGATGGATATCAAAAAGAAAGGATCTTATTAAAATTATTTTCACATTCAATATTTATTATTTTTAAGTTCATCAATGCTTACAAAAGATAAGATATTTTTTAGGTTTCATTATCCGATGCCACTTATTTCATGTTGAGATATATTTCTTTAAACATAGTTTGGTTAAAAATAAATTTAATATTAATGTTTACTTGATCTTCCCAATCTAAAACCCCTTTTGTGAATTCCAAAAAAAAACCTCTACATTATCTTTTTACAACATTATTAATATTACCAAGAATGTTTTGATGGTCTTGGCATGAATATTTTTCACCATATATTCTAAATTCATGGGCTTATTTTCTCCTTTTCCCTTTTTCCATTTATAACTGTTTGAAATCAGTAAGCATGTCGATATTTTCAAGTTTGAATTTATAGTCACTTATAAATATACAAATATTCTATTCTATTTAGACATCTATTTCACATTTAGCATTAAACATATTTTTCATATTTAAAAGGCATATTTTTTAGTTCCAATATTCATAAGGATTTCATTGTTTCAATATGTAGGTTCTAATTATTAGAGGTTTAATTAGTGAATACTAGCCACTCAAATCTTAATGTAGTTCCTATTCAATTTTATTTGACACTTTAAATTAAAATTATGTAAGTTTTAATTATTTTGAGGTTTAATTAATAGATACTAGCCACCCAAATCCTCATGTAATACCTATTCAATTTTACTTGACACTCTAAACCAAAAAAAAATCAATTATTTTAGTTATGCATGAATTACATTGAAATACAAAAATCTTCAACTTCATAAATATATACATTAGAATAAATCTAGAATTCTTACTTTAGTCTAACATAGTGTCTAATAAATATTGCAAGAGAAAATACAAAGACGTACCTTCACTTACCAAAAATGAATAATTCTCCTTCTTTACCTTAGATTTGGTTTTTTCTTGATATGTGGTTGATCAAATGAATTTCATATGCAATAAATTTCAGCAACATGATATTAGATTGATTTATTGACTAATTGATTGATTGATTAGATAGGATGATGGTTGATAAATTTCTCCATATTTTTCACTCCAACATTATACAATATGATAAAAAAATGAAGGATGTAATGGAGGATTTATAGATTTATTAATTAATGGATGAATAACTAGTTCAAATTCATTCAATAAGTTAGTTGGGAATTGAATTAATTAGTTGAGGGAAATGGTCAAATGATTTATAAGTTTGTTGATTGGTTGTTGGATAAGTTGAATGTTTTAAATGTGTTTAATGTGTTTTTAATAGAATTAAATTTATTTATGAGAGGTTTGTTAAAAATTTGAATGTCTTAAATATGCTTGTTAAAATAGTTGAATATCTTAATGAGGTTATTTGAATGTATTTGAATGTCTCAAATATGTTTTTTACATGTTTATTACTCATCTTTTTAATAGATTATAGATTATTCTACACTCTAAAATCTTCTACTCTTCCTCTTCTAGAATTCTCTAGGAAATTTTAAATTTCTTAAACATTCTTTTCGTTCTTTTATAAAAGAATGCACACCCCATGCACAAACCATGAATTCCAAAGCCAAATCCTATGTTGTTGTCTTGTTTTTAAGTATCCATATCATTTATTGCCAACATGTTGTCCAAGTACGAAGTCTAAAAACAACCTAACATTCAAGCTATCAAGAACAACCATGTTATCAAATTTGGGGCATATCATTGTATTTAGAGGTAAATTAATTGTAAGATTGAAATATATTTGATTTTATTTTAATTCTTTTTTACATCTAATTTACTTACCTTGTCCAATCATAAATATTTAATTTAAATTTGTTTGAATTTTCAACAATTTAATATATTGGAATTGTCATTTTGTATTTAAAGATTGATTCCAAATTTTGTTTTTAACAATTTAATATGCTGGAATTGTCATTTTATATTTAAAGTTTGATTCCAAATTTTATGTAATACAAAAAGATTGATCCAAAAAACTTTTGTCACACAATTTGTAAAAAAAACTTATTGATTTTTAATAAAATTTGTAAATCGTTTTTTTTTAAAAAATTATCAGAAATTTTTTTTACTAATACTCTAGAGAATATTTTTTGTTTCACTCTCGGGAAGAAAATGGGTTTCCTTCAGTAATGATGGATCACCATAAAAATCGGTCCAAAATTCTCATACAATCTTTTGAAAAAACTATTTATAAATATTATTTAATATTGCTCTGAAACAAACTGACCATAGAAAACACCAATCCCCTTATATTAAATTCGTATTTTAGAGATTGGAAGATCTTGTCCGTATCTTTTAATCAGCTTAACAACTTTGATTGAGATAATGGAGATCTCATATTATTGAAAATTTTATAACTGTAATTAATATGTTTCTAATCCAACCCACATTGCCTTGTAGAGAGCTACAATGAGTAGTTATTGTGTTATTCATCATTTTTTGGGTTACAATAAGAATCAGTTACAATATTTTATTATCTTTATTTAAGTTTTGAATTCTACTCCGACAATTAATCAATCACTTTTATGTTATTATCCATCCTCTTATATATAAATATAATATAAGAGAATTGGAATTGAGTTCCCATAAAATGATGAGAGATAATGATGGTGATGTTACGGATTCTCTATTAGAATATATATACTATAATGCAATAAGATTATTATGTTATTATATTAAAAAAGTTGAGAAAAAATTTAGCAAGAAATAATGATGGTGACATTGGAAATTATCTATTTAAATATATATAATATGATATAGAGCAATAAGATTATTGTGTTATTATTTTATGGAAAATGTGGAGCAATAAAATTATTATGTTATTGTTGTATGGAAAAAGTGGAGCAATACAATTATTTTGTTATTAATTTGTTATTTTCATTTACTATATTTAATTAAACATAGATTTGGAATTGATTTAATACAAAATGTATTGGTCCTTGTGCATGTGAATTTGGTCCTAATAATATATGTGAATAATATTTCAATATTAATGAACTCTATTATCGATGCTTATGCATTTCTACTGAACAACTGTTACCCTCACTTTATTTTAATTTTTTTTTTTTTTATAAATATGTCTTAATAAATGTATTGGTATATGCAAGCACTAAAATTGATGGCCATACAATTGTACTTATATTTTTTAGTCATAAAATATACATATTATTACATGTAAAATGGTACATTCTAGCTAAAATTGGTCACCCTATGATGGAAATTATATTTTTTAGTTATAAAGTATAATATTTTTTTGTAAATGTTATGTCCAAGATGAAATTTTTGATACACTATCAAAAAACTCTAAAAAATTATAATAAATATATGAAATGTTTTTATTATTTCTTTCTTATACTGTATTTTTTTTTCATTAAGGGTAAGGGGGAGTTTTTTTTGAAACTAGGGACCCCATACTCTAGGAAACAAGCAGTCAAATGGGGTTAAAAAACCCAAATACACCAAAAGTCTAACAAAAACATCTAACCCAAGAAAAGGGGTTGTAGGCAACCAAAAAATAGCCAAAATACAACTAAAGTCAAAGAAAAACATCTCCCCAAAAAAAATACATGAAAACCAAGAGATTAACTAAGACATGACCAAACCAATTAGGCCTTGCTTCCTCCTTCCAAACGGTATATGCTAGGACCTCCATGTTGAAGCAAGCTAGACGATTGGGACTCCATTCTTTTTTTCTATTTTTTTTGGACTTTGATCCAACCTCTATTATCCTTTAATATTTTTGGAGAAAAAATATTTCCAACATCCTCTTCAGAGTTATGCATAAGCATATCAACATCCTCTTCCTTTAAGGTATTATCATTCACACTTGAGGATAACATATTAGGAACATTGGTTTCTTGGAGAGCCACTTTAGCATGTTGCTCCAAAAACAATTCTATTTCATTTTCTTCTTCCACATCAGAACATTTATTTTCTATTAAGTCTTCAATCAACAGGTTTACTAACTCTTCATTCATATCATTTATTCTTTCCTCCTTCTCTAAAGACTTAACTTTAGCATCCTCTTTCTTATCTAAAAACCTTTATTCATCTCCCTTAAGATTCTCTACTTCTACTATCAAAAGATCCCTGTTAGCATTTAATGCACATGAATTACCTTGCTTTTTTCTCTTTCCTAAGATGCATGAATCAACCAAATGTCCTATAACAAAACAATGCGTACATCTGAAAGCTAATCATTTGTAATCAATAGTTTGAAACCAAGTTTGATTCTTAACAATCGACTCTAATTTTTTTGGGAGCTGAGCGTTCACATCAGTATTGATAAGAATCCTTGCATAAGTAGCATGGAGATATTTTGTCATAGACTTATCAATAGCTAACAATCCTCCTAGGGCATTACCAATGATGTTAAAACTGTCCCTGATCCAAAACTATAGAGGGAGGTAAAGAAGATGAATCCACATTGGTCTAACACTAAAAGATTCAGTAGCTAGGTTAAACTTAGGATACCAAGGCTTCAACATGAGGACATGTTGTTTAATTGACCAAACCTAGTGGTGCATTATCTTTTCCTTATCCTCTCTATTGTCAAAAAATGCTATGAAAAAACCTTTTGCATAAGGGTATATTCCTAAATTCCCTTTCATTAATGGTCTCCAAACCTCTGAAATCCACCCATGGAGAGATTGAAGATTTGGACAAAAATGATTGAACTTACAGATCAAACCCCTATCATAATATCATGCTTCCCCTTATAAAATCCCATCAAGAGATTGACCCTCACAACAAATAGATTTCTAGAATTTTTAATGGGTTAAAACTTTGTTTACCTTGCTGGAAGCTGTGACAAGATATCCCTATTTTGTACTCTTTTTGGAAACCACTACAGCATAGGACCCCTATTTTTGGCCTTGATCCAAGATAGGGTCATTGTTGGATGCACCATCAAGCTTCATATCCTCCAATAGCCTGGTGTTAGACCTCTCTTGTTTCATTTTCCTTGAAGATGCCATTACAGTTGAATCCTCCAAATCTTGAGATTTTTGAAGATTTTATCCCATGTAAATATGGATCTAGTTTGTGATGTTTATGATTCTACTATCACCATTCACCATCATAATAATCCCAATGTCAACTTTGGCTCTATCTCACTCATTTCCCATAGAATTCTTACGCTCATTAGCCTCCGCTACCTAGATAACTAGTGCCACCTCCAAACTAGTTGACACCTAAGATTCTCACCAAGATCCACTGTCACTCTCACCAAGATCCACTGTCACTCCATCACTTGGGATTAGGGTTCGTAGAGGCACCATATTATCAGATACAATAAAATTTCAATCTCCTACTTTAAACTATTTTAATAGTTTAAAGGTAACATTATTTCATTTCTCACCAAGTTATATTATAAATTTGAATAGTCTACAAAAATATTAAAAACAAATCTTGAAGGGAGGTCTAATTTAAATATTTACCAATGAACTATTCCAATTTAATTACCCAAATCTTAAATGGCTATTTTCATCAATTGGTTATTTTTTATATTTTATATTTTTGATTAATATTTTAGTAATATAAAATTTGAATGAAAAATAAATATTTTTTCATATTTAATTTGAAAAAAATATATATAAAAATATTAATAATTTTTTTTGGTTCTTTATTATTATTTTTTAACAAATTAATTTATTTTTTATTAACTTTTGATATATTAGATTTTCAATTACTTTGCATAAGTTAATTTTACATTCATCAATTCTTTACCATGTAATCATAGATTATTGAATCAATAGCTCCATTATTTATAACCGTGAAGATATTAAATTTTCAAAGAAGATTTTGACACTTATATATCGCATGCTATTTATGGCCATGAAGATATTAAAACTCATATATCACATGCTATTTATGTCCATGAAGATATTAAGACTGATATATCACATGCTATGATCTAGGAATATACCAAAAAATCAACTCTTTAAATACATGTTATGTTACCCAAATTTAATTCTTTAAGTACATTCTATGCTACACATTATGTATTTCAAAATCAATGTAAATGTACAAATTTAAATTTAAAGAGTATAAATTCTATTTTTATTTACTATATTTTAGATGTTCTTAATTTATTATAAAATCTTGTAAATATATATATATATATATATATATATATATATATATATATATATATATATATATAATTCAAATACATATAAAAACATACTCAAAAGGATGTGTATGCAACATGATTGTGAGCCTTAGCAACTAGGCTTATAAAATCAGTGTACAAACCCCTTGTAACATGAGAGTAGACACTAGAATGAGGTTTAAATATTTTATTTGATAAGGGTATTTGATTGATTGATGGGTTTGACAAAATAAATGTTCAGGATAGGTGCTTTCTACAAAACCTATATATTTTATATGTTTATGTAAGGTATTATTTAGTTTGGACATATGGCATTTAGATTGTCAATTTTTGTAAAGGTAAAATTCACATGATTTTTAATATGCAAATTTTTAGGGTGAGAATTCATGAATCTATGGAGCAATAGAGCATCACTAATATCCAAATTCAGAATCGTAACTTCATTACAAATATGGTTTTTTGTTATTGCATCCACTAATATTGTAGGTGGGAGGTAGGATAATATGCTAATGTCTTAATATAAAATTGGAAGTATTTTTTTTTGTTATTTATTATTTGAATTATGTTAAATGCTACTCACAAATAGGTATGACTCTTTTTTAAAATTGGTCAAAATGTGGAGCCCACTTATCCTAATCACTTTCATTTTGATATCCTTTATTTTGTGACGGTAAATCCTAACTCAACTATCCATCTAAATAGTGAAATTGTTTTTTAGGTGATCTTCCCAATTTCATTCATGATAGTTTAGTATTTAATAAACATGTCTTAGAAAATAGAATTGTTAATTTGAATTATTATTTTACCATTTTTTTATTAATATTATCTTATAGTATATTTTTGATCCAATTAACGATGATATTTTTACAATATTTGTTGTTGATAGCCATTTCAAGTCCAAGACAAAAATATTTAATAGAGATGAGACATCTATAAGACTCTAAAAAGATAAATTGATACATGTATATGTATATAACACAAGTACATGCTTGTGACATGTGAATTTGCATCAAGAATATTTGGTATCTATTCATGCATTGATAGAGATTGTTGATTCATAATAAAATTTAGGTTATTAATACATAATTATTTTATATGAATATAAACTTGCTTATGTGACATGGCCAAACAATTACAATTATAATAAAGCATATTAAATCAATGATACTAATGTCTAAAGCACATGTTAAGATTCATCCTAAGCAGTATGTGACCATATAAGATGTATATATTGTAGACACTCTATTTATACAAACTTTTGTGTCTAAATGGTTGTTAGAATGTTTTATTGCAAATAGTCTAAGTTAAGCCTAGAAACCATTGAAACATTCCAATTGGTCTACACATATCAGGTGCAATTCTTGATTCACATCAATATTTTTCTAAATAGTGAATTATCATGTATGAAATGATTATCTTCTTTTAATTTTTCTCCAGTCAGGTTGTGACCTAGAAAATGACATTATTTGACCACTTGTATAAGACAACCTTGTCAAAATTTAAAAATGGAAATTAACCTGATTAGAAATATTTAATTGGTTAAACCCATTTAAATGCATAGTCAAAATGTCCATGGCTAATTAATTGTCAAATTTCTATTTTTGGAATTTTTTAAATCTAAATTGATGACATCATCATGACATCCCAATAAATATTTGAAATGATGACATCATACATGACATCATCTTGAAAGTTGTCAAACGCTAAAAATTGTAAATATTAAGCAAATATCTAAATTATAAGCCATGCTTATTAATTATAAAATTTAATTCCTTAAGCTTCCAAATTTGAATTGATTTGTGGCCACACATCTTGATCTCAAGATGGATGGTCACAAATTGATTCCCTCATTTCTAAAATTTTATAAAATATGAACATTTATTAGTTATTTAAAACTCACAGTGTTTCCAACATTTATGTTGAAAACTCGGTGTATGGAATTTTATATATTATACCCAATCCATTTTTTTGAGGAGATTTTATGCTTCCAAGAATTTTTTTTCTTCCTATTACATCTATTGCTCATAATTCTATTTTGTGGGATGGAATAATTTCTACTCATTTCATTGCATTTTGAGTTATGCCATTGGTTCTTTGCATTTATTCTTATGTGGGTTTCTCACCTTCCAATCCATCTTCTTAAATTATTCTCCCTTCTTCATTTTCCACCTTTTCTTGATTTTATTTCATTTTTAAAATCCAAGTACACAAAATCCTAATAAACCCATAATAATATAAGGGATATGCCTCTTTCAGACATAGAGTAAAATCACTAACTCAATGGTGATTTATTCATTTGATGCAAACTTTGTGTTGCATCATGTTGGAAAAGTTAGAGAACTTGGGAAAACCCAAATAACATATATTTTTTCAAATAACTTTTGGTCTTAATTTCTACAAGAAAAAACAACTATGTTGATTTTCCATACTCCATGTTTTTATGTTGCTACTTAGCCTCTACATTTGAGAAATAGGGGGGAAAATATCCTTGTCACACATTTTTTATTTAAGTAGTATGCTTACATACTATGTCACTAGATGATAACATTTTCTACATTCAATCTTATTTTAATATTTGAAAACCTTGCCTCTTGACTCAAAATGATTGTAATTTCCAAGCTTGAGAATTGATTATAGAGAAACACACCACAACATTTGTTTAATCCTAATATAGAAAATAAAAATTCCACCATGAAAATCATTATGATTTTTATGATGATGTCAATTTGGTTCTCTTCTTTTTAAAAAGGTATTTTTTCATATGGTTTATGAGTTTTTTTTATGACATTACACCAAAAACACAACTTACATGTTGACTTGGTTCTCTTCTTTTTGAAAATGTGTTTTTTCATATGGTTTAACCCACCTTGCTAAGTTTTTAATCTTTATTTACTTTTGATTATCTTCATTTATATAAAATATATTTTCAATTCATTCGTATAAATTTTAAAAATAATACATGATGAAAAATTATGCTTCATTTTATATAGAATGAAAAATAGTTAATCTATGTTTTTTGGGTACTATTTAAAAGGGGAATACTCAATTATCCATTTTGCATAATTTTTAGGCCCTATTCATTTATAAATTTAATGTAAAAATTAATATTTTTAAAAAAATGTATGTGAGAAAGTACATGATATTATCTATCTTTTCATTAAAGGTTTTCAAAAAATATTTAAAAAAACTGGGGGAATGATAACCTATTTAATTTGAGTCAGTTAGAAATAAGAGTATCTCTTCAAAATCAAATTGTTTAACCCACTTATATTTCACAATTTTTTTTTTAAATATTACTACATTGGGGACATGCATCGATATGCTACTATTTATTTATTTTTTAAATATATTTACATTTTAACTGTAACATCTCAAGTCATCTATCCAACTTAACGTGTCACTTTTGCAAGATAAAATATGCCAACTATTTTTAAATATGAGCTTTAAAATTCACCACACATAGTCGAAGTACTATATACATCACATATATTTTTTTCATTCCCATGTTTTTTTTTAATATTAAGATGGACCCAAGGGCCTTCTATTGCATATTAAGGACAATAAGGCATATGACTTGGTAAATTTTGTTGTGGAAACGGAGGCTTCTTTTCATTTGATTATAAGGTTCCAATTTCGATTTGAAATGTTCATTACCTAACTTGTCCAAATGTTTTATATATATTTCGATATGGGTCTTATTACTATATGATGTATAGGATACTAACTCTTGTATATACTCTACTTCATTTGATATTATGATGAACACATAAAACCTTCATTATATATCAAATATAAAATAAGTATCCTATTAAAATTATTTTCACAATCAATATCTATTATTTTTTAGTTCATCCATAATTTCAAAATCAAGTTGTTTTTAAGGTTCTATGACTTAGTGACCCAACACCAAAAAATATTGATTACGGTATCACATCAATGTGAAGAAAATATAGTTTCTTAAAATGGCCCCATGCCATTTATTTCATGTTTATATATATATATATATATATATATATATATATATATATATATATATATATTTCATGTTTATATATATATATATATTTCATGTTTATATATATATATATATATATATATATATATATATATATATATATATATATATATATATATATATATTTCTTTATACATAATTTGGTTAAAAATAAATTTAATGTTGATGCTTAGTTCATCTTCCCAATATAAAAACCCCTTTTTTGCATTCCCAAAAAACCCTTTACATTATTATTTTACAACTTGGTTAAATGTATTTTTAACCAATTTATTCCCAAAGAATGTTTTGTATAGTCTTGACATCCATATTTTTCACCATATATTCCAAATTTATTGGCTTATTCACTCCTCTTCTCTTTTTCCATTTATAATTGTTTGAAGTTGGTAAGCATGTTGATATTTTCAAGTTTGAATTCATAGTCACCTATAAATATACAAATATTCTATTCTTTTTAGACATCTATTTAAGACTTAGCATTGAACATATTCTTCATATTTAAGAAGCATATTTTTTAGTTCCAATGTTCATAGGGATTTCATTGTTTCAATATGTAGGTTCTAATTATTGGAGGTTTAATTAGTGGATACTAGCCACCCAAATCTTAATGGAATCCCTATTCAATTTTATTTGACACTCTAAATAAAAAATGTTCACTTATTTTATTTATGCATGAATCGCACTGAAATACAAAAATCTTAGAGTTCACAAACATATACTTTAGAATAAATCTATAATTCCTACTCTAGTCTAATGTACCCTCTAATAGAGCTTACAAGATAAAATACAAAGACATACCTTCACTTACCAACAATGAATAATTATCCTTCTTTGCTTTAAATTTGGTCTTGATTTCATGATATGTGGTTGGTCAAATGGCATTCTTATAAATTAAATTTCAGCAATATGATATTAGATTGATTTCTTGACTAATTGATTGATTGATTGATTTAATACGATGATGATTAATAGATTTATCAAACTTTTTTCAATCCAACATGATACAAGATGACCTAAAATGAAGGATACAATGGAGGATTTATAGATTGATTGGGTGATGGATGAATAACTTGGTTAAATGTATCAATTAAGTTACTTGGGAATTGAATGAATTAGTTTAAGGAAATGGTCAAAAGATTAATGAGTTTGTTGATTGGTTATTGAATAAGTTGAATGTATTAAATATGTGTTTTATATATTTGAATTTTTTAGTAGAGGTTTCTGAAAGATTTGGATGTCTTAAAAATGTTGGATAGAATAGTTGAATATTTTAATGAGGTTATTTGAATGTCTCAAACAAACATACATGCTAATGAGTTCATTAAATATGATAAATGAGGTTGGTTAAGTGATATGATGAGTTGGGTATATATTTAATTATTTTTTTTGAAATTATGTGTACATGGATTAATTAAGAACTAATCAAGTAAATGATAATGATTAATTAGTTAATAAATTGAAGGGTATTATTAATGGGATTATATAGAATTATTTGATTATTGTGATGGTCGTGTCATAATCAGGGTGATATAAATATGGATTTATGATGATGAGTAAATTAGCTACAATAAGTGATAGATGACGAGTTTTGAAGATAAAAGATTAATGATGATACTAAAGTAGAAAAATTCAGGTGTCTATATTTTTACCTCTTTGAAAAAATATTGTGACTAGAAATAGCCATGACTTTTTAAATATTTTAGAAGAAGAAAGTGGGGTGCAATATAATGCCCCTAGTGGCATCATGATTAGGGATGATTATATATGATTAGGAATGATGATTAGGGAGGATTCCCCCTCGAAAGGGCATTCTGGGATAAAATATATGGATGGGATCTTAAAATGAGAAGAAGAGTTAGCATGGATGAATTGAGAGTAAAATGAATGGGTTGGGTGCACATTTAATGGATAAATATGATGATTATAGATATAGATTTTTTATTGGATGGTATGGATGGATGAGATTAATGCACTTGATCTAAGGATTGTATTTTATTTATTTGTATTTCCCCCTAAAAATGACATGTGAGAGGGGTTGTTTTGGGAAGGATACATCCCAATAAATATATATATACATTTAAATTTCCTCACTTTTTTGTCACATTAAATTCATCCATAATTTGTCCTAACATTAATATAGTTTAACATTCCCTTCGTCCCTCATATCATGTATTGAATTTATACCATCCCATGTCAACTAATCTTCCTATTGACAATCTCATTTATCACTAATCTCACTTATCCATTATTTTCTGGTTTGAAATTATCCCTTAACCTATCCCCGCTTTCTCCTAAAAATCATATTTATAATCATTATATAGTATATTTCTAAATATTTTCACTCATCCTTTTAATAGAATTTAAAGTCTTCTACGCTCTAAAATCCTCCACTTTTTCTCTTCTAGAATCCTCTAAGAAATTTTAAATTCATTGGAAATTCTTTTCATTCTTCTATAAATATTACATTGTACGAACAGATTTTTATTAATAGGGTTTTTATTAAATTGTACGAACAGAGTTTTATTAATATTATAGAGAATAGTTTATATTTCATTATAAGGAAGAAAACGGGTTTCCTTCAGTAAAGACGGATCACCATAAAAATTGGTCCAAAAATCTATCATATAATCTTTTCAAAAAGCTATTTATAAATATTATTTAGTATTGCTCTGTAACAAACTTTGATTTTATTTATTCCTATAGAAACACCAATCCCCTTATTTTAAATTGGTATTTTAGACATTGGAAGATCTTATCCGTATCTTTTAATAAGCTTAAAAACTTTGATAGAGATAATGGAGATCTCATATTATCATCAAGTTGGGTTTATAATTGAGAATAATGAAACTCAATATGTATATTTATTCTACATGGAATTTTGTCGAATGGGGCACTGTAGATTCTGAAAATTTTATCAACTACCATGCCGAGAGCTACAATAAGTTATTATTATGTTATTCATTGTTTTTTGGGTTACAGTAAGAATCAATGACAATTTTTTATTATCTCTATTAAATCTAAAATTCTAATTCGCTAATTAAGTAGCCAACATAATATCGGATGGGGCATTGTAGATTCTGAAAATTTTATCAACTACCATGCCAAAAGCTACAATAAGTTATTATTCTGTTATTCATTATTTTTTGGGTTACAGTAAAAATCAATGACAACTTTTTATTATCTCTATTAAGTTTAAAATTCTACTTCGATAACTAAGTAGCCAACTTTACGTTGTTATTCATCCTCTTATATATAAATATAATATAAGAAGATTGGAATTGAGTTCCTAAAAGGATGAGAGAGATAATGATGGTGAAATTGTGGATTTTTTATATTAAAATATATATAATATAGATCAGTAAAATTATTGTGTTATTGTATGGAAAGAGTAAAAATCTCACAAGAGATAATACTGTTGATTTTGTGAATATATAATATAATATAATATAATATAGAACAATAAGATTATTGTATTATTATTTTATTGTATAGGTGGAGCAATAAAATTATTGTGTTATTGTTGTATAGAAAAAGTGGAGCAATAAGATTATTTTATTATTTTCATTTCCTACATTTAATTGAAAAGAAATTTTGAATTAATTTAATACAAAATATATTGGTCCTAGTGCATGTGAATTTGGTCCTAATACATGTCAATAATATTTCAATATTCATGCACACTCTATTATGTATTATTATTGACACTTACACACTTTTATTGAATACATATTGAACAATGGTTCGCCTCACTTTATTTTAAAATTATAGTTTTTAATAAATATATCTTAATGTATATATTGGTATATGCCATTACTAAAACTAATGGCCATATGATTGTTCTTATATTTATTAGTTGTAAAATATACATCTTATTACATGTAAAATAATATATTCTAGCATTAAAATTGATTGCCCTATAATCATATTTATATTTTTTAGTTATTAAATATAATATTTTTTTGTAAATGTTGTGTAAGATGAATTTTTTGATACACTATCAAAAAATTATAAAATATTATAATAAATATATGAACTGTTTTTATTATTTCTTTCTTATATTATAAACTATTTTATTATTTGAAAGGTAACATTATTTTGTTCGTCACCAAATTAAATTATAACTTTAAATAGTCTATAAAAATATTAGAAACAAATTTTGAAGGGAAATCTAATGTGTTGAAAACTTTATCATATCAAATGGATTGTAGTCCAATGGTGAAGATGATAGTGTAAAAGGTGTTGCCTAGACATCCACCAAATTACAAATCCTATGAAATACAAAGCAAAGTTTCAATTAAAAAAAATATTTAACAATGATTTGCCCTGATTTAATCACCAAAATTTTAAATGACTATTTTTATCAATTGGTTAACTTTTTATTAACTATTTCTATTTTAAATTTTTGTTTAATATTTTAATAATATAAATTTTAAATTAAAATAAATATTTTTTATATTTAATTTGAAAAAAAAATCTATATATAAATATTAATTATTTTCTTGTTCTTTATTTTTTATTTTATTTTTAATAATTTATTTATTTTTATTAATTTTTCATATTTTAAATTTGCAAATACTATTTATAATTTAATTTCACATTCATCAATTCTTTACCATTTAATCATAAATTATTGAATCGATAAAAAGATATTAAGACTTCCGTAAGACATGTTGTTTATGGCCATGAAGATATTAAGACTCATATATCACATGCTATGATCATGGAACAAACTCAATTCTTTAAGCACATTCTATGCTACACATATTATGTATTTCAAAACTATTGTAAATAAAAAAATTAAAAATTAAAAAGTATAAATTCTATTTTTATATACTATATTTTAAATGTTCTTAATTTATTATAAAATCTTGTAAATTCAAATATATGTTTTTATTAAAAAATTGTATATATATATATATATATATATAAACATACTCAAAAAGATGTATATACAACATGAATGGGCCCCTTAGCAACTGGGCTTATAAAACATTGTACAAGCCCCCTATAATATGAGAGCGGACACTAGAATAAGGTTTAATGGTCTTAAATGATAAGGGTATTTGTTTGATTGAGGAGTTTGACAAAATAAATGTTCAAGATAGGTGTTTCTTAAAAGACCTACATATTTTATATGTTTATGCAAGGTATTACTTAGTTTGGAAAGATGGCATTTAGATTATCAATTTTGATCAAGGTAAAATTCACATGGTTTGTAATATTCAAAATTTTCGGGTGAGAGTTTATGAATATATGAAGTAACAGAGCGTCAGTAATATCCAAATTAAGAATTGTAATTTCATTACAAATACAGTGTTCTATTATTACATCCACTAATCCTGTAGGTGGAAGGTAGGATAATTTGCTAATGTCTTAATCTAACATTGGAAGTGTTTTGTGTTGTTTATTAGTTGAATTATGTTAAATTATCTTCAAAAATAAGTATGACACTTTTTTTTTTAAATGGTCAAAATGTGGAGATCACTGATCCGAATCACTTTCATTTTTATATTCTTTGTGTTGTGAAGGTAAATCCTTACTCAGCTATCCAAATAAATAGTTATTGCTTTTTTTTTATGTGATCTTCCTAATTTTATTCCTGACATTTTAGTATATACTATGCATGCTTTAAAAATAGAATTGTTAATTTGAATTATTGTTTTACAATTTTTATCTTAATATTTTTTTATCCAATTAATGATGAGATTCTTACAATATTTTTTGTTGATAGCCATGCCAAGTCCCAGACAAAAAGTTTTAAGATAGATGAGACATTTATAATACTTTAAAAAGATAAATTGACACATTTATATGTATATAACACAAATATATTCTTGTGACACATGTATTTACATAAAAAATCTTTGGTATCTATTCATGCATTGATAGAGATTTTTTTTATTAAGGATAAAGGGTAATTTCTAGGGACCCATACCCTATGAGTGAATCAAAAAATGGAGGTCACACAACACTCATCATCACAACAAATACTGAAGAAATATAGCCAAAGAATAACAAAAGAGTAGCAAGAAATTGACCACAAATGCCAAAATTTAAAACAATAGTTGTTGCCCAAATTGAAATAAAAAAGAAACCAACTTGGCATCTCTCATGAGATTTTATTTGTTAGATTTGAGAGACATTGCTATGGATTTCAAACCCAATTTACTTTCGACTTTATTTCTATTGTTATCAGTTTTCCATTCTCTTCCTGCCTTAGGATTTTGCAATATGGGGATGGAGATTTCTAGTGATTATTCTTGATTAAGTGTTTGCTTTGATTCAAACATGCCTTGTCTTTCCAATGGAGTCTAGGTTGCTAGATCTGATCTTATCTCTTCATTTCCATTTTTCCTCTCTTATAACACCAAAACCTCCCTTCCTAATTTTTTCCTCACAACTAAGTGTTTCATTAGTTTGATTTTGTTCCTCTACATTCAAATCCCTCATTATCACTTCTAGTATCATCACTATTGGAACCATATTGTGCTTAATTTTTTCATTTTTACACAATGATATCATCTTCTTGAATTTGAAGATTGGACAATCATTTACTAGATGCCTTGTTTTAAAACATCTTCTACATCTAAAGGGGATTGCTTTATAGTCCAAGAATTGCATCCATTTTTCCCCCACTCTCGGTTCTATTTGAGCAGGTAGATCTTTAGAAGAATCTAAATAAATCAAAATTTGGGTAAAAGTAGTGTGTCCCTTATCATCAGTCATTTTTTCAGTATTCCAAAATTTACCTAATGTATTTCCAATGGTTGAAAATACCATATCATCCCAAAACTAATAGGGAAGATTTGGGATCCTAATCCAAATCAATTTATCATTAATAATTTATGTCTGAGCATTTAAATTAGGATGCCAGGTCTTAACCAAAAAATTATGATTATCCAAGTCCCAACCATTATTTTTGAAAATAGACTCTTTATCTGCTACTAAATTTAAAATCAGAATTAAAAAACCTCTAGCATAGGGATAGATATGTATCTTACCTTCCACCATATCTTGCCATCATGATGAGATCCACTCATTCAATGTTAGCAAAGTCACCCAACACCCTCCAGATTTACAAATTAGTCCCTATGTAGTTATTCATTCTTCCCTCTTAGCAATAACTTCAATATATTTTTTATCAAAGAGAACAACTAGGGTTTCCTTTGTTGGAATGATATGAAGACTTTTGTGTCCTCCCAATGCTTGAACAAATGATCTTCCATCTAATTTAGACTGTGTCTTTACCTCCAAAAGTATGAGGTCATCCCTACCTTGTTTTCATCCTCATGCTAACCCAAACTTAGCTTGATCTCTCAAAAATTATATATTCTACATATTTTGTGGTGAGCATGATGGGATTTTTCTATTCCTTGCCCTTGCACTACATTTGCCTATTCGTAGAGGAAGTTTGGCCACAAATCTCCCTCCTCTCTTATCTACAAAACTTGAGTTTTTAAATCCATTGGCACACCTATCCCCACCATTTTCCATTGATGGTATATGCCTATAAAAAACTCTAAACTCCAATGCATCTGCAACTCTATCACTAATTATAGTCTCTTTCTCAATCATCATCATTGGATCTACATTCATTATTAGATTTTCACCACTGGATGCCTCATAGTGATTAGGTTTTCACATATCCATTTTTATCAAATATCTAATATTATTGTTGCATTGATAGAGATTTTTCTTTGTAATAAAATTTACGTTATTGATACATAAATACTTTATACTAATACAAACTTGCTTATGTGGCATGGCGAAGTAGTTTCAATTATAGTAAAGAATATCAAATCAATGATAAGAATGTATAAAACTTATGTAAAGATTCATCTTAAGTAGTATTTGACCAAATAGGATGTATGTATTGTATACACCCCATTTGTACCACTTTTATGTTTAAATGGTTGTTAGAATGACTTCTTGCATACAGTGTAAGTTCAACTTAAAAACCATTGAAACATTTTGATTCATCTGCACATATCATGTGCAATTCCTGATTCGCATCAATGTGTTCTTAAATAGGGAATTATCATGTATGACATCATCACCTTCTTCTAAATCTTCCCTATTCAAGTTGCAACCTAGAAACTAAATTTTTTTTACCATTGTAAAAGACAACCTTTTCAAAATATAGAAATGGCAATTACCATGATTATAAGTGCTTAAATATTTAAACCCATTTAAATGCATAGTCAAAATGTCTATGGATAATTAATTGACAAATTTATATTTTTAGAATTTTGTAAAGCTAGATTGATGACATCATCATGACATAACAACATATATCCAAAATGATGACATCATACATGACATCACTTTGAAAGTTTTGAAGTACTCAAAATTTCAAATATCTAGATTTACAATCCATGCTTATTAATTGTAGTGCTATTTAATGCCTTGAGCCTCCAAAATTAAATGGATTTTTAGACACACATCTTGATCTCAAGATGGATGGTCAAAAATTAATTCCCTCATTCCTGAAATTATATAAATTGTAAACTCTTCTTGGTTGTGTAAAAGTCATAGTGTTTCCAACATTTGTGTTAAAAACTCTGTGTATGGCATTTTATCTAGTGTATGCAATCCATGTTTTGAGGAGTTTTCAAGCTTCTAGGCAAGCCTTTTCTTCCTATTACATATATTGATTGTACTTATATTTTGTGGGATGGAATAATTTATAATCATTTAATTGAATTTTGAGTTATGCTAGTGGTTCTTTGCATTTAATCTTATGTGGGTTTCTCACCTTCACATCTATCCTCCTAAATTCTTCTCCCTTTTTGAGTTTTCACCTTTTCTTGATTTTATTTCATTTTTTAAATTAAAGTACACAAAATCCTAATAAACCCATAATAATATAAGGGATATTTCCCTTTCAAATGTAGAGGAAAATCACCAACTCAATGATGATTTATTCATTTAATGCAAAATTTGTTTTGCATCATGTTGGAAAAGTTAGAAAACTTAAAAAACCTCAAACGACATAATTTTTTTCCTATAATTCATGATCTTCATTTCTATAACTAACAACAACTATATTTATTTTCCATATTCCATTTTCTTATGTTACTACTTGGCTTCTACATTTGGGGAAAATGGGGGAAAATATCCTTGTCATACATTTTTCACTTAAGTTGTATGATTACACACTATGTCATTGGATGATAGCATTTTCTATATTCAATCTTATTTTAAGAGTTGAAAAAATTTCCTCTTGGCTCAAAATGATTGTAATTTCCAATCCTAAGGATTGAATGAATAAAAACACACCACAGCATTTCTTTAAGCTTAATATTGAAAAAAAAAAAATCCACCATGAAAATCATTATGAGTTTCCTGATGACATTACACCAAAAACACAACTTACATGTTGATTTGGTTCTCTACTTTTTAACAATGTGTTTTTTTCATTTGGTTTATGAGTTTCATGATGACATCACAAAAAAACATAACTTACATGTCGACTTGTTTCTCTTCTTTTTAAAAACATGTTTTTCCATATGGTTTAACCCACCAAAAACATGTTTTTTCATATGGTTTAACTCACCTTGCTAGGTTTTTAATATTTCTTTATTTTTGAGTAAGTCTTCAAATGTATAGAATATATTTTCAATACATTCACGTAAATTTGAAAAACAATATAGAATGACAAACTACACTTCATTTTATATAGAATGAAAAAATAGTTAACTTTTTTTTGGGTACTACTTAAAAGGGGCATACTCAATGATCCATTTTGCATATTGTTTTAAGCCCTATTCATTGATAAAATTAATATAAATATTATTATTCTTTAAAAAATATATGTGAGAAAATACATGATATTATCTATTTTTTTATCAAAGGTTTTCAAAATGTACTAAACAAAATTATAAAAAATGGGGGAATGGTAACCTATTTAATTTAAGTCTATTAGAAATAGGAGTATCTCTTTAAAATCTAACTGTTTAACCCACTTAAATTTTATGATTTTTTGAAACATTTGAAATCATCCATCCAACTTAAGGTGTCTCTTTTACAAGATAAAATATGCCAACTAACTCCCCTTTTGGAGTCCACTTCCATCGATTGAACCTTTTATCTAACATTTTTTTGAGATATGAACTTTAAAAATTCACCCCACATATTCAAATGACTATATACGTCACATATTATATTTATCATTTTCATGTTTTCTTTGATATTATGATGGACTTAAGAGCCTTCAATTGCATATTAGAGATAATGAGGCATATGACTTGGTAAAAAATGTTGTGGAATTGGAAGCTCTTTTAAATCTAATTAAATAAGGTTCCAATTTCAATTTTAAGTTTTCATTATTTAACTTTTCCCAATGTTTTATATATATTTAGATATCGGCCCTATCACTATATAATGTATGAGATACTAACCCTTGTATATATTTTACTTCATTTGATTTTATGATAAACATATGATACATTCACTGCATATCAAAGATAAAAAGAAGTATCTTATTAAAATTATTTTCAAATTCAATATTTATTTTTAAGTTCGTCCATGCTTGAAAAACAAAATTTATTTTGTATGTTCCATGACTTAAGAATCCAACACTAGAAAAATATTTATCCATGGTATCACATTAATGTGAGGAAAATATAATTTCTTAAAATAACTCCATGCCATTTATTTCATGTTGATATATATTTCCTTACACATAATTTGATTAAAACTAAATTTAATATTGATGTTTAGTTGATCTTCCCAATCTAAAACCCTATTTTGTGCATTCCCCAAAAAAGCCTTTACATTATCCTTTTACAACATTCTTCATATTACCAAGAATGTTTTGTATAGTCTTGGCATGCATATTTTTCACCATATATTCCAAATTGATGGGCCTATTTGTTCCTTTTCTCACTTCTCATTTATAATGGTTTCAAGTCGGTAAGCATGAAAATAATTGAAGTTTGAATGCATAGTAACCTATAAATATATAAATATTTTATATTATATTTAAACATTTATTTTAATTTAGCATTGAACATATTCTTGATGTTTAAGAGGTATTTTTTTTAATTTTAATGTTCATAGGGATTTTATTGTTTTATTATGTAGGTTCTAATTATTGGAGGTCTAATAAGTGGATACTAACCACTTAAATCCTAATGTAATCCCTATTCAATTTTCCTTGACACTCTAAATAAAAAAGTTTAATTATTTTAGTTATGCATGAATCACATTGAAATACAAAAATCTTAGACTTCACAAACATATACATTAAAAGAAATCTAGAATTCCTACTCTAGTCTAACATAGCATCTATTAGATCCTGCAAGGTAAAATACAAAGATGTACCTTAATTTACCAATAATGAATAATTCTACTTCTTTACCTTAGATTTGGTCTTGATTTCTTGATATGTTGTTGATCAAATCAAATTCATATGCAATAAATTTAAGCAACATGACATTACATTGATTTCTTGACTAATTGATTGATTGATTCGATAGGATGAAGGTTGATAGATTTATCCATATTTTTTCGCTCCAACATGATACATGATTATCTAAAATAAAGGATGCAGTGGAGGATTTATATATTTATTGGTTGATGGATGAATAGCTTGGTCAAATGTATTCAATAAGTTATTTGGGAATTGAATTAATTAGTTGAGGGAAATGGTCAAATGATTAATGAGTTTGTTGATTGGTTGTTGAATAAGTTGAATGTCTTAAATGTGTTTGTTATAGAATTGAATTTTTTTATGAGAAGTTTTTTAAAGATTTGAATTTCTTAAATATGATTGTTACAATAGTTGAATATCTTAATGAGGTTATTTGAATGTATTTGAATGTCTCAAATATGTTTGTTACATGTTAATGCATGTTTTTAATATGATAAATGAGGTTAGTTGAGTGAGATGATGAGTTGGATATATATTTTATTATTTTATTTAAAATTATGCCATTTTTTAGGCTGGAAAAAATTGCTTTTATAGGTTTTCTACATCATATTTTGTCAAATGCAGCATTGTAGATTCTGCATATTTTACCAACTATAAGTAATACATTTTTAATCCCACCCACATCTCTCTGCAGAGAGCTATAATAAGTTATTATTCTATTATTCATCATTTTTTGGGTTAAAATAGGGATCAGTGACAACTCTTCATTATCTCTACTTAAGTCTGGAATTCTACTCCAACAACTAATCAACCACTTTCATATTGGAATTGAGTTCCTAAAAGGATGGCAAGACATAATGATGGGGACATTGTGGATTCTATATTAAAATTTATATAATATATATTAATAAGATTATTATGTTATTCTATAAAAAACATGGAGAAAAAATCTTGTGAGAGATAGACGTTGCGAATTATCTATTAAAATATATATAGTATAATATAAAGCAATAAGATTATTGTGTTATTATTTTATGGAAAGGGTGGAGATATAAAATTATTGTGTTATTGTTGTATGGAAAAATTGGAGAAATAAGATTATTTTGTTATTAATTTGTTATTTCCATTTCCCACATTTAAGTGAATAGAGATTTTTAATTGATTTAAAACGAAATGTATTGGTCCTTGTGCATGTGAATTTGCTCCTAATAATATATGTGAATATTATTTCAATATTCATAAACTTTATGTGTTATATTATTATTGATGCTTACGTATTTTTTTAACAACTGTTACCCTCACTTAAATTTTAAAATTATAATTTTTTAAAAATATGTCTTAATACCTATATTGGTATATGTAGTCACTAAAATTGATCGTACTAATATTTTTTAGTCATAAAATTTACATCTTATTACATGTAAAATGGTGCATTCTAACACTAAATTGATCACCCTACGATCATACTTATATTTTTTAGTTATAAAATATAATATTTTTTTTGTAAATGTTATGTGCAAGATGAAATTTTCAATACACTATCAAAAAACTCTATAAGATGATAATAAAATTATAAACTATTTTTATTATTTCTCTTTTATATTATAAACTATTTTAATATTAAGAAGATAATATTATTTTTTCATCACCAAATTAAATTATAAATTTTAATAGTCTACCAAAATATTAAAAACAAATCTTGAATGGAAGTCTAATTTGAATATTTACTAGTGATTTGTCCCAATTTAATTACAAAAATTTTAAATGGTTATTTTCATTAATTGGTTAATTTTTTATTGATTTTTTATATTTTAATTTTTTATTAATCTTTTAATAATATAAATTAATTTTTTTTATATTTAAATTTTTTTTTAAATTATAAATAATTTTTTATTTTATTTTTAAAAATTTATTTATTTTTTATTAACTTTCATATTTTAAATTTTCAAGTACTTTGCTTAAGATAATTTCACATTCATCAATTCTTTATCATGTAATCATAGATTATTGAATTGATATCTCCAGCCATTTATTAGCATAAAGATATTAAGACTTTAAGAAGACATGCTATTAGCATAAAGATGTTAATACTTCTATATCACATGTTATGATTTGGGAACATTAAAAAACTCAAATATTCAAGTACATGTTATGTTACCCATATTGAATTCTTCAAGTACATTCTATGCTACACATTTTATGTATTTCAAAACTAATGTAAATATAGAATTAAAATTTAAAGAGTATAAATTCTATTTTTATTTACTATATTTTAGACATTTTTAATTTATTATAAAATCTTTGTAAATTTTGTAAATTGAATTATATATAAAAAAAAACTAAAAAGGATGTATGTAACATGAATGGGGGCCTCAACAATTGGCTTATAAAAAAAGTTTACAAACCCCTTATAATATGAGAGTGGACACTATAATGAGGTTTAATGGTCTTAATTGATAAGGGTATTTGTTTGATTGATGAGTTTGACAAAATAAATGTTCATGGTAGGTGTTTCCTTAAAAACTTAAATATTTTATATGTTTATGCAAGGTATTATTTAGTTTAGAAAGATGGCATTCAGATTTTAAAATTTTATGAAGGTAAAATTCACATGATTTGTAATATGCAAATTTTTAGTGTGAGAATTCATGAATCTATGGAGCAACAGAGCATCGATAATATCCAAATTCAGAATTGTAACTTTATTACAAATACAACGTTTTGTTATTGCATCCACTAATCCTATATGTGGAAGGTAGGATAATATGCTAATGTCTTAATCTAACATTGAAGTATTTTGTGTTGTTTATTAGTTGAATCACGTTAAATTCTCTTCACAAATAGGGATGACTTTTTTTTTTTTTTTTTTTGGTTCAAAATGTGGAGCTCACTGATATCACTTTCATTTTGATATCTTTTGTGTTGTGAAGGTAAATCCTAACTCAATTATTGATATAAATAGTGAAATTATTATTTTTAGGTGATCTTCCCAATTTTATTCATGATAGTTTAGTATATACTATCCATGTCCTAGAAAATAAAATTGTTAATTTGAATTATTATTTTACAATTTTTATCTTATAATATATTTTTGATCCAATCAATGATAAAATTCTTACAATATTTGTTGTTGATAGCCATGCCAAGTCCGACAATAAAATCTTCAATAAAAATGATACTATAAAAAGATAAATTGACACATGTATTTATATATAACACAAGTATATGCTTGTGACACATGAATTTGCATCAATAACATTTGGTATCTATTGGTGCATTGATATAGATTTTTTTGGTAATAAAATTTATGTTATTAATACATAATTATTTTATACCAATACAAACTTGCTTCTATGGCATGGCCAAGTAGTTTCAATTATAATAAAGCATATTAAATCAATGATAAAAATGTCTAAAGCACATGTTAAGATTCATCTTAAGTAGTATGTGACCAAATAGGATGTATACATTGTAGACACTTCATTTGGACTAATTTCATGTCTAAATGGTTATCAAAATGATTTCTTGAAAATAGTGTAAGTTAAGCTTAGAGACCATTGAAACACTTTAATTCATCTACACATATCATGTGTAATTCTTGGTTAGGATCAATATGTTTCTAAATAGAGAATTATTTTGCATAAAATCATCACTTTATTCTAATTCTTCTCCAGTTAGATTGTGACCTAGCAAATAACATTTTTAGACAACTTGTATAAGATAACTTTGTCAAAATTTAGAAATGGAAATTAATTTGATCACAAGTATTTAATTAATTAAACCCATTTAAATGCATAGTCAAAATGTCCAATGCTAATTAATTGGTGAATTTCTATTTTTTGAATTTTGTAAATTTAAATTGATGACATCACAAAAAATATTTGAAATGATGAAATCATACATGACATCACCTGACATCACCCTAAAATTTATCAAACACTCAAAATTTCAAATATTAAGCAAATATCTGGATTTACAATCCATGCTTATTAATTATAGTATTTAATGCCTTGAGCATCCAAAATTGAATTGATTTGTGGCCACACATCTTAATCTCAAGATGGATGGTCACAAATCTATTCCCTAATTTATGAAATTATATAAATTATGAACTTTTTTTGGTTGTGTAAAACTCAAAGTTTTTCCAACATTTGTATTGAAAACCCGGTGTATGGCATTTTATCTAGTGTACCCAATCCATGTTTTGAGGAGATTTTATGTTTCTAGGCAAGCCTTTTCTTCCTATTAGATTTATTTCTCTTAAATTATATTTTGTGAGATGGAATAATTTCTACTCATTTCATTTAATTTTGAGTTATGATAGTGGTTATTCACATTTATTTTTATGTGGGTTTCTCACCTTCACATCCATCCTTCTAAATTATTCCTCCTTCAATTTCCACCTTTTTTTGATTTTATTTCATTTTTAAAATTAAAGTACACAAAATATTAATAAACCCATATTCATATAATGGAAATGCCTCTTTCAAATATAGAGTAAAATCACCAACTCAATGATGATTTATTCATTTGATGTGAAATTTGTGTTGCACAATATTGTAAAAGTCAGAGAACTTAAGAAAACCCAAGTGACATAACTTTTTTTCAAATAATTCATGATATTCATTTCTATAACTAACAACAACTACGTTGATTTTCCATATTCCATGTTTTTATGTTACTGCTAGGCTATTTGGGAAACATGGGGAAAAATAACCTTATCAAACATTTTTTATTTAAGTTGTATGCTTACATGCTATGTCACTAGATGATAGCCTTTTATATATTCGATCTTATTTTAATATTTGAAAACCTTGATTCTTGGATCAAAATGACTATAATTTCTAAGCCTAAGAATTGAATTTATAAAAACACTCTACAACATTTGTTTAAGCCTAATATTGAAAAAAAAACATCCACCATGAAAATCATTATGAGTTTCATGATGACATTACACCAAAAACACAACTTAAATGTCAATTTGGTTCACTTCTTTTTAAAAATGTGTCTCTTCATATGGTTCAAACCTCATTTCTAAGTTTATAATCCTTATTTACTTTTCAGTATGTCTTCATATGTATAGTTAATTTATGTTTTTTGGGTAATACTTAAAAGGGACATACTCAATGATCCATTTTGCATAATTTTTAGGCCCTATTCATTTATAAAATTAATATCAATAGTAATATTGTTTTTAAAATATATCTGAGAAAGTATGTGATATTATCTATCTTTTCATCAAAAGTTTTCAAAAAGTACTAAACAAAATTATAAAAAATGAGGGAATGATAACCTATTTAATTTGAGTCGATGAGAAATAAGAGTATCTCTTCAAAATCGAATTATTTAACCCACGTAAATTTTATTATTTCTTGAAAAAATATTATTCCTTTAGGGACAATTATGATATGCTAAAATTTATTGTATTAAAGTATCTTCAAATTTTATGAAACAACCCCCCAAAATTTTATGGGAATCATTAGTTTCAAAAGTATAAAGTGATACTACATGTTAGGCCCAAACATAAATAGATGAATTAAGACAACATCAAACTAGATTTACACACAATGGTGATCCTAATTAGCATGATATCAATCGACAGTAGACATGTGACTAGGATTAAGTCACCAATAAAGAGTTCCAAAATAGAGTGTGTCCTTGCCTAGGTGTATACATTTGGGGTGTATCGATATGCATGTACAAAGTAATAAACTCTAAACTCTATAAAATACTATTTACTCCTATTGATAATAATATTTAGTGGTTATTTAACCCTAATAAATATCATGGGAATTTAATAGGGGTCCATTTAGGAGCCAGAGATATAGCTACTACCTGGCAAACCACTTGATGTTAATTTTGAGCAACAGAAGCTTATTATATATAAACCCTCAAGTCATTAACTCATCTAATACAAGATATCCCAAGATGGACTATATTCATAGCCACTCATATTGGTACATAAAAATTTCCAATCAATTGTCATGAGATACCCAACTAGTTTCTAATATAGCCCACAATAGACAGGGCAACTCCATAGAACTATTTATCAAGATTCTATAAATTGAATATCGGACTTAGTAGCCATAATATCATACATTTTATGATGAATCTTATCTTAGGACCAACTCAATAATCTTACAAGAAAGTGAGTTTCAATAGCATCAAGGGTTACTTATGGCATAAAATACATTTACACATTTTACCTATATGATTAAATCAAATGCCTAATTAAAAATTCATGTTTAATAAAATTACATTCTGCTATATAAAATTCAATTCCAACATTTAAGAAATCATATTAGCATAGTCAATGCTTTAATGGAATCAAATCCTAATAATTAATTGTTTTAGTAATCAAGAGTGCATTAAAGGGTTACAATAGCTAATTCTAGATTACTGAAGACATAGTCATCAATCCCCAATCCAGCCAATGCATCCAGGCATAATAAGGAAGGGCAACCTAGCTAACTGTATGTTTTAATGAAATATAATTTAAGTTTTGGTAGGAAATCATTTATTCAAATAGAATCAATTTCCACACTTAATTCCTTTATTAATAAGTGGTTTTGAAATGGAAAAATAGACTTAAATAATTAACACCAAGTTATAAAGCATGGACACCATATACAAAGCTTGCCCACATATAGGTAGGTGTGTTAAAAGAAGATAAACAACACATTCTAACTTATGTAGTGTTTCTATTGTTTCAATGTATACATATATATTAAATCAAACCAAAATCATTATATGAGATCGCCCACTAATAAATATGTATAACCAATGCAAGGAGGAAAGCTTAAAAAATAACCATTAGCCTCAAAAATTTAATATGGATGTATAAAACATTTCCATCCAAGTAGGATTTCTCAATACACCAAATTTCATATTAAAACTTTTAGAATCAATGAGAGATATCAATACCTAAGACAATCATAATACCCACAAACATGAGAGTAGTTTTTATCCATCTATTAAGGATTAACATGTTGAAATAAGACACTTTAAGGGTTTTAAATAGCTACAACTATAGCTGTATATAATCTCTTTATTTACTATATTAAACATGAAGTCATAAATTAACCTAATACATAGGTAATTCTCTAAACTCACAAGAGTTTTAACATGTTCAGTTGTAAGTACTTACAATAGTAATTTAATTCCATAATGCCTCAACCTTTCATTTAAAAGTAATAAATCACAATCTATAAAAGGAACCATGTTATGTTGGTAACCCAAATCAGAATACCATTTACCAAAGTAATGCACTACATACATAATCTTACATAAATTATTAACTATAATCATAGTTAACAATCTTTATCATGGTTTCAAATCTTCATCGGTTAAGGCCAACTCCTCATTCTTTGAAACATTGAAAAAGTCATACTAAGATCAAAACTTAATAATCAATTTTCATTGAAGATCAATTTTTCAACCTTGCACATACTACTATAATATATTTTATAGTTTGAATATAAACATATAATTTTTGTCAAAGTAATAATGAGATTCAACTTAAGCATATAAAATATCTCAAAGCAAGATACATCTCATAACAAAATGTAAACATGAAAAGCATTGTATAGTTCACTTCTGTATGCCCATATGATAAAGATTACAACATCAATGAATATGAAGTCATGAGTAATTTTAATCTATCCTCAAATAACATCAAAAATAAAATCCATTTAATTGCATTACGAAATTAAAAGAGTAATGAAAATAAAGAAGAATAGGAAAAGAGGATGATTTTCACTATCCTATCTATGCATGCAGAAGAAAAGAATTATTTTTAACTTGAAAAATATGTTGAGTTTATTTTGTGAAGCAAAACTACTGGTAGAGAGAGAGAGAAGAGTTCAATTTTCTGCTTCTAAAACAAGAAATTAAGAAAATTACATTTTTCTTTAATTTTTCCTTTCTTCTAAGTAATAAGAGGAGAGAAAAAGTGTAAGAAATGACAAATTCACTACTATGCACTTAAATGAACTCTTTAAAAGCATAAAATGAACCCAAGGAAAACTCTAAGGGTCCCACTAGGCTTGCCATAAATGTTTCAATTTCTTTTATTAAATTTAATAAGTGAGAAACAAATAAAGAAAGGTTGGGGATTAGTGATTATATGTATCCAGATTGGTGTGCACCATATCTAGATGAAGTTGGGAACTCCTCTTTGGCTAGGGAGGACCACCTGCAAGTAAGAACACAGTACCACAAAATATTTGTTAGTAGTTTGGTGAGTGGGCTGCCAAGCAACTTGCTTGTTCCAGGAAGTGACAAACTTCCCAGGGGATGATAGTCCACTATTTAATACAAAGAGTTAAAAATGAAATGACAAAGTAAAGTAAAAGAGAGAGAGAGAGAGAGAGAGAGAGAGAGAGATAAAGTTGCATGTACCTTTTATGTAACTTGTGTGTAGCAGTTAGTATCATAGAGAAAGCAAAATACAATTTTGGTTTATTAGAGGGTTGTTTAGGCTGGTTCAGGGTGATTTGGGTAAAAGGGCAGTCATTGATGTTGGTAGGGTAATTAATGTCAGTAGTGGCAATGTGACCGACGTCAGTAGGATAACCAATGTCAGTAGGGGAAATGGAGTCAAAAATTCATAGAAGGATTTCCTAAGTGTAGGGAAGGATATTTGATAGGTTAATGGGGTTGGAAAAGAGTCGTATGAGGGGTTAGAGAGATGGTAAGAAGTCTGGATGAGGAGTTTAGTTTGGTTAAGGTAGAGGTATGGAGACGAAGGAGTTTTGAAACTCCTCCTCAGGGATGGATGGGACTTTTGTAAACACTAATTAGAAATAATTAGAATTCATAGAATATAGAGATGCTCCAATGATATAAGTACCTAAAGAAATACTCTTGATAAAGCTTTGTTAAGGTGACTGACCGAATGAAGACGAGTGTGTGCTACCTGTTTATCGTAGTTTGAGCTCTTTGCATAATAGATCGATTCCAGTTCAAGATTTGACTGGTATAGAGAAGCTATGAACCTGGTTACAGTGGATAATCACCAAAAGCTTGTTAAGAGTGCTTTGAATCTCTTGAGTGAGTTTCTACTTTAGAGAGAGAATGTTTGTGGGCCTCAAAAATGGGTTTAGAATGTTGCTTAAGTATCTAACATCGGTGATCCCATCGACATTGGTCTCGGGTTGACTGACATCAGTCAAGGGTTAATCAACATTGATGGCATAATAATAGGTCAAAAAGGCTATTTTTGGCTCCTTTCTTCCATTTCTCTGTGCCAAGTGTGATACCCATTAAGAAATGTTCAATATGTGAGGTTGCATATAAGGTAATTGGTTAGAAATTTGTTTATAGTGTAAGAATTATTTATTTATGGGAGACCAAGTTTAGTGGTGACTCATAAGGGGAGAATTGGTCTTGGGTAAGGTGGCCAGGCAAGGTGGCACAAGGAATATTCAATTAATCTTAATTAATTAAATATGTGGGGTAAAGGCATGGGTTATGAAGACTTGTTACAAAGGGGGTCTAAGGGGGGTTTTGACACAACACGTTATACACTTGTGTAACATAATTTTGGTGTATACAAGTCCATATGGTTTATGAAAGTTAAGGATTATAATAGTGGTTTCTTTATCTTAATTATATATTTTGATATATATATGTAATGGTCATAATGTAAAAGGTAGAAGAGAATTATGGCCTAGAGTTTGGTTACATTGTCATAAGGGATATCATGAGATAAGATCCTCATGGTATAATGTATTTATTTTATGGTAATTAATGGATTCTAATTATTTATATAATGGGGTTACATGTTAACCCAATTATATGTAAATGTATATAACTTTGCATTAGAGATCATTGATACATATAGTTTGAATGGTTGAAGACTTATGACACTTATTTTTGCTATTAAAATCCATAAATAGTTTTGATAAGGGGTAGTTCTTGTTTATGTGGGTCTAGGTTTGTAAACCTTAACCTAGTATTCATAGATCTTTTATAAACTCCAAAATTGATTAGAAATGTTTATAAGATTTTAAAACATAGTCATTTGCACAACGGTTGAACAACCTCATAAAGACCGCTTCAGGGAATATTTATATCTATAGGATCAATGTGACCAATCATTTATTTATGGTCATATAGGTGTGTTTTTATGATCACAATTCCTTGGGTGGAGCATTAAAATTGTATTAAAGAGATATATGTATAGTTAATTTTTTAAATGTGTGTATTCAATCCAATAGATGTATATCAAATGCTAGTGGAAATGGAGTTTTGTTGAAACTATAGAGCTACTCTATGTTAAATATTGTCATGTTTAGACTAGCCCATCAGTAAAGTTGTGTTCATATAAGAATCATAAAGGTTAATGGTATCATATATTATATCTAATAATTGATGTGTCTTTGTATATGATTATAGTACATTGGGTATATTGGATTGTATACTTCCAAGTTGACAAATAGAAACACTCTTGGCCACCTTGAAAATGGTGAAACTATGTCAACATGAACATAAGTGAGCAAGTGGTTAGTTTCTACATAGAATTGGAAAACTTACATGAAGTGCCAGTTATGATAAACAAGCACTCTTATATAAATAATTGTACCTCTAGTTAACAGGTAGCTAGTGGGAATCATTAAGTTGCTTATAAATCAAAAACTATAATCCCTTGGATAGCCTCTTAATAGAAATTGAATCATTAGTATGAAAAGTCATAATGGTTTTATGATTTATCTAACTCACTATTAGTAATGTGGATGATTGTTAATCAAATGTATTCAATATGAGATACTTGTGTGAATTACGTACTATGAGTGTGTTAAATATATAGTAAATAATGGTGTATCGGATACATGTTTTTATGTTAAAATACTTTGGCATGTTTGTATGTAGAATATACCTAGGTGGTATAATACTTTACTAGTTGTTTTTTATTATCTACATGGACCAGTTGAGTCTTGAAATTCATAAGTTTGGTTTATGTATTATTATGTAGTTAGGAACTTATGATAGTATGGTATATCATAGGGTACTATAGTATAAAAGTATGTTGTACCTAGATAGTAATTACTATAGTTATTGTGCCTAACTCATATCTACACTTAAATTTTTACTGTATACATACTAGTTATGATTGTGGATAACGTGAGATGTATAGTTGGTAAGATTTTTATATGTGTCTATGCTTTGAGAGTTTAAAAAATACAGTGTTTCAATGTTATTATGTTTTATGAGAATGATGTTTTTCTTTATTATATATATAGTTACTTATATAACACTTGTATTTTTGTGTATTTGAGACTACTTCATATGATTGATTCTGGAAAACTGGTAGTTAAGTCTTAAAACACTAGATTATGGTAATATGGGTTGTCATAGAGTGTAGATAAATGGAAACCAATTATATTGTTTGAAATGTATAGTTAAATTGTATGTTTACCTAGGTGGTATATTTGTAATCATTATTTCTAGTATGGGATAGAAGATAATGAAATATTCATGCATATTTTAGACAAACTTAATGTAAGTTGTTATTACTCATATGTATAGCATGTCAAAGTAGGATGTAATTTGATGAAGCTTGTGGTTGAATTTTTATTTGACCAATCTGCATTACTAACATGGATTAAGGAGTGAGATGAAATTCATTGGCTTATTGGCATTACAATGTTAGATGAGGGCAGTCCTATCAAGTGGTGTGTATAAACTTGATTGATCTAGATCATTATATATATATATATATATATATATATATATATATAAAACTTTAGGCCAAAGTATGTTTAGGAGACATTATCATTTCATGATTATGGTTTACATGTATGTGTGATGTCTTGCAATAGATCGAGTTTTCTATGATGCACTACATGTTTAGTTAGTTAGAAATAATACAACACATGGGTACTAGCTTATCTGTCTAGATTCCCATGTTGTCCCTGTCTATTCATTCATGAATTGAGGTTCATATCCTAATGGGATTAGTGTGGGGGATCATTGGTTTATGGTTGGTGTGAAAAATCACTTAGATGATGCTCTCCCTCCGCACAATAGTACTACTTATCGAGATGAACATTTGGGATTGTCATAGATACTGGAGAGTTCAAGGAACTCATGCTCTAGGGAGATAGGTATCTAATTTATGTACATTATATTAGATTGAATATTACTATTGAGTATTGTTTTGAATAATTATAATTACTTATTATTGTATATTGATAGTGGTGATTACAGAGTTGTACCAATCATGGTTGAGTTGCTGCATTACTTTATATATCCATTTTATGAAGCATTTCATGACATTAGAGGTCTGTGATATAAGATGTAATTTATACTTACTATTATCACATGAGTATTATATGTGATATTTTTTAGACTCTTGAGATATAGTCTACATGTATATATTCACTTTATTTTTCAAAAATCACATATTTCTTTATCTAATCCTACAGGGTTGTTGCATGTGGTATCAAAATTGTGGCTCAAATTCTAGACCTAATAAGTCCATTCACATTTTCTTGTCTTTTTATTAATCATTATGAACTTAGTATCATGAATTATTACACTAGAATTTGGACTTGTGGTGTCTCAATGTAGAACCATATTACATCGTGATTAGAATTTTGAGATGTGGTAGATTCTCCTATATGATTTGTGACTTTTGTTAGTTTTGTGACATTCATAAAATGTGTGTGGAACTTTGAGTGTGAACCCTTAAGATCACTCATATCCCTTTGAGTTGTTTAGGAGATTGGTTTATCAAGTGTCCCATTGGTGATGGTTGTACTCAAGGTTTGGGTGGATGAGTATATAGCATAGTTTATGAGTTATGAACAAAAGTTTTTTACCCTAGTTTGATCACTTAGATTGAACATCTTGATTATGATGACATCCTTCTTGATTTTCAAACCATCTTTGTCATTGAGTTTTGTGAGTTTTAAATAAGCTTGGGATGCTTCTTTTAAATTTATGTGTTTTAGTTGTGTCTATATTTATAAATCCTAGGAGTGAAAAATCTCATAAGACCATTTTTCTTTTAGTATTTGTTTATAGAATTTGCACTCTTAAGATATGTGGTTTAAGAAGAAGTGTCATCTCTCTTCAAGTTAGCATAGAGGTGAATTACTTTTTTATTAGCTTATTCTCTTTTGACATCATTATGTTGCTACTGAAAAGAGTCTTATATGCATAATGTTCATTTATTACTCTCTTAAATGGGAATTGTTTCTACATGTTGATTGATTGTACTCCCTTAGAATTGATGGGATAATGTTTTCTACTCTTGGTGAGAGATAAGTTTTAAGATTGGATGGAGGGACACACCTTAGGTTAGCATATATCTCTCCTGATTATGGAAGTAGACTGAGATAGAATACTTACAAGACTAGGTAAGTAGGTAGTGTTTGGAAACATTGAATTGTGGTGTTTTTCTTTACCCAATGAAGGTGTGTAGGAGTTTTTGAGATGATATCTCTTTGATTATTACTTATAGCTATTTAGAGTAACTACTTAATCTAATTTATGATTTTTAAACCACATAAGGTGGCAAACCTTGAAATTTATATTAAGAATTATAAGTTGATTATAATTAGTATTATACACCCTTAGATAGATTGATATTATTCTCTTTTGTTTATATCATGTTGTTTTGAAGAGATATTTTTATGCCTTTCATTGGAAGTGAGTAAGGTTTAATATGTGCAGAACATTTTGTCAATCTAGGGGTTGGAATAAACTTTAACTTATTATATGCTAATAAGGAGATATTTTTTTGTTTATTCCCCTATAAGGCTGAAATAACGGTGTGATTCTTGGCCTATGTATGTTATGTTAATTTTAACATTATTTTATCTTAACTATGAATATAACTCTATAAGTTAAAACTATGAAATATGATATTAGTCATGTGTGGCTAGTAGTAGCTTAATGCAATTACTGATTGATTATATGATCTTTTTTGTATGTATGATGATACATCTAGAATCATTTAGCATATAGATTACTTTTATGATATGTTAGCATGAAATTGTGATTCATTAAATATCATACATGTGGAGATCATTAGGTCATGGAGACCTAAGGAATGAGTGGTGAATTGGGAACATGATTTCTAAGTGATAGGAAAGTATCCTACTTAGCCTCATATTAACTCAAATTATTGGTACTAGTTGGATCGATAGACAAACTTGTCAAATCTAAGATTTGATAGGCAAAACTTATCAAATTCAGTCGTATGTCCATGCGCATGTATACGATGGATAGAGATTCCATATGGATGAGTATTTCATGATTTTTGTATACTTATATTCATTATTCCTATTCATCATCATACTTGTCAGGAGCTTTGTGGAGTAGTGATAGTATTGACATGTTATACTTATCTAAAGCTATGCAGAGTAGAGATAGTATTAACATATACACATTATTCTTTCTAGATTCCCTAATTACTTTTTTTTATGATGAGAAAAACATTCTCTAGGATAGAGAGGTGTCAAGGGCTAGAATATTTTTTGAAACTTTCCTTGGTCATTTATTTTGTCTTGCAAGATGATATTATGTGCTCTTAGAAAATCTACGACATTTTCACTAAGACATATGGGACCCATCAAGGTAACATAAGTGGTCAGTCCTATAGTATATAGGATTATCTTGATGAATCTAGACCCTAGGGTGGTCATGACAAAATCAATCAGAGTAAATAATATTTGCAACCATGTTTGCTTAAATTGGGATATGTTATTGAGTAGGGTCTTATGGGACCAATACTCTAGAAATAGTGTAACTTGGAAGAAGAATAGTGAGTTTCATAGATAATTTTTTATTTATTTGCTTAGTTGGATATTGTATATCATGTTATTGATTTGCTAAGAAATTTTTTTCATTGAGAACTTATCTTTGAATACGAGTCATTGAAGATGATGACAAGCTTTATGGGGGAAGGATGTTACATCCTGATTTCTCGCCAAGAAAAACTTGTTAGATTATCTATGAATATCTATAATTGGAAATTTTAGACTTGATTATTTTAACTAAACTATACTGCTATGGGGTAGCAAGATATTACTTAGGTTACCTGATCACTTTGCTATGAGTTAGATGTAAGTATATGTTTAATTTTTTATCATTTTGGCTATATTTATGATGAATGTGTGTGTGTGTGTGTGTGTGTGTGTGTGTGTGTGAGAGAGAGAGAGAGAGAGAGATTATTGTTATAGTCTAACTACCTATTTTATGGTAATATTGATGTAGGACAATCTATCCCTTGAGAGTGTGATAGAGGGATAGCATCATCAGATAGGGTAATGTAGATCGAGATGTTAAAATATGACAGAGAGATTGATCGGTACCTTACACACACCATATTAATCAGCATATGATTAGATACATAATTTTAATAGTTGACATTATGTATTTAATGTTTCATGAAATAAATAGATATTTGTTTATGATTTGATAGCATATCTTAATGGTTTTGTGGGTTTCATCTAGTGTGACTTGCATGTGACCATGTATGTTATGAGACTTATTTGATTAGACTAATTTGGATTATTAGTCTATATTTTAATCATTAGTCTCTCATGAAAATTTGAATGATAATTAATAAACACATTAATTATTAAAAAAATTAAAAAATAGAAGGTTTGACAATAAAAATAATAAAATGGAAAAGAGGAAAGATTTAGATTTTGAAGAAAGTTTTAAATTAAATCTTATGAGTTGAGAAATAAATATAAATAAAATAAAAGGAAAAAAAGTATTAAAAAAAAAAGAATAGAAAAGAATTAAATTTAATAATAAAAGAGAATATATAAATAAAATAATGAGAAAAATAAAAGGATCCTTAAATTAAAAAGAGATTGTACCTTTTTTTTTTAATGTACTTTTGGGAATAATATAAATGCATCCAAGAAGGAAGAGAGAAAAAGGAGCATATCACAAGGAAGAAAAAACATGGAAGGCAAAGAGGAGAAAGGGAAATGAGGCAATGTGTGGAGGAGACATGAGGCCAAACTAAATGAATTTCATCTAGAGCATGCCGATTCAACTTGGACCTTGTTGCAAGGTAGGTGAATTTATGTATATTTTTGAGTAATTTGATATTGCATTTTAGTAGCATTAAGGGAATCAAAATTTTGCAATCATAAACAATGTGAACTTATATATATATATATATATATATATATATATATATTAAGATGGGAAATAGTATATAATATATGATTTTTTATTTTGGTTTAGAAATTAAAACAGGGTGATTAAATAATGTATTGTGTTGAAATGGTGATATAATGATTTCATCCTCCCAATACTTTCCACACCTGCGTATCCTTTTGTAGGTGTACATATACTGACAAATAATATTATTGAAGTCATTGTAAAACATAATTTTTATGTAGCAATTAATAAATTAGAAATGTTGGAATTATTCCTTATTATTTCAGGATTAAAATGACTTAATCTAAATTAATACTTATTTAATTAATTGAGTGAAGGCATTGTTGTATACAACAACATATTGATAGACGAATGGATTATTATTTTGTATTGGTTATCATCCTAGTAACTACAGATGCAAAGGGTGTTGTTGGCTATAATAATTAATAAACAGATACTTAATAATTCAAATAATCCTTATGACTGATAGGTTACATGTAATTAATCAAGGGTCACTACTTTTTAGAAAAAGAAAAGGAAAATAAAAACCTATTTTCTTGGAAGCGTCTCCATAGGTGAGTGATTCATTGTACTTAAATTAAAACCTATATCTAGATTTCCTAACTTTAGAAAATGGTGTCATTTTACTTGAAGGTATCTAGATATAGGGGCGTTGCTATTAAAAGGAACTATCGTGTCTAAAATACTGATCAAGTTAATGATTCATAGAATTTTTAAAGAAATTGTAAGGCATCACCGTACATCTTAAATTTTGCTTGTGTATTTTTAGTAAGTTCATTGTTATAATAGAAGCCAAGCTTGATTGAGCCTGCCATATATATATTTAACTATTAGAGAAAAAAAGTAAAATATGCAAAGGTTTAAATAAAGGTATGTACGTCTAGTAAAATAAGCATTAGAAAATTAAGCATTAAGAATTAAAGTAACACTTTGTATATTGAGAGTGCATATGGTTTATGAAAGTTAAGGATTATAATACTAGTTTTTTTATCTTAATTATATATATATATATATATATATATATAATGGTCATAATTTAAAAGGTAAGAGAATTATGGCCTAGAGTTTGCTTACATTGTCATAAGGGATATCATAAGATAAGATCCTCATGGTATAATGTATGTATTTTACGGTAATTAATGGATTCTAATCATTTATATAATAGGATTACAGGTTAACCCAATTATATGGAAATGTATATAACTTTTCATTAAATATTTTTGATATAGATAGTTTGAATGGTTGAAGACTTATGACACTTATTTTTGTTGTTAAAATCCATATATTGTTTTGACAAGGGGTAGTTCTTGTTTATGTGGGTCTAGTTTTGTAAACCTTCAACCTAGTATTCATATCTCTTTTATAAAACCCAAAATTAATTAGATATGTTTATAATATTTTAAAACATAGTCGTTTGCACAATCGTTGAACAACCTCACGGAGACCCCTTTGGGGAATATTTATATCTGTAGGATCAATGTGACCAATTATCTATTTATGTTCATAGAGGTGTATTTTTACAATCATAATTCCTCGGGTGGATCATTAAAATTATATTAAAGAGATATATTTATAGTTAAATTTTTGAATGTGTGCATTCAAGCTACTAGATGTATATCAAATGCTAGTAGAAATGGAGTTTTATTGAAATTATAGAGTTACTCTATGTTAAATATTGGCATGATTAGACTAACCCATCAGTAAATTTACATTAATCAGAGAATAATAAAGGCTAATGGTGTCATAAATTATATCTAAGAATTGAGGTATCTTTGTATATGATTGTAGTACATTGGGTATATTAGATCGTATACTTCCAAGTTGAAAAATAGAAACACTTTTGGCCACCTTGGAAATGGTGAAACTATGTCAACATGAACGTAAGTGAGCAAGTGGTTAGTTTCTACATAGAATTAGAATACTTACATTAGGTGTCAATTATGATAAGCAAACACTCTCATACAAATAATTATACCTCTAGTTAACAGGTAACTAGTGGGAATAATTAAGTTGCTTATAAATCAAAAACTATAATCCCTTGGATATTCTCTTAATAGCAATTGAATATTTAGTATGAAAAGTCATAATGGGTTTATGATTTATCTGACTCACTATTAGTAATGTGGATGAATGTTAGTCAAACGTATTCAGTATGGGATACTTGCATGAATTACATATTGAGTGTGTTAAATATATAGTAAATAATGGTGTATCAGATGCATGTGTTTATGTTGAAATACTTTGGTATGTTTGTATGCAGAATATACCTAGGTGATATAATGCTTTACCATTTGCTTTTTATTATCTATATGGACCAGTTGAGTCTTGAAATTCATAAGTTTGGTTTATGTATTGCTATGTATTTAGGAACCTATAATAGTATGGGATATCATAGGGTACTAAAGTATAAAAGTATGGTGTACCTAGATGATACTTACTATAGTTATTATACCTAACTCATATCTACACTTGATTGTTTATTGTATACATACTAGTTATGATTGTGGATAACGTGAGATGTATAGTTGTTAAGATTTGTGTATGTATGCATGCTTTTGAGAGTTTAGCAAATATGGAACAACATTAATATGTCACAAATAAGGAATGTAAAGATATCATAAACAAGGCCAAGGGGCCACACATAATAGACAAGCAAAAACAAACATATCATGTAAGAGAGTAACAACATTAATGAAGCATATAATAAGTAAAAATTAGTCTGCACCATCCATATGTATCAATGTCACATAATGTCACAAACAAGGGATGTAAAGATATCCTAAATAAGGCCAAGGGGACACACACAATAGACAAGAACAAACCAACATATCATTTAAGAGAGTAAAAACTTTAATGAAGCATATAATAAGTAAAAATTATTCTACACCATCTATATGTATCAATGTCACATCATAGTAAAATAGTATATCTATGTAGCACTATGAAATATGAGTAACTAGAAAGACATGTAAGTGATCTAGATAGCTCAACATGGTAAAATGTTATAGAAAGATGTAACATTTGATAGTGAAACCTATGAAATAAAATATCCTAGTATTGACATAGACACTAAGTAGAGGAAATTCTAACATCTATATGTCTATGTGTAATATGTATATCCTGCATCACACTATTATACTATGAAATGCATGTGTGCATGAAAATAATATGCCATATAGCAAACATGTGGTAAATAACATATGTAAATAATATAATATAGTAATCTTGACATGCTCATGTCCTAATTTTAAAATTTTAAATTATTTTAAAAGTTTTTGTATTTTTAATTGACTGGGTTTTTATTCAAGTAAAAGTGGAAGCTGTTTAGAAAATATAATAATTGGAGGGATACAAATAATCTGTAACATGTGTCAAGGCATAGTGTGCACTAGATGTGATAATTTTAAACATGTTTCAAGGCATAGTATACACTATATGTGATAGGATGAGATTGTGGAGGAAGTGAAAGAAAGCAATGTGCCACCACTATATATGTGTATCAAAAAAATGTAGCTCAATATCATATGTGAAGATAAGGATATGCATGCACTCAATGGGAAATAATAAATATGTGTTCATGTAATATGTATATTTAAGTTTATGTGATCATGTAAGCTCAAACAAAACCATAACATGTATCTTATTCAATATATAAGAGTAAGAAAGTAGAGTGATACCAAGAATTTTCACTAGAATCATTGTAGGATAAGTGTCATGGGCATTCAAATCAGGGTAACAATCAAAAGGCAAGGGCCCCATGAAAAAAAATCCAATGGCTACAAGAATGGTTAATATAAACACATATAAGTGCATGTATGTCAAAATAAAATAATATAATAGATGAGAAAATGAGAGGATATTTACAATAGATAATTTTGAATCTGAACCAAAAATTTCATCAAAAGGATGCTTATATCTATGTGTAGACAGTTAAAGTTAATCAATAAGTGTTTGACAATGCTTAATATTGACATCCTTACCTTACTTGACCTATTAATCATTCATTAACTTGAAATGTCTATGAGAAAATTCACTAATTTACTAATTTTCTTGAAAATATTGAAACATCATTCATACATCCCTATTAGACTCTAGCCTTCTAGGATAAAACTATATTAGGTCAAATAGGGTCGTAGTCCAGCGTTGTCCACCAATGTGACCTTATCTCCCACACTCTAAAAGTATATTTTAAAATTTAAGATGTTTCATTTCATCCCTCATGTGATTTTATCATGGTTTTTTAACATAAATACTTTAAAATTGTCATTATATATGCACATCAAAGTCATTAAATATACATCTAATAATCATTTGTAAATTTTACTGCATTTTGATCAAAAGGGCACTTATATTTCCAATTCAATTTCAATTTTATTCTAACATTCATAATCCAACTCTAAATATATTTTATTTTAGGTCAAGGACATTCATTTTTAATAATTTAAGTTAATTTACTAGTTACATCCATATAACAAAAATATCAAGATTCATATACTCACTCTAAGAGGGAAAACTACATTGGCCTGAGGCCCTTTTGGGCTATTTAGGTAGCACTCAGATTACATATGGTTTTCATATGATAGATTAGTTATTCCTCATACCTAATTTCCCCTTTTTCATTTGATGTATGTTTGGTTTATGTGAAATAACTAGGGTCTTTTATTATAGGTATTTTTGTATGACAAATCAGCCCTAGAAAATGACTAGTAGACCCTCTCAGACAGGTGTGTGTCTATACAGTAAAATAATCTACACATTCAACACATATGCAATCATATTCAACATGTAAGGATGTAGTGCACTCCTATCTACCTTAGTGTATCCATATCTTGACATATTTTAGGATTCTAATTTTAGTTGCAACATAGTTTAGAAATCTTCTTAGTTTATTACACATCAATATTATATCTTCATGGTCAATATAAATCTACTTTGAGTTAAGTATACACTTTCATCTACAAATTTACTAATTTTAACTCAGTTTAGTTTCTATAATTAATTATATTTTACATTCAAATCCTGTATATTTTGTAATTTGAATCAAATTAAATCATTTAGTGTTTATTTTATTTCATTTATAAATCAAAATTACTATTAAACATTCTGGTGAACCCATAAAAAAAATTTAAACATTACTTTTTATTTACTTGATTTTTATCCTAGGATTTCATACAAATTTTTGTAAATTCCTAACACTAAAAGAAATAATTGCTAACACTAAAATAAATAACCTTTAACCTTGGATATAAATCCAATACCATGATTCAATATTATTTGACCTTATATCTTAATCTATCACTAAATAAATTATCTTATTACCCTAGATAACATCTGACACTGAATCATTTCTTTCGACCTCAGTTTGAAATTTGTTGATATCTATATAAAAAATCTTTCTACTTTTCATTTCTCTTTATTTGTTATTGTTTGCTACTTATTTTTAACAACTTTGTTCCATAAATTATAAAACTACATAGAGAATTTTCATTCTTGGCTGAGTGATGACCTATTAGACTAACACCATGAAGTGATGGATACTTTCACAATATCCAAGCCCTAAATAGCACTATACATAGAATTTAGTTTCATTGTACCTCATGATATATTATAAATGTTTAGGTTCCCTTGTTTAAACCATAGGAAGTCTCTTTAGTTTCTTAATTTGTATTTCACATGAGAGGAGTATATCATCCAAATAAGTTACTCTTAGTGTACCCTTAGAGATGAAATATTGGGCTACAGGCATGGTTTAGCATTTGTAGTTAGTGCTCTAAAATATTGGAATAACATTAGTCTCCAAATGAGTTAGTATATTTGAAAGCCTACACAATAATTCAAACCCTTTCCTAGATCACTTATTATACCTTGAATTTTGTCTATATTATACTCATAGTTATTAGTTATGTTGATTCATTTTTTATTGTATGCCTCTGAGGTGCAGTGCTAGATCGATTGGTATTCATTTTTCATTTATGAAGCTTCCTTTGATCTCTTTTGTAATGGAAAATCAAGATGTTTTTACTCAAAATTATAATATTACTATTCAAATTCCTTGGTCTACTAAATTTTAAATTCACACTAATCCAGCTACTGAAAATAATGAAGAGGAATATGATGTACATAATAAACATGAAACTCATATTGATCCACAAGAGCTTAATTGAGTATATCAAAAATAAGTGTAAGAATTATTTAAATTTCATTAAGGTCTTTGAGAGAACCCCTAGGATGTGAATTAGATCATTAATCTACTTATAGCATTAAAAGTTAAGCATCAAGATAAATTGGACACATATCCATAATAAGTAATGCCTTTTCAGATTTTTAGATCCCCTATTTCTAATGTTGTCACTTCTAATAATTCATCCATTCCTATTTCTATACCTCTAGTTACTTCAATAGTGTCATCCTTGGTTTGGTAACATCACTTAGTTTCCAAAAAGTATCCATGCATATGCTTAATCAAGCTACTTATACTCCCCCACTTAACACTACCCTTGAGCATATAATTCTTGCCTTAAAAGCTGAGCTATCTCAAATTGAGAAAACTCTTTCTCTTACTAACCCCTATATAGACTCATGTTCCTTATTACATAATGCTTTGGCACCTAAATTGCATATTATCCATTACTAGTTGTCTTTGTGTCTCTTAAACTTTATTTATATGAAGGCAAAGGTGATCCTAAATAGCATGTGTGGGAATTCTTTACAGTTGGTTTATACTTTGAATATAATGTCAAATTATTGAGTAATCTTTCTCCAATAATTCTCAACTATGTACATCATAGTCCAATGGAAAATCAGTTTTTAACACACTTTTCTATCAATATTGGTGAAAATATATCTTATGTTTAAAGTTTAAAGCTCAAATAAGGGTCCAATGAAATAATAAGTGAATATGTTCTAATATATAAAACTATGTTAACAAAAATGACAAATCAAATGGTTGATAATGAGCTCCAAGATATTTTTACTCAAATTTTTTTATCACCACTCCAAGAGTCAATTATGTTTGATAAGTTCAAATATTTTTATGAGTCAATAAGTGTGAGGTCAAATTTTTTACTTTGAATAAGATCAAATATAACAGATTTCATGTTTTCACAATCCATAAGATCAAGTAGATGATTTTCGGGTAAAAACTATGTGCAAAATTTTTTATCCAACATATTTTGAATTACCATCCATGATGAATCATCAAAACAAATTCATGGTGAATAATTTTCTCATGATGAATCATGAATGGTGATTTTAAATGCATCGGATCAAACATTGTGCACATAGTTTTTACCTAGGAATCATCTTCTCAAAGCTTAAATATACTTTAAATTCTCTTTATAATTTCAATGTTGTTTTTCAAAGTAAGCCAGACTATAAGAATAAACCCAATGAAAGCAATAATGAAGCTAATATTACAGTTAATTTCATCTTAGATTCAACACAAAATCTTCAACTATAAGATCCACTGAGGAGTAAATTCTCAAGGTTACCATCATCTCCTCATGTATTGTTGAAAAATATACTTTAATTTAATATCATCTCTCTTCTTCCACCATTGGAAGTAGATATGTCTAAACCACAATATAGAAGTTTTAATAGTCATGTATATTGTGACTACCATCAATGTATTGAACATTCAAAAAATATATGTTTTAAGCTCAAGAATGAGATTCAAGATCTCATTGATAAGAATATTATTGATATTATCACACCTATTAAATAGGCTAAGCCACAATCGAATGAAAGTTCAAAGATAAAAATATTAAAAGATCATTTTCCAGATCATGAAGCAATAAACAAGCCTAATATTAAAGTACATTATGCATATATTGTTCAACCTCCTTCTCCATATGGGCTACCACTTGATATCATCATTGGTATAGTTACAAGTAACCAAGCATCACATCCTATAATTACATTTTATGATAGTGAATTTGTTGATGATGATTCATATATACATGTATTCTTTATTCTAGCATAGGTTATAAAGAAATGTATATATAGTTTTATGATAGATAATGGATCAAGTGAAAATGTGCATACCATAACACTCCTCTAATCTCTTGTTTATATATATCAATATTTACTTGATACTTATAAATTTTTCAAAGTTTTTTATGGTCACATACATGATACTCTTGGTAATATATCAATGCCTTCAAAAGTGGGACCTCACATATTTCACACTCCATTATAGTTATACTAAGCATAAGGGTCTTTGATATGATATTAGGATGTCGTTGTATACAAAATATTATATCAATGCCTTACATACATAATGCATAAATGTCTCAAATGTATTCATGGTAATCAAGTGGTCAAAATTCAAGGAATTTAATATGAATATCCTTTGGATCCAATGACATGTACTACTACATAACATTTGGTTAGAACATACATTGGGTAACATGTTAATGAAATACTATATATAATTATTCCAAAGCATGATATAGATATTCAAAAATACATTACAAAATGAGTTTCCCCATCTATTTATGATCATAATCTAGTTACACATGAGCATATTATAAAATCAATTTCTCCATTTATTTATGAGCATGATAAAGCTATACATGAGTATAATTGTTAGTTCCAAAGAGCATGTTACATTATCCTTTCAATTATCTTAAGTAGAAACTAATACCTAAAAAGAGGTATTTATCTCCTAAGGCACCATAGGTTATGTATAATGCTTCATGACAAGTACATGTAGTTAAATCTTCTCTTATTACACATGAAGATACATGTTCATAGAGGTATTTGATCAGTAGTTTTACAACATATGATTCCTATTCATATTTAGAGGCATCTATAATTGTCACTTCCTCTTTAAAATAAGTCACTTCTTCATATCACATCATAGGTTATGCATACATTTCTCCTATTACAAACATAATTTGTTGTCTACTCATGCATTCTCCTTTTCACATAGCTTCTTTGATTTTACTTCATTGTTACTTCTTCTATCCCAAATTATAATATTTATTATATCCCTTAGCTTTAATTTAACTTTGGGAACTTTCATTCTTAATTTTAAAACCAATTAAAACAATCCAAAATAACTATCTTACAATGTTTTTAATGCACACTATTTATAATAGTTCACTTTATCACTACAACATATCTATCATGGTATGGATACCATTTCACTTACATGATCACATATTTATAATTTTACACATTATATGTGTATAAATTTGCCCTTCCCATTGGTGTGAATATTTAATATTATCTATATCAATCATGTGTGTTACATTGTTATGAATCATTTACACATACATTGGAGGCATATTGCTTGTTTTCCTTCTTGTCATACTATGTTTTAACACCTCATCGTGGATTATTTGAACCCCTTCCATCCCTTTTATTTATCAAAGCCTTATTTATTACTTTATCAAATATTTTTAAATTCCAATCTTGCAAAAGTTCAAATATTTCAAAAAAATAGATATGGTAAAAAATTCAAAAAAATCATAAATTTTAAAAAAAATAAAAATATTTTCAAAATATCAAAAAGTAGGACATCCAAGCACTTTATTATGTTGCTAGTTTGATTATGTACATATGTTATTTATTTCATTTTAATTAGATAACATGTTTCAATTTTCATAAACATGCTACTTTTCATGAGGTATATGAATGTGGTATAGGGAATAATATTACATGGTTCTTTGATGTCAGCATCATCTTTACTTAGAAGCCTTACTAATTTGGAGGTATCTCTTTGTTCTAAGTGAACCCTTAAATAATTTTTATCTATCCACAACCTCTCTACCATGATAAACTATATATAATACAAATGATTTTATACTAATCACTCAGACTTTACTTTGTGTTACATGGATATACTATTTGATAACAATGATATTCATACAAAAAGTTGATGTCAACTAATCTCATTTGTTTTATGCTTATTTTTAGCTTATTAATTTACTACATGATTATAAAAAAACTTATGTGTCTATTATGTGTTTCCCCTGGCCTTATATATGCAACATATATATGTTCTTGTTTGTATGGCATCATCATGTCAGTTGAGTGTGGCCCTTAGCCTTGTTTATTTATGTGACATTCATATATCCCTTGTATGTGGCCTTTGAGCCTTATATGTAATATTTTATGAAAATTATATGACATTACTTGTATTTTCATTGCTTGTTACTATGGTTCCATGATTCATATCATGCATTACTTCTATATTCTACTTTTACTCGTGTTCCATGATACATTTCATGTACATGCCACTTATGTGCCTCGATGTTAGAACCATCCAACACATGTTTTATATTAAATTAAATGCTTTATTCATTACTATGATATGTTACATTGCAAATGTTCACATGATACTCCATGATTACGTCTTTCACATATTATACAATTATATTTTGATCTTAGTGACTTGTAGGCTACATCTCTCATATCAAAATGGGGAAATCACAATGGGTTTGTCTTGATAATTCAAGTTCTCATGAGTAAAAAAAATTAGATTTATGATAGTATTTTTTTTAGAATTAGAATATGATTTAAAAAATCAGATTATGAGGGAATATGGCATGCATGTGCACTCATTCTTACATTTAAAATTTATAGGTTTCAAATAGCTACAAGTTCAATTGGAATTATATATCAATTCAATACATATACATGGGGCATGATATTCATTAACTTTCATGTTTCTACTTTATAAATTTCAAATTACATTATTTTAAAATTTCAAAGGTACAAAAATTTCAAATAGAATTTAGATTTATCTCCAGTGGTGTGATTCACCTCATTTTTCAAGTGGACATGTTAGAGTCTAGTGACACTCAATATATATGGTTTCACATTATCAATCCATATTGTTAGGTTGTGGAGCTAAAAGCTTCACTAGGATGAAAATAGGAGGAGTTACAGAGGTTACGAAGGTTGTGAAGAGTTGCAGAATGAGTTACAGGGAAACCAACATCGGTCTGATCAACCAACGTCGGTTAGATAGCAGTGAAGAAGCAACCGACATCGGTTACTAGTCGTCTGACATCGGTCACGGAGGAGCCGACGTCAACAGCCTGTGCGTGAACATGCAGTTTGCATGTTGATTCTAGAGAGTCTATTTTTGGACTGTTAGTTTGCATGTTAAAGGCTAGTTATAGTCTTGAGTTGCGTGTCTAATTATTGTAATTAAGATAGTCTAATTATTGTATGCATGAGATCTATATAATAGACTCATGGGCTATATTGTTAGTGCTAGAGAGTAAGAGAGCAAAATAAGCTCCTTCAGAGAGAGGAAAGCAATGGTGTGTTCCTCTTAGTGCCACAGTACCAAGTGTGGGTGCTGGTTTGGAGAATCAAAAGGGTTCTTCGTGTATGTATGATCTTGGTCAGCAGGTGTGCATGGCTTCTTTTGGAGATCTACAATGGTGAGTAAGGTCTAGTGATTTGCAGGTAGTAGCAGAGAGTGGAAGATCTACTTGGAGTACGGTTGTGTACTTGGTGTATTGGCAGCGTGTTATTGACTGGTGGAGGTGAACAACAATTCTATATTTGAGTTGTGTGTTGGGACCGAGAGAGAGAGGGAAGAAGATCTTGAGGTATGGCGAGCCTTTGAGGTGGAAGAAGAAGTGGCATCTTCTTTATTGTATTTTCTTCTGAGTGATTATTAATACAATTGTGTATTGTCTCTCATAGCCTATGTTGTTTCATATTTCTAGTTACTTATCATTCTAGTTAAATTCCGTGTTTAGTTGCTAATACAAGAGGTAATCATATATGCTCTAATTGGTGGAGCAAGATCCTGACATGTGGTATCAGAGCTTTTGGTTGGGTTATTAACAGGTGGTTTCAGATCTAGTTAGTGTTTGTTGATTACAGGTCACTCATAGGGGTTTCAAATTGAGTGGGAGTATAGCAATGGCAAAATAAAGTAAGCTATGAATGGAGAAACTGAATAGCATGAATGGTCTGATTGATGGAAAGAAAGAGCAGGTAAAGGGAGATTGTTGGTTGGTAGAAGATCAGCATGTAGAAGCAGATGTTGCAGGTGATGTTACATAGGTTGCTCTGGATAAAGTAGAATCTTTGTTTACAGATTCTTTTGCCTCTTTCCATGCAACCCGAAATAGAGCATCTTTTCAAGAGTATGTCCAGGGAGACTTTGGAGAGATTTATTTAGGGGTTGGTGAGCCTTGTCAGATTATTGGTAATGGGGAAGTGAAGCTGAAATTGCAGACGGATAACACACAGGTGTTGAAGGAGGTCATGCAGGTACTAGTCTTGGAGATTAGTCTAATTTCTTTAAGAAATTTGGGTGATGGGAGATGCACAGTAACTCTCACAGCGGATGCACTTGAATTAGATGGTGGTAAGAAAGTAGGTATCCTTTATCTATCTACTTATATTACTGATTCACCTTCTGTTGCAAAGATGTGGCTTTGTAGGCTTGGTCACATATGTAGGATGGGAATGCATGTTCTTAAGTGAAAGATAGATATCTTTGATAAACTTAAGAACTGGAAAGCTTTGGTGTTCATGGAGGAGATGACAGACAGAGATCAGTTGAGGGGACTAAATTATTCTGAGCAGGGTTGTGTTGATTTGAACAGGGTTTTGATCCATGGAGAGCTCACGGGTAAAAAAGACATCACTCACAGGGGAACATAGGTACCAGTGTCAGTCACATAGGAACCGACATCAGCAGCAGGTACACCAGCATCAGTCAGAAAACCGACGTCGATAGACAGGGTTAGTCATAGGAAATCGACATCAGTCAGGTGCAGATTGGGAGATGGCCGAGATCGGTCACTAGAATGGATGGTGGATGGACAGCAAACTGTCAAAAAGGTCTCAAACACTCATATTGAGGACTGAAAGGGTAAGTGGACCTCATATTCATTATTCACCTTCTTACTAGTTGCTTACTGATGGTTGAGAACCAGGAAGATGTGAAGAGGCAATGTAGGTAGAATCTAGAAACAGTGGGAGCTTGGCATGGATGAGGAGTGTGAGTTCTTGGAGAAGAACCAAATAGGTGTTTTTTTTGTGGAGTTGTCAGCTGGAAGAAAGCACTAAAATATGGATGGATTTCCAAGTTAAAGAATAGAGTGGATGGATACGTGAGATGGAAGGCCAAGGTATATGGTCTTGAGGGAGCTGCAGGACAGTGGTACAGGGTTTGACAGGAGGATGACAAAGTAGTGCTTTAGTCAATGTCAGTGTAACTATTGTGTTTGTCTTACTAGGTGGATGATGGTCGCAACATTATCCAGTTACTATATGTGGGTGATTTGCTAGCAGGTTTGTACAAATAGGGTTTTGCTGAGCTAAAGGTAAAGTTAGTTCAGAGGTATGTCAGGAAGAATTTGGGAGCAGCAAAATTCTTTGGCATAAGAGACATGGAGATTTTGTCTCCAATAGGAGCTGATGTGAAGATGGTGTTGGCAAGGTTCATGATGTAGGATGTAGAATTGGTAAGCACACCAAGGGCTGGACAGTTTAAGCTTAGCTTAGAATAGGGTTCGAAATCACATAAGGTCTGGTGTAGACCTAAGTTTTCCCAAGCAGTGGGAGTTGTCAGAAAGTATGGAGCCAATTCAGGGAAGAAGTACTGGAGGGTAGTTCATTGGATTCTCAAGTATCTGAGAGGGACTAGCAGTAGGTTAACATGTTATACAGGGTTAAGGTCTTCACTACATGGAGTTATAGGTTCGGATGTGGCAGATTACTTGGATGATAGGTGTAGCATCACAGGATGTGTGGTGATTGGTCTTCAGGGTTGATCTTGAAGAGGGATACAAGCCAGGGAATAAATTAGATGGTGTATAGGTATGTGTACAGGTGTAGCTATTTATCTCCAAGTGGGAGATTGTTAGGTTGTGGAGCTAAAATCTTCACCAGGATGCAATAGGAGGAGTTACGGAGGTTGCAGAGGTTGTAGAAAGTTGCAGAGTGAGTTGTAGGGCAACCAACTTTGGTCTGATCAACCGACATTGGTCAGATAGCAGTGAAGAAGCAATCGACGTTGGTTACCAGTTGGCCGACATCGGTCAGGGAGGAGCCGACGTCAGCAGCCTATGCGTGAACATGCAGTTTGCATGTTGATTTCAGAGAGTCTATTTTTGGACTGTTAGTTTGCATGTTAAAGGCTAGTTATAGTCTTGAGTTGCGCATCTAATTATTGTAATTAAGATAGTCTAATTATTGTATGCATGAGATCTATATAATAGACTCATGGGTTGTATTGTAAGTTAGTGCTAGAGAGTAAGAGAGCAAAATAAGCTCCTTCAGAGAGAGGAGAGCAATGGTGTATTCCTCCTAGTTCCACAGTACCAAGTGTGGGTGCTGGTTTGGAGAATCAGAAGGGTTCTTCGTGTATGTATGATCTTGGTCAGTAGGTGTGCATGGCTTCTTTTGGAGATCTATAATGGTGAGTAAGGTCTAGTGATTTTTAGGTAGTAGCAGAGAGCGGGAGATCTACTTGGAGTACGGTTGTGTACTTGGTGTATTGACAGCGTGTTACTGACTGGTGGAGGTGAACAATAATTTTGTATTTGAGTTGTGTGTTGGAACTGAGAGAGAGAGGGAAGAAGGTCTTGAGGTGTGGCGAGCCTTTGAGGTGGAAGAAGAAGTGGCATTTCTTTATTGTATTTTCTTCTGAGTGATTATTAATACAATTGTGTATTGCCTCTCATAGCCTGTGTTGTTTCATATTTCTAGTTACTTATCATTCTGGTTAAATTCCATGTTTAGTTGTTAATACAAGAGGTAATCATATATGCTCTAATTGGTGGAGCAAGATCCTGACACATATTAGGTGTTTCCACCCTTTTTTATACTACATTTATTATATAAAAGTACTCTACATATTTAGATGAGAGTTGGAGCATATAATATTTCCAACTCAAGTGCTTTCATTAGTTTTTAAATTGAGATTTGATCACTCTCAATTCACCATAGGTTCAACATTTCTCCAAGTGTCTCAATAATGGTGAATGCATGCACTTAACCAATTTAAAATTATAGGGAAAATATATTACATACTATTTCAAGTGTATTCTTTCATTGCTCTCTCTTCATATTTCAAGTTTCAAATTTTCAATTTTAAAATATGGGTAGTAACTACTTTAAGTTTTAATGCAAGTTTTGTAATGAGGAACCTTACACAATCAAGCTTCCAATCAAAATGAAAATTATGTATACACACTTAGGTTCACTTATTTTTTGTTCTAGTAATTTCACGTCATTGCATCACTAGAATAAATGGGTTAAAGGGGGAATATAGACACTCAAATTTAATCATTAAGTGATTGACGATATTTAATCTTCACATCCTTGCCTTACTTTACCTATTTTTTATTCTGTTAACTTGAAATATATTAGCCTTTACTATTTTACTCATCATCTTATAAATACTAAAACATCATTTAGACATCCTTATTATACTTACAGTTTCTTGTCATCCAAGTTTCTTAGTCTCTAGTCTTTTGGGATAAAATTGAACTAGGTTAGATAGAGCTACAACCTAACCTTATCCACTAGTACAACCTTATCTCTCACACTCTAAAGGTTAATTTTAAAATTTGAGACACTTAATTTCCACACTAGTGTACTTTTATAAAATTTAGTTATTAGAATATTTAAAAAAATTCGCTATATAAGCATATCAAGGTCATTCACTATACATATAATAATCACTTGGAAATTTTAATACACATTGAGAAAAGGGGCACTAATATTTATGATTCAAGTTTTGATTTATTCTAATAGTCATAATTCAAAACCTAAATATATTTTATTTTATGTCAAAGACATTCATTTTCAATCATTCAAGTCAATTTACTAGTTGCAACCATATAGTAAAGATATCAAGATTCACACACTCATTGTGAGAGAGATAATTATATCATCCTAAGGCCCTTTTGGGCTATACAGGTAGCACTCAGATTATGTGGGTTTTTTTAATAATAACTTGGATATTCCCCTTTCTTGATTCCTCATTTTTATTTTATATCTATTTGTATATCTATTTGGTTTTGATCTAGAGCCTAAGTGATGACCCGATGGATAACCTACTTAATATTGATTAAACAGGTTATATGTAAAAGCAACTTAATAAATGACAAAGAATATAAAATTTAGTGTTGTAAAGAAATAGGAAAGAAAGGGTAAGGTGACAAAAAAATGTATAATTATAACATCAAATTTATATTAGGCTTAGTTCTATATAATCTAAGATATCATATGTTGTTACTCCAAGGTTTCCTAACTATATTTTTCTATGTGGCTCAACACAGTTAATTGATAATCTACAAATAATGAAAGTGTAAATTATTATACAATGTAATAATATGAAGCATTAGTTGGACCATTAAAATAGTTGGTAACAACTACTTCATAATCTTAAAGTGTGGTGGCATCACTTACAACCATTTTTGACATTTCATTGGTTATAGTAGTGACACTACATGGGTTGTGCAATAATGTAGAAGTGGAATTACAATGAATTAATTCAAGTGTAAGCATGAAACCTATTGACACAACTATTGATGGAAGCACAAAGCTAGATGTATAATTGAATTAATATGTGGTATGAACTAGTGACCCAAATACTCTTGAATCAATCACCCCTCCTTAAATAACAATGATCCCCATTTAATTAATTTACAAAAGAATATGTGGAAACTAATTGGAAACTTGTACCTCTTTAAGCCATTTTTCATGAGAAGGAAATTGACCTACTTTGATGATTTGAAAGAGGGGGATATATTATCCATGTGTTTCTCTAAATTGAGTGTCAATGAATTGATCTAATTCTGCTAGAACACTAAAATCTAGATTAATCTATGTCTATTAGGGAGACTCTTCAATATATAAAGTATCCAACATAAGTGGAGATTATTACCACAATATTTATTCATTGAAGACTAGATGAAACCCAAGATAAGATAGAAGATTAAGTTCAAAGGTGTTATCTCCTACTTATTTGGTGATGGTGTAGGGACCATACCTAAGTGGATGAAGTTTTTGATAAGGTTTTATTGATATTTCCTTTTGCAGGTGTATCAAGACTTGATCACCAACCTGAAAGTTGTGTGGTGTTTAATGTTTATCATGTCACGTCTTTTACTTTGCATTTGACAGTTTCATAAAGGTTTTCATTTTTTGAATATGTTGAATGTGCTCAATGAATTTCACAACTTTATAAACTTATGTTTGATCTGAACGAGTTTTTATTATTATTAGTCAAATAAGATAAGATACATGAATGGGTGCCAAAGGTTGAAAACTAAAACAAACCTGAAACAGGTTGTGTAGTAGATTTGTGAAAATCTATATTGTAATTATGTTGAATGAAAGTTAGACATTCATCCCAAGTATATTTATCATTCAAATTTTACACTTTTATAAGATGCATTACCATCTTATTAACCACTTTCATCTATCCATCAATCTGGGGGTAGAAAGTGATGGATTTGGTTAGATTTGTGTCTAACATATGCCAAAGTGTTTTCCATAAATTACTCAAAAATCTGGTGTCCCTATCAGACAAGATAGTTTCTATATTTTAAAGTGGATCTAGACATATTAAAATTACAACTGGGTCATTTATAAAGATGATATATATTTCTTTCAAGGTATGATAATGCTTGGTATTAGGGTAGACTATATAAATTCCATGTAAATGGATTCCCATGATCTCATTGAAACTGGAAAAGGCATGTAGATACCTTGATTCTTATTAATTGTCTTGGTTATAGCACATACGACACATGAATTGATATATTTATAGACATCAAACCTAAGATGTAGCTAGTATAAATACTTTTAAAACATCACAAAAGTATTTTCAATGCCAAAATGTCTCAAAATTTTGCTAAAATGAGTTTCTCATATTATTTTATGTCTCTCTACCTCATGCATAATGCACAAGTGACCAAGATGATATAGCAATCCATCCTACAAGTAAAAATATGGTACTGAATTATTGTAGAGAAAATTTTGATATACATATATATAATCCATGACATATGGATACAATTCTAACCAGCTGTTGACTTCATGTACACATGCATCAAGTATAAAAAGAAGAGTTTGAACTAGAGGGTAGCTTAAGAAATCTACAACTAGATTGGCACTCCCCTTATTATGTTTGATTTTTAGATGTAAGTGATAAAGGTAAGAAGACCATTTCAGATGTTTCTCTTGCTACAACTTGTTCTACATCTATGAAAACTAAAGTAGCTTATGATCTATGTGGATCACAATCTCCTTTCCCAAGATATAATGATTCCAATGCTTAGATGCTTGAATAATAACATAAATCTCATGATCATATGTTGGATAGTTCCTTACTAGTTTGATGAAAGTTTCATTATTGTAAGCAATCAGGTGACCATGTTGAGTGAGAACTAGTCCTAGTGTAAATTCAAAGGAATTTGTATTGAGATAAAATTGATATTAAATGTTTGAAAAAGAAAGTACTAGTATGGAACAAAGTATGTGTTCAATTCCTCAAATTATTTATTTTGTTTAGTAGTCTAAATGAACTTTTATTTAACACCACCTTGAGATACTTGGTTTAGAAGCCAATGCAAGTGAGAGAAACCAAGTACAAATCTCTAGTATAAATTTTCCAATCCCATAAATATATGAATCTTGATGAGATTCTTTGGTTGTGGTCAATCATGGATGACTTAAATCTTGATCAGGTCCACATGTACTCTTTATGTATCCATAATGTATCCCTGATACTTAATTTTTGGAATGGATAATGAATATTTTTTCCATGTTTTCATGCAACTTGTGCTTCCACAAAGTGTTGATTACTTTATTTATATATCATATATGTTTATCCCATGTTCTAATAAATATAAGGATGTCGCCAATGTAGACTACAACAAATTAAGTAATGAATGACCTCAAGATATCATTCATCATTAGCATAAATGTGGTTGGAGCATTGGTCAAGCCGAACAACATGACTAACCATTAGAACAAACCTTTTTTAGCCTTGAAGGTTGTATTCCAAACATATGTAGGATAAAATGTAATCTAATGATACCTGAAATTAAGGTTGATCTTAGTGAAGTATTTATCATCGTGGAGCTAGTCCATAAGATCCTCAATCCTTGTAAGAGGATATCAATTTTTCACTATGATATGGTGAACACTTCGTAATAAATGTAGAGCCTCCATGTATTATCTTTATTTGGTGAAAGCACAATTGGGATACTACAAGGTGATTTGTTTGGCATGATATATCCTTTATTCATGAGTTTATGGATGTATCATTTGATTTCTTCAGTCTCTATAAATGATCTACGATATAAATAAGCATTAGGAAGAGGTAGTTTTGTCTCTCAATTTTATACCTTTGGAGAGGTAGTTGAGGCCTTATCCAACTGAGTAGAACATGGGATTACCCCTAGGCCTATGGGTTTCCTATAATAGAGGTCAACCTCTAAATGAAAGGGATAGCTCCCTAGATTTGTCTTGATTGCTCATCACCTATACTACCAACTCATTTGGATGAAAAAGGAGAGAGAAAAGATAAGGTAAACCTATAATAATTAGGTGATGAACCAAGTGTAATCTAACCACTACCAACCAATTGCAATTACACTTCAAACAAAATCCTAGCTTGCACATGACACTATTCTAAATCTGCCCCTTACATTAGTATTTTTCATGAAGATTTACAAATTAAACTTAAGTTAGGAGGGATAAACACAAGGTCATGACTTGACACTAGTGGAAAGACAACTCAATAAACTCATGAAAACATAGAACACTTCAAGAGACTTTCAAAGATAAATATGAATGAAAACAAGGACAACATGATAAGGAATAGAATATATCACTTGACAAGATCGACTAGACTACCATACACATTGAAAAAGCTCATGGAAAAGGTAAACTAGATTGTTATTTATTACTCAAATGTTGAAAATGAGTAGGGATTCACCATGCTTAGGTGGAAAATATATTAAAAATATAATGTGGCTCAATATATAGAGAAAGTGAGAGAGAAGAGAAGAAAGGCATAGGAGAGAGAGAGAGAGAGAGAGAGAGAGAGAGAGAGAGAGAGAGAGAGAGAGAGAGAGAGAGAGAGAGAGAGAGAGAGAGAGAGAGAGAGAGAGATTAAATAAGTGTTAATGTGAATTAAAAACAAGATATTCATTATGGAAATACCTCAATAGGTCTAGGATGCCATATGTAGCTCCTCTTAATATGTTATAACTCTCCAAGTGGTGTGGGAGTTGAATTGTTTGCTTGATACCTTGATTAGCTATAGAAAACCACCCTTTACCTTATCATGCTAAAGGAAAAGTGGCATTATTAATGGTTAAATAAATTTATCCAATCTATTTTATCTTCTCTTGACACCCCTCAATTGAATCCATCAGCTTTTATTTGACACATCACCTCTTTATCTTGCAAGGTGTTTAGAGGACTCTTCATCTCCTTATGCCTACTTTGCACATAAGTGTCAAAACTTGGTTTCTTCTTCTTCATCTCATCAAAACTTCATTTATTATCTATTCACATCATATTTGACATAAGACAATCTAATTCAATCCTTCAAATTATCCCCAACCATTTGTTTCCTATCAAAAGTCTCAATTAAGCCTCATTCTTTATAGCCCTAAAATCACACAAACCTCCTTGTGAAGAGGCTTGTATGGATGGTAAAAATAATATTATTGTATATTAAAATACCCATTAAGTACTCATAACTTCATGTTTTGAGAGTGAGTGGATATATCCCTTTTTGCCTTTTCTCTCTCCTAACTAGGTCTCAATTAGGCCTCCCTACCAAGAGACTTAACAATGGATCTAAAATATTCCCATGTATCTCAAACCCTAAATAATCATGTGATTTAGTTATACAACATCCTCCCCATTCTCCATGCCAAATTTTAAGATCTGAAAACTTGTATGGACTTACAAAATATAAAAAATTAGTTTTATTTAGGCTTAATCTATATAGTTCTATACAGTCTTGTACCAACCAATGGCATGGGATTATGATCAAGAGATTTATTAAGATGTTTAAGATTTTCTAGGTTTTTTTTTAATTTTTTATAATCCATTTGGAGGAATAAAACTTCATTTATATCTCATCGGGTCCTTATGGCTCTTCTAGGCAGCCCGAAAGTGCCTCATAGTCTTAAGGATGATTCATAAAGTTAGAAGCATGAATCCTTATACCAATTACACAAAATTCAAGTTAATTATGGTAGATAACTTCCCATATTATCTCAAGGTCCCTTATATCACCTCTGTTCTATAATAAGCAAAATAAAATGACCTCTTAGGTTGGAAACAAGCATTCTTTGAGGTCTAAAAGCAAACTAGGTTAGTGAGAACTTTATTGAGTTTGATTTGAGCCTAAAACACCTAAATGAGATTTATGAGGTTATCCTTTACACATTTAAATTATTATCTGACCACATTTATTCCATTAGGTCTCCCAACAACCTGCTTGCTTAAGCCTAGTGTTCTTGAGCTTAGTTGCCCAACTTACCCTAATTGACTATTTTTCACTTATTTTCTCAATGTTAGGAGATATATAACCCATGGATTTTTTTTTATACCAATTAATTATCTTCTCAAGTCTACAAGGTCTCATCTTCACTTAACTACCTCTCTAGGTCATTATCTCTTCAAGACTACATATGGGCATTTGTATATGACTAGGCATGTGTTAAGCCTGAATAGGGTCTGACTGAGTATGTTTTACTTCAATATTGACTCTAAGGTTTTCATATAACAATGTTTAAACTATTTAAAACACCTTATATCACTTTAATCTCCTCATATCTCTTGAATATCATTTAGACCTCTTCAAACAACCAAACTCTTATAAGGTAGCATGCATGTGTCTTTGCTTTGGATGAGTAGATAGACTGTCTATGTTATGTTATTTATATCTTTAGATAAACCTAAGATATTTATGTAATAATAATGAAACCATCCTCCACTATCCCCTACTCTCTCATTCATTCTCACAAACCTTTCAAATAATAAGTGTTTCCTTTGAGTAAGCTAGTTATGTGAGGATTGTTGTGGCTATCATAAGTAGGTAGGGTTTGAACTTGTTTACCCAATAATTATATTCTTGGATTAGAACCCTAATTACTTTATAACTTCAAGTTCTTATATAAACTCCCATATTTTCACATATCACTATCTTAGGTTTTTAGAAACCCTGAGTCACCTAGGTAGACCTACATGGGACTATCTACCTACACATGTGCATTTGGAAATGGTCTACAGTCTTAGTGTTCTCGTAGCCTCATCTTCAACATTGAACCTATTAAAAATTATTATGTTGATATTATTATAACCTAACTAATTTATCTTTGAAACTCTAAGTTTCATTATAATTCACCACTATGTAAGACAATCCTTTCAACTAGTTGTAGGTGGAAATTGGGGTAATTTGATTGTGCACAAGTAATTGACTATGTTTTAGGCATTCTCTTAACAAAATTGAATATTAAAAGAGTTATATCATGTTTTTATCAATGTCTTGAGGTCATTTTCAATGCTTTGAACTCAAAACATCATCATCTTTATTCAAGGCCCATTTATTCAACTAGTTGATTATAGGTGTCATTAGGGCAATTTGACTATATGCAAGGATTTCTGTCTCCAAAACCAATCCTTCAAACCTTAAAATGGATCTATTATATTATGTTGAGGATCTTAGACATTCTTCAATGCTTTTAAGACTCCAAACTCCATCACCTTACTATCTAAGACAATTTTTCTTAGTTAGCATTAGGTGTTAATTCAGACAGTTGATTGTGTATATGGCCTTGAATTAGCCTTTTCAAATGGTCCATGACATCTTAACTATGGTTAGTCTTTTTCAAATATCTCTTCTCATTTCATTACAAATCCACTAGCATCTTCAATTATCTTTGGAAACACTAACTTCACTTTTTTACACATGCAGTCATGTAGGATGCATGTTAGGCCTACTAGCTTATCATTCAACTATCACTTGGCTCAATTGGTTTGAGTATCATTATTTGTCCATGACACTTTCAAACTTTAAACATCACAATTTTTTTATGGCTAGATGACCTTTTTTAAACACTCACAATTATGGATTTCTTTGAGTTTACAGACCTATAAGCCTACAAGTGTGTTTTACTATAACCTGGTGTTTGAATCCTTGAAAAGTATGAACATGAAAATTATGGAATCAAATACTATTCCTTATTTGCATCAAAATATTAAACATGAAACATAACTTTAGGTTCTTGGGAAACATATAATCAAACTACTCAACTCAACTGAATTGTTGTGCAGGTAGAACATAGTCCACCATGTGAATGGAGATATCTGACCAATTAGAACTTATAAAGAATATCTATCTAATCAATATAACATGAATGTATTTATAATGATTGTATGAAACCATGAAGAATCATTCAAATGCATCAAACCACTCAGAGAACTCAGAAACACAAAAACTTACCAATCATTTGTAGATAATGCACAAGAGAGACATTTTCCAAAATAATGTCATGTGCCAATAATATTATTGAATTTGTATGGGACATATATATACCTATAATAACTGACTCCAATTGGTTTCATGCAACCATGAATTCACACTTAATTAGGGATTTACACCAAACTCAGCTTGTGTGGTTTTAATCTCTCAAAAAGTAGTCTATATTTGTAGTGATTTTTTAGAAATATAAGATCAAAAATATAATAACCAATTCCAAAAATTGGAATCCCATACTTTTTCCAAAATTTTACTAAAATATCAGCCCCCAACTCTACTTGTATGAGTTATACCATCTGCTTGAAATTGGCCTTCACTAGCTTATGAATGGAGTGATGGAAGAGAGAATTTTTTTTCCTCCAATTGTGGGAGTTAAAATTTCATTCCAAGATTTTTTTTTTACATATATAATCTCAAGGGATGTTTTTAATCTCTTTTCACTTGCACATGACTTCAATAAGTCCGTACAACTTCTTCTAACTCCTTAAGATGGTGTTGAAATGAAATATTTTGACTTTATTTTGATTCTATGACAAGTGTGGTATTTTTTTAACTAATCCAAAGATGTTTTAAGGTGTTTGGTATGTATTTTGAATTTAGTTAACTTTTACATACATAAATATTAGTCAAAATCACCTTTTTCACTCATTTTCAATAACTTCAAGTTAGCAAATAAACCTTAGACATTTCAAAATTTAATGAAATATTTTTTGAATATGTTTAAGACATAAAATTACATTAATAAACCCCTAATCACATATGACACAACTTTACCATGCCTTATCTTTCCATGACATGCTTAAACCACTATATGACCACAACATGACTTTACCTTAACTTCTCCAAACTAACATTAAACAATGATAACGAGGTTATATGAAAACTCTATGGACCATATAAAGATATGAAATGACCATGAAAAGACCAAATGAATGTTTTTAAATTGGATGGGGTGTCCAAATTTGACTTGGGGTCAAATTTGGTCAACATTAATGGTGATTCATAAGGGTAGCATTCCACTAATGCTAATAGAACCAGTAGCCTTGCATGTCCATTGGGAAATAGAGTCTTTTTCACTCAATTTCAGACTTGAAAAGACTTTGAACATTAAAAAACAAAAATATTGACCTTCACAACGCACACAAAAATATAAAACAAGACACAAGTAAATAAAAACATGCATATGTGCTATCAATCACTTAGAAAACATAAGAAAACTAGACTATATACAAACTAAGCTAAAAAGGACTTCTTCCTCCTAGATCAAATGGGAATCTTGCACCATCTCTTACTCATTAATATGAAATAATACATTAATGAAATTTTCTTTTGAACCTTGTTCTTTATGTCTTCAACTCCTTCATGCCTTTCAATCCTCTTAGCATGATCTCAAATGCAATAATGATAAATGCAAACATGTCACCTATGAAGGTGAAATCTTCTTGTGTCTCAACAACCTTATCATGACTTATATTTATGTTTTTTCTTGTCTCAATCATGATCACCTCTTGACTTATAGGATCAGCCTCAATCTTAGTACTATGGATATTTTCAAGTTGTCCTTCAAGAAGCAAACCATCTTCAAGAACATATTCAAACTTCTTACCATCTGTTACAAGCTCATCAAGCTCTTCAAAGAGTTTAGCATACTCAATCCAATCCTCATCATTTTATTCAATTAATACATATTATTTGATGTCCTTGTACTCATGACCTTCAACCTTGAAAAGGCCTTCAAGCTCTTGGAGAAGCTCAATATAATGCTGCTAATCATCTTTGTTTTCTTTCTCTTCAAGAACTACAACTTATTTAACTTTATCACTTAGAGGATCTTCTAATTCAAATTTGTCTGTAACTTGAACAAGCTTGGGTAGCATATGATCTTCCTTTTGAAACATACCATCAAGAGGTAAAACATCTTCAAGATTCTCTTCAACTTGACCATTAAGAGGTGTAGGCTTTTGAAGGGCTTCAAACTCATCAAAAAAATTATTGAAATTCTGCCATAAGTCACCTTGATTTATGGATTCAACAACAAATTCATCTTCTATTGGTTTTATAAAACCAGACTTTTGATCATGTTCATGAGTCTCAACCAATTCAACTGATGTGGTGTTATTTTCAAACACCTTATCTTTCATGCCTTGATCAACCTCTTCATGAGTAGTTTCAAACTTATCAATATCTTCTCTTTCTTCACTAAATAATATTGACATGTATTTATCTTCATTAAATGGAGTGCCTATAGTGACCTCTTCATCATATACACTTGATTCATCTTCTCTATCAGTTGTAACTTTAGCCTGATCTTATTTACTTATCTCCTATAGGATGGGTTATCCTTCAAGAAGGTATGTGGTGGGAGGGTGGTGGATAAGTTCATGGGTTGAAGAGGGAGTATGAGGTGTTATGTATGTCTCATGAATGGGCTTGGGGAAGGAAGTTTATTAAAAATACTCTTGGGGAGATGACAAGTTTGGTTGGACAATGGAAGAGATGTCTTCTTAAACAAGGGCTTGACTTTCCTCATAGCCTTTTTCAGGATCTTCAATAGTTGTAAAATGATCTTCAACCTCTTAAATTTCCGACATCTCTAATATATCTACCCATCATTGGATATAAGATCTCATTTCATGAAAATCATCATTGATGACATGGTGAGCTTCCTCTTCAACCAACCTCCACTTATCCATGAAGAATTGAACCAACTTCCTCAACTTATTTATGAGATGAATAGGGATCACATCAAGTTCCTTATCCCATTTTCTCATCATTTGTTTTGAGTTTATAATAGTTGACATGAGTGCCAACAAGGATTTGGATTGAGGTAGAATTGAGGTAAGAGAAGGAGGGGAATAATATAGGTTTGGGTGAGCTTCAACATGTTGATTAGATTGCCTAATTAAAGATTATAAGACCTTATATCTTACCTCCCAATAAATGGCATCATATTATTCCTCATGACATGGATGATAGGAATCATTTTCAGGTTGATATGGATCATGTTGGGATTGATAGGGAGACACATCTTGATACTATTTCTGATAGCCTTCCTCATAGGCTTCTTCATAGGGATGCTTAACAACATCATGATCATATATGGGGGGAACAGGTTGACCATAAGACTACCATGACTCATAAGGGGGATAAAAATCATGATAGGGTTGTTGAGACACATATTTAAGGTCATGACAAAGTTGATAAAAAGGTGTATAGTAGAAAATTTCATCATACCTAGCCATTCAACTCTATAAGTCAAATGAAAACACAAGATATTATAAAATTATTTTCACAATAAGTACTTGGGGTTCTATATTAGTTTATTATATTCAAACTCGCCATTGGTGTTTTTTGAATGCTTCCAAAAGTTGATAGGTAGAAGAACACACCAAGAATTCTTCCACTCTTTTGGACCTTGATCCCCTCGGGTGTGCCAAAACTATTGTCACTCAATTTTATATCCTTGAATAGGTAGTTCAATAATTCTCAAAATTTAATGGAACATGGGATTATCCATAGGCATGTGGGTTTCCTATAGTATAGGTAAACCTCTAGATTAAAGGGCTAGCTCCCTATATTTATCTTGATTACTCACACCTATAATATTAGCTCATTTCGATGAAAATTCAGAGAGAAAACATAAGGTAAACCTATCCTAATAAGGTGATGCACCAATTGTAACCTAACCATTACCAACCAATTGCAATTATACTTCCAAAAAAATCATAACATGCACGTGAACTACTCCAAATTTTCCCCTTGCGTTAGTATTTTTCATGGAGGTTTATGAAGCAAACTTAATCTAGGAGATCTAAACACAAAGTCATGACTTGAAACTAGTGGAAAGACAACTCACTAAACTAATGAAAACTTCATTAGAATGCTTCAAGAGACTTGTAAAAGGCTTTAAGTTAAGGAAGAAAATATATCACTTAGCAAGATCAACTAGCCTAACATACACATTAAAATAGTTCATGGAGTAAATAAGATTTTTATTTATTTCTTAAATGCTGAAAATGAATAGGGATTCACCATACTCATTTGGAAGATACATTACAAAGCCAAAGTGGCTCAATATATAGAGAAAGTGAGAGGGAAGAGAAGAAAGGCGTAGGAGAGAGAGAGAGAGAGAGAGAGAGAGAGAGAGAGAGAGAGAGTAGACAAGTATCAATGTGAATTAAAAATAAGAGGAGTTGGGTAAATACCTTGATAGGTCAAGGATGACATGTGTATCTCTTTTGAAGATGCTCTAACTCTCCAAGTGGCATGAGAGTTGAATTGTTTACTTAACACCTTGACTAGCTCTTGAAAAATGCCCTTTGTCTTGGCATGTTGAAGGACTATTGGCCTTATTTATGGTGAAATAATTTTATCATACCTATTTTATTTTCTCTTTATACCTCTCAATTAAACACATCAAATTTTTTTTGACATATCACCTCTTTCCCTTGTAAGGTGTATAGAAGACTCTTTATCTCCTTAGGCCTACTTTGCACACAAGTGTCAAAACTTGGTTTATTCTTCTTGAACTCATCAAAACTTCATGGATGGTCTATTTTCATCATATTGGACCTTAAAAAATCCATTTTGAATCCTCAAACTAGCCCCAACCATTTATTTTCTATCAAAAGCCTCAATTAGGCCTCATTATTTATAGCCCTAAAATCACACAAACCTCCTTGTGTAGAGAGTTTTATGGATGGTATATATAATATGAGGGAATATTCCAATACCCATTAAGGCCTTACATCTCCATGTTCAATTTTATGTTTTGAAAGTGAGTGGAGATATCCCTTTTTTCCTTTTCTCTCTCCTAACTAGGCCTCAATTAGCCTCCCTACCAAGAGACTAAAAAATGGATATATAAGATTTCCACACATTTCAAACCCCAAATAATCATGTGATTAAATTAGATAACATCCTCCTCATTCTTCATGCTAAATTTAAAGATCTTATAACTTGTACGGACTTGTAAAATAGAAAAACTTAGTCTTTTTTAGGCCTAATCCATATAGTTCCATATTTTCATGTACCAACCAATTACATGGTATGATTCTCATGGGAATTTTCAATATTTTATAGGTGGTTTGGAATTTTTTATGATCCACTTGGAGGCATAAAAATTCATTTCTCTCTTATCGGGTCCTTATGGCTCTTCTAGGTAGCCTAAAAGTGCCTCATGGTCTTAAGGATGATTCATAACTATGAAATCATGAATCATCCTACCAATTATACAAACATAAAGTAAACTAGGGTAGGTAACTTCCCATAGGATATCAAGATCCCATGAATCACTTGTTTTCTGTACCAAGCAAAATAAAATGACATCTTAGGTTGGAAATAAGCATTCTGTGAGGTCTAAGAGCAAACTGGGTTTGTGATACCTTTCTTGAGTTTGATTTGAGATTAAAACACCTCAATTAGGTATATGAGGTTCTCCTTGACACCTTTCAATGATTCTTTGACCATAATTATTCCATTATATTTCCCAACAACCTGCTTACTTAGGCCCAGGTTTCTTGAGCCTAGTTGCCCATCTTACCCAAACTAATTGTTTTGCACTTATTTTCTCACTATCAATAGATATAAAACCCATGGAGTGTTTTTTAAAACCCCTTAAATACCATCTAAATTCCCCAAGGTCTCATCTTCACTTCACTACCTCTCTAGGTCATTATCTCTTCAAGACCACTTATAGGCATGTGTATAAGACTAGGCTTATGTTAAGTCTGAATAGGGTCTGATTGAGTATGTTTTACTTAAATATTGATTATAAGGTTTTCATGTAACAATTTTTACACTATTTCAATCTCCTTATATCATGTTTATCTCCTCAAATCTCTTGAATAGCTTTTAGAACTCTTCAAACAACCAAACTCTCATGAGGCAACAGGTTGTGTCTTTACTTTGGATGAGTAAATAGAGTGTCCATGTTATGATCTTTATTTATTCAAATGAACCTGATGGTTGTATTTAATTATCATGAAACCATAATCCAATATCCCTCACTCCCTCAGACCTTCTCATAAACATTTTAAACAAGTGTTTTCTTTTAGTAAGTAGGTTGTGTGAGGATTGTTGTGACTATCATGAACCAGCAGGGTTTGAACTTGTTTGACCAATCCTTATATTCTTGGCTCATAACCTTAATTAATTAATAACTTAAAGTTCCTATCTAAACTCCCATATTATCACATATCACTATCTCAAGTTTTTAGAAACACTGGGTTACCTAGGTAGACCTACAAGGGATTGTCTGCCTTCATAGTGCATTTGGAAATAGTCTACAGTCGTAGTGTTCTAAGAGCCTCATTCTCAACCTTATAACTATTTAAAATTATGATTTTTATAGTCTTATAACCTAAATTATTGATCTTTAAAACTTTGTGTTTCATTATCATCCACCACTATGTAAGACAATCTTTTCAAGTAGCTGTAGGTGGTGATTGGGGTAATTTGACTATGCACAAGGAATTGACTATGTTTTTTCCATTCTCTTACCAACATTGAATCTCCCAAGAGTTATATTATGTTTTTATTTATGTATTGAGGTTATTTTCAATGCTTTTAACTCCAAACATCATCAACATCTATGTTTAAGGCCCATTTCTTCAACTGATTGACTATAGGTGTCATTAGGGCAGTTTAAATATATGCAAGGATTTTTAGGTCTCTAAAACCAATCCTTAAAACCTTATAATGGATTTTTTATATTATTTATAGGGTCTTAGACATTATTTAATTCTTTTAAGACTCCAAACTCCATCACCTTACTATCTAAAATATTTTTTCTCAGTTTCCTTAAGGTGTCAATGTGGACATATGATTGTGTATGTGTCCTTGAATTGGCCTTTCAAATAGGCCATGGAATCTTAATAGTGGTTATTATTTTTAAGAGATATATTCTCATTTAATTACAACTCCATTATCATATTCAGGTATCTTTGTAAACTTTAACTTCACTTGTTCACACATACAGTCCTATAGGATGCATATTAGGCCTACTAGCTTGTCATTCAACTATCACTTGGCTCAGTTTCTTTGAAGATCCTTATTGGTCCATGACACTTTCAAACTTGAAACATCATAATGTTTTTATGTCTATAAAACCTTATTTAAACATTTACAATTATGGATTTCTTTGAGTTTTCAAACCTACATGCCTATAGTTATGTTTTACTACAACCTTGTGTTTGAATCCTTTAAATTTATGAACATAATTTTTATGGACTCAAATACTATTTCATTATTTACATCAACATATTAAACATGAAACACAACTTCAAGTTCGTTGGAAACATATGTTCAAACTACTCAACTCAACTAAATTGCTATGCAAGTAGAACATAGTCCACCATGTAAATAGAGATATGTGACCAATTGTAACTTGTACGAAATATCTATCTAATAAAGATACCATGAATGGAATGATAAGTATGGTAGGAGACCATGAATAATCATTTAAATTCACCAAACCACCTAGAGAACTTAGAAACACAAAAACATTACCAGTCATTTGTAGACAATGCACAAGAGAGACTTTGCTTTCCAAAGGACCATCCACACATGCCAAGAAGATTATGGAATGTGTATGGGACATTTACATACCTCTGATAACTCAATCCAATTGGTTTCATGCAGCTATGAATTAACACTTTTTTTGGAGTTACACCAAACTTATGGGGTTTTAATCTCTCAAAAAGTAGTCCAACTTATTAGAATTTTTTTATAAAGATAAAAAAACAAATACAATAACCAATTCCAAAAAAAATAATCCCATAAGGGTCTCAATATTTGTCCAAAATATCATCCCAAAACTCAAGTTGTATGACCTATACCATTTGATTTAAAGTGGCCTTCACTAGCTTGTGAATGGAGTGATGAAAGAGAGAAGTGATTTTATACAATAGTGTGAGTTTAAACTTAATTACAAGCCTTTTTTTTTACCTATATAATTTTAAGGGACATTATTAATCTCTTTTCACTTGCACATGACTTCAATAATTCTATATAACTTTCTCTAACTCCTCAAGATGGTGTTGAAATGCAAGATTCTAATTTTTTTATAATTATATGACAAATGTGGTAGTTTTTAAAATTATTCAAGGACCTTTGAATGTGTGTGGTATTAATTTTTCATTTATTTAACTTTTACATACATAAATATTATCCAAAATCATTTTTTTCACTCATTTTCAACACCTTCAAGCTAGCAAATGAACCTTAGACATTCTAAAACTTCATGAAATGTTGTTAGAAGATATTTAAGACATAAAATGGCATTAATAGACCCATAATAACCTATGACACAACTTAACCATGCCTTATATCTCCATGACATGCCTAAACCACTATATGACTACAACATGGCTTTACCTTAACTTCTCCAAACTAACCTTAAACAATGCAAACAAGGTTATATGAAGACTCTAGGGACCATATAAAGGTATGACATGACCATGACAGACCATATTAATTTTTTTAAATTGTAGGGGGTGGCCAAATTTGACTTGGGATCAAATTTGGTCAATAGGTAGTCTAATGATCAAATCAATAGTATGCTTCACCGCACAGTGTGTAGGCACTTCCTTTGGTAGCTAGAAATTATCCTTGTATTCTTCCAACTGAAGATGCAATGTAGATTTATAATTTTAAATTGTATTAACTCTGATAGCCTATGTGATGCAATAATTTCTTGTATTCATATGTTATCATCAAAAGAACCAACTTCTTACTAGATATGACTAGATTCTTACACTACTTGGCACTAATAAGTGATAGCTTTAGAACTAGTTATGGTATATGGTATCTTTAATCACCAAAATTTATGAAAAAATTTGTAATATTTTATTCATATATACATTTTAATGATAATGATATGGTTGACCTAGTATAGTATCACATACCTCTAATGGAGTGACATCACAAATGACTATATCTTGAAAAGGCTTAATGTTGTATACCACTTGGCACTGTTGAGTGACATGTTTATTAGATACTATAATAAACCATATGATGAAGTATGGTTTTGGTTGAGAGATTAACTCCAAGTTTAATATATGAATTACTTCAGGACAAATTTGGTTCTTTTGACTTTCATTGTTCAAAATGATGTGTATTATTTGGGTATTGATCCACATTTGAGAATTAAACAAATTTTATGTTTCCTTTATTTATGCAGGGGTAACAAAGATGTTTTTAATAACCACCATGGTGTTAGGCTCATATTTCATGATATATTTACCTTTACCATATGCTATAGTGATGTTACCTATGTCCTTAATCTATGCAAGTAGGGTTTTCCTAGTGCATATTACGTTTTATTTCGAGTGGTGACCAGTATGTTTATCTCCTTGTGTGTTTAGCACCCATCCTAACACCTCATGTCCCATCATATCATGTGATTTAGGGATCACATTTTCACCTAAGGTTTAGAAAGAGTAATTTAGGGTAGATTAGGGTTAGTTACATAAGGTGATATTCATCCCAGGTCATGGATTTTCACATGTTGGCAAGTAAACTCCCTCGTACTTGGCCATAAGAATGAATAATGAGTATTCCAACTCATTAATTTAGGGATAACAGTAAAATATTATACAACTATAGTCCTCCATCACATAATTAGAAACATGTCAACTCAATAATATCTAGTTCATTTAAATGTTAGACTCAGTCATACATGGCTTCTTAATTTTATAGACAATTACTTTACATCCTTATGAATACTATAAATTAATGTCATTTTTATTTGTAATTTACTCCATGTCTAATACATTATATATATGGTTCTTATCAAAGAGAAAAATATTCTTCCCCTTGCCTAATACATACATTATACACCCATTTACACAACTTTGTTTTATCTTCTTTTTAAGGATATTTTGGTAGGATGGATCAATTGCAACTACTAGAAATTAATACACTTTTGGTTCTTTTTTATTTGAATGCCAGTTTGGTTTGAGGCTAGCTACCTCACCATTTTTTATTATTACTTAATAATTGTCTCATACAGATATGATGTCAAACTTTACTCATAATCTTCCCCCAAAATTCTCGTTGTGATTCCTGGGTCAACACATTTTGACTTAAGTTAATCCTCTATTTTTGTTGTTTATCACACATTGGCATGGTTTTAAATAACTTGCACCTATCTAATTGGTTTTTATTTGGGTGTGAGTTTAGGGTATTGGTTTATATTGTGTATGTCTCTCTTTGGCTATTGGTATTTATCTCCCTTCATGTAATATGTGTAAGTGTGTGTTATTATTTGGGACTCAACCAATTTTGGGGGTCAACATGTCAAATTCTTCTTTGGAATGAATATTGGAGTTGTGAAATAAACAACACTTTCTAGTCTTATACTTCTTAGTTTGATCATATAATGACTATTGCTTCATCTTTAGAAGGTGTTTGGAGTTATTTCCTGATTTAGAATTATACTTGGAAGATTTAGATTGTTACTTCATCTGAGACTTTGAATATTTTGACTTAGTATTTGCCTTAGCCTTTGATTCAAACTTTCAATCATATATGTAGGCTTATCCAATGGAGGAAATAGTAAATAAATATAGGTGTGACTGAATGTGAGATCTCAAGCTTGGCCTATACTTCAAAACAAGATTCTACTTTGAATATTGAATCCCAAGTTTGGACAAAAGGGTATGGAAAGTATTTGTGTATTGTTGCATACATTGCACTTTGCCTTGGTGTAATGAAGAGAACTTACTCTATTGATAATCATAGTTTCTAACATAATAGTAGGTTACTTTTGAGTGATTCTACAAAATCATTCCATGTTTCTATAGATGTGCCTAAATTAAGATCTTCTTCATGTGTAGTGTAGTAAATTTCCCACCATTTCTTAAATTATAAATAAAATTTTAGAAGAGAAAATTTGATTTTATCTTGGTTAAAGAAGTGATTCACCACATATTATGAATATATGAGGTTAAGTAAGATATCTAGTGCACCTGCATCTATTTTTATTAAAACATAGGAATGTTTACATTGACTTGCACCTTATATGGAGTTTATGCAAATGGCTAATGAGAATGAGAGATTGTCATAGAAGTTTGATAATTGATAAGGAGAGAAAAATTATCCATGATACTTGCCCATTCACATGCATGACATTGTTCCAAATATTCCATATTTATCTAGAATGCATCCTCTATAATTTTCTAGAACATCTCTAGAGTTGGAACTATTCTAAATTTGTCTCCCATTTGAGGACATGAAGGAAGGTATGATGAAGGGTCATGATAATCAATCCCTAACTTCTTATAATCTAACCTCATATGCATGGGTATACAAACAATGATGAAAACTCAAAAACACCATGATACCAATCAGGAATGATATGAAGTGTATATGTTCTGATACCACTAATTTAGAGCCTAGGCACAGACTCAATGGATAACCTACTTAATGTGGATTTAAAAATTTATATGAAAAATTGATTCATTTAATGATAGATAATATGAAATTTAGTGTGGTAAACAAACAAAAAATAGATAACAAGGTGATAACATATTTAGAACTATAATAATAAAGTTTTATTATGTTAAGTTTTGTACAATATGAGAGATCAAATGTTTTTTCCACAGGGCTTCGTAACTTTATTCTTCTATGTGGTTTACCATAATGTATTACTAACCTAAAAAGAATGCAGTTTGTATATTATTATAAAATCCAAGAATATGAAGCATCATTTGCACTATTACAATAGTTGGTAATAACTTCATAAATACAAAGTTAGGTGACATCATTTACCACCATTACTGATAGGTAGTTGATTATAGTATTGACACTACAGGGGTTGTGGGATAACATAGAAGTGGAATTACAAGGAATCACTTAACACATAATCATGTAATTTTTGTCATTTGAAACGCGCACATGTACATACTTAGCAACATGGGGAATATTGGTAGTGGGGTACTAAGCACAAAGGCCTTACATGGGGTGCAAGAGTCTAAATCACTAGGCACAGAATTATTATCACTCAGTTGCATGCATGATCATCATTTGTCTCATTTAAACAATGGAAATATCTCTAAGGTGTAGTACACGTATGCTCTTTAGGACAAGCCTTCAAACTAGGCCAAAGTCCTTTTATTCTAAATGCACCTGGTTTAAGAGTAGTGTGCAATCCTAAAGAGCATAAAGGTAAAATATCACTAATCTAAACCTAAGATCTTAGAGGTAAAAGGGAGGGAAAAGGTCAGAGACGCTTAAAATTAAAAGGTGATACACCTAAAATAGATCAAGTGCTCCTACTACCATAAACATAATATAAACTCCTGAGAATAAGGCAATATCACATAGCTCCCATCAAGTTACTCCAAATGCATAAGTGATTCACATAGAGGCATAGGAATATAGTGCAACATCAAGAGGGATGAATATTATCAATAGACAAAGCCTACATAGACCCTGGTACATATAAGATATGACTTGCAAGTGAGCTCTGAGTTCATTGAGGAGGTGCAAGGGATGAATGACAAATGAGAGGGGTGAATATTACCCATGAACAAAAATCAATAAACACAAATAGCACATAGATCATCAAAATAACAAAAGGAGATGAAATTAATTCTCATTAATGTACAAGGTCTAGCCAATACAAGTGCTCATAAAGGGAAAATTTTGATAGCATGAGGCTACTAAAGAAATGTCAACCCCTTTTCAATGAAATAACCAAGCTTTTATAGTAGGTTAAGTTGGTTTTACAATAAAGGCACCACTTAGAGAGGTGGATGTAGCATTAATTATTTTGTGGTGCTACATCCATGCCTCTTAAATTCTATTCAGTGATCTTATCTAGGAGTGATGGTAGGACCGTCTCTAGATACACGTGTGTATAGGAAATGGAAGATTTCCTTGATAGATTCAAATGATGGCATGTACTCAAGTCTCAATGTAAAGTAGTTGTTTCTACATTTAATCTCTCTAACATCACCTTAAGAAATTCTCAACCACCTCCAATGACCTTTATATCATGTTGATACCTGACATGTGGTGCTTCATGATTGGTCTTGGGTACATCTCTATGGGGGAACATACATCATCTTGATGGGCTCTCGAAAGAGTCTTTTGACTTGCTAGGTAGGATCTGTATAGACATGACATGTGGGTGCCATTTATTTTTTGTAGTTATTTTATGGGTCCCCCTCTCCTTTCTTCTCTGACCAATGGTACTACTTTAAATTTTGTCAAAGGGGACCCACTTTGGATGAGCACCAGATTTCCACATGGAGATCTATTTATTTTCTTGGGAGAAATGTGGGCTTCCTTATGTTGAATGAGCATCAAACTTCCATGTGATGATGGTAGAAGGAAAGCTATATATTGCATAGGCCATGAGTGTAGATGTGTGACCATGCATGCAGGTGTATAATTACATAGACTAAGCACAAGGAAGATATTTAATAAGTTTGCACATGAGGATTGAAGATCTTGAGTGCATTATTCATAATTCATATGGATTCCTATATTTTACCTTCACTTAACCACTTTAAAACCTAAATACCTGCATCCTTGATTTCACACACTTTTAGACTTATGTGCCATAAAATCTTACACACATGTGCATAATGAAATCTTTATACAAGCATGAGTCATCACTATTTTTTTATGTAAACCATTGTCTTAGTCTTTGAGCTTGAGCATAAATTGGAAGCATCTTCACTTACTTTACTTAGAATGTTTAGGTCCTTGCAGGTGTGATATATCTCTATAAGCCTTCAAAAGCCCTACACCGACCTCAAGGTGACTTAAATAGTCAACACTTTTGGTGACCTTTGTGGGCCACTTTCCTGATAAGAAGGAATCCAGTAGCCTTTGAGAAATCTATTGGGCACAGAGTCTCTGTTACTTTTGGATTTTAGAAACAATTGATATTCTCTTGACAAAATAAGAATTGCATCAAAGGTGCTTAAAGGAAATCACCTATGCTAATAAAATATTGCACATGAATGCTTAGAGGAATTAAAACTAATCTAAAACAAAGGCGTGAAAAGTGCGCTTTAGGGAAATGAAAAAAATCTACTCTACACATTTAAAAATTATATAAAATATTAATAGAGATAGTTTTTGAGGTAATCCCATTAACTGAGATAGGCAACTCTTATCCACCAAATCTAGCAAATTAGAAGGCATTAGATGGCTTGTAGATGGTTATGATATATGTACCACTCCATATTACGTCAAACTTAATGTGTCTTTTATCCTTTACTTTATTTATATCCCATTTGATCACTAAGTCTCCCACCTAAAAACTTCTCTCACTAGCCCTTTTATCAAAGACCCTCTTGGTCTATGCCTATTAGAGTTCTATGGTACACAAAACTTGTGCTTTAGTTTCTTTAAGCTCCATGAGCTCTACCATTCTTACTTCAATGGGGTCACTCTCAAGCAACTCCAACTGATGTGCAAGTTCTAAGGAAGGAAACTCTAGAGATGATGGTAACCTAGATTCCCTTCCATAGACTAGCATGAAGGGTGAGTTTCCCAACACTCTCTTGGGTGTGATCCAATCAACCTAAAGAGTAGTTCTGATACTAGTGTGCCAAGCTCACTAGTTATGCTCTAGAGTCCTTTTTAAGATGAGAATCAAGTTCTTATTCCTGGACTTGACTAGACCATTACCTTGAGGGTAATAGTTTGATGAGGCACTCAAGTGGACATTGTGCTTGATGACCCACTCATTGATCTTATTTCCAAGGAAAGCCAACATATTATCGTAGATAATGGTGTCTGGAACACCAAATTGCATTACAATGCCTTCGTAGAAGTTAAGGATGAATGTCTCATTAGCCTCTTTAAGTGCAACCACTTCTATCCATCTCAAGAAATAGTCATTTTTTGTGAGAATCCATTTGTGTCCATTGCTTGATGGTGGATTGATCATGCTTATAAAATCTAAGCCCCACTATGAAAAGGTTTGGTTTGGTAGTGGGATGAAGAAGGCACATTTATTACAATTTTACACATATGTGTGTGCATCTTTGAAAAAATTTGGCCAATAATAACTAGCCTACATGATCTTCACAGTAGTGGTCTTAGGTGAGTAATGGCCTCCTACAATGCCATCATGGAATTCTTGAATAATTTTTCTTATTTACTCCACTTCAATGCACCTCAAGAGGACTCCATTTAAATCCTTCTATAGGAGTGCATTTTCTACAAGCACATAGGGAATGGAATGTAGTCTAAAATGTCCACGTAGCTTTATTGAGGCCAAGAGGATACATATTATGCTAAAGGAAGGCTCTCATATCTTGTGCCCAATTGGTTGTAGACTCTTCACTTGCATGCTCTTCTTCGTGTGACATTAAGACTATGTTGTCCTCTAATTTTGCTAATTCAGCTAACTCCTCACAGAGTCCCTTTCCTCACACCAACTTGGTGACCTGGATGTCTACATCATACTCCATCACCTTTATGATCCATTAAAATCTATTTTTATTGATGTCCTTTCTAATCAGGAACTCCTTAACACTTGTGTACATGACCATGTGCTAGATCCTATTTTTGGAGAGAATATACCAAAATTTATTTAACACTCTCACAAATGTGACTGTGTGATTCTCTATAAAGATGTAGTGTAACTCATAATCCTTCAGTACCTAGTTGAAGAAGGCAATTGGTTGCTCTAGTTTCTCTTTGTTTTACTGTGTTAGGATGGTTGAGATGCCTCCAGCTCCACCAAATGTGTAAATGATGAAATATTTACAATAGTCTAGGTTGATCAAAGTGGGGGATTGCATGATGGTGCACTTGATGGCCTCAAAACTTTATTTTCCTCACACATACAACTAAATTTAGTGTTATTATTTAACGTCATAGTGATGGGCTTGACCAAGATAGCAAAACTAGGCATAAACCTTCTCACAAAGATGATTCTCCCCAAAAATCTTTGGAGACGTTCTTGTGGGCTAAAATGGGAAGGGATGAGATAGTTTTGAATCACTATAGATCAATTTCAATCCCTTATTGAGAAATAATGTGCCCAAGGAGGGTCCCTTCATGAACTATGAAGATACATTTGTTAGGGTTTAGAGATATTCTAAAATCATGGCATTTCTGAAAGGTGTGCTCTAGATGACCCAAGTGATCCTCTGCACACCTAGAGAAAATGTTTATGTCATCAAGGTAAACCAATATGATATTATTGATGAGTTATTTGAATGATATATCCATGGACATCTATAAGTCATGCCTATATTTGTCAAATTGAATGGCATGTACCATTACGCAAAGGTTCCCCATTTAATGGTGAACATAGTTTTATATTGGTCCTAATCTTACACTTGAATCTAGTTATAGCCTGAGTAACCTTCTAGTAATGAGAATCTCTCCATGATAGAGACCATTTTCAAGATTTGATCCATGGGAGGAAGATGATAATGGTCTTTAATGGAAGCCTTATTCATGTCCTAAAGTCCACATAGACGCAAATCTCCCCATTTTTATTACACATAAGGACTAAGTTAGCAACCCATGAGGAATGCTTGATTGGAAGTATTATACTAGTCTCAATGAGCTTGGAGAGATCCTTGCATATTAATGGCTCTAGCTTCAGATTAATAAGCATCTACCTTTGACACATAGGTTATACATCAGGATATAGCTCAATCATATGATGTGCTAAGCCTAGATCAAAACCTATGAGGTCTTTATAACTCCATGTGATGATGTCATCATATCCCTTACTGATTTGAATGAAGCTTTCAATTTCTGGCATGGAGTAAACCTTACCAACTTTAAGATTTTTACCCTTTGAAATGACTATAAGTACATAGATTTCTTCCTTGGCTGTCATGTTACACTTTTCTCCTTTGAATTAGTCATCAAAGTCGAAGATGATTTTTAGAGTGACTAGACCCTTTGGTAGTTTTTTTGCTTCTAATTGGATGACTTGATCTTCATATTGGGATCACATATATGCTTGGTTCATGGCACAAAATGTTGCTTCCTCCTATAATAATTTGATGATTTTCTCTTCACTTTCAAACACTTACCAATTCTCCATGTTATCAATAACTTTTGGTCTGACCATAAGCCTAATGAGTTGTTTAGACTATTTTATAAGGTTGCATGGTATGTCATATTGTGCACCTATAGTTGCAAGCCTATTTTCATTGATGTTATACACTCTTAATATAGAAATGATGTTGAATGCATTGAATCCTTTTATTAGATCCCACACTCTATGTTTATAGGATTTTATCAAGTCGCTCTTAGTTATGATTTGTGCTCTAACTTGGTTGACAACTAGCTCACTATCACCCAGTGCTTTCAATGCCTAAATTCCTTTATTTTGTGCAAGTTAAAGACCTTGAATTAGTACCTCATACTCAGTAGAATTATTCATGCAAGAAAACTATAATATGAATGCATGAAAGTATTTTTCCTTTTGGGGGGAGACCAACATGACACCAGTTTATGTGCCATTCTTACTTTGGAAGCCATCATAGTACAACTACCACATACCTTCAAGGTCCTCACACACTTTCATGAGCTCAAGCAATACAAAATTTTATTCCATAATGTAATATATGTCTAGCCTCATCTCATCATTGTCATATGGATCACACTCAAAATGATCACACACCCATTTATCTAATAGATTATCTAGGATCTCTTCAAGTGGTGTCACATCCTTGTGTAGAATCAAGTTCTCCTCTTGGTTAAACATTACTTAGTTCTACTCAATTGGGCTACGATTTTATGGCTCAACAAGGCTTTTGAAGATAGGCTCTACCTTGATAGTCACTTTGGTCTCGTATCTAGTTCTCAACAGCATATATGACCAATCTGAAGACAAATATTTTCCCATATTTATTGTGAATCCCTAGAGAGGTAAATAGAAAATTAGGGAGGCAAGTCAATGAATGTGATATCCTACATAATGGAAATGCTTTGGCATGCATGCAGTGCAAGATTTAAATCCTTAATTATACCTATAGCTTTGACTATTATGTCATCAAGATGGACTACTCATTTTGAAATAGGGGCATATACAATCTCAATCATATCCACAATCTTCTTTGGCATTACCGAACTACTTGTGCCAAAGTCGATCATGCAGTTATGCACTAGGTGTTGTCTAATAATTAAGGAGACATAGAATAGAGGTGGCTTATTTTTGACATTGCACATATACATTTTTTCTTTTGGTTAGCATAAGCTCATAAAAGTGGCAGGTGTCAATTCAGGGGCTTGACACTCTTGGAAGCCTTTCAACGTATCTTGGAGTATGTTTCATTGAGAAAGAATAGTAAGTTCATCTCACATTATGATGTTGAGGCCCATCTTCTTCATTTGATCCACTATGTTGAAGGGAACTTGAGATCCCTTTGATTTTGGCTTTGAAATAATGGCCTCTCTTAGTATTGATGCACTAGTTTGAGATGGTTTTTCCTTTTATGTAGCCTTTTTTAGGTGCAAGGGTTGTGTGGATGCCTTGGCTTGCACACTTGTATGAGTGACCTATGGCACTGATGATGTGGATGTTGAATTTGGTATAGCCTCCTCTATAGCTCTTTTTTTGAATCTTATATTAAAATCAACTAGATTACTTCCTCTACCAGGCTTACTACTTTGATTTACATAGCCTAAATATTCCTTTTGCTAGTTGATGAAATCAAACCCATCCTGTGGGTGAGCTAGCACTTGGATCCCTTCCTTTTGTGGGGCTACCTTGTATGTTTGCTCTTGAAACTAAGGCATGTTTTGTACCATGAGCACTTGGTTCAAGATTTTTTTTGTGCAGGTGGTTTGATTATGTAGTTGATTGCATGGGAAGCACCATTTAGAATCTTACGCTAGATTGTTCTATATCAAAACAAGGACTTTGAAGGTGCTAGTAGCATCAATGTTTTGTATATAAGACATATTGTTATAGGTGAGATGATTTTTGGGTTTTGTGTGACCTTGGTAAGGAGGTATATTTTATTGGTATTACTGAGTGAAAGGTTGATGTCTAGGATACTACATTTTTTGCCTTTTAAGGGAAACTAGTTCATTCCCAAAACTTTGTAATAGTGTCTTCACTGCATGTAATTCATTGGAAGAGATGATGGGTGGAGTAAGTGGGATCACTATAGTAGGGATAGGTGATATAATAGGTTGCATAGTTGCTTTATTAGGGAGAGGTTCTATGAATATAAGCATGGGAGGTTTAGGTGTTATTGGCCTTGAAATTTTGACTAAGTTTTGTTCCATTTTGGTGTAGAATCGACACGATGTGGGAGAATCATGGAGTGGTAGAACCATGGCATAGAAGGACCATGGTGTGAAAATTATAGGTGCATAAGCATCATGACATAGAACCTAAGGGGTGCAAGAGGACAATGGAGTGAAAAAACTGGCATAAGAGGACCCAATTAGAAGAGAATGAGTCATGATGAACCTGAGGATGTAGGACTTAGAATAAAATCAAAAGACTAGGGGAGCACATGGGAAGCAAGAGAAGTTGTAAGAATGATTCAAATGGGTCACTCTAACCTTATTGATAGGAATTTTTTCACCAGCCCACATGAAGAAGAACCCATGGCAATAAAGATATAGCATAGAGAAAGGATATAGGGGATGCAAAGGCCTAGACCTTTAGGAAGAATTGATTGTTAATTACCATGACTCTTAGTCTATTGAGATTTCATTGGACAACTCTTCATGCCATTAATTATTATACACACTTGGTTAGGGTAAAACAAGTATAAATACCCTTGTTGTAAATCATTGCATGGAGATGAATGGGTGGATGAATGAACAAATTATGGAATGATATTATGATGGAAATTTTAATTTAAGCTTAATATATGACATAACAGGGTGTATCAATTTTTTTTATTATGAGTGTTGGTAAGAACTAAGTGTTAGACTTTTATGTAAGAGATACCTTATCTTCTTTTCTTTTCTAGGCACTTAATACTAATAGATGATGATATAATTTATGTGATGATATTAATCAAACCTAAAACTCATAGGATCAAAGTGGTATGTTTATGATTTTATATAATCTTTGTTTAATTGATATAAAGAGAAAAATATGAACAAGTTATCCAAACTATGTGATAAAACCTATGGGAACTAGTCCTTTACTGCATGTTTTAAGTGATTGTGCAAGACCTAAATCTTGTGTGAAAGGGCCAACGCACTAACTCATTAGGCTAGACTTTAGCATCAAAGTTGGAATTAGCTAAAATAACCCAACATTTTGGTTCTATTGATGAGACCCAAAGCACTTGAAGCACAATCATGGGAAAATGTTTGAGTATATTATAATAGAGAATATATAAGAATGGGCTACCAGTGTTGAATATAATTTTGTAGTTCCTTATCTTGATTCAAGAATCTTTACACGGTAGTGGGTAGAGCATAATATCTATAGTCCATTATATGAAACCTTCTTTTCAGAGGTCCTAGTTCACTTACATGCTTGGTTAATAGTGTAGACACCATAAATCTGCACACCGTGATTTTGAATGTCATAAATCCCCTAGACTACCCTAAGACCCCCATGGGACTAGTATCACCTTCCATCCCATAAACAACCTAGTCTTCAGTCAAGTTTAACTTAACTAGATCAACCCTTTCTTTTAGCCCTTTTTACCCCTCAGCACTTGACTATTGACGGTCAAGGTAACCATCGATGGTTACCCTAACCATCAACAGTTAGGTTCCACCTCCCTAACCAAAAGCATGCAAACCATCTACCATGATTTTCTAATTATAGACCATCTAATTATAGTCACAAGTCATTGCATGGAAAATTTATAATTAGGCAACCTAGTTTAACCTTCACTTCTGCCGCTTGATTGTGCCTATAAGAAGAGAGGAGCTAGGAGGTGAAATCCATATGCAATTATCATCAAGATCTTGTGCATCTAGGAATTTATTCCTTGTAGGTCAATCACCATTAGTAATCTATCAATCATATCAGAGATTCAATTTGCTTCCACCTCTCTACCAAGCCTTAGGGTACCATTACTCTATCGAAATGAAGTTAGATTCCACCAAAAAATCAACTACCTCAACTATCCACCCAATCAACCTCTAGTAAGACAAGTACTTGATTATCAATATTAATTTACTTTATTTCCATTTTGTAATCAACCTAGACCTTATCCACCTCTCAGAATCCATCTTTTGGATCTCATCAATTAGCAATTTACCAACCTAGATCTAGACATAGTAGCCATCAATGGTTGTATTAACTAACAATGGTCTACCCAACCATTGATGGTTAGCTTGACTATCGACGGTCACCTTAATCACTAACTGTCACCCCAACCATCGAGGATCACTGTGGTATTGAAAACTAGCAAGTTGTTTTCACCTACCTACACCCAATCAGACCTAACTTTCTATGTTCCTATTTGTTCATATACCCCTTTTGGTTTTTTGAAGCATAATCCAACCCTCTAGCACTAATATTGATTATTTTATTGTTAATTTAATCATTTTTAGCATATTTTAGTAGCAAGCATTCTTGTATTCAAATTCAATACCTTTTGATTTATTAATACAAGTACTTTTATTTTTTGTTTATAAACTTAATTATTTAAAATGTGTGGATTGATAGCCCCTAAGGAAGCCCTCACTTATGGGATCTAGCTACTACTAGGAAATCCACTCAACTATCTATCTAACAAATAATTTTGCTTCAATTCTTTCTTATCTACAGGTCATCCTCCCAAGTTAAAGAGGAGCTCTTCACAATCTTTTGATTCAATATGTAAATTATTAATTAGGTTTTTCAACCATACCCATACTTAGTTTCTTCTATTCCTCCTTTTTATAATAAGCAATAAATTCATTAAAACATTCTGGCATGCCCGATGGGACCCTTGTGTCTCTACTTGGGTTCTTGAACCAACCTTTGTCTACATCCCTAATCTACAAGGGCATGCACCCACTACCCAACCACCTACCTCTACCTACCCTTATGTGTCTTCTACCCAACCATTGGCACCCACATACTCATATGTGGTAACCTCTCAACCTTATACCCTCTATTCATATGTCTCTCAACCACTGCAACAATATGCATCTTATATCCCTTTAGGTATCTAACCCCAAGCAAACCTAATGAAGATGTTTATGGACAAGATTACCACCTTAGAGTCATCCATCTTAGGTTCTCATAACCTCTTGTCATATGACCAAATTTGTAATGAGCCTATCCATCCATTCATACCTATCAATCCATATCCTCCCCAATGAAAAATTCTTAAGTTCTCTAAGTTTCAAAGTAAGTAGGATCCCTAATATCACCTTGAGGAATTTAGGCATGCTTGATATCTCATCACTTATGATGATTCCCTTCTTCGCACCATCCCCATGTCTCTAGCCAACCTGACCTTAGATTAGTATAGTGCCTTACCCAAACATTCCATCTTCTCCTTCACCCAACTAGATCAAACTTTATTGGACCATTTTTTGATCAATATCTCCAAGAAGTTGTCTATCATTGATCTCTATTATATTTAGTAGTTTGAGGATGAATTTGTTGCCAATTTTTTTGGCTCATTGGAGGAGTCTTATTAACCAACTATCATTTTCCCTACCTCAACCTGAACTCATATATCTCTTTACTCATGCATGTCCCAAGCATATCTCTTATACCCTACATTTTTAAAGCTTCTAAACCTTATATGAAGCTTTCACTATGGCACGTAAGTTGGTGAACTAATCCATTGATGAAGGAAAACTTAAGCTCAAAAATAAGAACTCAACCTATAAAACCAATGAGACTTCTCCCTCAAAATCAAGCAACCAAATTAATACCAATACTAAGAATAAGGGAACCATGAATGCATTTGTCCTAAAATCTACTCCTCTACTTTCTATCAACCAATCCAATTCCACTAGTTCCTCAAAGCAAAACTTGAGGAACCAAACCCAGAACATCTAGAAGTAATTCACTCCACTTGGAGAATCCTATGCTTCCATCTTGGATAAGTTGTTTAAATACAATATCATTCAATAACCTCCTATCAATCCACCCCAATAATTTTACTCCTCTTATCTTGCATCTATTTGGTATAATGAGAATGATTTATGTGCCTTTCATCGAGTGATAAGACATGATGTCAGTAGATGTAACACTTTCAAGAGCCTTGTCCAATCCTTCATTGATAAAGGGGAGCTTACATTGGATAACCCTAATGCATCATCAAACCAAGCCCTTGATATATTCAGGAAACCTTTCTTGAACCATGCTCCTACTAATAATGAGAGTAACAACATCAAGTGCTCTCATGATATCCATATGGTTAACATAGTCCTCGATGCACTCATTTCCAAGCCACCTAGTACCCAAAATTTTGATCCTCCACCTCTTCCATCCATTAAGAAGTAAATTCACCTTTCCTTCCATTAGACATTGAAACTAAGGAAATACCATCACCCTTCCTTCAAATTATTTAGGTGGTGGAGAAACTAGCCACCCTTTTAAATGATATATTAGAACAACTGACCATTACCACCTCACCTTCACCTTTAATTATTGAGTAGACTAATTTCCCTTTAGAGATCATTCCTGAGGATAAAAACCCCATGTTTACTCCTCCCATATAAGACCATTTGTTTCAATCTTGCATCCTTTGATTGAGGAAGAGGATGAGCCTACCATCCCTGTATCTTCACCTAGAGGCCTATCTTTTAGGTCCACTCTTTAGGGAACCAAACCAACCTATAAACCCTTCTCCAGGATAGTGTATAAATTAGAATTTATAGCCAACCCTGACATGGATCAAACCACCTTCTAGTATCAATTAGGTCTCCCTTATATTGCCCAAATAGAGCCCCCAACCCTTTCTCGATATGACCACCTAACCACTTCCATTAACCAACCCCTTACCATATCTACCCAAATTACCAAACCCTCTAGCCAGCCAACTAAGACCTCCACCAAACCAACCAACTCCCAACCATTTAGTCCAACCAAGACCCAAGTATCTAGGACCTCTCTTATCATCCCAACTAGGTCTACCAAGAATCTTGGTATCCTCCCTATACCAAACCTTAGTCACCCATATGTGAAAATGAACCAACCCCTTCAATCTCACCACCCAAATACCAAACCAAAGTAACCAAAGAGGTGAAACCACACAAAGGCCATAAGGCCTAAAATTTGTCTCCCTCAACCTTGCCCTCCATTTTGGGGCCTCATCCCTCTACCTTGAATAGAAAGTCAATTACCTCTAGCAAAAACTCACTACCTCTTTTGGTTACACCTTTGTAGCTACTTTCTAACACACCTCTCTTTATTGCACTTTTAGTACCTAGGATACCTACCTTGTGATCTTCTACATCTAGCTCATTGACCTCCTTGCCTAAACCAAAGCCATCCACCAAACATACTACCGTACCCAAAACACCTATTATAAAACCTATTTCCAAGCAACCCCCTACTACCAAAGCCAAAACCGCTACACCTTTACCACCTTTAACCGAGTCCTACTCAACCATTCTCCATAGGTTATTATGGACTTCTTATTTAGCCTTACCTTCCATCAAGCCCTTTGACCCTCTATCTTCAAAACCCACCTGGTACAATGACCACCACATGTGTTCCTATCATAGGATACCCAACCATGACATGGAGAAATATAAATCTCTTCAAATCATCATCCATTAGATTTATGATAAGGATGATCTATTAATAGAAAAACCTCCTATGAGCCCCATACCAATCCAACCACCCACCATACCTACCTAACACTCACCCACTCTTCCACTCTCACCTTGAAGTGAAGATGAATCTAACCAATCCTTCATCTCAACCTCTCCTTCTATCCATATTATCAACATGGTCATAAGGGTATAGAATAAAGATAAGGGTAAGGATAAGGTATCCATTTCTTGGACATACCCCTCATCAAAATCCCAACCAACATACACCCAACCATCTTCATCTTTAACCAAACCCAAGGTGTATATCTTAGGTGCCTCCCAATCTAACCCCTTAGAATCCATCTGAAGAATTATCCTCAAACAAATTCATCAGACCCTAATGAATATGAGCTTGTATAAGTTTATCTCTACCTCTCCCTATCCCTACCAAGCACTAATAGAAGCTTTGCAATCCATTAAGGTCCAGCCCAAATACCCCCAACCTCTAGCTGCCTTTATCGGTGCCCTTCATATTTCCAACCTTGTTACCTTCAAGGATTCATAAGTACCCTCCATCCATATTGAGGACCCAGATCCTCCTCTCTTTATCACTACCTACATCAACCAAAATTTTATCAAATGGGTCATGATTTATGTTGGAGCTATCATTAACATCATCTCCTCTCATCTTCACAACCAACTCAACATACCAGACAATGTCATGTCCAAATCCTTGGCCATATTTCACTCCTTCAATGATACCATGGCCACTACCTTAGGAACTATCATCCTTTATATCTATGTCAGACACCGTACACTCCCCAAACTATTCTATGTTGTAGAAGGTGAATTCTAGTACAACATCTTATTGGGATGACCTTGGATTCATTCCATGGGTGGCATTCCCTCTACCCTCCACTAGTGCATCAATTTTGAGCATGAGGGATAGGTCATCACCATCTAGGATGACCCAGGTCCTTTCTCAAAATACAACATGACCTACCACCCCAATGATGTCCTCATACCCCCATCTAGTGTGCCCTCAATGGTTAAAACCCAACCTTCAACTACCAAAATTGATATCATATCCCCTTCCACTGATGAGGCATCAACTAGTTCCTCCATCCCTTCAAACCAAATCCCTACCATAGACCATCTAGAATCCATGTTCCATCATCTTTCACTGGGCGAGTATCACCTTGTAGCTCTTGACACTTTTCCTACTCATTATTATGGGAAACTTACCAACCAGTTGAGATATAACCCCAATGTCAGAAATATCATTCCCTTTGGACCTCCACATTGTCAAACCCACTTTGTCTATGGGGGACTTGATAAATCTATTGGTGCCCCTATCACCTCTCTTCCACCTTGACCATTCACCTCTAGTTTCTCTTACCTCAACAAACCAAGTTTTGCCAAGACATACGTCCATTGATATGCTTAAAAGGGTTTTAGTCTTGGATGATATGAGCATGGCCCACATAATTTGGTCACCATTAAATTTAGGAAGCCACATGAGAAACATAGACTCAGTTTCATCTTTCCTAATAAGAAGAAATCCAAAAAACCTGTTGTTACCATTGTTGAGGAGGATGCCCCTTCCTCACTGACCTTGCCTCTACCTACATGTGAGGATGATGACATTATCCCACCTAACTTTTTTTTTCATCAACATGATCAACCTAGGACCCATGACTTATCAGAAGGATGGGGACACTGTAACCATCCCTTTGATCTATCCTAAAATGATAGGGGAGGACTCTCCCACCATTAGCATTGTTCAATTTTAGGATGATGATTCCATTCTCACCTACTTTGGTACCCCCAAACTCTTCAATCCACAAATCCCTTCCTCTTGAGACCTCAACCATGTTGAATGAATCCACTATGGATCTCAACTTGGGTACTCTAGATAACCCCTGTGTAGTTAAAATCTACCAATCATTAAGTGTTGAGTAACTTCAAGACTTCCCCTCTTTCCTCCAAGATTGTAGCATAGAATTCGCTTAGTCTCATAGTGATATCCTTATAATTTACCTTGCCATTACTACCCATAACATAGTCACCTACCTTGACACCAAACATGTCAAGTAAAAGCTTTGATGCATGCATCCTTGTATAGCTCTTCTCATTAAAGAAGACCTTCAATGTCTCTTCTCTATCAACTTCATTCAACCTATTGACTACCCCTAATGGATCTTGAATGTCATACCTATCACTAAAGCCACAGGGGGACTACACATTTATGTGGACTTTTGTGACCTCAAACTGGCTTGCCCTAAAGATGACTTCCCTCTACCTAGCATTAACCAGTTTATTGATCTTATAGTCAGCCATGAGATGTTATCTCTCATTAAAAAATTCTTGGGCTAAAATCAAATCATTATCCCTCTCAAAGACTAGCATAAAATTGCCTTTACCACCCCTTGGGGGACCTTTTACTATAGAGTCATGCCTTTTGGGTTAAAGAACGCTAGTATAACCTACCAATGTGACATGACCTTAATTTTCATGACCTTGTTCATAAGATCATGGAAGACTATATGGATGACCTTTTCAAAAAATATAAACTCTGAAAGGATCACTTAGTCATTTTTAAGATCATTTTCTAGTGACTTATCCACTATCATGTTCATCTTAACCCCAAGAAGTGTATTTTTTGGGTCTTATTAGGAAAGCTTCTTGGCTTCATTATCTCCCTTCATAGAATCAAAGTCGATCTCACCAAAATTAAATTGATATTATACATGATCCCTCCTACCAACCTCAAGCAACTTTGTAGCTTACAAGGTAATCTTTATTCCATTCATCATTTCATTTCTTAGTTTTCAAACTAGTGCCAACCATTCCACCACCTTTTAAAGAAGGATGTGTCTTTCAAGAGGAATAGCAATTTTCAAAAGGCATTTGATTCACTCAAAGAGTACCTCTTGTCTCCACCTATCCTCACCCCTCCTAAAGATGACCAACATTTCTACCTTTATATCTCTGTCACTGACTATACACTAGGGGAAATGTTGGCTCACTAAGATGAACAACATAGAGAGCAAGTCTTGTACTATATTATTCACACATTGGTAGAGTATGAGACTCGATACACTCATACTAAGAAAATATGTTTAGCTTTAGTCTTACCAGCAACCAAGATTTGCCACTACCTTGTAAGCATAAAACATATATCATAACCAACACTAACCCACTAAAGTACATGCACTCCAAGCCATACCAAAACTAGTGTATGGTGAATTGGTTCATGCTCTTAGCAGATTTTGACCTTGATTTACTTTATAAAAAGTTAATTAAGGGGTAAGTAATTTTTGACTAACTAGATGAGGCACCTTTAGTAGATAACCAACCTCCTCTTGAATTGCCTGATGAGTCCATTGTGGCCGTATCTCAAGCAGATTTCACTTATCAAGTCACTATGTTCTTCGATGGATCCAAATGTCAATATGGTGGGAGAGAAGCTATCATCCTTATCCCCTTTGATGGTGAGCCTCTTATTTTATCCTTCAAACTTGACTTTGAATATACCAATAATATGGATGAGTATGAAGCCCTAGTAATAGGCCTTCAAACTACTACCTTAGCCCTAGGAGTCGAAATGATCAACATCTTTAGTGACTCCCAACTTGGAATCAATCAAATTAATAGCTCTTACTAGTGTAAGAATTATTTTCTATTATAATAAAATAAACTAGTGGATTAACTCTTGGCATCCTTTGAGCACTACCATATCTAGTCAACCTCATAATATACCAACAAGTTCACTAACATCATGGCTTCCCTTGCCTCACAAATCCCATCTGCACCCTCGAGCTCTAAGTTGTCTTTCGTTATCCATAGGCTTACCCAACCATCCTATGTCAAAATAGATTCTCCCACCATTTTAAATTTTGAGGAGACCCAACCTAACCTTTCATATCAACAAACCTTTGAATATCTTAACCTTGGCATAGTTCCCTCTAGCCTCTCAAGGAATTCTTGATGAGCATTTATTTAGAGTACCTCACATTATACTATCATGGGAAGAATTCTTTATAAACACATCTTCGATAGCCTCTTCTTTTCTTGCTTGTATAGTCATGAATCCTCCCACATTATCAAGTAAATGTATGAGGGTATCTATGGGGGCCACTTTAGTGGCCTCACTATAGCTAAGTGTATCCCTTGCCTTAGCTATTATTGGCCTACCCTTAACCAAGATTATTGTGATTCTATGAAAAAGTGTGTTAAATGTCAACAACATGCTGATTTTCATCACTCACCTAGCCATAGCCTTCATGTTTCCACTGATTCTTGGCCTCTTTCACAATGGGGTCTAGAACTTATTGTTAAAATTAACCCTCATTCCTTACAATGACACCATTCGATCATTACCATAACTGAGTATTTTACCAAGTGGGTAGAATCTATTCCTCTAGTCTCAACCAAAGTGGAGAAAATTATCAACTTTATCAACCATCACACCATATGTCACTTCAATGTTCCTCATAATATTATCACTGATAATGGTAAGTCCTTTAAGAACAAGTAAAACTAGGATCTCTATGCCCATTTATAATTAAGTTAAGTTTCTCCTCACCCTATCACCCTTAGGAAAATGGACAAGTGGAAGCCTCTAACAAAACTCTTAATAACATGTTAAGTAAAATGGTCAATGCATCTAGTTAGAATTAGCATTTTCACATCTTTTTTACCTTATGGTCATATCATACTATCATTATAACCCCTATAGGTGCTACCCCATTTTCTCTTGTATTTGGAGCAGAGGTTGTCTTGCCTCTTGAAGTCCAAATCCACTATCTTCACATATCTTTACAAAATCTTTCTTTTTAGGGTGATTATCGTCAGCATTGTTTAGCCCAACTGGAGCTACTTGATGAGCATCACCTAATAGCCCTCACCCATATTCATGTCTACCAAGAATATATCAAATGTACCTATAATAAGCATCTTAAAGTGCAAGAATTCAACATCAGATATCTCATCCTAAAGGAAAATCAACATGTCACTAATATAGAGAAAAGAAAGTGGGGAAAGTTTTCTTTCAATTGGCTTGGACCATATATCATTACCCATTAGTATAGATTAGGAGTTTACTGATTGTCTTCATTTGAAGGCCATCCAAAACTTGATTCCCTCAATACTTCACATCTACATCCATTCTTTTGTTGAAAAGGATTGCATTCACCTATTGTCTAACTTAAGTTCATCCCTTGTTATCCACCCACATTCATCTCCCTCTTTTAGGGCCAATCTATTAATAATGAATCATGTGATTATCTGTCACTAGCATATCCTAATATTGAATAATGGGTATCATGGCTCTACCCATGGCATGGTTCTCATTGTACTTTCCATGCCTTCATAAGATGGATCCCAATGAATATTGTCACCTAAACCTCTTTATACCTAACTAACCCTCTTGTACTCTTGGTTTTGTTGTCATGAAGGTGAACCACTAAGCTAACATAAGCAAGTCTATGTTAAGAAAAATCAAATCTAAATAAAAAAATCCCTATCACTAGAAATCATGGATCATTCCTGGCATTCACAGACTGATCCCTTGAAGGACAACTGTTAAAAATTTATTGGAAATTTCAAAAATGTAAGGTGGACTACTCCCTCAAAGGATAGCTATCAAAAAGCATTAATCAAATCACATAAACTTAGACAACTCCCTTGAAGGATGGCTGAGTAAGCATTTTTCAAAAGCATAGCAATTTCTTGAAAGCTTCCCACATTGATCAACTTCCCACATACATAAAATTATTAGTAGACCCATTACCACAATGAAAGTAAAATCAAAAGAATCTTGAAAGCCATAATTGACTCTCAATCAGCACAATAGCGTGGAAGCCATAATCGGCTTCCAAAAATAGACTTCTTGCATTGATCAATCTACATAGCTTGGTATAGTCTTATTTATATTGATGCTCTAGACATCTATAGAAGAGGTATGTTAGTCTCATAAGAAGGTTCCATTTTCACCCATTCCCTATATGCAAGGGATTTTTTAGCTTACTTGACATTATATGGTCAAGACACCTTTATAGCCAACTAATGAATGCTAATATGAAGAATTCAAAGGGCTTATGTTCATTAATTCAATCCAACTTCCATTTTGTTTTAGTCCTTTTCAATGAAGAAACATCAAGCCCTCTTCTTACCCTATCATGACTAGTTGATATTTTTCATTATGGTATTCACCTCTTGATTATATTCTTTATTCTCCCATCTAGTGTTGCTAATTAAACCATCTCATGTGTTTTATCATAAACAATAAACAACAAAGAACCATAAGCAAACCTATAGTTATTTTCATTACCATGCCATATCTGATAATCACATCCATAAGCATGACCATAATGACAACCATAACCATGACTAGCATCATAAAGAAATAACATCCATAAGCATTTAAACAATCAACATCAAACTATCAACCATAAAACCATGCACATAAACATAAATAATGCATATATATGCTTGTAATTCAAATGATCATAGCAATGTGTACATACAGATAAATATAACACTCTCTCAAAATATACATCTCTTCGCATCAGCTCATAGGTTAGAATTAAAATGATATACAATAGTCATATATTTATATATATATATATGCCCTAGGGACACCACTACCTCCTAGAGCTCTGTTAGGTCCTAACATGATCTCTCTCACTTGTAATATTAGTAAGTTGAACCTATAAGGTCACAACCTGACCCTGTCATGTGACAACCTGGCCCTATCATGTGTTAATTTTTCCCTATAGTGTGGCCACCTATCCTTATAGAACCTATACCTATCCCTATTAAATTTCCAAATCCACCCCTACCTATCCATCTTGGCCAATTGGAGCCACAACCATCAACTTCACACCTTCATCACCTCTAACTAATCACCAACTACCAACTCAACAAAGCAATCAACCAATTCTCTTGTAGTAAAATACCAAAACACCATGAAATTAGGGCATAAAGTCAACACAAGCATAAGTAAAGTGAGTAAAAATTAAAATCATTTTCACTTTTAACTTATAGATTTTTAGGGTTCTCACCCTAACTGTTGATGGTCAGGATGCCCCATTTTTGACACTTGAACCTTAGTAACCTCCTTTTTTAATCAATACCAACCTATTTTACCCACCTATGGAGACTACATTCTCCACCCACCCTGACCACCTCATCACCTCGCCATTGGTCCATTTTGGCCCAACTCGTGCATGTTTTGTGATACTTTTTGCTTGGTCCTTTGACCATAGTAACAACATTTCCATGTTTACTACCTTTTGAGCTTGTTCTACCTCACACTTAGCTAACTTGCTCATGTCTTTTAAGGAGCACTTCCTAACTCAGATACCCTTGACACTTGACCTATTTATTTTTTCCATGGGAGCACTTCCTACCTCAGATACCCACTAGAAACACCAATCTTATCTAAGAGACTAATAGGTGTACATAATCACCATACCTAAATGAAGTCATGTAGTATACTACTCACTTGTCCCTTAGCACTAACCTTTATTTTTATCAACCATGGAAACCTTGTCTTTACACGATCTTAACTATCACACCTTTTGTCACACTTTGTACACTAAGTTTCGCTTTAATGCCCAACCTATCACCCACCATAAAAATGTTCACACTCATCATCACCTTCACCAACCTTGTCAAACTTTTACCCAATTCTACTTTACCTCATCACCTCTTGGTTTGAGGGGGAACACCTCCTACTATACTTGAGGTAACCAGTAGACCTTCAACCAATATCAATTTTTATTTTACAACTTGTTGATTCAAAGCCCCATAATAAAAAGGTGTAAAATATAGACACCAAAAATATACACACCATGATTCTAAATGTCATAAATCCCTTGGACTACACTAGGACCCCCTTGGGACCAGTATCACCTTTCAACCCCTAATCAACCTAGCCCATAATCAAGTTTAACTTAAGTATCTCAACCCTTCCTTTTATCCCTTTTTACCCCTTAGCACTCGACCATCGATGATCAGGGCAACCATCAATGATCACCTTGATCATTGACGATCAGGATCCACCTCCCTAACTAAAAGCATGCAAACCATCCATTATGATTTTCTAATTATAGCCCATCTAATTCTAGTTATGAGCCATTGCATAGAAAAAAATTAATTAGGTAACCTAGTTGAACCTTCACTTCCACCTCTTGCTTGTGCCTATAAGAAGAGAGGATCTAGGAGGTGAAATCTACCTACAATTATCATTAAGAACTTGTGCATCTAGGAGTTTCTTCTTTACAGGTCAATCATCATTAGTAATCCAACAATCATACCATACATTCAATTTTCTACCACCTCTTCACCAAGCCTTAGGGTACTATTACTCTTCCAGAATCAAGCTACATTCCATCAATAGATCAACTACCTTAACTATCCACCCAATCAACCTTTGGTAAGATAAGTACATGATTCTTAGTATTCATTTAATTTATTTCCATTTCATAATCAACCCAAACCTTATCCACCTCTCAAAATCCATCTTTTGAATCTCATCAATTAGTAATTTATCAACCTATATCTAGACATAGGAACCACCAATGGTTGTATCAACCATTGATGATCTACCCAACCATTTCCGGTCACCTCAACCACTGACAATCACTCTAGCAATGAAAATTAGCAAGTTTTTTTCACCTACCTACACACAACTGGACCTAAGTTTCTATGTTCCTCCTTGTTCACAGACCCCTTTTTGATTTTTTGAAGCATACTCCAACCCTCTAGCACTAGCATTGATTAGTTTATTTCTAATTTAATCATTGCTAGCATATTTTCTTGGCAATTACTCTTATATTCAATTTTAATACCTTTTGATTTATCGATGTAAGTACCTTTCTTTTCTATTTATAAACTTAATTATTTAAAACATGTGGATTGATAGCCCCTAAAGAAGCTCTCACTTATAGGATCTAGCTACCACTAGGCAATCCACTCAACTATCTATCTAACAAACAAATTTGATTTAGTTCTTTCTTATATATAGGTCATCCTCCCAAGCCAAAGAGGAGATCTTCATAATCTTCTAATTCAATGCACGTACTATCAATCAAGTTTTCAACCATACCCATACTTAGTTTCTTTTATTCCTCCTTTCCATAATAAACAAGAATTTCATTGAAATAAATAGCATATGCTCAAGGATGATCAAGGAATCTTGGAAGGAGGCAATCTTGGATGTTAGAACAGTAAAAGGCTTTACATGACTTGGATCCCCGTAGATGTGAGCAGTCATCTTTTGGTGTAAATTATTTTTAAATAGTTACATTTTGGAGTATGTTGTAACCTCTTATTCATGCCCTAAATAAGCCAAATTTTAGTTCCTTCAATAACCATGTGTTTGTTATCTTAAGCTTTTTGCTTTTGAAATTAAGAAGTTATTTATTGATCTTGGATTGGAAACTATACCAATGGAGAGACAAATCCTATTGTGCATGAGCCACACTTTTGGAAGGGTAGAATAGGGGTTGGTAGAAGATTCTAGGTTTAAAATGGTAACCTTCCAGCATGCATTATGGAAATGGAAGTGTGATGAAGCTTAAAAAAGGATTATGGGAGTTAGTGGCACCAAAAGAGACTGGGAGAACTCAAGAAGTGTTGTTAGGAGTTGTAGGGAATCAAAAAAATATGAGGACCCCATCACTTTTGAGCCACATTGTATGCCATTTTTATCTTATGAAAGAGAAACAAGTTGGATGGCAGAAAATAAGGAACCAAATCTGAACTAGCTAGGCTCCCCTACCATAGTAAATACTCATGATTTTGAGTCAAATGAAGTACAAATATGAAATTAGGATACAAAAAATTTGGAATTAGAAGCTAAACTAGTAAGGGATACTAAAACTGAGCCTTTTGACACTCATTTAGGCTTAACACTATCTTTACCTCTTCAAGGGAAATCTATGTCAAAGCTTGGGATGCCTGGTAGACCTAGTCTACAAGGATAGAATACCAGCCCTAACTTGGTTAATAAACCAACTACCATGCCCCATACTACAAGCACTACTACTAGAGTCATTAAAGGAGGAATAAGAGGAGGCATGATAAGAAGTGGACTTCTTCCTCAAGGGAAAAGGATTGGAGCTTTTTAACAACCACTGGTAAAAGCACATCCATCGATGATGGATTACTATGAGATGACATTACACTTAATTGAATACTAAGGAGTGGAGAATATAGTAGATCATGTCCATAAATGTAAACTAATTTGGAGGGTACGAGGTATCACCTCTTATTAATGGAAGGTCACATAGATCACAACTACACTTTTATAGCATGTGCATAAGTGGTATTAGAAGTTTAACTCTCAACAAATGATGGTTGACTTTGAACAGCTCAAAATAGCCTTCTTATAAGAATTTGACATTCCTAAATTTGAGAAACAAAGCATAGCAGTGCTAAAGGACATAAATCAAGGACTTATCAAAAGTGTGTGCAAATATGATGGAAGGTTCAAAACATTTCTATCTAAACTATCATTTAAAATTAACATTGCTCAACATGCACAATGGTTTGTGGTTGGATTGTTACTATCCTTTTGATGAACCTTGCTTAACAAATTTTCACTAACCCATGCAAGGCTTTAGAAGTTGCTCTCTATGCTAAGGTGGTTAGAAGCATTGACATTGGGATCAATCCCTTTATAGAAGCATAGATAGCTTCCATGGCATCACAACTTGAGAAGTTGATGGCCAATAACTCACATGAGACATGTAGTGGTGTTTGGTTTACTAATTATGAATCTGAAGGGCATACATAGATCAATTGTTCACGTAAGAACATATATGTGGTACTTAAAAAAACATATGAAATCTGCCATGAGGAACATGATGTCCACTCTTTCCTCTTCTAAAATGAACTATGCACACTAAGGTGTCTAACTATTTCAAGATTTGTGATGCCTATACTCATGACACTAATGATTATTATTTGATTAATGACATCCATGAAACTCGAGCACATGACATGCACCAAACCTTAGTAATAAACACTCAAGACAATGGTGGCTATTATGGATGAGGACAACGATGAGTATTAAGATGTATTCATTGTCTACCCAAGACTTATTAAAAATGTGGGTCTCTAGACCACTATCAAAGGGATTACCCAAATTACCCAATGTGTGCTTTCTGCAAAAAGGACCAATGAGTAGAAGAGTGTCCTGACTTATATATGACTATCACTAAGGAGAAAAATGAAAAGGGCACTAGTATGATTCAAATTGGTAAACCATATTATTCTGCATGCCCAACCATCTCTATAGTTCAAAATGTAAACATTACCACTCATAATGGGGAACAAACCCAGTCGATAGCTAATCTTATTAAAAAAGTACAATGGGAAGAACCATGAGCTAGAAAATATCTTGATATTCAAAAGAAAAAGGATGTCCTCTAAGATATAATGGCACTCATATAAGAACTTTAGGGAGAGATTGAGTTCCTCAAAGATAAATATGTAACATAACGTGTTATAGTACAAAAGGAAGTTGAACCTCAACATGTGGTATGGGATGACTTCTAAAAATTATGTAAGCATATGCTAGATGAGGATATTTTCCCACAGCTCAGTGCTTGGCTTAAGAGTTAAGCTCGAATACCAAATGAGGTTCACCCTTATGTCACTAATCAAAGTGAGGATTGATGTTTAAATCATGCTTGGTGATGGGACACTCCTAGTTCCTATACTCCCCTAGAAGATACAAAAATATTGGTTAATGTTGCCATCGATGGATGGGTAATCCAAGACATACTAGTAGCTATCAATGTAGAAGTCAATGTCCTCACCAAGGATGCTTGGTGAAAAATGTCTAATCCAAAATTACAACCTTCACCTCATGTCTTATTCATGGTAAATAAGAATCGCATGCACCTTATTGGGGTCCTAAATAATACAATGATTGATATACTTAGATTACCATTAAATGCATATTTTGAGGTTTTGGAGCTAGCTAAAGTTAATGTTTACCTACCTCTATTGGGAAGACCTTGGTGCTATGAGAATAATTTAGACTTGAGCTTCAAGAAGCACTACATTAGTTTTGAAAACATTGATCGGTGTGTTATAATACCACTAAATCAAGCACAAGGGCCCCCTTTACATAGAGCTTATCCATGTAGATGAAGATATAAACCATATCTATAATGTTACTATAAGGAATAATGAGCAAATAGATCTCACTCTAGATAGCATTCTTTTATGGTCAGATACTTAGTCCATCTTTGACATTACAAGAAATACATGTAATTATTGGGCTCATGGTGATTATGACCTCACTGGTAGGGTATGTAGTACCATCAACAGCCAAGATAATGTGCCATGCTAGTTTAATAAATGACATAGGTTTATTTTCCTTATCACTAGCCAACCCATAAGGAGACCTATCATAGAGACACCACTTGAAAGACTTGATGAGGCTCCAAGGTTCCATGGATAGATGGAATTCCAAGACTTCATCTAATGCCTTGAAGAATTTTACCACACTAATGAAGATCATCTTCAATCTTTAGTTCATCTCTTTGATGGCATAACTGCATAATGGTGATGAACCCATTATGAATGAATCCTCTAGTGGGATCAAGTATGTTCATCCTTAAGCCACCAGTTCCATCATGATAATAAAGTAAAAGGAGTAGTCAGCTATATTAGAATACAAGCCCCTAAGCCCCACATCGAAGTTTGTGAAGCAATGTGGTAAACTGATGAGTCTTACTTATCAGAATATTTATGGGTAGATGAATTTTATGTAAAATTATGTAATTAATAACAAGCATGGTATATTCATGAAGAGTAACACATGGGTACCAAGTTTTGACATCTATTAAAGGAGAACATGAAGTCGACACTATCCTACTCTTCACCAAGAATGGATTTATGCCTCACCCTCTAAGACATGTGTGAAGCAATCATAGGTAGCCCATTTCCCATGGAATAACATCTCAATATTATCCATTATGACCCTAAATAACCCTACACTTATTCTTACAACCATTAATACCCTAAGAACTTGCACCCATGCCAGTCCTTGATATGAACCAATATGAAGAAACTCATTTAGGAAAAGAAAAGATTGTATTACAAGTAAAAGGAGAAGGATCCACTCCACTTGATCCATTATCAAACATTTAGATATTCCCATAGGTGTTGGCACAAGAACTATTCAAGACATAAGTGCCAAAATGGACAACCCCTACCATGGGTCTATTCAGACTATTCAGTGCAACATCGGTTCAAACCAAAAACCAAAGCTAGCTATAGTAGGAAACTATTGGATTGACACAGATGTTATAAATATCTTTGAGTTGCTAAAATAATATCAAGATGTCTTCCCAAAGAAATATAGTGAAATGAAGGGAGTCCACCTATCTTTGGGGAAGATGCATATCAAGCTAGTTCACGGTGCTTTACCAGTGAAAAAATTCCCATATAGGATGAATCCTAATCTTAGAGTGCACATTAAAGAGGAGATTGATAGTATACTATATGCCAAATTAATCATTCCCATTGTTAAATCTGAATGGGTCAGTCTTACGGTGATTAGTATCAAAAATTATGGATGCATCTATATTTATGTAGACTATCTTGTACTCAATGCATCATATGTAACAGATCCCTTTACAATGCCATTCACAGAGTAAATCCTTGAAGGTGTTGCTAGTTGTGAAGTGTACTCCTTCACAAATAGATTCTTGGGGTACCATCAGTACAAATAGTTGAAGAGGACCAACCCAAGACAACCTTCACCACTAAATGGGGATCATTTTATTATATTGTTATGCCCTTTGGGTTGAAAAATGCCCCGATAGTGTTTTCATGAATAGCAATTGAAGCCTTTAAAGACTTCATCCACAAGTTCCTTCAAGTCTATTTCGATGACTGGATAGTATATGGTTTGGTTAAGGACCATTGCACTAACCTTAGACTTATGCTTGAGTGTTGTTGGGTCTTAAAAATCTCATTAAACCTAAAGAAATTCCTATTTATGACACCTTTTTATGTGTTTCTAGGGAATATTATTTATAAGGAAGGATTCCCGGTAGACTTAGTGAATTTATTTATTATTCTTCACCATCTAAAACCCAAAACTCAGTATGACATCCATGCCTTTTTGGGCCACATGGGTTATTATAGAAAGTTCATTCATGGTTATACAAAGATTATTTCACCCCTGGAAGAACTTCTAAAGCAGAATGAGCATTTCATATGGACTTAATCTTGTAAGGAGGCCTTTGAAACACTCAAGGAAAAGCTAGTCACTCATATTCTCTAATTCCCTGATTGGACAAAGCCATTCCATATCCATGTTGATGTATCTGGCATGGCCATTGGTGTGATCCTTACATAACTACATGAAAGTCACTTAGATCACCCAATCTACTTTGACAACAAGAAGCTCACACCAGCTGAAATAAATTATACCACTATAGAGTGCGAGTTGTTATCAATGGTCTATGCTTTGTAAAAGTTTATATAGTACCTTTTAGCCACTCCTTTTATTTTCTATATATATCATGAGGCTTTGAATTACGTTTTCAATAAACCCATACTACATGGATGAATCTATCATTGGATTATTTTGTTCTAGGAATTCCAATTTTTGGTGATGATGAAACCTGGGAAAGCCAATTGTAGACCTGACCACCTATCATGAATTAACAATAGAGAACCACCATGCACCATAGAGGATGAATTTCTTGATGTATATATTTTTCATGTTACATAGGTGCCTAAATAATTGGAAGACATTATGGCATTCTTAACCACTGGTTCTACGCTTGATTGTCTCACCTTATAAGAAAAAAAGCAACTCACAGTTTGTGTTTCACTTTTCCAACTTATAGCAAGTGATCTTACAAAATGGGATATGATGAAGTTCTTTGACATTATGTAATACAACATGAGCACCTTAAGTTTCTTCATGAGGTTCATGAAGGTATTGTTGTTGGACACTATGCTAGAGAGGATACCACATGGAAGGTTCTGCTAGCTGGATTATGGTGGCCAACTCTCTTCCAAGATGCTACAACATATGTTAATCAATGTGACATATTTCAACATGTAGGTAGACCAAATCAGAGAGATGTTATGCCTCTACAACCCATCCCTTCTTAGGAAACCTTTTAAAAATGGGCTATTGATTTTATTGGTCCCATTACTCCAGTAGGATGATGAAAAAGTATACAGTACATCATTGTAGTAACTAACTATCTTACATGTTGGGTTAAAGCTACATTAACAAAAGATTTTACTATTATTACTATTAAAAAATTCATTTGGGAGAATATCATAACCTAGTTTGGATGCCGTTGAGTTTCACCAGTGATCATAGAACCCACTTTTTGAATGAGACAATTTGTATCTTGTTGGTTGAGTTCATGATCATGCACCACAAAATAACACCATATCATCCACAAGCCAACATAACTACTAAATATTTAAATAAAATCATGGGTACCACTTTGATAAAGATCTATAACATTGGCTGAATGGATTTGGATGAGAGGGTATCTACAGTTCTATGGGATTACCAAACAACCTTTAAGTGCCTAAACAAAAGCACACCATTCAACTTGGTGTATGGCAAGGAAGTAGTCCTACCAGTAGATTTATTGGTACCATCTATATTTATCATGCACATAAGATAACTAGATGAATAATCATCTTTAAAAGCACACCTAGACACTTTATTGCAACTCAACGAGGCTTGATTCCTCACTCATTAGAGCCAAGATGTAGAAAAACTTAATTAGAAGGCATGGCATGATCACCATATAAAGAATAAAACATTTTATCTAAGAATGAAGGTCTTGATTTATGACTCTAAGTTCATGCACCACCTAGGAAATCTCTACATATATTGGGATGGCCCTTTTATAATATATAACATTAGACCTATCAGGGCATGTTAGTTATAAAGGATGGATGGTTAGTTCCTTCTTGAGCATTATAATGTAAGTCAGCTTAGGTCGTAAGGCTTGTGCCATTAGTTTAGGATTTACCACTTTCAATAATAGTGTTGCCTTTGTCTCACATAAATTTGCATTTTCATAATTTTGTTTTCTAAGTATTTGTTTTTTTCATAGAGGACCATGACACATTTTAGTGTGGGGTAAGAAGCCATGTTTAAAAATGCAAATATGAAAAATGTGTAAGTTACTTAGGCACATGAGTTACATGGTTGCACAAGTTATTAAGGGCACTCAAATTACTAAATGCATGTGAGTTATTTAAGGCATGAAGGGGTAAGGTTCCCATAATGAGTTAGAAAATTAAAAGAGACAGTTATCTCTCACCTCACAAAAAGCATGGGACATGAGTGTCATCCACTTCAAATAAAGGCATGAGATGGAATGTGTCATTAATTTAAAAATAATAGTTATGAAAAAAAATGTGCCAATAGTGTGATGGGATAATATCATTAATGCATTAATTGTAAAAAACAAGTATCCAAATGCAACAGCTGTTAAAAAATCTACATTATATTTTATGAAGTGATGGGTGATGGAAAGGCATTAATGAGGGTAAACCCCTCTTAAAGCCTATAAATAGGCAATTTAAACCCATTTCATACTTTACCTTGCTTTTATTTTCCAATTAACAAAGTTGAAGATCAAAGTGACTATTATAGCTAAAGATCAAGCGACTATTGGAGCTGAAACAATCAAATCATTTTCATATACTTAGAAACCATGCAAGTCATTACCAAAATTAAGAGAGATTCAAAGTCTAGTTCATGGGGACATTTTTAATTTTAAAAGTTTCAAGTTGTAGGTCTACCATTAAAGGGTGCTTAAAGCTCAAAAATCTAAATCAATAATCTGCAACCATGTATTCCTTTGGAAATGTTAAGCAGTCATGCATTAAGCTTTGGACTCCTTGAAGGGTAATCTAACCTAAGAAAAAGGCTAAGAGACTTGAGACTTTACCAATAATACCTGAAGAAGAAGAGGTGAATGGAGGAGACTAGGTTCCAATTAGGGAAGACACACCAGAAGAATAAGTACAACACCTATAATAACAAGTACAAAGCATGGGAGGAGAAGAGGAATAGTATGCAGAAGAAAGAAAGGAAAGTATGGTGTGAAAATTGAAGTAGGCATAGTCATCTTTGGTGCAAAAATATCAAGCATCCCCACCCACATCCCTATTTATTAAAGAGATGTAATATTTAGGTTTAGTGTTACACATAAAAAATTGGATCTCCAAGGTCTCTACTTGTACCATATTTGATTACAATCACCACCAACCTGGGAATGAGGTTGAGCTCCAAAATGATTATTAGGTGGAGACTACCAATACCAAGAAATAATTGGTGTATGACCTCACAATCTTCAGCCAACTAGACACTATAGGGTTGTTCCATCTATTCAAATTGCCCTATTTTGGTAAGCCCATAGAGGTAGTTCAATTCCTCCTTTTATGCATCCATGAGGACTATATCTACTTCACTAAGTGCAACATGAAAATCACTCCTGAAAGAATCAGCAAGGTCATGAGACTACAATGCTTGGGATTGAGCATAATTGATGAATTGGCCAACACTAAAGAGATATAAAATACCACCATGATGTTGATGTATCAAAAGTAGGTTCATGCCATGCATATCAAGAACTTGTAAGATCTTGCCTTTCGGGTTACAGCATGGATCATAATGACCAAGATTAGAGGAATTGATAGTTGGAAAGAGGTTGACATGGTGTACCTCTAAATTTTACATCAGGTCTCATAAGGGTTGAAGTACAATTAGGCAATGTACTTTGCCCAGAAGATTATTGAATATATAGAATGGGCCCATCAAGAGCTAAAGTATAGATTTCCATAAGGGGTGTTCCTCCTCTTAATGTTTTTTAATGAATTGGGGTGTCAAACTATATCTTTGGAGTGTTATAGTGGGTGTACCCTCCCATGCACAAATCCCCCACTAAATGTTATAAGGCATTCACATGCCCTAGTCACATCACCCCATCATACAAGATCAATATGAGGTACTATTTTGATGGGGTGAAGGAAGCATTCAGGGATGAGTGGTGCATCCCCAAGGACCTACCGCCTTTGGTTGTAGAATAGGCACAATTTCCTATAAATCAAAACTTTTCCCTCATGCATATCCTAATGAACCCATCTAGAGATATCCCATTTTGGCTTAAGTTACTATACACCTTCTCAGTGTGGTACTTCATAAACTCCATCAATTAGATATATGACACGTAGCCTATCATCTTGTAGGTTGAAAGGATATACTCAGAGATTCACATCCTCTATAATTTATATGTTTATCTAGGTAAAAAGGCTTATGTGAAGAATATGGAAATAGACTTGACTGACATACAGGTCAAGAAAATATTAGTCAGGGAGTAAATTCATACACTTTTCTACATGTTACACCCCTAAAAGAAACCATAGGGTGGATACCCTAAGGAGAAACATCTTTTAGTGATACCTCTGAATAAGAAGTGGTTGGATGTGAGTGCCAACACAAATGGGCACCAAGCCCCCCAAAAATTAAAAAATACTATAGAGGCATATCCCTCTAACCTATGAACCACATCCCTTTGCACCACCTCCACCACACCCTCCACCATCTCCACATTTATCCCCATCTCCCCCTCACACTTCTCCATCTCCTCTACTCTCTACACCTTTGCACTCTTTAATTTCCCACCCTTTGTCTCCTCAGCGTACTCACCCTCTTTCTTCACCACCTTCTCTACCTCCACCTTCTCCACCCCCACCTTCTCCACCTCCATCATCTCCCCTAAGTACTTCTAATATAATATATACCCACTAGTCACCCCCAATAGGAAGTTCCTAAGGTATAAGTCCATATCTCATGTTTGGATTCTGATAAAAATCCCTCCCCAGTACAGGAGGATAAATCCACCTATGATGACTCCCTTCTTGATGTTGAAACATAATATGATGAGGGAGATGGTGAAGAATAAATTGATATGACTATTGGTGGACACAATAAGGATAAGATTTAATGTGACCCTAGTAAGGGGAAGGGACCAACCGATACCTCAAAAGAGCATGATGAAGGTGCAATGGGAAATATGTGTGAGCATTATTAGTTTAGCATTCAAGAAAATATTCTCTATCTTTAGCCACACTTCATCCCTAAAGAGGAAACTCTAGAAACAAGGAATAAAATGTCCTTCCTACTTGATATGTACAATGAGGATCACAAGTTTGAACTCCCATAATACAGTCGTTCCTTGGGTTTGGATGCTCCAGTGTTGTTGAACCATTATGGGTAGATCCACAAAAGATATCCCCTCATCTAGAAAGCACTACATTTTTTAAATTAGGCATGGAAAATATGCACCAAAATATTTTTTTGGATTCTGATGCACACACAACTAAAAGGAAACATGCCAGAGTTATAGGCATGTATAATAATGAAGTTATCAAGAAAAAAACACTCACCGAGGAAGTGGCCATATTAAAACAATAGCTCCAAGAGGCCACAGAGGCAAAATTAAGAGTCTTGAACATTTGTGTAACAATTTTGAATGAAGACCCAACACTAGAAAATGGTATAGCCCTTGATAGGGACACCATAGGAAAGTTAAAGACCTTGGTAGAACTATTACTCAAACAATGTAAGGAGAAACTAGTGCCATGAGATGAGGGGTTAGAGTTGGTTAAATAGTTCACCATAGCCATCAATTTCTACAAACACACTATAAAAAGAGTTGGGTAGGTTATCCCTATTTTTTATGGCATTTTTATATGGTTAGTGTTCCTTAATAAAGTTTTAGAGGCTTGAATCTAAGTTGAAAAAGCCTAGAAGTAGCAAATAATTGATGTTGTGCTCTTAATAAAAGACTATGCCAAGTACATAAAATCCTTCTAGGATGTAAAGACAATGAAGGACACCATCAATAATCATCATCAATAATTGAATGCAAAAAATTTATCCCTTCGAGGATAGGTTGAAAATGAAGTATCTAAACTCGAAGATGTCTGGAAGGAGGCCATCGCATCCTTAGACAAACAAGTTAAGAAGGATAACAAGACCTCCAACCAACCTGAGGAATAAATTAAAAAATAAACCATAGAATAAATAACTATGAAGGTTCTCTAGGCCTTTTCCCATTGGGATAATTTGAAGAAGGAACTCGAGTAGTTAGGACCTAAATATTTGGAGGATGTTAGCATGGCTTAGTCTAGGATGGACTAAGAGTGTAGTTTGGGGTGATGTTGGCCCTCAAATTTTGACTAATTATTGTTCCATTTTGGCATGGAACTGACATAGCATGGGATAACCATGGCATAAGAGAACCATGGTGTGAAAGGACCATGGCATGAAACTGATACACATAGAACCACTGTGGCATGGAACTTAAGGGGTGAAAGAGGACAACAAAGTGAAGGAACTAGCATGAGAGGACCCATTCAGAAGATAATGAGTCACAAGGAACCTAAGGATGTAGGATTCAAAATGAAAGCAAATTACTAGGGGAGTACATGGGAAGCGAGAGCAATTAGAAGAATGATTCAAATGGGTCACTTCCACATTATTGATAGGAAGTTTTTCACCAACCTGCACAAAGAGGAACACATGCTAATAAATATATAGCATAGATCAAGGATTTAGGGGACACAAAGGCCTAGATCTTTAGGAAGAATTGATTATTAAGCTCTATGACTCTTAGTCTATTGAGAGTTCATTACTCAACTCTTCATACCATTAATGATTATAGACACTTGGTCAACATAAAACAAGTATAAACACCCTTGTTTTAAAGCATTACATAGAGAAAAATGGATGGATGAAAGGATAAATTATGTAATGATATTGTGATGGACATTTTAATTTAAGCTTAATATATGACATAGCAGGTTGTATCAATTTGTGTTATTATGAATGTTGGTAAGAACAAGTATTCAAATTTTATGTAAGAGATACCTTATCTTATTTTCTTTTCTAGGCACTTAATACTAATATATGATGACTATAATATGCATGATGATATTAATCAAACCTATAACTCATAGGATCAAATTGGTATGTTTAAGCTTTTATATAATCTTTCTTTAATTGATATAAAGAGAAGAATATGAATAAGTTATCCAAAGTGTGTGATAAAACCTATAGGAACTGATCTTTTGTCATGTGCTTCAGGTGAGCTCACAAGACATAAATCTTGCATAAAATGGCCAATGTGCTAACTCATTAGGCTAGACTTCAACATTAGAGCTAGAATTAACTAAAATAACCCAATAGATGTGATCTTGCCTATTTGAATCAAACAATTTTTTGCATGTATTTCAACTTCATAGGCATTAGGGAGGACCATGCCTCCCATAGACTGAATAATCACCACTATATAATTATTAATAGATTTGAGTAAATACAAGAATGTAGTGTTAGAAGATAGCTTACACAAAGCTAGGATTCTATCCTAGACCCTTTTGAATCTAAATTTGAAATTGACCATCATTTCATGTGGTACTTGCTTTATAATCATGATTTGTTCTATTAGGGACAAGTGATCACTCTCATCTTTAAACTACTTGCATAATTATTTTTTGAGCTCATCCCAGTTGTGAATAGAGTTAATTTGCAATCTCTAGTAACATTGAAGAGCTTTTCCCTTAAAGGAATAAGTTAGTAACCTGACTACAATGTTGTCTTAGGTGACATGGTGCACTATGAAGATGTTTGTAATGTCTTAGATATGCTCCACAAGGGAGGCTGAATTCTCACCTATGAAATAGGACAAGCTTTTGAGAGTGGACACTAGAATGTCATCATATTATGATAGGACTAATGGATTACCTCCATTAAAAGGTACAAACACCTAATTTCTTGGGATAGTCATGAATGGGATAGGGAATAGGCCTCATCTAGAATAGAACCTTCCAAATGGTGGTATAGACTGAGCTCTGGGAGGTGATTGGCTTGCATTGTGCCTTTTGATAGGGGATAAAAATGCTATTACTCTCCTTATTCTTGAGGGTGTTATAATCTCACTAAAGTGGAAATCAATGCCTCTTGTAGATGATCTTATTATTCCTTGCATGTAAATAGGGGCTGATCTTTGTGAACTAGAGATGTTTGGAGTCACTATGTGCTCTTGTTGAGTGTCTAATACACTTATTAACTAAAGTTTGCACCAATTCCTTAGCTTTTATTAAAACCAGTCCCACCAAGCATGCTAAAAACTATTGTCATTCAAAATGTACACTTGTGGATGCTTAGTAACATGTGGAAGCTTGGTGATGGGGCACTGAGAATGAATGACTTACACATGGTATAAGAGTTTAAAGCACTGGGTATGAAAATATTATCACTTAGCTACATAGGTGAGCATCAGTTATCTCATCATAATGATGGGAATATCCCTAAGGTGTGGGACCATTACACTCCTTGGGATAAGCCTTTAGAGTAGGTCAAATTCCTTCTATTCTAAATGCACCTAGTTAAATACTCGCGCACATGCCTAAAAAGTAGAAAGGTAAACTATCACTAATCTAAACCTAAGATATTGGAGGGAAAAGGTAAGAGATGCTAAAAATAAAAAGTTGATGTACTCAGAATAGAGCGAGCACTCCTATTGTCATAAACATAATGTAAACTCCTGAGAACAAGGCAATATCACATAGCTCCCACCAAGTTACTCCAAATACATAAGTGATTCACATAGAGGCATAGGAATATAATGCAACATCGAGAGGTATGAAGATTATCCATAGATAAAGCCTACATAGACTGGTGTGCATAGTATATGACTTTCAAGTGAGCTTCAAGTTTAATGAAGAGGTGTAGGGGATGAATGACAAATGAGAGGGGTGAACATTACCCACAGATAGAAATCAACAAACACAAATAGCACACAGATATCAAAATAACAAAAGGAGGTGAACTTATTTCTCATTAATTTGTAATGTATAGCCAATAAAAGTACTCATGGATGGCAAATTCTAGTAGCATACTAAATAAATGTCAACCCTTTTCAGTGAAAGAACCAAGATTTTATAGTAGATTAAGCCAATTTTATAATAAATACACCACTTAGGGTAGTGGATGTAGCAATAATTATTTTATAGTGTTATGACCATGCCTCTTAAAGTCTATTCAGTGATTAGATCTAGGAGTGATGGCAAGATCATCTCTAGATACATGTGTGCATTGGGAATGGAATATTTCCTTAATAGAGAATGGAATGTACTCAAGTCCCAATGTCAAGTACCCATTTCTACATTTATTCATTCTAACATTGCCTTGAGCTCTTCTCAACCACCTCTAATGACCTTATTTTTATCATATTGTTGGGGATCAACCAACAATGTTGATTATAATATGAAAGCAATAAATGCGGAATTAAATCAAAATGATAAGTAACTAGAATCAGATAATAGCAAAGAACAAGAGATATAAGAAACCACCCTGAAAACTTGTATTAAACTCTTTACAGAAGGAATACAATTGAAGAAATGTCTTTTCTTCCACACCTCTCTCAGATGTACAGATCTCTCTCTAGATCTCTTTCCCTCAAGAGCTCACTCTCTCAAGTACAATCAACTCCAACAACCTGGAATGATTCACATATACAATTATGTACTATTCTTTCTCAACACTCTACAATACAATAAGCTAAGAAGAATTATCCCTAATATATAATAATTAGGAAACATGAGCATGCATTTACAACCAATAGTTATGCCTCTTAAACAAGGGCTTTAAAATAGTCTTACTAATAATAGAGATGCAGAATTAAGACTATCACTTAATCCTAACATGAAAACACTTAGTTTTGTCCATGAAAATAGCTTTTTGGACGCATAGGTAACCGACATCGATTCCTTCTTGCTTGCCTATGACTGACGTCGGCCAATCCCTATCGACGCCAGCATCTCCTGAACTACTCCTGACCGACGTTGGTCACTCCTAACCAACACCAGTGACTGTGTAAACCTAAAACTACTGCAAAGCGCTCACTCGGTGAAGATTTTACCTCCACACCTTAACAATATCCCACTTGGAGATAAACAGCTACACCAGTACCTGTACAGCAACATCTTTTAGCTCCTCCATCTTCAACTTAATCATGAAGACCAACAGAAGTTGAATGAAGATTCAACTTCTCCTTTGTAACTGGCTTGGTTAACATATCCACAGGATTCTTATCTATATAGATCTTCTCCAGCTTCAACTCACCATCCTCCAATACCTATCTTATGAAGTGGTACCTAAGCTGTATATGCTTTGTTCTTGAATGAAAGGCTAAATTCTTAGCCAAATGAATTGCACTATGACTATCACTGTATAATCTGCAACTCTCTTGTTCCTTTCCTAGCTCTTCCATGAACCGTGTCATCCATATCATCTCTTTGCTAGCCTCTGTGACTACAATATACTCTGCTTCTGTAGTTGACAAGGCAAAAACTTTATACAACTTTGATATCTAGCTAACCATCATTCCATCAATAGTGAAAACATATCCTGTGGTGCTCCTCCTGCCATCCAAATCACCTGCCATATCTGAATCTACATAACCATGTAGAGAAGTATCTAAACCTCCATAGCATAAATGCCTACTGTTGGTTCCTCTCAGATATCTAAGGATCCACTGAACTACTTTCCAGTGCTCCTTCCCTGGATTGGCCATATACTTACTTACAACTCCCACTGCTTGGGCAATATCTAGTCTAGTACAAACCATTGCATACATTAAACTCCCTACTATGGAAGAATATGGAACTCTACTCATGTACTCAACCTCATCATATGAATTAGGACATTATTCTTTACTCAACTTAAAATGTCCAACCAAAGGTGTGCTTACCGATTTTGCATCTTGCATATTGAACCGTTTCAACACCTTGTTCACATAATCCTCTTGAGACAAAATCAACCTGTGATTTTTCCTTTCTCTCTTGATGCTCATGCCAAGGATTTTCTTTGCTACTCCCAAATCCTTCATGGCAAATGTTTGAGCTAATTTCACCTTAAGCTCAGAGATATCCTACATGTGTGATCCTGCAACCAGCATATCATCTACATACAACAACAGAATAATATATCTACCATTATCCAATCTCTTAAAATACACAAAATAGTCATATTGACACCTACTATAGCCATGCTCAGTCATAAACCTGTCAAATCTCAAATACCACTGTCTAGGAGCTTGCTTGAGGCCATACAAGATTTTCTTCAATCTGCACACTAACTTCTCCTTACCTTTGACCTCAAATCCTTCTGGCTGATCCATATATATTTCCTCATCCAAATCTCCATGAAGAAATGATGTCTTAACATCAAGCTGCTCAAGATGCAAATCCTCAATAGCAACTAAAGACAGTACAGTCCGTATAGAAGTCATTTTAACAACAGGAGAAAAAATCTCACCAAAATCAATACCTGGCTTTTGTGCAAATCCTTTCACTACCAACCTGGCCTTATATCTCATCTGTCCATTCTCACCTTCTTTCAACCTGTAGGTCCATCTGTTCTTCAGTGTCCTCTTACCAGTTGGTAACTCAACCAAATCCCATGTTTGGTTCTCTTTCAAGGACTCCATCTCCTCAACCATGCCATGCTCCCACTGATTCTTGGATTCTACTTGTATTGCTTCTTCAAAACTCTCTAGTTCTCCACCATCAGTTAGCAATAAATAGAATAATGAAGGGGAATATCGAATTGGAGGTTTACTTACCCTTTCTGACCTCCTGATGGGCGTCTGAGACTCATTCACAACACGCTGTCCACCCAAATTCTCTGACAGTGACCGACCTCGATCACTTCCAAGCCTGTAACTGGCTGACGTTGGTTCTCCCTAACTGATGTTGGTTTCTACCTGGCTGATGTCAGTCACTGTCTGACCGACATAAATTTTTGTTTTATCGATGTTGGTTCCTGCTTGGCTGACGTCGGTCTCTGTGTTTTCCTTTCTGTGATTAATTTTTCTCGTGAGCTCATTTTGGACTGTCACCTCGTCCAATTCACCATTACTCTGCCCAGATTGATTTAGCTTCCTCAGTTGATCACTATACATCACTTTTTCATTGAAAAAACATCATGGCTCCTAATTATCTTGTTAGTTCCTAGATTCCAAAACTTGAATCCGAAATCATCAGAGCCATAGCCAATAAATGTGCACCTCATAGACTTAGCATCCAACTTCTTTCTATTTTCCTTATCAACCTTCACAAAGGCTTCACAACCAAAAACTTTGAGAAATGAGAGATCTACCTTTTTACCTATCCATGCCTCTTCTGGAATTCCACCATCTAGAGCTATAGAGGGTCCTCTGTTAATCAGGTACACTGCAGTGTCAATAGCCTCTACCCAAAACTCTAAGGGCAAACCAGCATGCAATCTCATACATCTTGCACGCTCCATTATTGTTATGTTCATCCTTTTAGCAACTCCATTTTGTTGAGGTGTCCTTGGAACCATCCTTTGCCTACAGATTCTATGCATATAACAATACCAGTTGAACTTGTAACTGCAAAACTCACCACCATTGTCAGATCTCAGGCACTTCAATCTTCTGCCTATTTCATTCTCAACCATAGCTTTCCAAATCTTAAAAGTTTCAAATACATCAGATTTCTTCTTAACACAATAGACCCATACCTTTTTTTTAGCATCATCTATGAACAAAACATAGTACTGTGATCCTCCAATAGAAGCAACCTGAGCCGGTCCCCACACGTCTGTGTGAACAAGCTACAACTTATGCTTCTTCTTTGTTGACCCAGTCTTGAGAAAACTCACTCTCTTCTGTTTCCCAAAAACACAGTGCTCACAAAAATCTAGATCTATGCTTTTCAAATTTGAAAGCTTACCTTTTGACTTAAGAATGGACATTCCCTTCTCACTCATGTGACCGAGCCTAGAGTGCCACAATTTTGCATCCACATCTGAAGTAGATAATACAGAAGGAGAATTATTAGTAACACAATTACATAAATAGAGAGTACCTACTCTCTTACCTCTGGCCATTACAAGTGCACCCTTGGTCACCTTCCAAGATTCAGCTGTGAGAGCTATTGTACAACCCTCATCCTCTAACTTTTCTATAGAAATCAAATTCCTCTTCAAGCTAGGAACATGCATAACATCTCTCAACACCCATGTGTTTCCATTCTACATTTTTAGCTGCACTTTTCCTTTGCCAATAATTTTACAAGACTCATCATCCCCTAAATACACTATTCCAAAATCTCCAAGGATATAGTCACTAAAATATTCTCTATTAGGGGTAGCATGAAAAGATGCACCAGAATTTAAAACCCAAGATTCTATATTATTATGCAAAGAGAATATTAAAGCATCTTATGCAATACCTGCAACCTTTGCTTCTTCTTTTCCTTCATGCTGATTGTCCTCCTTAGGCTTTAACCAGCAATCTCTGCTTATGTGCCTAATCTTTCCACAATTCCAGCATTGTGGCTTCCTGCCATTTTTGGATTTGGATCTACCTCTCACTTTAGACTTAGACCTTGATCTCCCTTTCTTGCTCTTCTCTTTTTGCCTTCCCCTGCTCTCAAAACTTAAAGTGTTCCCTGATGTTTCCTCTATGCTTTTCCTACAAATTTCTTCATTCAAGATTACACTAACAACATCCTCTACTTTTAAAATATTTGAAGTAGATGCAGTATTACTAACTGCCATTACTAAGCTATGCCAGCTTTCAGGCAAAGAACATAATATTAAAAGAGCTTTAATTTCATCATCAAACACAATATTGACTAAACTTAATTGATTTACAATTCCATGGAAATCATTTAGATGATTAGATATAGATCCACCTTCCTGCATACGCAAATTAAATAACTGCTTCATAAGATATACCTTATTTGAAGCTGAGGGTTTTTCATACAAATTTGCTAAAGTAGTCATTAACTCTACTGTAGACTTTCCCTGTGATAAATTAGATATCATAGTAGATGCCAGACTCAGTCTTATAGACCCCAGAGCCTTTTTATCAAGAACTTCCCATTCTTCATCATCCATGTCTGTGGGCTTCTTTGCAATCCCACCTAATGGTAAGTATAGATCTTTCTGATACAGATAATCCTCTATCTGCATTCTCCAATGTTGATAATTTTTTCCATTAAACTTCTCCATTCTCAGTTTACTTTCTTCTACCATTGCTTCTCCCACTCAAACAATAATCCTTGCAGAAACCCCTATGAGTACCCTATAATCAATACCTACTAACCAGATCTGAAACACCTGTTAGTCAACCTGAGCTCTGATACCACTTGTTGGGGATCAACCAACAATGTTGATTACAATATGAAAGCAATAAACGTGGAATTAAATCAGAATGATAAGTAACTAGAATCTGATAATAGCAAAGAATAAGAGATATAAGAAACCACCCTGAAAACTTGTATTAAACTCTTTACAGAAGGAATACAATTGAAAAAACTTCTTTTCTTCCACACCTCTCTCAGATGTACATATCTCTCTCTAGATCTCTTTCCCTCAAGAGCTCTCTCTCTCAAGTACAATCAACTCCAACAACCTGGAATGATTCACATATACAATTTTGTACTGTTCTTTCTCAACACTCTACAATACAATAAGCTAAGAAGAATTATCCCTAATATATAATAATTAGGAAACATGAGCATGCATTTACAACCAATAGTTATGCCTCTTAAACAAGGGCTCTAAAATAGTCTTACTAATAATAGAGATGCGGACTTAAGACTATCACTTAATCCTAACATGCAAACACTCAGTTTTGTCCACAAAAATAGCTTTCTGGACGCACAGGTAACCGACGTCGGTTCCTTCTTGCTTGCCTATGACCGACGTCGGTCGATCCCTGCCGACACTGGCATCTCCTCAACTGCTCCTGACCGACGTCAATCGCTCCTGATCGACGCTGGTGACTGTGTAAACTTGCAACTGCTGCAAAGCGCTCACTTGGTGAAGCTTTTAGCTCCACACCTTAACACATATTGCTACATGGAACATGGCACTTTATGATTGGTCTTAGATACAACTCTATGGGGGAACATGCATCATTTTTATGGGTTCTCAGAAGAGTATTTTGGTTTATTGGGTATGAGTAGTGTGGACATGACATGTGGGTACCATTTATTTATTGTGGTTATTTAGTGGGTCCCCCTCTCTTTTATTCACCAACTAATGGCACTACTTGAAATTTTATTGAAGGGGACCCACTTTGGATGAGCACTAGATGTCCATATGGAAAGCTGGTGCTTTTCTTGGGAGAACCATGGGCTTCCTTGTGTTGAATGAGCATCAAAATTCTATGTAGTGATGGTAGAAGGAAATTTTTATACTACATAGGCCATAGGCACAGATGTATGATCCTATGTATGGGCATGGAATTACATAGACTAAGCAAGAGGAAGATCTTTAATAAGGGTGCACATGAAGATTGAATATCCTAAGTGTGTTCTTCATAATTCATATGGATTCATTTATTTGACCTTCATTTAACCATTTTGAAACTTGGAGACTTAGATCCTTAAATTCATGCACTCCTAGACTTATGTGCCATAAAATCTTGCATGAGGGCTCATAATCAAATATCTATGCAGGTGCAAGTCATCACTGCTTTTCTGCATAGACCTTCGCCTTTGCCTTTGAGCTCAAGCATAGATAGGAATCAATTTTGATTACTTTACTTAGAATTCTTAGGTCCTTGTAGGTACGATATATCTCTATAATCCTTTGCAAGCCTTGCATGGACCCAGGGGTGACTTGAAGAGCCAACAATAACCTATTAATGTAGCTAATGAAAGAAGCATGAGGATGGGCATGCAACTATGATAATATGTGATATGAACTAGTGACCCAAATCTTCTTGGATCAAGTTTATGTGCAAGAAGTAGGGTTTTTTATTATAAGTACTTTTGTATCAAAAATTAGCACCCATAGATGATAATTATAACCTCTTAGATAGGTACAAGTGTTTATGTAAGAAAATTATATGCATAGTCAAAATAAACATGACAGCGATTAGTAGACAAGTTCACAATATGCCCTTGTTTACCCTAGTGCAATCTTAACCCATCATATATTAGGATTTTTCTTTTGGTTGTGACATGGTCTAGAGATCTCCCTAGTCTATTCCACATTAATATTTTATCTACACAATCAGTGTAAATTTGGTTCAATCTAAGTATACACTTTCATTTATAAATTTATTATTTATAGCTCATTTAATTTTTTGTAATTTACTAAATTTTATATTCAAATCCTGTGTATTTTGTAGTTTGAATCAAATTCAATCATTTAGTGTTTATTACATTTGATTGATAAATCAAAATAACCAATAAATAGTATGGCCTACATCATGCATTCCATAATCACAAAATGTAATTCCATGTCTATCAACCTAATGAATCCTCTATTGTACCATCATTTGTAATATCATTGATTTGATTATCTTCATACTTATTGTATTAGTCACTATTATACAAATCCTCTTGATTATCATAATCATAATCATGCATGTAGTCATCATCTTGAGAGAGAATTGAATTGTTAAGTTTATCATGTTCTTCAATATGTCCTTTATTATCATTCTCTTTAATTAAAGGCTATAGATATGAATAATGTTGTGTAGTTTCCCCATTAATATTTTTAGGGACATGTTGTTTCTAATTTCATTTCTTATAAAAATTTAATTTTTTGGTTTCTTTATTTATAAGTACAATTTCTTATTTATCATGTGCTTCATTTTGCAAGTTTTCCTTTTATAATTGTTCTTGTTTTACCTTTTCCAATTGTTCCTTATGTAGTTTTTCTTGTTTCAATTGTTATTTTTGTAACTTTACTTGTTCCAATTGTTCTTTTTATAAACTTTCTTGTTTTTTTTGTAATTGTGTCCTTTTTAACCTTTCTTATTCCATTTATTCTTTTTGTAACCTTTATTGATCTATTTATACCTTAGAAGATGTATCTATAACTATAGTAGGTTGCTTAATTATAAAAGGTGTATCTAAATCTAGTGGTGCTTGAATGGATGTATCTAATTCAAAATCATTACTATCAATTAGTTTATACATAACATTCTTCAAATCCCAACACTATTTTGTATGATGTCCCATAAGTCTATGATAAATACAATAATATTTTGATCACTTTAAAGGGAACCTAAGAGGCCCCATCTCTTAGAGATTTTCTCTTGAAGCCTTATTAAAATTGGGTGAAATTTTTGACCCATTTTTCACTTATGTATCTTTTTTATTAACTCATACTTGAGATGAAGTTTTTTGAGGCACAAAGTTCTATTATAGGGAGGCAAATGTACGAAACTATCATGCTTGGGATTGTGGACATGTGCAGTCTTATCCTTAAGTGATGGAAATTTTTTGAAGCATATCTATGGATTATCTCATAATAACTATTTGATATAAAATATCCTCATTAGATACATTATTTTCTCATATGTTTGGAATATTCAATGTGCCTAAAATTTTCATTAGTAGGATGCACCTACCTCTTGGGATAGTTATAACATTAACCTACATAATAACTAGATGGTTGTTATCATAGCCTTTAGTTTGAAATAAGGGAAGGCTAAAATCACATTTGATTCATAGATAAATTTGGAACCATAAAAATTCAATATAATCCTAAAAGTGCAAAGACGATAAAAAGGGTGAGTTGAAAAGGATCAAATAAAGAATTGGACAAATAAATAAAACTGAGGATTTTTTGGAATCTAAAATATTTTTTTGATAAAAACCAATAGATAAAAAAAACCCATAACTTAATTTTACAATAGGTACACCATTTTCCTTTTAGATTAAATTTATTAGAAATAGTAAATTAAAAATTTTAAAAAATCCATAATGCGATTAGTAAAAATCTTAGAGCATTTGGTAAATAGAACTGTTGTGATCCAAATATCACTGAATCAAAGAAAACCCCTAATAGACTGAACTTTAATAGGTGAATAGGCATGAAACTCTAGGTAAAATGAGGGAATCATCATATTTGCACCTATGGATATGTAAAAAATTAGGAATCATGTTTGAAAATAAAAACCTAAGGTCAAAATCTAAAAACACTAGAGAGATGGATAAAACACTAAGGGAAAATTTAAGTTTTAACATGATTCGATTAGTATATGGGTTCACTAATATCTTATATTCCAATTTGATTTTATAAACCCTTATAAAATATAAACTATTACATAATTTAGATTGATAGATATGGCATTTAAGCATAAATCTAAATGTAAAATATTGAAACGAATTGCAATGATTTGACAGTGGTATATTCTAAATATAGTAAGTACAACATGTATACATCTAAAATTGGCCACCAATGACTCCATACCTGACTTTAGATCAATTCTTACCAATCATTGAACATCTATCCTAATAATTTATAAACGTCTCAACTTTGGCTTCATCACATACAATTAAATCAATTTGGCCCATAAAGCAATGAAATAAAGCACATGACTAAATAAATTAAATCAAATCTTGTCAAAAGATAAAATGTCTAAAAAAAATTAATTAACATTAAAAATCCTAATCAAATCCTATTTTAATTCATCCATGAGCAATTAAATCAATTATCAAAAAGGGAAATTCAAAAATCAATGAATATCCTAGGTTTTCATCACTAGCTTTTATGAGTTGTCATTTTGGAAAATATCCCACCCATGTTTATTACATGATAATCATGACCATTTGACACCTTTTAAACCTACTAGGGTTAACTAAGCCAACCAAAGTTAGGATTTAACTCATTTCAAGTCATTTCAAATCCTATAAAAGCAAGCCTAGAGCTCTTTATTTAGAAAGATTGGAACATAATAGAGTTATAATACAAGATTTTGATTCATGAAGCAAATGTATAGTGCTATAATGCCAAAATTAATCCAAGCCAAGCCACTTTGATTAAACATCAAGCCAAAGCCAAGCCAAGCATGGTGCCAAGAGGATATGGAGATAGCCAAAGCCCATTGATGAAGACTTCTTGAGCAGAATCCGAGCAAGCCAATGAACACATCATTTGGAGAATTCAAGAAAGGTAAGGAAAGTTATCATTTATTTACATTTTAATTACGTTTTTGTTTGATCTATTCACTAATATCCCCTCATGATCTATGCCTAGAGATGTTAGCTTGTTTAGTGTGTTGATTTCATTATTTTTGGAACTAACACTATACTAACCTCCTCTCTTGAGTCAAATTCCTTGACCACAAATGGCACACTCGGTGGGACCATGAGCATCCCACATAGTACAGAGATCAATATATAAGTATTAAATAGAAAAATAGATGATTGAATCTTGCTAAAATTGCATTTCTAACCTTTTTTTGGACATATTTTGATTTCTTTTTATCTCTCAAATCTATATAGAGACTGGTGATGATCAGGTGAAACCATTGATGGTTAGGCCCTAATCACCAATGGTTCTACCCAACTGCCATCGATTCTATGAGAACATCAATGGTCAAGTTATAGGGGAGAAATGGACCTAAAGATTGCATTTTGATTTTTCTTGTCATTTCATTCCTTGATTTCAAGGTTTCAAGATCATCTAAATCTATCAACTAAGTTTTACCTTGAAATTTTTTATAAAATTTCATCTAACCAAGTCTAACCTAAAACGTTTCATCCTTTATGGTTTTGCTTTTGATTCTGCAAGTCTTCATCAATGATCTTTATCAACCAGTGGTAATTATACTCGATCGTTGATGGTTATCTATTAACTGATCGGTGATGGTTTCCTTAAACCATCAATGGTTGTCTGTGACCATCGACAGTCACTATGTGAAGAATTAAATCAAAACCCAAGAGCTAAAAATTAAACCTCATTTGCCCAATCAAGAAAGTGCTTCTAAGTAGGGGGTTATAATCTAACATTTTTAGGTTGAAGGATTGGTTTGAAGATAAAATTGCATGTTTTTTACTAATCACATATTTCAATTTATGAACATGTTAAGCTTTCACACATTTGATATTTGGTGCCTAAAAATGAATCTAACATGATAAGTCTTAGAAACATTTAAAATTTAGTGCTTAAAACACATGTTTAAATATTAAACATTTCAAATTGGTGCTTTAAAACAAACTTTAGACAAATCTTGAACATTTGGACTTTGGGTTTAAAACAAACTAGATGGTCTTGCTTAATTTGGTCTTTTATGCAAATATTATTTCAATTTTTCACACTTAAGCCAAGGGGCTAGTAACAAACAAATGATCACATTGAAATTTGGTGCTTAAAATCAAACATCACTCTAAATTTTTTTCAAATTATTTGTTGATTGTTGTTTTTGTAAAAAATATTGTGCATGTATGCTCTCCCCCCATCCCCTATAAGGAACTCATGGGATCAAAAGCATCTTTCCATTGAATTTTAGTGCCTAGTCCAAGGCATATAAATAATGTTTCCTAAGCTCTCCCCAAAACTCACATAGTATTGGGTGATATAAAAGAAACCCTAAAGTCTTTCTACTTGTATTTTATTTTCTTGCATCTTGGCTTATGAAGGGGATGTCATTACCTCTCACAAGTTCTTTAGGGAAGCATTGACCCAATGCTTCAGCTCCTAATAATGTTTCAACCTCTCTCCATGGGGGGGGCTGGGTGGTATCTCCCCACTGGGATGTGGGTTTGAGTGGTTAAATTATCTCTTTAGTGGTAGGTCAAGCCGAGGATGTATGATCAATATGGACATTGCACTACACTAAGCAAGTGATAGATGTAGTGTTTATGAAAATGATAAGACCTTTTCATAACATGTTGATTGACATGGACTCAATTTATGTGTTACTTATCTTATGTATATATCTGAAAGTATGTACACAAGGGAACAATCTAGACAATTTGAAAACTTGTAAGTTTTAGTTAACCCAACATTGCCATATCTTGATAGGATTTAGGCTGATTATAGTTAATTTTATTTTGTTCATCTATTCTATTATTTCTTGGTGTTTTGATATTGAAACTCTTGATTTTTGTTTAAGCCACATCTAAATGAGTTTGTTTATATGTCACTCCTTTGTTCAAGGAGGTGTTATGCTGGTTGTTTTGTCACCACACATTTTTCTTAGACTTTTGTTAAACTTGTTTATGTGTGTGGAATTTGATTGAAATGGGTTCCATTGTTCTACCCAAATTATTCCAAGTATTTTGCCTTATAAGTATTTGAAACAAACCATTGATCACATCTTTTGGAAGTGATAACACTATTATGTTACCTAAATTATTTCAAAAGACTTGTCTTGTGTCTCAAACTATCATTATTTTAAAACCAATCATTTGAACCTTATTGGATCTTAGTTTAGCACAGTCATGCTATTCAAATTTTTATAGCTTGTTTGGCCAACTATATCCTATCTTTCAGCATTCAAGTTTTCAATTAATTTTTCCATGTTCGAATTCAAACATTGATTGATTTTTGTTTAACCCTCATTTTTTAGGGGATGATACATAGATCTTTATCTTTTGGGTTATGTAACATGGGTTAATTGATTACCCAAGTTTGAAAACTATTGATTATATGATCATAGAGCCTATCCTCATCATTTTTTGTGCCTTTATATGTAAGAACACAACCTTTCTCCAAGTGCATTTTGTATATACATAATATCTTCAACTTTTATCAAATATTGATGTTTTACATCTTGCAAGAACCCGTTGACACTCAATATCTCTAAGTGCATACCCTAAGGGTTGCATCAAGAAAGGGGTGGGCAGACCTTTAGTGCCTCACATGATTGTTTCCCTTATTACCACATTATTACTAATCTAACCAACTCCTAAAACCATTCCCTAAGCTATTACTCCTCCCTTGCACATTCTTCTAGTCTTTTTCCTCTTTTCATCTCTCTTTTCCTCACCTTTGTCCCTTTTTGTTAGTTGAATGTACTGGGTCAACTAGGTCGACCCTGTATAGTTTAGGGATATTTTCACTTAGGAATTAGGTTAGCCTTTGGCTGACCTAACTTGAGACCTAGTGAATAATTATCTAAAATTGTACAGAGTCGATTGGGTCAACCCTATTGGCTAACATTTTTAGAAGGTTTTAGGGAAATATCCACCTATAAATACAAGATCATTTTGATGTTATTTAAATATTTAATCAAGAGTTATTATTCATTTACACTTCTTTATAATCTACTCTTCCACTATTTTACTTGAGGATTCTTAGCTTAAGGTTTCTACTTGGATAATCTAATCTTGTGGATAAGTCTCGGATGTTTTGGCCTTTCTTAATGATCCTTACAAACCAAAACAACCTCTTGTGAAGCCTCTTTGGCCAAGGGATTTATTGAGTCTCGATGGGTTCACATTCAAGTAAGTATTCTCTAACTTTGCACCTCTCTTTAGTAGATAGAAGTAGCATAAGTATTGTCTTCGAATAATATTACTCTTCATATTCCACATATTAGGGTCTTACTCATACTTAGTTAATTGAGATTCTCTTATACATATTTTGACTGTTTACTAACCCCTTATGTTTTGCCACAAACTTTGGTGAGCACTAGATTATTTTTTTTTTTTGTTATTAGAATAGGTGAAATATCAAAACCTAGGATCCCCTTATAGTTATTACGTGATTTTATGAGGCTAGAGGCTTTGGAACCCTCCTTAGCATAATGTGTTTTGATAAGTGATCCCTTAATCAAGTCTAATAGATCCCCATATTGGTCATGATCTCACTTAAAAAATGTATTCCCAATTAGAAGTGTAGATATGCTCTATCTTATCTGAGTTAGGATTGATTTATGACATGATACATTTTTGATTGCATACATTCTGGTGAACCCGACATGAACCTAACCCTTATAGGTTTTATTTCATATATTTCATCATTTTATCATTTCATTTTTATACTATTTATTTTTAGTGCTTGCTTACTATACTAGGTTGACCCTTTCGACATTGTATAATTTTTAACCCTTGCTTACTAAACTAGGTCAACCCTATCAACTCTATATAATTTATAGCCCTTGTTTTCTATACTAGGTCGACCCAATTGACTATGTACCTTTTTATGATTTCTCTGTTTGCCAATCTAGTTATTTCTTTTCTCTTTTCTTATCATTTTTTTTCATTTCCTCAAGCATCATATCCCCTATCAAAATCTTCTTGGATAACTTGAATCCATTTAGACACTATATGGGATTCTCTTTAATTCTTATATTTTCTTCTTGTTTTTAGTTTGTGGGGCATCTTATGATGCCCATCCACACATTAATCTTATCTTTTGGGCATATTTTGATGCCCACCCACATATCATTTCAAACTTTGGGGCATCTTGTAATGCCCATCCATACATCTTCTTACTCTTTGGGGCATCTTGTGATGCCCACTCTTATTTTATATTACATGCTACCAAACTAATTCAACTTCAAGAAACCTTTCAAAACACAAGCTTATCTCTCACATTCCCATCCTTGATATAGACATCAATGTATAAATATATCCTTCTTTTCATACTTTCTATATGCCATATATCTAACACTTTTTGTAGGTTACTTCCATGGGTCTCTACCTTTACAGTAGTTGTCTTTTTTTTACAAACCTTTAGTCTTTCCTTTTTGGTATTTTGGTTTCCCCTTTCTCTCATGAGTTGCATTATAAAACTATGGATAGGACCTAGTCTTCCTCATGATGTACCATAGTCTTCATTATTTTCATACTCTTTTTACAGACTTTTTGGCATCCATTAAATTGTTTTGTGTGAGTTGCATTGTAAGACCATGGATAGGACCTGGCCTTCATCACAAAATCCCATATTTCTTATCCCATTTATTTTTCACATGCCTTTTGGCACCCTCATGGGTTCCTCTTTTATGAGTTTAAATGTAAGACCATGGATAAGACCTAGCCTTCCTCATAAAATTACCATCTTGTCATTTTTTTTCCAAAATGTTTTTGATCCTTGTTCTCAACTTTAGCTTTTACTTATTTTGATAGATGGAATTTGTACAATAATCTATGTTACCATGTTTTCCTCTATTTTCCTTATTCTTATGATAAGGAATCACACATTACTATCATTTTATTCCTATTTTTCCCTTTTGCCACATTTTTTATGATTTGAAGTAATTCAAATTGTTCTATGTCTCATTCCTCTTGATTTCCTTTCCTTTCACTCTATATTGGATAAAATAAGGTCGAAGTCAAGAAAACGCTTTTATTTTACCTAGATTTATGAGACTCCTAGACCCCATGCTTTTTGAAGTTTTCTCTCTTAGCAACTAAGTCCTAAGTATTCAAATGAAAGTCATCTTTAGCACCCATGTTTGGTTTTCAAAATCTGTATGGAGGAGGAATAGAAAAATCCATTAAGAAATTTAAAAGCCAAATCATTTAAAACAAAAGGCAATGATATAAAAAAGGCAACATACAAATTTCAAAATTCAAAATCACACCAAAATACATAATTAAAAGCAATATCCTATCTCTAATCAAAGTTCAAACTCCATAATTAGCCTCACATAGAGCTAAGGTCCATTGGGGTGTGGTAGGATAGTAGATTGGAATAGGATAATTCAACAAACTCTATGGTGCTACCTATTTTCTCATGCAAGTACCCAATCTTTTTAGTAGACTAACGACTCTATAAGGGGTCTTGAAGAATAGGATACATGTTGTGAGAAGGTAGGTCCATTTTATTTTTCACGCTTATAGCCTTCATGGGATGATCTATATACTACATTTTTTAACCTAAGACTTGTGTTGATAAGCTAAGTTCACCAGAGTCCTTTAGGTCAAAAGTCCTCTTTTTTTGAAAAACCTAATTTGAGTGTCTTGACTTCAATAAAGAGTTCTTCTACATTGGTTTTTCCTTCATTCTTCTCTCCACCCATTTAATTTCCCCCTTTGATAGGCAAATAGCGGTCCATAATGTTTCCCCTCTTCTCTAATTCCTTCTTCTTCACCTCTTAAAAACATGATAGCACTACTTTTTTTCAATTATTATCTATCCTTAGAGCGAAAAAACATGTTTGAGTAACTATAAATTACTTTCCCTACACCATAAAATTACATTCTTTACTTTACTTTCCTTTTACCATTTGTCATTGAAGTATTGTCTTGTTATTATGAATACCTAAGTTTGTACCCTTTTTCTATTGTTGAGTTAGGTTGGCATGTTACTTCTCACTCATTAATGTTTCTTCCCTTTTTATGTACCTTTTTCCATTATTGAGTGAGATAAGGATTGTTACTACTCACTCATCAATGTTATTTTACCATTTATTTTGCCTATCCATATTTGTTTAAGTAAGGATTGTTACTGCTTTTACATCAACATTTGATTACCATCCTTTTTGACATGTATCCTTGGTTTGATTTGGTGAGTTTTCTTTTCTTACTTGAGGTTTACTTGTTTGATTTTTTTAGTCTTTAGTAGCCTTGGATTTTTGGTTACCTAATTTACTCTTGTGTTTGACTTGGTCATTTGGTCTAACATAGCACTTATGACCCTAACTTGCCAAATTTCCAAGTACATCCCATCCACATAGCACCATGTATCTTGACTTTCCTATGTTTTTTTGTTTTTTTATTTAGTTTCATATTTTTGGGTTTGTCAAAAGTAGTCTCTGCACTCTACATAATTAAAACTAACAACATAGTAGACAACCATCTTGCAATAAAGGTAAGACAAGGTATGCATCACATTTACCTTTTAGTTATTTTTCTTTTTAGTCATTTACTTTTAATTCTTTTATGCTTTAAAATATTGCAATTTTTTTTTAGCATCAACATTATGTGTTCTTATGTTCTCTCTCGAAGCATCATCCCCTATTGCACCTTAGTGACATGTGATGATATTTGAGTGGGGCATATGTATACACATAATATTTTAAAATTTTATCAAATATTGATGCTTTACATCTTGTAAGAACCCATCGAGACTCAATCTCTCTGAGTGCATGCCCTAAGGGGTACACTAGAAAAGGGGTGGGTAGACCTTTGGTGCTTCACAAGATTATTTTACCTTATTACCACATTATTACCAATCCAACCAACTCCTAAAACTATTCCCTAAGCTATTACTCCTTCCTTGCACATTCATCCAATCTTCTTCCTCTTTCTACCTCTCTTTTCTTCACCTTTGTCCCTTTTTGTCAGTCAGCTATACTGGGTCGACCCTGTATAGTTTTGGGATATTTTCACTTAGGAATTAGGTTAGCCTTTTGCTGACCTAGCTTGAAACCAAGTGAATAATTATTTAGATTTATACAGGGTCAACTGGGTCAACCCTTCCAACCTATATTTTTGGAAGGGTTTAGGGAAAGATCCACCTATAAATACAAGATCATTTCATTATTATTTCAATATGCAATAAATATTTATTATTCATTCATGCTTCTTTACAATCTGCACTTCCACCATTCTACTTGAGGAGTCTTATCTTAGGGTTTATACTTGGAGAATCTAGTCTTATGGATAAGTCTTAGATGTTTAGGCCTTTTTTAGTGATATTTACAAACCACAACAACATCTTGTGAAGCCCTTTTTGGCAAGGGAGATATTGAGTCTTGATGAGTTCACATTCAGACAAGTATTCTCTAACTTTTCTCCTCTCTTTAGTAGATAGAAGTAGCATAAGTATTGTCTTCGAATAATATAAATCTTCATATTCAATGTATTAGGGTCTTACTCATAATTAGCTTAATTAAGATTATCTTATACATTTTTTGATTTTTTACCAACCCCTCATGTTGTGACATAAGCTTTGGTGAGCACTATATTAGATTTACTTCTCTTGTTATTAGAATTGGTAAAATATCAAAACCTAAGATCCCCTTAGGGTTATTGTGTGATTGTGTTAGACTAAAGGATTTAGATCCATTCATAGCATAATGTATTATGATAATTGATCCCCTATTTTTTTTAGAAGATCCCCATATTTGTCATGCTCCCACTCAACAAATGTATTCCCAATCAGAAGTGTAGAAATGCTTTATCTTCTTCGAGATAGGATTGATTTATAGACATGATGTATTTATGATTATATACACCTTTTGCCTTGTGCCTTATACCAACTTATCATGTTTATGATTGATTATGTGTGTCGGGTTTATGTTAAAATGTTTCAATATTGTTAGATTAAATCTCATCATCATCTTTGTTTGATTACTAGCTTTTGATGTCACATTTGGCCAAAAGTCCTAGCACAACCAGTTTAAGCCTAGATTTTGACTCTATGATTAGATAAAAGACCTAACAAAATTTATATTTCCTAGTTTATACCTGATTGAAACACTTTGGACATAAATTTTAACATGTCAATTTTTATTCAGATACTTAACATTTTGTATGTATGACATTTGACGTTAGACTATTTTATGCCAAGTTTTAACACAAACCATTTTAGAGATACAGCTCCATTTTTAGACCATTATTTAGAGATACAGCTTGACCACCTTTTTTTACCATGTTAGAACAATTTTTTTTACCAGAGGTTCCTATTTCAGCAAAACATGCTAAGGATGAAGATAGCTAAATTTTCTAGTTTGCATAGGGAAGAGTAGTGAAGTACTAGTTAACAAAAGCATAACAAAGACAAATGATGTGTGCTCATAGGAACCAGATTAATAAAATAATTATTTTAGATGTACATAACATTTAGACTAATTTTGAGATAGATTAAACCTTAGCATTAAACATGATAATACAAACAATTATAAACACAAGAAATTTGATAGGTAACCTAAAACCAGATAGCATATAGTGATCTCAGTAAAGTCATCAATCTTCTTCATATAAGCATACATATTTATAGTCATTCTATTTCCTAAATATTCATATTCTTCTTCATATATTAGTGCCAAAATAGGAGACTATTCATTTTTTATCCTTTCACAAGCTGAAAAGATTGGAAAAAATACAAAAGCTAACAATTATATATACAACATATGAATATCCAAAGGAATATCCTGCGCATATTTATTATCTATTTTTCTTCTCCCAAGATTTTCCCATAATTAAAATGTTGTCTCATCCCAAAACAACATTTTAGTTCATCTTTCTAAGTGTTGAGGGCAAAATTTTGAATATTTGGGTAGACTAGCAAGAGTCGTAGTAATCACTTAAGGCACCATTTTTGGTTTTCACCTCCTGCACACTACATAGTTGCCCTTTTGGGTTTTCAAATAAGAAGCATACTAACCTAACACCCTTTCATGTTTTCAATAGGTTGTAATTACTAACTGGTCACACTTTATGGGTTTTCAACCATCTTGGCCCTGCTTGTCTCACTAATCATCCCTAATATAAAAATTGTTCAAAATTGTACAAAATTTTATTACAAAAACTTGTGTAGTGCACAATCCTCAACTGATAGGTGGAGGTGTATCTAAGGAAGAAGGTTATTTATTAGGATCCTTGACCCCTATCTTGGTATTCATGCATTGTGTCATTCTTTGTTGGAGTTTGAAGGGTGGCATGTATATAAGAATATTGAGCATCAGAGTCACCTTACTATAGAATGGAGCCAAGTCAGTCTTGAATGCATCCCAATCCATCATGACTTCTTAGACCATGTAAATCAAGATGCACATTACTATATAATTTTTGATGAGTTCTTTCAAGTCCTCATTCTTTGCAGCACTTAGGTCGGCCCTTGTATTAGTGACCTTCACTTGGATCTCTGCACTCAACTATTATAGCTTTTCTATGTGTCTCTTTGCATGTTCTCTTATAAATGCACTATGTTACAGTTATTGTTGCCATCTTAGAAGTTGATTGTGCACATTATTCAAAGCATTTAATGATTGCTAGAGAGAAAGTTCAATTTCATCAATTGATATAGTTGGGGTGTGCATGGTTGTGTGAGCTATGATGGCTATGTTAAATTCTGCACTAGAGTTGGATAGGTAATTGTCAAGTTTATACTTCCAATCCAAAAGACTATGTATGATTTGGTGTGCTTTAAGGGATGTGATGTCCAGCATACCTTGGTATTCCTATAGTAGAGTAATCAAAGTTGTGGTATCATTTTTCACATTGTAACCTAGGTTGTCAAGTACACATAGTTGTTATATCACACACCAATCATTGGAAAGCTATGTGATGAATTCCATTAGCCTGTTGTGATTTAACATGAATTATTCATTGACCACTTGGGAGGCTAAAACTATAAAATCCTCTTCAATTACCTTCACTACTTCATGCAGCCATGCCCTTAGTTTTATTTTTTCAGCCTTTGCTTGATCCCACTCTTGTTCTAGGGAGGTTTCCTTTTATGTAATAGATTCTTGGAACATTATGAATCCCTTCAATTATTTATTCAAAGGTAGATGAGAGACATTCAAGGATGTCTCCTTCCTAACTAGAAGAGTGGCCAAAGTGCTCATCATCACTACAATATCCTGGCATGGTATGGTAGCAAGTGGAAGGGAAAAGGTGTTGAACTAAGCAGTGACTATTGGGACATCCCAGAGCTAGACACCTCCTAGTGGAAGGTATGGAAAGTAAGTTTGTGCCTATGTCATGACTGGTAATTTGTACTATGTTTTGGCCTCTATTTCTAGCTTAACTTGTTGCATAACATCCTCAACCATCTTCTACTTCACCTCTTCCTCTTATTTCTTCTTCCTTGCTCTTCTTTGTTTCTCTTCTTCTTGCTTCTTCTTCTTTTCTTCCTCTTATCTTTTCTTTTTCTCCTCTTTCTTTCTCTTTTCTTCATCTTTTTTCCAATTTTTCTCTTCAGCTTCCTATTTCTCTTTCTTATTCCTCTCATATTCTTCTTACATCTACTTATGCTCTTATTCTTATTTCTTCCTTTGTTCCTCTTCTTGTACAGCTCAGGCCTGCACCTGGGCTTATGTTTATGCTTTTGCTTGCTATTGCTATAGGACTTCATCATGTTCCTCATTTTTGGTAGCTTCTACCTATTATTGTGCCTAGACTGCTTCTTCTTTTTATAGTTTTTCTCTTTCCTATTTTTATTTCTTCTCCATATCTTCTTGTACTTGTTGTGTTGAAACTATTTCTTAGGCTTTGTGAGCCATCTATTAAACCTTATACAAGTCTACCTCTTCATCTTTGGCCTTTTTGGAGACCTATGATTCCTTGACTTGATGTGTTACCAACTAGTGTTTCTCTTCTTCTTTCTTTATCTTCCTCTCTTCCCTCCTGCACCTGTGTTTAGATACATGGGTGGACTCTTCTATTGAAGCCTATTGTTATTTGGCTGAGATCTACTCTATTTCACTTTATTCAACCTTATATGCCTATGGTGATGGTAAGGAGTCTTCAGGGCACACCTCTAAGTTATGAACCATCTACTTTCTTCTTCTTATGGTGATTAGTCTACACCATGGAGGTGGTGTAGAAGTTTTTGGTGTAGGCTATGTTTCTTGTTTAGTAGTTGGCTGACTAAATGTGCATTCTTCGAGTGAAGGGAAGACTTAGGTATCCCTTCTTGTTCGTGTCCTATGCACAAGTTTCTCTCATGGACTCTCTGGTAGGGGTGTGAATACAACATCTAACACAAATTTTGGATCATTGGTTGGTTGATAAAATTTCATTTGACATCACAATTGTTCCTTCTCTTCCTTAATTATATCAAAAATGATGGATGGTGAACAAGCAGGGAGTTCTACCCATAGATTAGGAGGGACTTACTTCTATATTTGGACTGTGCTTACTAATTTCCAAAATAAAATCTCATTTTCTTCTTCTTTCTCATAATATTCCCCAACCATGTCTGCCAACATGACTTGCTAGATCTCTTTCACGTTAGTTCCCATTTCCATGAGATCATAAGACCTGATAATTTATGTCACCTTCGGGTCATCAATATGCTCTTCTTGAATATTATGGTAAGGTTAAATTTCCATCTTATCTTTTCTTTTATGTAGAGTATCCATAGTCTTAGATTCAATTAGATCCTAAGCATCTTGCTGACTATGCTTGACTTCCATGGTGATAGCATCAATAAGTTCATGAGCCTCTATTTCCTTTATCTATGAGGCTTGGTCATTACATAGATATCCTACTCTTCCATGGAATAGAAATGTTTTCATCTTTTGTAACACATTACGCATAAGGGGATTGTCACTTTCAAATATAAAGGATTGAATAAAATCATTCTGTAATTGGATCCAATGTTGTGTCTCTCTTCGGTATTCTTGATGAATGTACCAAGTATTAGGCAAAACTCCTAATGTGTAAATAAAATAATGTGGCCAATACTTTGCATTAATATCTCTAGTCATCCATATTTCAATGCCCTATTGAATATGGTTTTGATGACATTCTCCTATGTGGAACATGGACCATTCTTTTCACACTTCCTTAGGCAATTGAAACTACACGATCAGTAACTCATACACTTCTACCCATGTTTTATAACCATTTCAATGTGTTTCCCACCAATAAACTACTACTCCCTTCAACAAATAATTAAGGGCACTTACCCTTTGATTATCCTCTGGCATATGCATTTGAAATCACACTATAAAATCACCAATGTCTTCAGTGGTAAAGTATTAATGGATTTACTAATCAATCACATAGACCATGTGCAAAGGTTTAAGATCATGATATTTTTAAGCCCAATTGAGCATATAAGTATCAAAATCACCACTGATAGAAGAAGCTTGATCCCATGGAATTTTACCTTCATGGGTAGATTAAATATAGTCACACTCCATAGAATCAACTTGATATAAAATTTCTATATCAGACTGTGTAAGTGAGTGAATAGAAAGAGATTGTACTTCATTTTCTTCTCTTGTAGAAGTATTTAAGGATTTTAAGGAATACTTACCACACACTTTATTAGTTATGGGCTCCTCTAAAAAATATCTATGTTGATCCATTGGTATATGGCATTATATATTAAATACATTATGTGTCATAATTTATATCCAGCTATTACATTTGGCTACATAGGGAGAATCAAGTTCCCTAGGAATTATATAAGATTTGTCATATATATTAAGAGGAATGATGATTATATAATCATCTTGGTGTGACTCTATTTGATTCATGACTATGTTGATGGTCATCTATCTGTCATATGCCCACTTTTCCCCCAACAAATTTGGGTAGTGTGTTTTATCTATCTTCATGTATATTACTTCAAAATCACCATGTAGAGTTAGCTCTATGAATTTAATATCTATATCTTCCAATCATCCTATAGGTTCTACCCTACCATAGTCTTCCAGACTAAGGCTTATGGGGTTGTAACTCAAAGTTGGTGTGCTAATCACCTCCTAGGTAGATCATGGGATCATATTCATTATGCTTCCAAAATCAAACACATTTGGTACTTCATACCATGTTATCTCAATATCAACCTTGGTATCGACATCCCATGGTTTCTTTGTCTTAACATACCAAACCATCTTCTCAGGCCTTTCCTTTCCCTTCTACACATATTTTATCAAATTTTGTAAAAGATTAGTGATATTCTATGAGGTATCCTCATTTCACAGAGTATTAAGCAATTTCATCAAATTTTGTTACAACCCTTTCTTGTTTCATGATTCACATAATCTGTCCATACATATACGCATCAAGTGTGACTTCATTTTCTACAATTAAAATTTATTGTTGAATATTCTATAGAATTTGCATAGCTTCCTTCATGAGTCCTTTCTCTTTTACTAGTTCTGGATAGGTATCTACTTTAGTTTTTCATATGCTAGAATCTATTGGCATTTCTAAAGGAGGTAGACCTTGATGTGCATGTTGTGTTCTTGTTATTGCTTACATAAATTCATTTTGGTTGGGTTTGAAACCCACTCAATTCACATTTTGCATAATTTTATCTCTACATTGTGTTTCTAAAATAAGGCAATCATCAGTATCATATTGTTCAAATATACGGTAATATGCATAATAGGCTTGGCATTATGGATTAGTTGGGAAAATATATTGTATGTTATTAGGTTCCCTACACAAATAGCATCTAATAGGGCCTTTAGGATCATTTCCACATCCTCACTATGCACCACCACGGTATCAACCTCTATTTGCTTGATATCCCTAGCCATCTGCCTATTATGCCCTAGAGTTTGTTATAGTCTGAAGTAGATTTCACCCCTATTGGTATCGGTGATTATCATAACCACCATATTGGGGTTGATTTATATGTGGATTCTAATAAACTTGTTATGACTAATGAATAGTAGGATTCTAGGTAGATTGATAAGTATATTGTAGTGGTTGTGCAGCTTGAACTCTAGTAGCTAATCCTTGTGGTTGAAATTGTTGTGCATTTTACACCCATTCTAACCTAGCCTATGCTACATTATTAAGATTGATTTATACTCTTTTATTGGTTTGTGGTGTTGTTGGTGCTTATTGTGTAGCTACTACAAAGACATTATTTTTAATGTCTTCCTTTAATTCTTGTAGAGCCCTATAATCCTTGTCTTCATGATTACTAGATTTGCAAAATTTATAGTATATACTATGGGGATTTCTTATATACTATTGTAATAAATGATAATGAGTGGTTGAGTGTCCCATTATGTGATAGATGTCAAAGAACTTAATACATACTTTTGGAAATTCATTCCTATGGTGGCCTTCTTTTCCACACTCAATACACCATATACCAACTCTAATTCATTCAATAGTGTTGTATGGAGTCTCAAACCTCTACAATATAGCTTAAAGTGTGATTTATAGCTATGTTTTTCTCTCTATCAAAGTCCCATAGTCTTCTATCTACTCCACTCTTACTATAGCTATTTTGGCTTCTACTTTATTAATGAACTCAGTGTGTGCTATCATAAACCATATCTTTGGTTGCAATCCTTCAATGAACCAAGTGGCCTTATCTTTATCTTTCAAAGCAAACTCAACATTGTTAACTACATCAAAAAATATGTAGTCATAATCATGAAAAGTTTCCTTTGGAACTTGATAGATTTCTTTGAGATCTTGTATGGTTTGGGTCATACTTTTCTTAACCTTGAATGCTGTGACCAACCATTTTCTCACATCATCTAAACTTATTATTCCTGATCCTCTATGGAACATTAACTCCAATTCTCTTCCAAACAAGGCACCAATAAGTTCATACTTCTTAATATTTTCATCTACAATGCCTTTAGCTTGCCATTTCATGTCACATGTAAGCAAGTATTACTCTAGATCTATAGTTTCATCATATGTAGCTAGTGTGATAAAGGCTCCTAGCTATAAATCCATACTCCTTAGGTTTGGTTGTAAAGGAAGAATTATTTGTGTTCCTCTAGATGGTGGTAATGATATCATAATTTATGAAATTGATACCTGAGAACTTCTTGGTGTCAAAATTGGTGCTATCACTTGAGGAGGAGTGATCACTAGTGGTGTTTTTGGTGATGATCTTGCAGACCCAATGGGACTATCCCCAAGTACTAGTGTGTTGGTTAGCAATGGAAACCCTTGAAAAAATAGAAAATGTTCTTGAGAGCAAAAAGGTGATGGAGATCACTCAAGCGATGAAAATACCTCTAAATCATCTTTGATCTTTGTAATGGTGTCAGTTCATGCTTTATTCTCCTTGAAAAAATTTCAATCTATGATACCCAATCAGAAACCCATTCAATCAACAAAGGGTTAGTCAAATTAGTCATTACCTCTCTTAAATACTTCTTTTGAAATTTGGTGAATCCTTATGTGGTTTTTTAAAAATTGGAATCTATTGTTTCTTTGATACTTCTTCATGAGTCTTCGATCTCCTTCTCTCTCTAACTTTCAAATCTCTAAGGATGAATATAAATAGAGGTATTTCTATAAAATATGGGCTTAAGGGATGTGTGTTGCAGTGGTGAAACTTCTCTTTATTAGATTCATCTTGTGTAGAAAGTTGAGTTAGTGTTGTGCCTTTTATTAATCGAACCTCCAAAATTAGGCAAATCTCCTATGAAGAATAAAGGTATCTCCTTGAGTGAATGCGATCTACTACCATATAATAAGCTACCTTATTCTGTTCTCTTTCCTTTATCAACATCCTCTGGTTGTGATTGTACTTATTTATTGATCTCAATAATCTTGGGTCCTTTTCACTCATTAACTCTTTCATCTCCTATCCTTTCAATAACTCATTCTTCCTCCTTTCGATCTCTTACAATTATTCAGCCTCTACTCTTACTTTTTCATTTACCTCTACTCGTAGTCACTTGTAAAGTCCATGATATATTCCACCTCTTTTGCTTTTGTATTTCTCACTCTATATCTACAATCTTATTCTATTATTTTTCATCTGGCCTCCTCATCTAGTTGTTATTAGCCAACTTTCCTGATCAACTTTGCACCATCTCACATCTAACCATACACATCCTCATAGCACTCGAAAGACTACTCCATCATGAATGGGTAGGGAACTATGGATTTTTCAATGACCAACATCTGAATAAGAATTGATATTCACTATATAAATTTTCCTCTAGTCCCCCAAACAAAAAATTCTTGTGCACCTTCAAAATCAATATAACCATAAACTGCAAATTCTATTATATATCCTTCTATAGTAGTTTGTATCTAGTGATCGATCACATGGGTCCAAGCAACCTCTAGCTTCTGTAATATTTCAACTAAATAATTATTCCACTAAATTTCTAATGTAGATCTAGTTTGGAAACAAAAATGTTCTAGTCTCACTAGCCACGTACCAAGTAGGCTCAAAAATTTGCACTAGAATATTTCATGTACATCACCATAGAGATGATGCTCTATGAGTTCCTTTTTAGTGCACCCTATCTTTCTCACCTCTTTCTATGTGACTTAGATATTTTTTGATCCCACTATTATTCTAAATCCTTGTGACTTGGTAACCATGGGATCATATCCTTTCTTTAACAACACACTCAATGTACCATTATTAGCAGAGATTCCTAGTTTCCCAGAACTTGCTAATTATAAGGATAAATAATGATAGAGGTAATGATCTCAGGATTAGTGGAATTACAAGTTCCTAAGGACCTATGAAAAATTTACCTATGTCATATATATTTGAGTGAGTGTGATTTTCAAATGATTTACTTCTATTTAATAATATAGATTCATCATTCACTCTACAGTGTAATAACCCTATGCCTATAAAATATTTATATCTACTGCTACCTTATCATATATAATATAAATGTATGCAAAAAAAATTTAGAACTAATTGGATAGCTCAATCATAAACATTTATAATCACATAGAGATCAATTCATTACATAGCACTAATCCATACTTTTCTCATACATGATCCAGAACCAACTATTCAATGTCTAAACTCTTCACATTATTTATAGCTTTCATATATACCCACTTTACTATCTCTATCTTTGGTGGGTTGTTATAATAGACTTCAAAAGGAATATTCAACAATTTTAACCTTAAAATAGACTTCTTTAGCTAAAACAACCTATATCTACATAATCTATTCAAAATGAAATATAGTTGCTGACTAAGAATCGCATGCATGTTGATTAAGCATATGGATGACATGTCATTATGATAACTCATTTTCAACATATTATCTCACTAAGATTGTTACATATTATGTACTGTAGAGGAGGTGACATCAAATTAGGGTGTACTTTATGCTTCCCCTTATGTTATTATGAACTAGATGTCAATTTTCAAGATTATACTGCAGTAATGTCTGCACCTAATGGTATCGATTGCAGAGAGGTTATTCACTTAGTTGCATGTTCTTTTTGTCTATCCACTTCAGTCTGTGTCATATCCAACATGATGAAAAATGGAAGTGGTTTTAAAGGTGAACATGGCATCTCATTTATGGTGATGAATACTCCCTTAGGCATGAGGGTGCAATACCATGTTGTCCCTAATACTGCAAAACATATGCTAAACTCTAGGGTGTGTGGTGATGAGGTCTAGGCACTCCTCCCACCATGATTTTAACTTCCCCTCATGTGTGAGGGATCCTCATTCCTACATCCATATGAGGTTTTGGAATTACTATGCCATTTAGTAGTCTGTATTTGGGTGCACTTCCCCTTTAGATGACTTCCACTATGTGAAATAGAGGAAAAGGATCAAGAATTGATACTTGAAGGTTTGCTTTGGATTGGTACAACACATCTCAATATTGGTAATGACTTCTTGAATAAATTATATAGGCCGATTGAATTTCTCACCTCGATGGATCATCTTATGAGTGATGTCCACAACTCCCTTATGTATTTGCTTAGTTGACTTGGTTGTCTACTAGAAGCATCTAGTGATGCATTGGACAAGGATACACTTAGGTTCATCTAGAATTTCATTAATGAGGATCCCTTGGATTTATCTCACATATATTTCTTTGACTTATAGAAATAATGGAGTTGTTTTAGTCTTGTAGATCAATAAGGAATCTCCATGCACAAGCATGCCCAAAGCATGGGCCATGGCCTATGTTTTGATGATAACCATGTCATTTGGCCCGAAATAAATAGCTCCTTCATTGTATTTTCCAAGTAATACTTGAATGATTTCACCCAAATCACCAAAGGTTGGCATTCAAAGTAGGGGCTCAATGTTTGTGTTTTGGAACCTATGTAGAACTGCAAGGGCAAATGGCTACTCAACATCCACAAGGTTCAATCAGAAGATCTTCTACTTAGCTTCACATAGGTATTAGAATGGCTCCTGATCATTATATTTTGTCTGCTATAGTTCCATATCAACACCCATGGATTCCTTTTATGTTTTTGATAAAGGTCAGATTAGTGGCATAATATCTATGGTGGCTTAAGAAAAAACCTTGATTACTTAAGAATGCTATATGTATTGGAATGGATCAGCTTTTTGATAGGTGTAACTCTCTAAAATATGATAAGTATGAAATGTAAACATGGAGTTTGAACTTATGTTTTATAGATTTCACACTTCTTGGCTTCCACATTCAGTCCATACCTAGCTATCCATTCATCGTGAATGCAATGGTGGATGTGTTGAATCAATGTCTGATCTAGCTCTTAAAGTTGTTAGTCATTGGTGCATGTGTGGAGTTATGCCATTATACCCTTAGGTGCCCATACTAGGGGTACAAGCTAATGATGTTGACTAGCCACTAATTTATGGAAGATCATATCTGTTGACCCTTGGCTCTTACATTTATTTTTAGTGGATGATTGTTATCTGAAGGATATCTTACTGATGTGATGTTTCAACATCTTTCCTAGACTTAAAATTTTTCAATCGTTCCTCATTAAGTTTTTTGGTGGTAGAGGTGGTGCTTCTTATGCACATCTAGCGCATGTAATGATTATTTTTTGTACTTCACAAATGCTTTTGTTGAGATCATCTATAAACAAAATAGAAAAAAAACACACATATAAAACTTTCAAAATATAAAATTCTTAATCTACATGGTGATACTCATCACCCACTCAATTATGGAATGAGATCAATATCTATTAGTAGTAGGGCTTAATCTTATAGCCATTTACTCACCATGATAATATGGTTCCCTATAATCTTTTAAAACTATCATTCCTTATTGTGTTAAGTCATGAATAATGTAAGGACCTTTCCATCTTATTTGTAATTTGCATGTGAATGCTCTAAACTGACTATCATACAACAAAACTGGTTTCACCTTGTGGAATTCCTTATGGTACAGGTTTTGATTGTGTCATGCTTTTTACTTTGTTTATGTATTTCCTATTGCATAATTATATTTTTTTAAACTCGTCCATTCTATTCAAGTTTAAGATTTAATTGATAAGAGATTCTCATTCTCCTAGGTGCATAACCCTAATGATGTGTAGACTCAGTACTAGATACTCCATTGGCATGACTACTTCTAGACCATACACTAAGTGAAATGGTGTAAATCCTATAGCCATTTTATTATTTGTGCAATATTCCCATAAGATCATAGGAATGTGATCTTCCCAGTCATCCCACTTAACATTATATATTTTTGTGAACATTTTCTCCAATACCTTATTGGAAGCTTTAGTTTATCCATTCACCTGTGGATGATAGGTAGTGCTTTTATGATGTGCAATTATGAACTCTTCCATCAAAGCTTTGATAGTATTATTGAGTAAGTATGTTACTTTATCGTTGACTAGTTTAATTGGACATATGAACCTAGTAATGATGTTTTTATACAAAAACTTTGTTGCATCCTTCACATTGTAGGTAGGTGTGGCAGTAGCTTCAACCCACTTAGTGAAATAGTTTGTCATAGTAATAATATACCTAGCATTGTTGCACTTTATTGGAGGGTTAATTGGTCCTAAAAATTCAATACCCCATTGTTTAATATATGCACTTCTAGGAGGGGTTGCAAAAGCATTTTGTCTTTCTAGAGAGGTTTACCCATACATTGGTAGACATCACAATATTGTGTAACTCTATGTGCATCCTGAAACAAATTCAGCCACTACAGTCCACTTTATAAAATCTTTTTCATTGTAACCTCTCCTATGAAATTTCCTCCTATGACTCCTTGATGACCTTTCTCTAAGAGTTGAGGGCATTCATATTTGAGGACAACCCTGTGTAGGACTTCATCCTTCCATAAATGATATAGTGATCCTTTAATGATAGTTTATGGTAGTGCTCTAGTCACAAACTTCTTTTCATCCCATTCCTAAAAGTGCACAAGGAAGATTCATTGCTCGAGGAAGTTAGCAATAAGTTCAAAAAAATTAGAAATAATAGTGACACATAAGAGGTGTGCATCATGTGAGTCTTCTTGTGGTTCTTCTAGCTCTTCACCATTCATAATTTGACTGAGGTGGTTAGGCCCCACATTTTCTCTACCTAGTTTTACATTTATTTGGAATTGAAATTACTAAAATAGCATCAGCCAGCAAGATATTCATCCTCATATCATTGTTTGTTGACCAAGTAGCACAAATCTTAATGGTCTATGAAAACTTTGAATGGTGTCACTAGAAGATAGAACCAAAAAAAATTCATGAACATAATGGCCAATGTTTTTGGTTCTGTGGTTGTATAATTTTTCTCTACATCAGATATTTTTTGGCTAGCAAAGTGAATGGGATGGTCAAGCACACCATCTATAGTCTATGTAATTATTGCACCAACTATGATTCCTAAAGCATCTACTTGTACATGAAATGGCTTAGTCCAATCTAGGAAAACAAGTATAGGTGTAGTGACTAGTTGTTTTTTGAACTCAATGAAAGTCACTTGGCATTCAGATCTTTATACAAACTTAGAATTCTTGTGCAGTAAAGTTTTTATTAGAGATGATATCACTACATATCCTTTGATAAAAAAAATTATAGTATCATGTATGTCCAAAAAAGGAGTGTACTTTATTGGAACTAACAGGTGGTATCATACTCAAGATTATTACAATTTTAGCTTGATCCACCAAAATTCCATCACTACAAACAACATGTCCCAATAAAACACCAAAAGATGTAAATAATAGACATTTCTTAAAATTTAAATCGATGTGAAAAGCTTAGCGTCATTATAATATCAAACATAACTTGGACAAATGCTCTTAAATAGGGAAAAGACTACCCAATCATCTAAATAAACTTCTAAGAAATTATGGATGAAATATTTAAATGTTGTGACTATTGCACACAAGAATATTGTAAGTGTGTTCTTCAACCCAAATGGCATGACTTTGTATGCAAAAGAACCCCATTCTATTAAAAAATTCATTTTGGCTCTATCCTCCTCTGTGATCAAAATATGATGGTATCCATTAAACCCATCTATAAAGGAATATACTTCATGGCCTGTGATAGACTCTAGGACTTCATCTATAAATGGTATGGTGAATGGATTATTTATGCAAGCATCATTAAAAATGCATTAGTCTCCACAGAACTATATTTCTCCTATTTTCTTGGGCTATACTACCATTGGGCTTATCCAATCAACTTTTCTACTGGATAGATTATCTCTGCATCCTGCATCTTATCTAGTTTTGCTTTTACTTTTAGTTTCATATTGGGGTTGAGTTTGTATGGTTACTTCTCAATTGGATGTGTACACTCTTTTAATTTAATGTGCATCTCACCAAAATATGGGTCAACTCCTTGTACCTCTGAGAACTTAGTGGGGAATACATCTTGGTAGTCCCTCAAAAGTTGTAAAGCTTATAAAATCTCAGTCTCCATCTAATAGTCACCTAAACTTGTCATCTTTGGAACTTCCTATGTTCCAATATTGTTGACATGTTTCTTAAGAGGTTGCTAATATATGTTGCATTTTTCATCATGTATTGATTCCTAGATCTTCCTTTGCCCTTCCTTCACTAGGATCTGGATGCTACACAACTTATCTTCTTTAATTAGCATTACATCGATATCCTTAAGTGGTTTTATAGGCTGATTAGGTCCAAATAAATCATTCATATCTAAATTTGCATCAGAATCAGAGTCTTCATCATTGTTTTTTATCCTAGATTCGGTGACAAGGCTACTTCAAGGCTTATTCTTCCATCTTAGTAGATTTATACTTTTGGAGTGTGGAATTAAGATCAGAAGTTGTGTTTTTTTTATATTTGATTATGTTGTGGTGCTCATATATTTTGTGTACCCATGGAATATAAATTACTTGATTTTTTGAAGTGTGTTATGAACTAATAAATTTTCATCTTCAAAAACAAAATTTTGTATGAAGTCACTTTGCACCTATGCCTAATGTTTGGTTTCTCTCATATGTTCCTAGTGCATGTACCATGCTTAGGGTAGTGTAACTAGTGTGTAGTGAAAGATATGAGCCTAATACTTAGGTGCCACATATTCTACATTCCAAACTTTCACACATTTATGTACATGAATCTCAGGGTATTTTTCTTAAAATAATTTCCATTTAGTGTGAATGAATTATGGGAGTTGAAATCTACTGATCATGAGTTCACATGCATCATCCCACTTCAGTTGATTATCCTTATGAGTTTCCCACCAACTTACATCAACTCCCTTCAAAGCATAGTTTAGTGTACTAACATGTTGATTGATAGTCAGAATATGGACTTGCAGTCATAGAATAAAATCATTGATATCCTCTATACATAATATACATGTAGTTGATGTTCATATACAAAGACCATCCTCATGGGCATAATTTCATGGTCACCATGGGCTTAGTTAAGGAGATGCATATTTGAATCACCATTGATAGAAGAAGTTGTTTCCCAAGTCACTATGCCTTCCCTTGTTAGTTTTATGTAATCATGCATGTGATCATTAGCGTGATACAAGAAATCAACTTTTGAGTGAGTGGGAAATTTTATAGACATGGTGGCATAGTCTTCACTAATGAACTAATTTAAAATTGGCTATTCAACTTCTTTTTTGGTCTCCATTATTCTGCTATGTTTAATTTCCAGAAATTACATTATGTTATGTGTAGAGCATTAGGATTTTCTTTTGTGTTGACCTTCATCCAACTAGTTTCTTGTAGAACATGTGGGAAGTCAAGTTCAGTAAGAATTATATACAATTTGTGTGCTTTATTGAGGGTAATGACCATAACCTTATCTCCTTGATGTGCCTCAAGCTGGTTGAGTATTGTATTGATAGTCATCTGACTGTCATACACCCATTTCTTTCTTATCAGGGTAGGATAGCATGTTGGCATAGTCTTCATGTTTATGACCTCAAAGTCTCCTCGTAGAGACAAATCTATGACTTTGATTTCAACATCCTCTAATTGGCCAATAGGCTCAACTTTATCATATTCATCCAAGATTAGAGTTACTGGGATGTAGTTGAGGGTTGTTCATCCAATAGCTTCTCATGTGGATCTAGGAATCATATTTATTATGCTACCAAAATCAAAAATGATATTTGGGATTTTGTATCCTATAACTTTAATATCAATCTATTCATCCACATCCCATGGTTTCTTCATCTTGATGTATCAGACCACCTTTTATATCTTTTGTTGGACACATTTTGCACATTCTAAAAGATTATGTACTAGGTTCGTAATGTTCTATGATATGTCTTCATTGCATAGAGTACTCAAAAGTTCTATTAAATATGTTAGCACAGTGATGACTCCATATTATCATATGATGTGCACATTTTGACCATAAATTTGCACATCACTGGCTGTAACATCGCCATAAGTAATTTCCTATTATTGAATGTTTTCAATAGCTATACATCTTCATTCATAAGACTCTTTTATGTGGTTGGATCCAAGTATTTATCTTGTCTAACCTTTTTGATACCTTGATCCTGAGGCATCTCAAGTGGAGGGAGTCCTTTTTATGCATGTTTTTGTCATGTCATAGCATTTAGAAAGGTATTTTATTTAGTCTATGCACTTACCATGTTTACATTTCAAATAGCTTTATCTTTCCTCTACTTTTTATAGAATATGACAATATTCTTTATCATGTTGATCATAGACTCTACAGTATGCACAATATGATTATCTCTTTAGATTCATTGGGGAGTTTCTTTGAACATGATTGTATTCTCTACATAGGTATCATTACATAAGAGGCCATTGATAATTATTTCCTTGGTTGCCTTGGTATCTTCCTCTATACCTGACATGGCTTCCCCCTATTAGATTGATATCCTCCTCAGTATCCTCCTTGTGGCTATGTAGAATTCCACTACTAATACTATTGATTATTGTTTACCATACTGAACTATTGTTGTGCAGTTGGCAGATTCAAATTTGAGTGTTATAGTTGCATTATGGGTGAACTCTAAGACATTGGATACTGATATTGAGGGGATGAGGGTCTCCAACTTTGCAAAGAAGGATTCATTTAGCCAGACCATGAGGTTGGTACTTTGGTGAACTTAGAATCCATTATGAACCCATGGGTCACATAATTCTTAACAACCTCTGATCCTTGAATTATTTTCTTCTCTGAGGAAATTTGTTGCATTACGATGGAAAACACATTTTTGGATATTCCCTCTTTAAGTTCCTCTAGAGCTCTACAATTATTCTCATCATGGGTAGTTGATTTGCATAAATTATAGTATAGATTATGAGGCATTTTTAAATATTTTTGTAGTAGATGGAATTGTGTCATAGCATGCCCTACTACTCGGCAAAGTTTGCAAAATTTTGTCATTACTTTAAGGAAATCGTTCTAGTGGTGTCCTCTTTTTTTGCACTCTGTGCACCATAGGTTCAATTTAGGATTTTATGTTTCATGATACTGCTCCATATTTTCCATGAAATCCTAAAATTTATTTTCAAATTTTGAAATTAGCTACAATAATTTCACCATAATCTTCAATTTGTTCAACATATGGTGTAGCAGATCTTGCATCTGTTTTTGTCTCATATTGAGTTTGTGCAGTGGAAAATTGATTCATGCCTCATAATCCTTAAAAAAACCATGCTACTTTGTCTTTATATATTAAATTTAACTCTAATTTGTTCATTACATCTAAAAATCTATGATCATAGTCATATACTGACTCTCCAAACTTTTATCAGATCTCCTTCATGTCCTGTATTGTCTAGCTAGTGCATTTCTTAATCTTAAATTTTGAAATTATCTAGTCATGGACATATTTTAGACTTGAATTTTGGAGATATATTTTGCATATGAATTACAATGCTCTCCTAGCTATATCCCCTACTAATTTTCATTTTTTCAAGTTTTCATCAATGAGGCCCTTAACTTGCCACTTCATTTTGTAAGTTAACAGGTATTGTTCAGGGTCTATAGACCCATCATAAATGGTTAATTTAATAATTCACTTGACTGGTTTAACATAGTGGTTATTATAGATGAATTATGCTATGTAACTATTATTTGAGTTGATTATGTCCTAGGTGTTCCTACCTACATACTATTTTGTAAACCAAAGGAATTTTCATGCACACTCTGCTTATCTGCACTTCCTTATTGTTGTTATCCAACTTTACCTATTCCTATATACTTAAAATCCTTAATTATTTAATTTTTTTGGATTTCTATTCCCCAATGGTTCATGTGCTCTAAAAATTATTTTTCCCAACTCTTCTCCCCTTGCTTGGCTGGCTAAAAACTTCTACTAGGATCTATAAGATTGGGTTGTAAGGATGTGTACACTTCTGGTAAATAATCCTTTCTAATGACTTATTTTTTTACTATGCTTGAGTCTATAATTAACCTATGACCAAGTTATATTTATTTTTTTAATTCTTTTTCTTTTGTCAGTACCCTTTTTTGTAGCTATGCAATACTTCTATCTTCTATTCATTCTACTCCCAAACTACTCTAATCTTCTTCTTCGCATGTTTCTTCTTATACTTGCTCTTCATATTCTCACTCTTTCTGTTAGAATCCATCATATTTATATTTATTCTACCTTCACTCATCATCTCTCTCATCACTTTTTCACACTCATTGATCATCTACTCTACTACTATTCTTACTTTTATTTGTAGCTACTTGGGTATCCATCTACTATGTTGTCATAGTTCCCTTTCTAAATTTAGAATTTTTTTCTAAATTTTCTTCCCTCACTTCTCCATTTTGGATTCAGGCTCAAGATCTAGTCACTCATCTATCCATCATTCACCATCATGCACACACATCCCCATACGCTTGAAGTGACTACTCCATATTGGCAAGCATAGGCACCATGGCCTATTCCATCACCAATATTTTTAATGGAAGAGGTAGTTGCTATAAAAATCTCCCTCTAATTCCTTGAATAAAGCGGTCCTACATAGCCTTGAATGCTATAAAGCTTTGTACAATGGACTTATTAGTGTATCCATCTATAGTGGTTTCAACCCAATAATCTATCACTCTTGTCCAATCAGTTTCTAATTTCACCAATTGGTCTATATTTTCTTTAGTCCAAATTATGGTTTCTCCCACTCTAGGATGAAATTAGTAGTACTTGAGCCTTGTCAACCAGTTATCCATCAAATCAGGTAGCTCACACCAAAAAATCTCATATATCTCATTGAATATATGTTCTTGAATTATTTCACTCGTAGTGAGGCTCATCCTTTTGGATTCTTCTTTTGTGAAATGCCATATTTTCTAATCTAACCAAGTTTCAATATCTCATTGTCTAGGTAAACATCTTAACATAGTTCTCATCAAAAGGAGCAATTCCACACCCACCACACCATTGTTTTTAGAGGTTTCTATTTCAATAGAACATGCTAAAGATGAGGATAGCTAATTTTTATAGTTTACATAGGGAACAGTAATGAATTACTAGTTAACAGAAGCATAATAGAGATAAATGATGTGCACTCATAAAGAACCAGATTAACCAAAGAATTATTTTATAGGTACATAACATTCAAACTAATTTCTAGATAGATTAAACCTTATCATTAAACATGATTATATAAATAAATATAAACACAAAAAAATTGATAGGTAACCAAAAACTAGATAGCATATATTAATCTCAATAAAGGGGTCATCAATCTTCTTTATACAAGCATACATATTTATAGTCATTCCAATTCTTGACTATTCATATTATTTTTCATATATTGGTGCCATAATGAGGAGACTATTTATTTTATATCTTTTGACAAGCTAGAGGATAGGACAAAATACACAAGCTGATAATTATATATACAATGCATGAATATCCAAAGGAATATCCTACATAGCTTTCTTATCTAATTTTATTCTCCCAACAAGTTTGAACCTTTTGTCCTTTGGACATTGTTTTTCAAAGTTTTTATAACTCTAGAACCTCTTAATTTTTTATCTTTCTTTATTAATACAAATATGTCTAGCTACACTTATGATGGAGTCACATATAATCCAATTTATGATAGAATGGGCACACAAATTGACCATAATCATTACCTATTTGAGGAACAAAATCAAACACCTACTTACAATCCAAATTGAGTTACCAATTGGGATGATATGGTTTTTGAAGAGGACTTGGATGCTTTGGATTATTTGAGAAATTAGGCTCTATAATGCCCTAGACTTATCATTTTAGGAACTCATCCTTTAGCTTGTGTAAGTAATCAGGTTCCATAATGCCCTAGACTTATCATTCTAGGATATCATCCTTTGGCTTATGTGAGCAATCAGGTTCCATAACTCCCAACCATTTCTATACCAAGACCTCATCCTTTGGCTTGTATGAGCAATCAAGATCCACAATGCCCTAGACTTATCATTCTAAGACCTCATCCTTTAGCTTGTACAAGAAATCAAGCTCCATAACACCCTATTTCTACCATTTCAATACTTCATCTTGTGGCTCATGTGAGCAATCATGTTCCACAATGCCCTCTTATTACCCAACCAATCTAATCACAACCCCAACCAATCTAATCATAACCTATCAAACTAATCCAATCACAACTCCAACCAATCCAATCACAACCTATCAAACCAATCTAATCACCACTCTATCCAATCTAATCAATACCTATCCAACTAATTCAATCACAACCCCAACTGATCTTATCACAACCTATCAAACTAATCTAATCACATCCCTAGTCAATCTAATAACAACCTCAAATTATCCAACCTCATCTTATCCAACCAATCCAACCACAACCTCAACCAATCCAATTAAAACCCCAACCAATCCAATCAATACCTATATATCCAATCCAATCAAAACCCTAGCCAATATAATCAAAACCCCAACTAATCCAATCAGTGCCTTTCCAACCAATCCAATCACAACCTCAACCTATCTAATCAATACCCTAATTAAGCCAATCAGCACCCCAACCAATCCAATCAATACCCCAACTAAGCCAATCAATACCTCAATCGAGCTAATCATTAAAGGATAAAGCTATATTCAAAATTGGCATTTTATAATTCTTTATAAACCAAGCCCAAGAGAGCCAACCAATCCAAGTTATTTTTGTCGAGCCAACCATTTGTGATAAGTCAACTTGTGATGAATCACCTTTCCATCCTATTCTTATTGTCAAAGAATATCACTCTGATCAGCTAGTCTTTGTTGAGTCATTTTTTAATGATTATAACCACCTTTAGGAAAATCATTACCTCAACCATATGCCTATTTTTTAAGAGCCTCCCCTTGATAATCTAGTATTTGAGGAGTTGTCTCTTGACCTTTTTCCCATCATTGAGGAATCTCACTTTGACAAACTAATCTTTGTGTAGTCTTTCTTAGTAAAGCATATTCCCAAAGAGCCCATTATGCCATATCAAGCCATTATTTTTCCAATACCAAACATTCAATAAGACATAATTATAGTACCAACCACACCAAATGAATAATTAGAATTAGAGTCAAGTTTTATTATTGAACTGATATCAAATTTAGCATCAGGAGAAGAATCAACATCAATCTCAACATTAGATTCAGAGCCCATTGAGTCAAAATCAGATTTAGAATTAGAATATGTTGATGACTATTATAATGTTGGTTACACATGCCTTGTATATCAATTTAAATACATTTGTGATCCTTCTACAATTTTTGAGGATGATTAATTTAGCATCGACACAAGTTCTCTTAATATATTCTATGATTGTGTTGCCTCATCCCATTCCATTACCACCAACAAACATAGCCATATTATTGACTTTATACCTCACGCAAGTGTCAATTTGTATTGATAGAATCACACCTTATTTAATTGCATCCATGGTAACATATCAAATAAAGAACAACAAGGAGGCCAAGACCAAAATCATGCAAAAGAAGAATACTCTCTTAGTGAATCCTTTTTGGAGGTGCTAAGTGGTAATCAAAGTTCAAACTCAACATATTTTAGTCAAACATTTTTGGAGGCACTAGAAGATAATCAAAGTCAAAATTCAAAATTCCTTAGTGAAACCTTCTTGGAGGTGTTATGCGATAATCAAGACAACTTCATTTGTGGAAACCTCTTTAAGGCACCAATAGCTGAGCATAAAAATTCTTCACTGCTTGATGAAGAGAAAATCAAAGATCAAATCAAAATAGCTTCTAATCTATAGAATAATCATATGGTAGCTACTCTCAAGCCCAATAAATGAAAAAAATTGGTGCTCCTATCAAGAGAATATTCAAAAATATTCATCCCTACCACATCTAAAGTTATGTCTAATTCGTAATCAGTAATATTGTGTGTGCCTAAAAATCTTGATCTTTATTTATTTCCCAACCATTATCCATTATATTATCCTCCACCATTCCATTTCCCAATCAAACCTATCAACCAATGTTTATCCTTATTTACCATACATGGCCATACTTTCCTTTGCAAAGGCTATAAAGATATCTTGTCTTGATGTTTAAAGGATATCTTATCTTGATAGCCAGTTTTTGATAGAGCAACTATTTAGATGAGGTGTGGGCTAGAAATTAACATGATTTACTATTCTGGTTATTTCATTTATTGATTAGAACATGCATCTCCACATTAGTGAAAATAACAGAAACATTCACCTAGGCCAAATGCATCCAAACCTAACCAACCATACGCAAGCTAAACACATCCAAAACCAATAACCATCATCAACTAAGAACATGTACCATATCATTTTAATTTACCATTCCTTTTTCCATTGTTGCATACCTTGACCTTTTGCCCTATCACTTGGGAGAAACCCTCTTACCATATATCAGCCTATCAGTCTACCATCTAATCACTTTACCTATCACTTATCCATTAAACCATTCCAATCTATCAACCAAAGCTTGTTTTGATCAATCCCCGCCTAGCCAATTTGACCTTACTCCATCCATTGGTTTCATGTTTAGCATAAAGAATCAGATCAATTTCAGTAGTTGTTTCAAGCATTCTAGACAAAGGCAGTATTTTGGAGCAATATTATAGAAATTTTGGTAGTTGCATCCTTCATTTCTTTTTCCCTTCCAATCATGTTTGTTTATGTGAGCCTAATTATATCCACCTATATGGGAAAATTAGTGGCTCACTACTCTTTCTACTAATTATAACCACCTATGGGAAAATCAGTATCATTGATCTGATCAGTTGTATCGTCGTTATAACTACCCTTGGTAAACTAGGGGAAACATTGTCTATTGTGCCTTGACATACCAACTAGTCATTATTATGACATATTGTGCCACTATGCCAACTGTGCCTATTTTGTTTGAATTGGCTTCTACACTAGTTAGATTCATCCACTGTAAGGTGGAACTACTATGAACTAGGGACATTTTAGGACTATGTGGGTCATGATCAATACTTTTTAAGGTCAACTTAGTCCTCCTTAACCATTATGATATCACCATTTTATGAGCATCCATTCAATTTATCCACACTCTCATTATTTTGTAAACTTGGACTGTTTAGTGTCTCATCATTCTTGATCTAGTTGAGATACTCCTAAATTCCAAATACATTTAAACATTTCAAAACCCAAAAACATTTATCATATCCAAGCTTAGTCAGTTATCCTTGATCTACCCTACTGAGGTAAATCTATTGTAGGATGCTTTCTAATGCTTTTACTTTCAACCTTTTTGTTTGTCTGTTTGTTTGTTTGCTTGCTTTTAATACTATTGCCTTGATTCAATCTATGTGCATTTATTGGGTGATTCCTTATCCATTTATACTTGAACCCATCCATATTTATACGTCAACATTATCATCATGGTTTTTATCATTGGTACATTATTTTCAATTATTTATTAAATTGGGAGTCAGTCCTTATGGATATTTCTGCCAAGTTCTCATGTTTTTTTATATCATGAGGTATACATCAAGTGTTATAGCAAAAATAAGCTCAAGAAATCTTACAATCAATGGAGCAGTAGTGAAGAATCTCCTCGGTACCCTTGGTAAAGCCTCCCACCCATCTTGATCAAATCAACACATTGACCATTCTAGTTGTATCCATGCTAATCAAAATGAGCATCTCCTCATTGGTAGGTACAATTAAATCATTTCCATTGATCAATTCTTATTATTCTATTCATATCTTTCATCACTTTGTACATCCTCATGTGCTTGTTTGTTTGTGTCTTATTTAGTAATTAGACCAATACATCTACGTTTGTGCCGACTCATCTTTAATTTATGTAACAAGTTACATCCTTGAGTTATTTTTGATAATCTGTCCTACTGGGGCAAAATCAATCAATCATTAATTTGACTTGTTTTACTAATTATAACTGCCTTTGGGCAAATAGGTACTTTTTTTTAACAAATCAATGCATGTAAGCATTTTCTCATTTATATTAATCTCACCCATGGGTTAATTACACCTTCCTTCTGGCTTCTTTTCGAGCGACCATCCGTCAAACATGTGATGGCCACTCCCTCGAGGGGGAATCATTATAAGCTTCCTAAACATTTATTTGGATCTTTTTCTTTAATAATCATCTTCTTTCAAGCATACATGACTTTTCTCATTATTTGAGAAGACATTGTTATGCCTAAGATTTGAAACATCTTCCCAAATAGGGGTAAACTGTCGACATCTAAAATTGGCCACCAATAGATCCATACTCAACTTTAGATCAATTCTTACTAATCATTGAACATCTAGTCTAAGAATTTCTAAATGTCTTGTTTGGCTTCATCACATACAATTAAATCAATTTAGCCCATAAATCAATTAAATAGAGCACATGACCAAATAAATTAAATAAAATCTTGTCAAAAGCTAAAATGCCTAAAAGAAATTAATTAAAATTCAAAATCATAATCAAATCCTAATTGAATTCATCCATGATAAATTAAAGCAATTATCAAAAAGGGAATTTCAAAAATCAATGAATATCCTAGGTTTTCATCATTAGCTTTTATGAGTTGTCATTTTGTAAAATATCCCACCCATGCTTATTTCATGCTAATCATGACCATTTGACACCTTTTAACCCTAATAGGGTTAAGTAAGCCAACCAAAGTTAGTATTTAACTCATTTCAAGTCATTTGAAAGCTTATAAAAGCAAGCCTAGAGCTATTCATTTAGAGAGCTTGAAACATAGTAGAGTTATAATATAGGATTTGATTCTTGAATCAAATGTATAGTGTTATAATACCAAAATCAATCCAAGCCAAGCCAATTTGATCAAACATCAATCCAAATCTAGCCAACCATGGTGCTAAGAGGAGATGGAGATAGCCAATCCCCATTGATGAAAATGTATTGAGCACAATCCAAGCAAGCCAAGGAACACATCATCTTGGAGCAATCAAGGAAGGTAAGGAAAGTTGTCATTTATTTGCATTTTATTTGTCTTCATTTGGTTTTTTCACTAATCTCCCCTCATCATCTAGGCCTAGAGATGTTAGCTTGTTTGATGTGTTGATTTCATTATTTTTGGAACTAACACTATACGAACCTTCTCTCTTGAGTTAAATTCCTTGATCACACAACAAAGGGATGAGTACTTATATTTTTTGAGTGTCTAATTATGTTTATATTTTACTATTATAAAATAAACTTAAGTAGGCATATGATTCATCTAATTCAAGAACTATATTTGTATCTAGGTTGTGTCAGATTCTTCTAATTTGGGTTAGTATTGACTGTCAATACTGACATGTGTAGAAAAGAGGGTCTATGACAATGTTGTCACCATCAATTATCTCTAAAATATTTATGTGTGATTCTAAACCTTGGTAATGTGTAAAACTCTAAAAATTACCCTCTTTCACCTTGAAACCCTGTGTTTACTGGTGAGAGTTAAAAACCTAAAAAAAATAAGAAAGTATAATGGATTAAGTTGACCCTAATCACCCCCATTTGATGATTGATCTTTACCTATGTATTCAATACTCTGAGAAATGAAATCAAACCACATGTAGTTCTCCCACATAGTTTGATTTTGCAATTTTACTTTTTCACTATATGTATAAAACTAATGATTTAGTATTGATACTTGATAATGTTTATTTTGACTTAGATTTAATCTATTTAAAATTTGGATTATGATTGATCTTAGAGATAGAATTGTAATTTGGTAACATTAAGGAAAATTTTCTCAATGTGAAATAATGTATAAATGTATACCAGATAAGTTACAATTCATTTTCAAATGAGACCTTGATGTGTGTGTGTGTGTGTGTGTGTGTGATTTCAATTGGGTAATTTTTCAAGCCATTGACATGCTCGATAGATGGGATGACCCGAAGGAAAGATTTGATTTTATAAATTAGCTATTTTTGGGAGAGGGTCTATGCTGAAAGGCTTGGGTCATCATCAACTAGATATACTAACCTAGCTTGACACTAGTGACCCATGCATAGGCAAACTGAACTAAGGATCTAGATATGTTTATACATGATAATAAGCAAGTTTAAAATAGATAGTGAGGTTCATGTAGGTGTGTTAAAATATAACGAAAGTATCAAAATCCAAAGGTAGCATGTAGGATTAATATATTGGACTATTAAAACCATGTTTATGTGCACAAGTCATGCATGGTAAATGTATGTCAAGCTTGTCATTTTCAAGTACCTAATACCAGGTTTTGGTATCTATGTTAGAAATGACATGGACATGATCAAAAAAGTAATGTCTCAACTATTTATGAATTTTGACATGAAATATATTGTGCTAAAATACTTATCTTGGGCATATAAATTAGATTGGATTATGCAAACATGTAGCTTTGGCTAAACATAAATAATTACATTAAAACTATATTGGAAAGGACCAAGATGTAGGACAAAAATAATTGTGTGCATACTTTTCCCAGTTAGTCATAATCTATCGATTGCATAGTTTCCAAAGACTCAAGAGGATCTAGAGAACATTATTTATGTTTTTTATGTGAGTGCAATGGGAAGTCTGATGTACTATTGATAGATAGTTTAGTGGTAAGAAGAACAAACTAGAATAACAACTAAACTAAAATAAAACCCAAAGAAATGAACATTGACCAGAAATAATAAATGAAGAGAAGTAAAATAACCAAAAAATCAATGAGACCACAAAATATATATTTTATTCAAACAAATTGTTTCATTTCACCTTCTCCATGCAATTGCGTATAAAGGTTTTTCCAATTTCTCACTTGTCTCTTCCTCTCCTTGTGGCTATTTGACTTCCTTTTGACACCATTTTATTTATTTTATCCTTTCTTACAAATAATGCAAAATTAGACTAAATATCATTTCCCTTTACCCATGCTAACATGTACGCTATGGTCTATATAAGACCAACATTACACAAGCAGTGGGATTAGTCATCATATACATGTCCAATTTGGGAAAGGATCATTGGGCAGTAGTGAAGAGGATCTTTAAATATATATGAGGAACATTTAATCATGCAATCTATTATCTAGGTATGTTTTATGGAATTAATAATTTTATTTTATAGGGATTTGTGGATTCTAATTGGGATGGAAACTTTGATTATCGTAACTTTGCCAGTGTATATGTTTTCAACTTGTCATAAATGCATGGCATCGCATAATAAATAGATTGAGGAGAGATTGAAATTGAAAATCTATGTGATATAAATCATGGAAACTAGCTTATATTATTATTCATATATGTATCCACCCACTCACACATAATATCATGATCATGAAGCACACAAGAACTCAAGACATGACATGAATTTGATCTGACATTAACACAACATGGCCATGACTTAGACTAGAGGATCCTCTAACACATAATGACACATAATGTGAAAAGATATAGTCAACGTACTCATAGAACGTGTATTATATCACATATAAATGATGACATAATGTCATGATCATCAATATCAAACATGAACGGATCAAGAAATCATAGTCCACATAATCAATCAATGTCATCATCTAGTATAGCAAAACATAATCTCTATAATAAATAGAAATCTAAAAATTAAAATTAAAAAAAAGTCATATATAATAGTCTACTATGATCAATGAACCAATATAGAAGGATATAACCTAATAAGTGTATAAAAAAGTCCCCAGTGTAGGCACGGCCCGAATATTTACAGGTTGCCTCTGGATATAAATAATGCCATGCATTTGCATGTCTATGTAGAATATGTAACATGTATGTCATGCATCCCACTCACAAATACTATGTAAAGAATGTGTGTATAAATTATACAAGTAATTCACCATGTATATTTCAAATAACATTAATCAATTTGTGTACCAATAAAGCATGTCATCTATTAGTTCTGGTTTTGTATTTTATTTGTAAAAAAAATTATTAAATTTTCAATGATAGCCTTAGCATTTTTGTATCAACTTTTATACCTCATTGGGATATGATATAACCTAACAGTTTCCCTAAAGATATCCCAAAATACACATTATTTTGGGTTTAAATGTTTCTTAAAGTTATCACTGACACTTTTTCATTTCCCTCTATGACTAACCCATGAAAAATGTCTAGGCTAACCTAATGGAGACTTCCCAATTTTAAATATATCCACTGAGTGTTTCTAGACACTATCAATAGAGGCAAACACCTTCAATAAGCCATAATTGTTCAATTATTACCAATACTATCATGGAAGTGAAAATCAGTGATCTAAGATATGGATAATATCTATGTAGGATTATAGAATGTTATTGTAGAGACTAAGTTGATCTTGAATAGTTGTATTCAGTGAATAGATTTGGCCAACACAACATGTAGGTAGACAGATAGAAGGAAAGTATGCATAAGATTAAAATGTGTACACAATGTCCAAGTATGTCAAAGTGTGTCAAATTTTATGTTTCCAAAGTGTCTAATCCTAGATTTAAGAGTCTACACAAGTAAAAAAATCTGAATCAAAACAATATTTCCACAACTCAATCTAGCACTTCATCTAATAGGTGTTGTAGCTCTATTTTTCTTAATTTATAGAAGATAGAAACATAAAAAATATGAAATAAGCTAGATTTAATGATATTGTGATGGTAAATTGAAACCCTAGAGAAATAATCTATAAAACAACCACAATAACAAACCCTAGATGGAAATCAAGCATGAAAATATTAAGGTTAATATGCTCTAAAATGGGGGTTCACCAAAATGTTTTACAAAAAGGGGCACGTGTGTTCAAAAAACTATGTCAATTAGATAAAGACCATGGCATGAGGAAAATCTAACTTAATAATAAAATTCAATAAATAATACTTTCCCAATGCCTAATAGGAAATTATATTATAAATATTTAAATTTGAAAATAACAATCCCATAGGAACAAACAATCAAATAATTGTGGTGTCAGAAAAAAACCCTAGATAAATAAAATAATACAATCGCATAATATTCATGCCCTCAAGAAGCTACCAAACACTTACTTAAATAACCTTACATATGGTAATACTCCAAAATATACATAAATTCTGACATTTCAAGTGTCATATGGGCCCACAAAAAATACCTAGTGGTCATTAGGTTCCCAAGATGGTAAAACCTAGCAATCGCTAAGTTCCTAAAAATATGTCAAGTCAAAGATACAATATAGTTGTTTGGTTCCTAAGAATGTTCCAAGTTTTTTATATCTATCTATCATTGGGCTCCTAATAATATACCACGTCACTAATACATGAAGGTCACTAAGTTCCCAAGAATACACCAAGTTGTTGATGCCTATTAGTCACTAAGTTCCCAAGAATATGACAATTTGTAGATGCCTAGTGCTTACTGCATTCCCATAGACTATGACAATTCATTTATACTTAGTGGTAACTAATTTCCCACATAATGTGACAAGTCATTGAAACCTATCAATTGTTGGGCTTCTAAACATTCTAACAAGTTGATCATACCTAGTGATCGTTCGGTTCCCAAATATCCTTAAAAAAATTCATACCTAGTGGTCACTAGATTCATATTACATATTACAGTCAGTATTTTCCTTGATAACATCCCCATGAAATCCTAATATGGAGGAAACATATAATATGTCATTTACTAACACCTCCCTTGACAATAGCTTCCTGAATTCTGAGCATGTCCTGTTATTGTACAAACTTGACTTTTATGAGATATTTTTTGAAAATATATGCCATTTGATCTTTTGTTTTGAAATATTTGAGATAAATTAATCCATCATGGATATATTTCCTAATTAATTTTTGGTGTATCTAAATGTATTTGGATTTGGCATGAGTGATAGGATTGTGTGAAACTTGAATGGCCCCTTGATTATCACAAAACATTGTATTTAGTTCTTGTTGAACTAACCCAAATTATTTTAAAATTTGTTCGATCCAAGAAATGAGTAGCATTATATGATTCTTTATATTTTTATTCCATAGTATAAAAATAAACCATTTTTCTTACAAAACCATGTATTTGGTCCAAATCCCAAATTAAAAATGCATCCTAAAGTAGACTTTCATGTATCAATATCACTTGCATAGTCTGAATCAATGTAATCTAGTAATATTTTATCAATGTTCTTTGAATATTTGATTTCCATATGATTTGTATATTTGATATATCTCAAAATTCTCTTTCTTAAACTTACTAATGACTTTCCTTTGGTTTTTTTAAGAAATGTGAGACCAAATTAACTACAAAGAAAATATCAGTTCTAGTGTGGATTAGATAGATAAGACTCCCAATAAGTTACATGTACAATGTGGCATATGTTTCTAGAGAATCAAAATCATTTGATGGCTTAACTCTAGCATGATAGGGTGTGAAGGTGAGCATGCAATATATCATATCAAACTTTGTAATTAAATCAATGGCATACTTTGGTTGAGACATAAATATGTTTTTATCCACTTGTATAACATGAATGTCAAGGAAGTAATGAAGTAATCCAAGATTATTCATTTTAAAGGATTGTTTTATTTCATTTTTCATCTGTTTAATCATATTTAGTGAGGGGTCCATGTGAACTAAATCATAAACATATATAACAATAATTAGAATATTATCATTTTCATTTTAGATGTAGACATTGTGGCTAAATTGACATATGGTGAATCCCTTCTTGATGAATAATTTATCAATATTTCATACCAAACTTTTGGATCTTGGTTGAGTCCATATAATAACTTCTTTCATTTGAATATGAATATAGTATTTATTTATTTCTCAAATCTATGAGACTTATCCATATGTATTTATTCTTGAATATTTTCCATGAATAAAAGAATTTTCTACATCTATTTGATGGCCCTGACATCTAAAAGTAGTTGTTAAAGAGATTACAATCCTAATAGATTCCATTTTGGCCACTATTGTAAAAAAATTTGCAAATTATTCCTCTTTTTATGTGAAAAATATTTTACAAGGCATACCATATATCTCTCAATTTATCCACTAGAACTTCATTTTGTTTTATAGATCCATTTGTATGTGATCACAATCTTTCCCTTAGGATCAGTAACTATCTCCCATGTTTGATTATTCATTAGATATTTTCACTCTTTGTTTATGGTATCTTCCCATTTATAATTTCCTATAGCTTCTTCATATGTTTGTGGATCACATGAATCCATTACTTTAGTTATGAGAGCAAAAAAAAATTGATTCTAGTCATCAAAGGAGTAGATGGGTTTATCATATATTTTTTAGCTTCTAATACCAATGTGGTGGCCCATTTAGGCATCTTTTTTACCTCTTGAATAATTAGCTCTTTTGAATTTCTTCTTTTTTAATTGTGTTATCAGTGTTGGCTTCATGTTCAAACACAATATCAATGCCAATTTTTTCTTCCATAGATATACTAGACAACCCTATTTTAATTTGAGGAATATGTGGAGTGAAATTCTCATGGGAGAAATGTGGCACATGAGGGAGTAATGATGATTTAAAATAGTCTTCACATGTACATTTTTTTACATCCTTAAAAGTGACTTCTTGTATACACTAGAAATATTTATAAATTACAATTAACTCTAACTAGAAATGTAAACTATTAAATTCTAATCTAGGATGATTTATAAGATAGAATGCAATAAAATATATAGATCTACAAAATATATAAATTGTTAATAATATAATTCGGGGTTAGGATTAGAGAATTATCTTTGAAACTGATTTATTTCATATTTTTATTAACTTTCCAAAAGTTGTGATTGTATAAAAATATTTAAAAACATAGATGTATTAGAAAATAATAACTTTTTATCTATTGGGACAAGTCTGCAGGAGGTGAATAGGAGTGCAATGTGTTGTCTATGTACTACGACTTTGTCTTGTCAAACTTGCAAAAAATCTAAAATTTTGGGTTTGTTCACCTACATCTATATGTGACCTGTTTCTATGTGGATCCTAAATTGATGGGCATAAGACCTATAAAATCACAACTCTAATCTTGCACAAGTACACAAAAGGGTACCAAAATCAAAGTGGTAAAAATTAGGGAAGTGGGAATGACCAAGTTATCCTCAAAAAAACCCTTGTGGATTGAGTGTTGCCTGCATAGCCCAAAGGGCCTCAAGCTGATGTAGTTCTCCATTTAGAGAAGATCATATGAATACAACTAGCAAATCTGATTAGAATGCTTTACAAATTATGCCCTCAACCTATGATAAATAATTTTAAACTTGGCCAATGACTATAAAATTATAGGAGAATTGTAATATAGATCTTTACTCACAAAATAAATGTTTTTGAAATCAAAAAGAGATATGTCTTATAAGTGATTGCTAGGTTATTTCAAGTGTGATCCTTGGTGTCCTTTTATAGAGATATTTTGAATTCTTATACTAACTAATCTATTGATATGTGTGATAAATATTGTTAAAAAGTGTGTTGTTTTGAAAATATAATCATTAGAGTGTGGGAGATAAGTCCACACTACTAGATATGTGCATAGTGCACACTTGTCCTAAAAGGATAGAGGCTTATGAAACAAGAGTGAAAGTAAATTATATGTTGAATAGGGATGAATAGAGATAAAATAGAGAAATTTACAAGATATTCTTAGTAATTGCAAGACTTTGAAGGCTCTCTTATAGATTGTGGATTATCAAAATAGAGAATTAGCCAAGCAAGATAAAGATGTCAAGAACACACATTATCAAGCATTTATTGGTCAAACTTCAATGTCTACATTTACCAGTCCCACCCTCAACCCCTCCCCCTTTATTCTACCAATGCATAAAATTACTATAGTAAATGAAATGTAAAGTTGAATGTGTATACACACTTTATCTTTGTCATAGAGTTGTGAATACCCCCTTGTTGAAGCATGTAGAAAAGTGTTGAACATGTGACAAATTGAGAGTGATCAAATCTTAATTTGAAGAATCAATGAATATCCTTGAGTTATAAATATTGTATGCTCCAACCCTTATAGAGTACTATGTCATGTTTGAACAGATGGGAAACAATGAAGTGGTTTGCTAAAATGCAACTAATATGTTGAGTTTCACTAAGCTCTCATGAGGCTCACTTGTTGAATTGAAAATAAGAGGTGAAAACCAGTACATGGATTGCTAAAGTGAAACCAAGATGTGGAGAATCACTAACCTCAAATGTGGTCCACCTACAAAACACAAATCACAATGTTGCAAATAGATCTAGCTTTGAATTGTAAATTCTTGAAACTTGAAAACTTGGAAAAAAGAATCTTGAATTTTTCAAAGTAGTAGCTTGATCATGAATCTATATCATGCCCCCCATATTATATAGAGTGCCAATTTTATCTTTTGAAATATGTTTGAAACCTTGTAATTGTCTCTACACAAGTGTATATGTGTTTGAGTAGCTATAAGAGTCAAGTGCATACGCTAAATGCCCCCATAATCTAAAAAAATTGATTTTTATATATTGTAAAATATCAAATCTGAAATGTATTGCTTGGCAAAGCTTGGAGATAATCCTATTATGATGCCCCCATTTTGAGATGAATGAAATTGTCTACATGTCTTAAAATTAAAGATGAGAGCATTTGTGAAATATATAATCATGTAATAGCATGTTACATATTTGAATTGTATTGGAATCTTAGAGATGTAATATTGAAGCATATGAAGAGCTTGTATATTAAATTGCATCATGTAATTTGAATATAGCATTGAATTAGTGTATGAAGCAAGTAAATAACTTGCAAGTGTTGAATATGTATTGTAAACATAGTATTTTTGAAAAATGAATTATTGAAACACATAAGTAGTATGTGCATGATATGTATCATCACACCATAGTTATATGTAATAGATACATATTAATGAATGATAATAATCATGGCACCAAAGTAGCCAATAATGAATATGTAAGCAAAGTCACACAATGTCATGTAATAAGGCCCATATGTCACATACAAAGAAAAAATAAATATCGCATAGAGATAGATTTTTTTCATAATTATCATACATAAGGCCCGAATGTTGAATACAAGGGACATATAAATGTCACACAAACATAAAATGCCAAGGGGCACACACACATGGCATGATGATGACAAACAAAGAAGAGGTTATTTATTGAATATACATAAGGCCAAGGGCTGCATTCAAAATCAAGCAAGTTGAATCATGTTGTGTAATGAAACAAACATATAGAAATAAAAGGAAGCTAGCATATTTGGATTATATGTATTTATATTCATGTTTACAAATAACATATTCATCATGACATATGTAAAGTATGAATGAAGAACAAGGCATTTTTTTTTGTTTTAGCTCAACATGGAAAAGATGTTGTGAATAAATAAAACATGTAAAAGTGTTCATATAGAAGGATGAGATCCCCCCAACTGAATAAGGTTGTTGAGTAAAAGGTTGGCCCACAATCAAAACCATGTAAAAGTATGTCTTAGCTTTAATTTTGAGTGATATCTAAATATGTATTTTGTTTTGTTATCAAAAACTATATAAGAGGTCCTTGTGATTGTGTTGCATTCAAAAATAGAAATCTAAAATACACAAAGACAAGTATGTAGTCGTAAGATAGATGCACAATGAATTATTGTCTGACTGATGCGACTTTGTCCTGACTGACTATACAAAACAATTTGATTAGGACAACTTCTTCTATGTGTGATTGTTTTCTGATTCTGTAAAAATATGTCATGTTTCACACTTACATAGCTTGTGAGAAGCATTGTGTATTGAAAAGGTAATGAAATATATTATGTACTGAACATAAAGATAGATGGCATATGCAAATATATAATCCAACAACATTAATATATATGTTTATAGATCCTAATTTTAGATTTTTACAAATATTTTAATTTTTTGTAATTTTAGAATATATGAATGTTTTTGTATTTTTCCATATTAAAAAATTAAAATATGCATAAGTGAAAGTTGGAAAATCTTCAAAAAATAAAGTAAGTATCAAGGTTTTTAAAATAGAAGAATGAGAGGTATATTTGAACAACCCTCAACAAGGTGTTGAAGCATAGTATGGAAAGAAACAAAGGTAAGTGAAATACCCATAATGCATGTGTATATGTATCAGAGATGGTAAGCATGATCATGTAACCTCATGTAAAATTAGATAGGTGTGATCATGAAAGTATAAATGTGAGCTAGAGAATGTATTGATGTATAATAATGAGCAAATGAGTTACCCTAAAGATTTTGCATTAAAAACTTAATAAGATAGTTGTCTTAGATTATTTGAATTGGGTCAAAATATACAAGGGATAAAGTGTCCTAAAATGAAAAATAGAGCCAAGTGATAGAAGAAAAAATTGGATTAGGTGTAGAAGAATAAGCAACAAAAGTAAAGAGAAAAAAAACTATGTACAAGTAGGAGATACTATAGGCCAAGGATCTCATCATGGGGATGTTTATATGAATATGGAGGATGAGAATAGGTACACTCATCTACATGATGTGAAGGAAAGACTTCTTGTGAGGAAAAAGTGTCAATTGTATATGCCTCTGAATCATCAAAATCATACCAATCTTGTGTAGAATCAAGAGTATAATCATAATGTAACCATCATTATAAGATAAAGTGAACTATTTAGGTTTTGCTTGAGTATGAAAAACCAACCACGCCATATATTGGAGCTATCTTCTTTAAATTTTGTTCATCATTGTTAAAATATCACATCTCAGTCTGAACTAGAGAAGAATCATCTAATCTTGCTTAAGTATTAGGAAGAGAAAAAAATTGTGTTTTGACTTCTTAACTTGGAGATACAAACATAGATTTTGTAGTATTCACCTTATATTTTTCCTTTACGCATATAAGAGAACTTTTCATAAAGGTGTTTTCTTTTTTATTTTTAATTTGGTCTTGTAACTATGCTTTGGGTAATTGATCTTTATCTTTTTGTAACCTTTCTTGCTCTGATTTTGCTTTGTGAAATTGTCCATTCATAATTTATTATTTTAATAATGTGTATTTATCATCTTGTTCCTTTTGTAATCTTACTTTCTCTGAGTTTTCCTTTTGAAACTATTCTTGCTCTAATTGTTTTTGCTTTGGATTATCCTTTTGTATCCATACTTATTATTTTTGTTTCTTATGCATTGGCTCTAATTTTGCTACTTATTCTACTTGGACTTGTGCTTTAGGAGATGCAATCATAATATAAATGGTTTTTGAATTGATTTATCTATTATAGGATCACCATTATTGATGATACTTTGTATTTTTTACTTCAAAGACAAACAACTATAAGTATGATGCCCATGCATTCTATGATATGCACAATAATATATTGATCCTTTTAGAGAGGTATATAAGGTAATGTAATCAATTTATTTTGAAGGATTTCTCTTATAATCTCACTTAAATTTTTATGAGCCTTTTACACACGTGTAGGATCATTATCTGTAAATATATGTTGTTTTTGAACCTTTAGTTGTGATTATATCTTTGGAGGCATGACATTGATAGGAGATGTATATACATGATTGACATTATCATGCTATAAATTTCTTGTCTTTTTCCATGATGTGAAGTTTGCACAAAAATATTGATTTTTTTGTTACAATTATTCTATTGAATTTCTCATAGTAATGATTTGATCTTGAAAGTCTTCACAGTGGCAAACCATAGGAAGTTTTAATTGAAAATGCATATTGTTCTCAATTGGAGCTTGAAATGTACTAAAGGAATAAGAAGGAAGTGCATCTTGGGTGGCATGTAACTTTATGTCTGTGGTGGACACTAAGGGGTTTGCTAGAGATTATTCCAAAGAGGAAACTAGAGGTGTCATCAAGGAAGAATCTAGGGAAGGATCTAAAGAGGAATCTAGATAGGAAATTGAAGAAGATTCAAGAGGTGAAACCAAATAAGATAAAGGGGAATCCAAAGAGGAGTATATAGGTGTGATCAAATGGTAATCTAGAGAGTAATCTAGAATAAAATCTAAAGAGGAATTTATAGGTGACTCGAAAGAGGAGGCTAGGAAAGAACCCAAAGGAGCATCTAGTGGTATGATTAAAGGTAAATTCAAAAATAAATCTTGGGGTAAAGATGAAGAGTGATATAGATATGAATTTGAAGAGGGATTCAAGGATGAAAAAAGAGGTATACCTTGCTCCTCTTGGGCAAGTAGGCTAGGTGATTGGATAAAGTAATAGCTCCAAGATTTTTCAAATTTAAATGGTTTATGTGTGCATGTTATCAAGATCAAAATCATCCATATAATTGTCCTCCATAAGTTTTGTTTATTTCTATTTGTCCTTTCAATTCAATCATAATTAAAGGGCATATCATGAGTAGAAAACATTGATCTAAAATATTTACACCATTACAATGTTTACTTTGGCTATCCATGATAAATATAGTAAAATGCAATGAATGCCACACAGAAAATGCTTAGAGATAACAAGTAGTCTAGTATGTAAAAAAAAACTAATGACTAACCATACAATGCAAACAAAATTTGAGTTATAACGGGTAAGCTATAAAAAGGTCTTAAATGATTTGTAGACTCTCAGATATACTTGTTTGTTCATTGATTTATGTTGATCAAATGTTTCAGAGCACTAACTATAGAGGTAGAACCATGTTTGTATCCCACTAACCCTAATTTTAAGGGTAGGTTGAGAGAAACTTCACTGGGCAATACACTCCTCTCAAGTGCACTACAAATTAGATCAATAAAAAACACTTCTTATTGATGTAAACAAGTCCGTCCTAAGCATTTCCAATATATCGTAAGGTACATGAAAACTAAAGTCATGTATTTAGCTATGTATAATGGCTATGAGTATTGGATTAAAACCTCTCACATCATGATGTCTATAAATAGAACATTGCATAGCCCTTTACAATATTAACTAAGTAGTTTTAAAACTACCCAAACATAATTTCTAAAATAAGAAAAGACAAAGAAAAATAAAGTAAAAAAATTCAAGATATTTTTTAATAGAAAAATAATAAAATTCAACCCGAAGTCAAAATAGAGTCTCTATGTCAATATCTATACAAGGTGATAATACAAACTTTTTAAGTGTCAAACTACTCCAAAGTCAAAAAAGTTGAATCATTATGTTACAAATAGTATCCAAGGTTGAGGACTGTATTCTTTCAACATTATAAATTTATATAATTAAACTAAAACTTGAGCCAAATATCAATAATCAACAAGTAGTGTTCTAACAATAATGGGTGCACCAAAATATTTACATCAGAATTAATTATGAATTAAAATTAACTCTAATTAGAAATTTAAATTATTAAAATATGATTTAAGATGATTTATAAGACAAAATACAGTAAAATACAAAGATTTATAGATTTTATAGCATTTGTAAATTGCTAAAAATATAAACTAGGGTTAAGTTTAGATAATTATCTTTGACATTGATTTATTTCAAATTGTATTAACCTTCTTAAGTTTTGATTGTATGACACAACCTAAAAACACAAATGTATTAGATAACAGTGGCTCGTTTGTCAGGACATGTCCACAAGAGGTAGACAAGAGTGTAGTGCATTACTATCTATATACTACAACTTTGTCATGTTAGATTTGCACTAGATCGAAGATCTCGATTTATTTTCTTGTGTTTGTATGAGATGTGTTTCTTTGTGGACCTTTAATTGATGTGTGGAAGACTTGTAAAATCAAAATTGTAATCATGTACAAGAACACAAAAGGGGATCAAATGCAAAAGAAGGGGGAAATGGGGGAAGTGTGAATGGTTGAGTTATTCTTAAAAAACCCCTTATTGACTAAGTGTTGTCTATATAACCCAAATGGCCTCAGGCCAATTTAGTTCTCCCTTTAGGGAAGATCATATGAATGCAACTAGAAAAATTGATCAAAATATTTGACAAAAGATGTCATCAATCTACATTAAATAATGTTAGACTTGGCCAAGGGCTACAAAATTACAGTAGAATTGCAATAGAGATCTTTACTCAAAAAATAGATACGTTTGAAATTAAAAAAGAGATGCCTTGTAAGTAATTACTAGGTTCTTTCAAGTATGACCCTTGATGTGTTTTTATAGAGATATCTTTCAAATGTTTCTTATAACTAATCTATTGATATGTGCAAGAAAGTCATTAGAAAGCATGTCATTTTAAAAAAATAGTTGTTTAAGTGTGGGAGACAAGTTCGCACTACTGTGCAAGGGCACCGTGCACTCATGTCTTCTTAGTGTGCACTTTTCTTTAAAATATAGAGGCTTATAAAACAAGTGATAGTAAATTATCTATTGATTAGGGATGAAATAGGGAAGTCTAGAAGATGTTCTTAGTAATTGCAAGACTTTGAAGACTCTTAGAGATTATGGGTTATCAAAATGGTGAATTGGCCAAGATAAAGATGTTAAGAATAATCATTGTCTAGCATTTATTGGTTAAATTTTAGTGTCTAAACTTCTCATCAAATATAACATATTTTCTTATGATGACATCGAAGATAATAAGATCCCACAACCTGTATGCGTTTGATGTCTTTCAATACTCCATCATTATGCATTTTTGGCTTTTTCAAATCTAGCATCTTTTTTTTGTCATATAAAATGTGTTCCCAAGCAATGCATCCAAAACCCTAAAAATGATAAATGGTAGGGTTTTTATTGTGCCTTTTTTATATTGAGTGACATCTTGTATCGCCTTAGTGGTAACCCTATTAAGAATATAGTTTACATAGTGTGTTTCTTCCCCCCAAAAATTATCATGCAATTCTTTGACATCTAGCCATTTCAGTGAGGATTTTTTCCTTTCTTTCAACCACACCATTTTTATAAGGTGTGTAAGAAACTTTTCTTTTCCATGTATTCCCATGTTCATTAAAAAAAAATTGAACAAATTGCTTTCATGTTCTCCCCCTTTATCGAATTTAGTGCATTTAATGAAATCTCATATGACTTTTCTACCATTACCTCGTATTGAATAAACTTTCTGCAAATCAAATATTGTTATATTAAGAGGTAAATACAACACATTATAGTATTATTTTCAATAAAGGTTAATAAATACAATTCTCCAAACAGAGGGGTGATTCATATAGCATAGATATGAATGTTGTTACAATTATAATCACTGAGAGGGGGGTTGAATCAAGATAATCCAATTCAATTCTCAATTCTTAAACATTCAGCACATACAATCATGATGCATACAAATTAACCATTACAATGAACACGACAAGATCAAGCACATAACAAATGATATACGTGGGAAACCCTCTTGGGGGATAAAACTCACTAAACCCTACAATATGGAGTACAGTCCTAAAATAACAAGATCCAACATTTATAATAGCACCAACTGATCAAGGAACACCCATCCCTTAATTTAGTAAGACACCCATCCCATAAGGAGGAACCAACCCCCTAGACAACCAAGAACCCACTTAGATACCTTGATCTAATCACCACCTTTGATTTGATATATTCTACACCTGATGATGGACTTCTCTTGCTTTCACTCTTCTCCTTTACACTCTCACAAACTTGCACACACAAGTAATGCATCCAAAACACCCTTTTGGATCACTCTTAAATTTTTAGCACATACACAATTAGAAAACTTGCAATAACTCTATCAAAACATCAAAAACATGACATGTAGTTCATATACACAATCCTCAACCTACTATATTCTTCAATCCATCCACTAAGAACACTCACTCAATGAACCTTTATGGCTTACTCACTCAATCTGCCTCTTCTAAGCTCATTAGGTCCAATGACCTATGGGTTCACCTTGATTAGATAAGCATGACTAATCCTCTCTGTTCATTCTCAATTACTTGTACCTTCTCTTTCAAAGTTTATCTCTTTCGCTTGGCTCCACACTTTCTCAACACTTCTCCAAATAGGCCAATTATGCCTAGTATTTATACCATTCACTCATCTAACACACCTTGTATTATACTTTAAATAGGTCTTCATACACATTACATAGGTGAGAAACTCCACTCCATAGGTCATACATAGTCCTTAAGACTCAAATCTTCCATTAGGCCTTAATGAGACCTAAAACAATTAAGCCTTCACATTTACACATTACAACTTCAACTCCTTGGGCCACTTTCAGCATCTACCAAAGATTCAAACCTATATTCAATATACCCTTGCTTACTCCCTCATCGTTCCATGCCACCTAGAACACCAAATCAACACTTCAACCTACCAATTAGGTTTCCTCGCTCTTCAGGCCTTTATACACAGAAAATATAGTCTCAAACTTTTGAAGCAAACACTCAAGTATTTCAAATAGCCATATGATTAGATCACATGGGTGAACCTTTTAGGACCTCTGAAACACCTTATGTTCTTTACATAATTAAACACGAGCTCTAAGCACTCAAAACAACTCTCTCAAAATGACCACTCAGACTAGTCATCTATAGTCAAAATATTTTCAAATGATTTTGACTCTCCATATCTGATCAGGGGCATATTATGACAAACAATTCCTTATTATAAGACATTGATATTTATACAACATCTTCATACTCATTTTCTTCTTCAATTTTGCTCATAACTCTTCCAACTCATTTCTCCAAAGTGGTCACTCAAACTGTCTGTAGCCTCCAACAAACACAATCATCTTTCAAAAATTTATTCATACTAAAGATGGATTGGTCAAACCTCTATAATCCATATATATGGTCCTTATAGAGTCTATAAAAATCTTAAATATTTATTTCATCTTGAAACATTGAAATACCATCAAGAACTTTTCAATTATCCTTCTCGGGTCACTTGCAGAACATGGTCAAACATACAATCAACTTTCAAGCTCAATATCTTTGAATGTACAAACATTAAAATATTATAATCAAATTTTATGGATGCACCTTGAATTCTTTTACAATTTATCATTTTACACCACCATGAAATTCATCCTGGATCAAAATATATAGCTCAAAAACTACATCCTAGTTTTCCTTCATTAATTTGAATATTCAAATTCTAACAGTCACTATGTAAATAACATCAGAAACTTTGTCATCATCTCATGCTCTCTAGAAAATTTGAACAAAAATGCACCATTTATCTGCTTATAAGTCTCTTGAATTTAATCTACAATGCTCACCATTGATCTTAGATCTACGCTTTTACGATCAAGCCACTTGGAAGCGTCGCGTGCCCTCTACGTACCCTGTAGTCAGTTTTCCAATGAACTTATACCACTTGGTAGCCCCACTTGCCTTTTGAGAACTATGTTGACTTATTGACTCAATATGCTCTATTGGATCAAAATTTACATAATCATGTGCTCATCGTTGATCTCTATCTGATAGGTTTCACGCTCATCGTTAGATCTGCTGCTCAAACTTTGTGATTGTGACATGTCACTAGTGCATGCAATCTTGACTATTTGACTTCGAACCACATCTTTGGATCCTTATCTGATCAAATTAATTTTTCATCATTATATCTTTGATCTGATTAAACTCTCACTATAGATCTTTGATAATGCAAATTTGGCTAAGTATGGGAACTTAGTGAACTCTGCCTAAGAAGCCAACTTTGCACCTTATAAAATTTTGCTACACTAAACATCATAACTTGAAATTTGAACCATATGATCTCTTCACATAGGGGAATCTATTCATGTATCAAACTACTCTTGAAACTTTCACCCATGTGAAATATGATGTCATCAAACTACTTACTCAACTTTATCTCTCAAGATGACTAAGCTTAGGCATTCATATGATTGTTCTGATGAATTCGGTTCACTTCCATAATCACTCAAAACATCTCATAAGGTCTCTAAAACATGTCCATACCATAAATATCATACATAAATTGCCTCACTAAATCAAACACTGAAGAACCATGAAAGAACACTAAAATAGATTGAAGCACACTTTGTCATTGTCATTCTAGCATACATGACACCTCATCAACATTCTTGGCCATATTGAAAACATCATTGAAAAACCTCCAAAAATCTCCCTTTTTGTCATTGATGTCAAACACCAATACAAATCTTATGCTCAGACTCTATCTCTCTCTTCAAGTACTTTTTCCCCCTTTGACACAAGGATAAAGTGGGCTCAACTTCTAATCCTGTAGACCTAAAAAGACTTCAAGGACAAATAATAAGAAAGGACCACCTATGAGAGATGATAAAATCTCTCCCTAACATTGTGCATACCTTTTCTTACCTTGATCTTCTCAAGCATGTTCCATTAATATACTCGTATTTGATCATACATAGCTTCTATGAAGATAAAACATACATGAACATCCAACACTGCATGAACTCACCTTGAAAACATTAAGATGGACTCCCCCTAAGTCACCTGAGCTTAGGCACCCTTTGATCACCTTGGTATTTTGGAGAAAAATACCAAAAAGTCCACTTATTCATACTAGCCTTGCTTAAAGGCCTTGTAGCCCTACCTGGACCTTGCAGAGCCCATAAAGTTCTGTGTATGAACTTTCATGGCTTGAAATTTTATATCTGAAGCATTTTCATATATCTCCTCATGCATGCTAAAAATAAATAGTCATCTCTTCCTCTGCAACATACTTCCTTCACAAACCTAGTAGTCAATTAGCTCTCCATTTGCACAAATCCTCCTCTATAGAACCAACCATGCACATCCAGAAGACTATGAAAAAAAATTTGAGCACCCATTTGGCCATTTCAACTGATTAAGTAGCCTTAAATCTTAAATCATTAAGCAAACTATTTTTACAACATGAGCAAAAACACTAGGTTTACAAGAGAAACTTGGTCAACACACCACCTTATGGTCAATGCCCATATTTGAAACTTTTCTCACACCTTGAGGTCTTCAATACACACTTATGGACCAACTTTTGAGCTCAAACTCCTTTGTGAACCCATACTTCCTATATCATGGTTTTTTGACCCACGTACCCTTAAGCACAAACTGGGAAACCCAAGAGCAAACAAAATTCTCCAATTGCACACAAAAGACCTTTAAAACTTGAAATCACCTTTAGTTGAGTTGTTCCACTTGAGTTGATGAAGCATACCAAACAACACAATTTTATTGAATTGAAGCATCTCACAAATGCTCCCCCTTGGATCATGACCACATATACAACCAAGATCTGCTCCTTGACACATCTTACTCACAAGAAACATGTCAAAACATCATACCACACTCAAGACACCTGAGTTAGCTCTCCCTAAATCCATACCAATCTCTAAACTTCTAGGGCCCACAAGTCCTCTCTCAAGAATCACCATACTACTGATCAAAACAACAAGAACAAACACAATACAGATTGACTCACCTAAAACCAAGCTCCCAAGTACTTTCAAGGCAATACACCAGATCAAGCTACCTCAAGATACCTCAAGATACCAACTATGGATGAAATATGATTGCATCCATACCTTTCTTATACTGTAACTCATCTTCACAATATTAGCCCTCAAAGACCTCTCTCTTTACACTAAGGACTGCCTCTTGCATATCATAACATGACTCTTTATGAACTGAATCAACACGAAGGAACACACAACCATAATTTATTTTTCATACATCAAACTGATATAGTAACTCCCCTTCATGGATTTCTTGTCATGTAACACTAGTCGAGACCTAATAAGCATCCACCATGCTTCCTCTTTCTGTAAAGTGTCTCTTTGAAGCCTAGAGAGAGACACCCCTTTGACATAGTGAGACTAAAAGTCCCAAAACTCAGGAGCCTCCCATATCTCCATACTCTCTTTTGACTTATAGTCCTTCCACATCATCAAATTGACTTTGAATGGATCATTGACTTCATTCTTTCCTTCAGACTTGTCAACAAATGTAGACAATAGAAACTCTTGAATTTCCTTCATGTCTATCATGGCAAACAAACCATCTTTGGTCTCAAACTAATCTCTTCTAACAGACTTAAGTCTCCATAACCATGTGTGACCTCTTCCTTGCACACTAGGAGCTCCATACACCTTATTTTGCTCTGAAAACTCATTCAACTTGTTCTTGCAATATCTAGCAATATGACCAACTCTATGACATTTTGCATTGGTCTATTTAGTTGGTCTTCTATCTTGCACTCTAGGAGCTTGATTGAACTTATCTTGACTAAATGGTCTTTGCTTGCATAACTTAGCAGTGTGACCAATTCTTTGACAACTATAGAAAACATTCTTTCATACCTTTTACTTGAATATGATAGTGATCTCCCTTTGACTTATTACTTCTTCTTATATAGTCCTTTGCTCTATGACCAACAAGATGATAAACAAAATAATGGCCCATAAAATATTTGGCATACCTTTAAGCATTTGGCCGTCTGATTGATTTCTTCATTTTTCTCTTGACCTAATCTATCTTGTTGACTTTCATGCTACCAACCTCTTTGTCTCGTCCTAATTTCTTTTGATCCTCTTCAAGCTTGCCTATCTTGACTATGACCTTTTCATGTTCATACTTTAGGGAAACAAGATTAGTTTTCAATTGAACACATTCATCTTCTTTAGCTCTAATTCTTGAACTTATAGCCTCTAATTGAATTCTAAGATCTTTGATGGTCTCCTTATCCTCCTTAGCTTCTTTAGCCATGTCATCCTTCAATCTACAAGCTTGTTCTTCCATAGACTTGATCAGTTCTTGAATCTCCTTTTCCTCTCTCATGGACTTGCTTGACAAACTCCTTTCAAGATACCTGACTTGTGCTTCACGACCTTTGATTATATTTCTCATTTTATGATTCCTCTTCTTTTGCTCCTTTAGTTCACCAAGTGTACCCATGAGCTTGGCTTCTAGATCAACTTATTCCTCGTTGTCATAGAACACTTCTTCATCCATGATGTTCTTTTCTTTTGAAAAACTTTTCTTTTAACCTATATTGTACCTTAGATCACCTTCAAGTGGTTAAACTTGCAATGAAGGTCCTGCTCTGATACCAATTGTTACAGGTACAACCACTGAGAGGGGGGGTGAATTAGTGAATCAAGATAATCCAATTCAATTCCTAATTTTTAAACATTCAGCACATACAATCATGATGCATATAAATTAACCATTGCAATGAATATATCACAATCAAGCATATAACACATTATATACATGGAAAACCCTCTTAAGGAATAAAACCCACTGAACCCTAAAAGATGGACTACGATCCTAAAATAACAAGATATAATACTTAAACCATCACCAATTGATCAAGGAACACCCATCCCTTAATTTAGTAAGACACCCATCCACAAGGAGGAACCAACCCCGTAGGCAACCAAGCACCCACTTAGCTACCTTGATCTGATCACCACCTCTGATCTAATGTCTTCTACACCTGATGATGGACTTATCTTGCTTGCTCTCTTCTCCTTTACACTCTCACAAACTTACCCACACAAGCGATGCATTCAAAACATCCTTTTGGATCACTCTTCACTTCTTAGAACATACACAATCATAAAACTTGAAACAACTCTATCACAACATTAGCAACATGACCTTTAGGTCATGCACACAATCCTCAACCTACTATTCTCTTCAATCCATCCACTAAGCACACTCGCTCAATCAACCTCTAGGGCTTACTTGGTCAATCTACCTCTTTTAGGCTCATTAGGTCCAATGACATATGTGTTCACCTTCATCACCTTGATCAAAAAAGCATGAATGATCCTCTTTACTCTTTATTGGTCCACAATGATTTGTAGCTTCTCTTTCAATTTTTTTTCCTTTGCTTGGCTCCACACTTTCTCAACACTTCTCCAAATAGGCCAATTATGCCTAGTATTTATACCATTCACTCATTTAACCCATCTTGGTCATTCAAGATGCTTCACACACTTGTATTATACTGTAAATAGTTCTTTATGCATGTTACATGGGTGAGACACTCCACTCCATAGGTTTACCATAGTCCTTAAGACTCAAATCTTCCATTAGGCCTTAATGAGACCTAAAACAATTAGGCCTTCACATCCACACGTTACAACTTCAACTCCTTGGGCCAATTTTAGCTTCTACCAAAGCTTTAAACACATCAAAAATGTATCCAATAGACCCTTTCTTAGTCCCTCATGGGTCCATGCCACCTGGAACACCAACTCAACACTTGAACCTACCAATTAGGTATCCTCACTCTTCAGGGCTTTATACATAGAAAACACAGTCTTAAAATTTTTAAGCAAACACTCAAGTATTTCACATATCCATATGATTATATCACATGGGTGAACCTTTCCTTTATATACTTCAACATGGGCTCTAAGCACTTAAAACAACTCTCTCAAAATGACCACTCAGACTGGTCATATACAGTCAAAATACAGTTAAGCTATTTTGAATCTCCATATCTGATCAGGGGAATATTATGACAACAAATAATTTTTTATAAGCATTTGATATTTATACATCTCCATACTCATTTTATTTTTTAATTCTACTCAAAACTCTTCCAACTCATTTCTCCAAAGTGGTCACTCAAACTGTCTGGAGCCTTCAACAAACACAGTCCCCTTTTAGACATTTTTTCATACTGAAGATGGATTAGTCAAACCTCCATAATCCACACATATGGTCCTCATAGATTCTATAACACTCTTCAATAGTTATTTCATCTTGAAACATCGAAATGCCATCAATAACTCTTCAATTATCCTTGTCGGGTCACTCGTAGAACATGGTTAAACACACAGTCAACTTTGAAGCTCAATATCTTTTATTGTACGAACATTCAAATATTCTAATCAACTTTGATGGATGCACCTTGAATTCCTTTACAATTTTTCCTTTTACTCCACCATGAAATTCATCCTGGATCAAAAGATATAGCTCAAAAACTACATACTGTTTTTTCTTTGTTATTTTAAATATTCAAATTCCAACGATCAATGTGTAAATACTAAACATCAAACACTTTGTCATCATCTCATGCTCCTTGGAAAATTTGAATAAATAAAAAAAATTGATCTCCTTATAATTCTCATAAATTTAACCTGCAATGCTCACCATTGATCTTAGATCCATGCTTCTGTGATCAATCCACTTGGCAGCCCCGCATGCCCTCTATGTACCCTGCAGTCAGTCTTCTAATGAACTTCCACCACTTGGCTGCCCCTTGTGCCTTCTGAGCACTTTTTTGACTTATTGACTCAATATTATCCATTGGATCATAATCTTCACGATCACGCGTTCATCATTGATCTCTATCTAACATGTTTCACACTTGCCATTAGATCTGTTGCTCAAACTCTGTGATTGTGACACGTGACTAGCGTGTGCAATCTTGACTATTTGAATATAAATTGTATCATTCGATCCTTATCCAGGAAAATTAATTTCTTGTCATTATATAATTGATCTGATTAAATTCTCACCATAGATTTTTGATAATGCAAATTTGGCTATGGGAACTTAGTGAACTCTGCCTGAGAAACCAACTTTGCACCTTAATAACTTTTGTTACACTCAACCTCATGACCTGAAATTTAAACCATGTGATCTCCTCACATAGGAAAATCCATCCATGTATCAAAATTCTCCTAAAATTTTTACATGTTTGAAATATGATGTCATCAAATTGCTTACTCAACCTTATTTGCCAAGATGACTATTTGAGCTTAGACATTCATGTTATTGTTTTGATGAATTCGGTTCACTACCATAAGCACTCATAACATCCCATAGGGTCTTTGAAACATTTTCATACCATCAATATCATCCATCATTTGTCTCACTAAGTCAAACACTAAAGAACCATGTAGGAACACTAAAATACATTGAAGCACACTTTGTCATTGTCATTCTAGCATACATGACACCTCATCAACATTCTTGTCCATCTTGAAAACATCATTGAAAAACTTCCAACAAATGTATGAGATCAAATGGTTATGTACCTCTCTATACCTTGCCTTTGTCAAAATTTTCCCTATGTTGCTTGCCTAGCACGCATTCTTCTCAAACTCCCTTACTTAAATTGATGGAGATAATCCCATGTACATCTTTATGCGGCCCATCAATTGTATATTTTGAACATTTAGGTGCCCTAACCTCTTGTGTCATAATTGACTCTCCTCATCAACCTTAGTGATTCGGACAAAGGAGGTTTGACATTTATTCTTACCAAAATCTATAAACTTGTAAAATTTGTCTCTTTTGTCCAAGGACCTTATTGCCATGATTTGAAAGTTGTTGTAAATATTCTTAACAACAAACTTGTCCGACCAAAACTCAAGCTTCTTCCCTTCTTGAGCAATTTCATAAACATAAAGTAAATTTATGCAAAGATTGGGTACATGATATACATATTGTATGTAATGAAATTCTTCAACAATAACGTAGAATAACATCAATAGATCACAATATCATTGAAATATAGCAGAATTTATGAATAAAAGACAAACCACTTTGAGGGGGCAACGTCCACAAGCTTCAATAAAAAATAGAATTTGAAATATGATGATAAACAACTACCCACTGCCTCCTATATATAGTCTACCTAGGCCATGGTTACTCCATAGGTCGACCTAGTAACCAAATAAATACAAAGAGAAATATGATGTAACATCAAAGAGGAATAAGTAAGCCACAAGTCGTCTATTCCTATCCTAATATATGTGATAGGTTAGGGGTGTAGCATGCCCTTCCCCTTCAAACCAATGTTATCCTCAATTTTGAACAACTCTAAATGTTGCAAAAAATATTCACCCTCCCAATTTACAACCTCACTGCTCAAGTTCTTCCACTTGATCAGATATTCCTTCATCTCTCTGGTTCTCATCCTCTTCATACATGTTTGTAGGATCTTCTCTAGTTCCAAAATGATTCATCCTTATTCATCTAGTTCTGGTATCTCTTTATGGTCTAAAACTTTATGTCCAATGACCTTATTCAAGCAAGAAATATGAAATACTGGGTGTATGCGAGATGAATGAGGCAACTCCAGCTTGTAAGCCACACTTTTAATTTTATGCAGAACCTAATAAGGGTCATAATACTTGGGAACAAATTTGTTGTCCTTTTTTTATTGCTTCAAGGACATCTACTTGTAAAGCTGCAAATGTACAAAGACCCAGTCACCCGTGTCAAAATGTCACTCATTATGGTGTTGATCTGCTTGTTGCTTCATCATATTTTGTGCCAAGTCCAAATTCTCTCTCAACCCAGCCAAAACCTCTTGTTGATGTTGAATGTGCTCCTCCACATCTTCAGCCTTGGTTTGCACCCTTAAGGAAGTGATGGAAGGTGGATGGTAACCATATAGTGTTATAAATGAGGACATTTTATAAGAGGTATGGAAAGATGTGGTATACCACCATTCTGCAAGTGGTAGTCGTTTAACCCAACGATCCTACTTATCTGATACAAAATAACAGAGATACCCCTCTAAACATTTGTTGACCACTTCTATTTTTTCATCAGATTGGGGGTGGTAAAATGACTTATGAGCTAGCTGAGTACCCAAACAGGGAAAAAGTTCAATCCAAAAATTACTAGTGAAAATAGGATCACGATCACTTACAATAATTTTTGGGGTTCCATGTAATTTTAGAACTACCTTTAGAAAAATAGTCACTATTATACTTGTAAATGGTGTGAGAGGGCACAAAAATAGGCATATTTTGTAAGTTTGTCCAAAATTACCAAGATAACATTCTTACCTTCAAAACAAGGCAAACCTATGATGAAATCCATAGAAACCTCCTCCCACCTTTGACTAGGAATTGCTAAAGGTTGTAGCATACCCGGGGTCTTAACTGTCTCACCTTTGTTATGTTGGCATAACAAGCATTATGCCACAAACTTTTGTACATCTCCCTTGATTCCTTCCAAAATACTTCTCGTTTGATTCTATGATAAGTTTTTCAGAACCCAGAGTGTCCCCTAATTGGATATGCATGCAACTCTGCAAGAATCTTATGTTGCAGCTATGAATTTTTACATAAGTATAACCTATCCTTATACCATAGGGCATTACTTTTCCATTCAAATTTGTTAGAGGCTATAGACCCTTGTTGGATATTCTAAATTAGAACTTGTGTATCCTTGTCTTATTGTCACTCAAACTGGGTTCATCCATCCAATCTACCTGCAACATGGACATTGCACAAAGTAATGCTTATGTGGATGTATCCCATCTGGATAGTGCACCCGCTACTACATTATCTTTACCCTTCTTGTATATAATTTCAAAATCATAACCCAGCATTTCTATTACCCACTTTTGTTGTTGCTCAGATGATAATATTTGCTCCAAAAAGTATTTGAGACTATCATGATCTGTTTTCACCTTAAAGTGTCTACCCATCAAATAGGGCCTCTATTCTTTGACTGCATGAAGAATAGCCATCATTTCTTTCTCATAGACAAGTTTTTGTAGATTCTTACCTTTGAATTGACAATTCTCAAATGCAATGGGTCTTCCTTCTTGCATTATTATTGCTCCCAACCCTGATCTGGAAGCATCATATTCAACAATGAACGTCTTTGAGAAGTCTAGAGTAGCCAAAACCAAGGTGGTGCAAATAGCTACTTTTAGTTGCCTAAATGCTTTAATGGTTGCATCATTCTAGTGGAAGGCATCCTTCTTTAGTAATGCAATGGGTGGAGTTTCTATGTTGGAATAACCTTTTACAAATATTCGGTAGTAACTTGTTAGTCCTAGAAACCCTCAAAGGTTTTTGAGAGTTTTGGGCATTGGCCATTCCACCATAGCTTTTATCTTCTAAGGATCAACTTTGACACCTTCATGGGATATAATGTGACCCAGGTACTCTACTTCATGTACTTCAAAAACACATTTTGATGGCTTCACATAAAGATGATATTGCTCCAAAACTATCAACACCTATTTCACATGTGTGTTTCACATACATCTTACAATAAATCAATATGTTATCAAAGAAAACCAACACAAACTTCCTTTAAAAAGGCCTAAAAACAGTGTTCATCAAGCTCTGCAAAGTAGATGGTGCATTTGTAAGACCAAAGGGCATTACCAAAAACTCATAATGGCCCTCATGAGTTCTAAAAGCGATTTTATGAACATCTTCATCCATTATTCTAATTTTATGGTACCTTGAACGATGATCTAATTTTTTGAAATAAACAACACCATGCAACTCATCAAGTAAATTATCAATTACTGAAATAGGAAACTTATCTTTGATGGTGTACTTGTTGAGTTCCCTGTAATCCAGGCACATCCTCCATGTGTCATCCTTCTTATGCACCATGACCACTAGTGATGAATATGCACTTTGGTTGTGTCTAATGATTACTGCCTCTAGCATTTCATGGACCATCTTTTTGATTTCACTCTTCTGCACATATGGATATCTATTTGCTCTGATTTTTGGTGGTTGACTCCCTGAAAGTAGTTGAATGGCATGATCATGTTCTCTTTTTGGAGGTAGTCTTTTTGGCATGGCCCCAAAAATAGATGGGTGGTCATTAAGAATCATTTGTAGATCAGGATGTGTAGATGCCTTTGTGAGTTGAACTTCTCTGGAACATAATCATGTTATAAATCCTTCTACCCCTTTTTAGCATCTTTGTCATTTGATGTGAAATAACAAATTGTGGAGATTTACCCTGTAATCCACATAGTTCAATTTTCCTTCCATCGGAATGACAGCGCATGAATAGCTATTAGAAGTTCATCTCAATTATACCCAAGTTTGTGAGTCATTGGAATCCCAAAACAATGTCTGCACCACCCATGGGAATAGCAAACATAGGAGAATCTAGATTGTACTCGCCCACAACAAACTTGATACTATGGTATTTTCTTGAACAATTCATTGTGCCACCATCTACAATCATGACTTAAAATTTTGGTGTTGGGTAAATGAAATAGTTCAATCGAATGGCCAACTTATGGTTGATGAAGTTATGTGTGCTCCTTGAGTCAATCAACATTGTCACCTTCTATTTCTTGAGGAAACCCACCACCTTAAGTGTTTGAGGAGTGTTAATCCCTGAAAGTGCATGACAAGAGATTTTAGGTTGGAAATCTTCAAATACCTCCTCTATTTCTTCCTCATCATCATTGGAGGCATCATCCTCTTTATCATATTCATTGGATCCCTCAATGTAGAATAGCTTCTTCTCGACGCATATATGTCCTTTGCTCCACTTGCTGTCATAGTCGAAACATAATCATTTTGCATGTTCTCTTCAATTTTTTGAGGAGTCAATTTGTTAGGTGAAGGAAATGATGGTGTCGATATACTATGATCTCTAAATTGAGTGAATGATTGCTTCTTGTTGGCTATGAATTTTTCCTCGCCCCTGCATGCCATGATAATTAAATCAGAAACCTTAAGTGGATTAAACATGCATAACTCATGTTGAATTTGGTCCTTAAGGCCACCCAAAAATAGGTCATTCAGGTTCTCATGAGAAATTGTGTCCACACGTAAAGATAGATTCTGAAAATGATGAATCTAATCCTTGACTAGACAAGTCTGGCATAGTTTTTTCATTTGGCTGAAGTAATTCTGTGTCACATTACTGCTGTAGTGTTATTGTAGCTCCTCTATAAAACCTGACCAAGTGACACTGAGAGTCATCTTTTTTTTTTAGCACACAACCATCAATACCAAATGAATTGTTCAAGTTCTAGATATAAGGATGCCATGGTAACCTTTTATCCACATGGAATCTGATGCAAATCAAAAAAAATCTCCATTTGGTTGATCCAATTCAGTGGATTCTTTCCATCAAATTTACACATATCTACCTTTGGTAACAAGGTTCTTTGTGGCAAGGTACTTGGATTTGGATTAAGCTGGTTGGGAGATCCACCCTAGTGGGGTTGTGTAATATTGATCATTGGATGATTTGGTTGATTATTTTGTAAAGCCATCATAATATTTGTCAAAATAGATTGTACATATTTCATATCAAATTATATGCCTTGCATATCACTTTGAATGCCTTGCACACTGTAGTCAAGTTGGGTCATTTTGTGATCTATCTCAGAGAACCCTGGTACAAAGGATCCAGTAACCCCCCTCTTCTGACTTCATATCTTCCTTGTTTAGCACCCTTTCCTTGGCCCTTAGTTTGTGGTACTGCTATAAAAGGGCTTGACAATGTTGACCCTGATTAGCACTTTTGACCCAACTTTGACCAAGCATTTTTGTACTTATATCAGCTTCAAATTAGAAAGTAAAAAGAACATACCATAGCTATATATTTATAAACTTTCCAAAAATGTAAAGAACTTAGAAAAATTCCTTGAATTGGGCACTATAGAGCAAATTTATGAAAAACACTAAAATCGAAATAACTCACAAAACTAACCTCCAAATGGTAAATTTTTTTGTGTGATGTCCTTGACTGATTCCCCAACTTCAATAAAAATATTGCAAGAAAATTCGCAGTGGATTGAAAGATATAAGCAAATCTCTATCATTTGGGGTTTTCCCCACAAGATTGTCTAAATCACAACTCTGATACCACTTGTAATGAAATTACTTCAACAATAAAGTAGAATAATAGCAATAAATCACAATATGACTGAAATATCGTAGAATATATGAATAAAAGACAAGTCACTTTAAGGGGACAACCTCCACAAGCTTCAATAAGAGCAAAATTCGCAATATGATGATAAACAACTACCCACTACCTCCTATATATAGTCTACCTAGGCCATGGTTACTCCATAGGCCAACCTATTAACCAAATGAATACATAGAGAAATGTGATATAACATCAAAGAGGGATAAGTAAGCCACAAGTTGGCTATTCTTATCCCAATACATGCGATAGGTTAGAGATGTAGCATTGTATCACACAATTATTCAAAAAAATATCTCCATTACCAATAATTTCAATCGAGGAATCAACAGTGATGAACACCAACTTATCATTAGGAGACCTTAAACAATAGAATAAAGAAGCATTATTAGGCATGTGATAAGTACAACCTAAATCAAGAATCCATTCACATTTGGAAGTAGTAGCATGAAATGTAATGTTAGAAATAAAAGCATTATTATTGTTGGTGCTTAGATTTGTAACAGTGTAACAACATGGAAGCTTCAATGCACCAAAACGACCCCCAAGATTGAGAGGCCATTGCCTCCTAACCTAATATTGGGGTAAAAAGTAAAGGAGAAAATAAAAATATAGCAAAACAATAAAAGGGTAATGCACCAAAGTAGTCATTCCCTTTACTTGTTCAAAGGAGCAATGCATAGAGCAAACACTACAAATACAAGTAAATTGTCCCAAAATTGAGTAGCAAGAGGCCAAAGCACACACGAACATAGACCAAGGGCAAGGCAAAGCCAAAAACTATGCATAAGGTGTTGAAGATATTGCAATGTTACATGTTCAATTGTAGGAAATGAGCAAACACATTGAATTAGAGCATGTGCTAAGGCAAGAACATCATAGTGAAGGCTCTCCATGAAAGCTGGAAATTTTTCATTAGGTGAGAATGCCAATAAAAAAGAGAGTTTTTTTATGCAAAGCATAAGAAAGAGGAGTAATGGGCTTTGAGTGTGCAATTACTAGTCTGAAGTTGTAGCCACCTTTAATGCAAAGATTGCTCACATTTTTATATGCTCACCCCCACCAAAATATTGTCATTATTTCAAAATATGGGTGGAGCAACCAAGGCAAAAGGCTTTACTTTAATTTCAACTTATTTACATGCCTCCTAATACCTAAATATTTATGTGTAAGGTAACCCTTCCATCTTTATAGCTCAACCACCACATTTTTTAATATCATTTCTTTGTCTTTGTCAAGTCTATTAAAGTATTCAACTAGCTTTACTCTATCCTTTGGAGTTGGTTCCATTCCATCCACTACTCACCACAACCCTTCCCTTATCAATGCAAGCTTCATCTCTTCAGTCCAAGCTCTATAGTTTACCCCTGTGATTTTTTCTACTATCAGACCCTTATCTTTTAATTTTTCAATGACAAATCTTATTGGAGTTGCAAATCTTGAAAATTTTGCTTCTAGATTGTTTTTCCTTTGTGTTGGATGGCCTTTGTGCCCAGTTTCCGTTGGAACCCTTCTTCACACTACCCTAGTCTGAAATTTTTAAAACACTCTCCTTCACCAAAGCTACAATATCATAGGAAACTCTGATATACAATCTCCACTCCTTGTAAATTTGTGATAGCTCTGGCTAACCTTGGTGACTTTAACCATGAATTAGAGCTTTGGCTTTGATACCATATTAGAAACACTATAAATTTGAAAATGGCATGCATAGAGGAACAAACAAGCAGATAATGACGGTGTCAAAAGATACCTTAGATAAATAAAATAATAGAATCCAACAATCTTTCATGCCGTCAAGAAGATATCAATTACTTGCTTAAATTGCCTTATAGAGAGGAATACTCCCAATTCTTCATAGAGGTCGCCCTTGAAAGTACCATATGGGCCCATAAGAAGACACCTAATGGTCACTAGGCTTCCAAGAAGGCCAAGACACTGATACCTAGTGATCACTACGATCCCAAGAATATCTAAGTCAAAGACACCTAGTAATCACTAGGTTCCCAAGGATGTGCCGAGTCGTTGATACCTAACAATCACTAGGTTCCCAAAAATAGGACAATTGCTAATACCTAGTAGTTGTTAGGCTCCCAAGAATATGCCAAGTGAAAGATACCTAGCAGTAATTAGGTTCCCAAAAATACACCAAGTCATTGATACCTAGTGGTTGCTAGGTTTCCGAGCATATGAATATTGGTGGATACTTGGTGGTCGCTTTGTTCCCACAAAGTACAAGTCATTGATAGCTAGTGGTTGCTAGGTTCCCACAAAATACGAATAGCCGTCGATAACTAGTAATCGTTAGGTTCCCAAGCATTCTAACAAGTTGATCATACCTAGCAATCACTAGGTTCCCAAGCATTCTAACAAGTTGATCATACCTAGCAATCACTAGGTTCCCAAAAATCTCAACAAGTCATTCATACCCAACAGTCGTTAAGTTCATACAACAGTCAAGATTTTCCTTGCTAACATCCCCACTAAATCTTGACATGAAGGAAACATAAAAGATGTCATTTACTAACAAATTGGAGAAAGATTAAAAGATTGATAAATTGAAAGGCAAAATATAAAGAGATTAATAGTGAGATGCATACCTGAGTATGACTCACCTATGTTTAGGCAATCATTAATAAGTGGAGGAAACAAGTTATAGAACAATGTAGAAGACCTCCCAAGATGATGATAATGGCTTGAGCAAGCGCCCAGTTTTTGTGCAATTGAAAAGGGCAGTGACCAATTATAGTCGCCAAATGTGACAGGGTCTGGTGAATGTGGTGAGATAGGGCTGAAAATGGTTGTATAGGTTACTAGGTCTGAAACTTTCTAAGATCCTCTGTCAATAGTAAAAGTCCATAAATGTGTTTGATGAGCAGAATTGATGCAAGCAGATGTATGAAACTCTTCTCCTTTGAGGTTACCCTAACACAAGCGAACCAACACATCTAAGACAAAATGTGCAAAGTAAATTGGTTTGGTCCCCATTGAGGCTTGTAGCTACATATCATTGTGAGAATCAAGGCTCAATGTAGTTTTAAAGTGTGTGTCCCATCCCAATGTTAGAGAAGCCTTCACCTTCTCTCCCTATGATAATTAATCAATATTATATTATCTTCAATGCAATCCTCCTTTCGGTACAAGTGCCTAATGGATATGATCAATGGGTGGCTTGATCACTTGATTAGAAGAAGATTGCTTCAAATGATATGGCTTAGGGTACACGTGTATATATTGGGCTCTTTAAATTCAAATTGACACATTTACACATAGGTCAACTATGGAAAGGCATGAAAGATGACAATCGAGGCACGAGAAAACATGCCATGGTGACAAAAAGACCCACACAACCTTGGGGGGCGGGGGGTGGAGCGGGGGGAGGTGTGGAAATGATCATACCACTTTCGGTGGCACCAAAAAGTTTAAGGTGAAAAAGGCTCAAAAATAGAGATCAAAATGCACTGCAAACTAAATGGGTGGATCCTCATGTAGAAAAATGTCAGATCTAAATGTGTTCATAAGCAAATGTAGAAGACACAAGACTATGAAAGCTTCCATGTGTATGGAACATGTACCAATAAGACCCAAGTGTAAGCAAATTAAACAAATGTACAAAAGTACAACAAATGACTGCAACTACATGACTTGTACTAGAATTAGGTGTCTACACCAACCTTCAAGCGAGTGCCGAGTGTCCACATTTTTTAAGTAGTGACGACAAAGTGGGTGCAAAGTGGCAAAGGATTTATATATAAAATGTAGATCCAATATTCCTCATGAATGGGACAAACGAGATGAAGGCTACATTCCACCTCATATATCGTAATTATATAAATTTACAATTCGTATAGAAATATATATTTACATAAATTTTAGATATTTAATGTGCCCAAATAAATATTAATATTTAATAGAACTCTATTTTTCTCAGTTTTTGCTCTCTTGGAATCAACCACATACCAAATATCCTTAAGGCAAAGCAAACCCTCCACTTGGATAACCCAAGGACGATAGTTTCACCCATTGAAGGGATCCACGCTGATTAACAACTCCACCTTCTCTGCAAATTTCCCACTAAGGATTGATGGTTCCAGGATGATCATGTTGGATGTAGTCATATAAGAGAAAAGAACATTGCAATGAATGAACATAGAGAAATGAAGAGTGATCATGCAAAGATTGAAAGAGCAAATGCAATTTAATTGAATATATTACAAAGCTACAATGCTATATAACTAAATGCAATTCATTGCAATGACAAGTGAGATGCCTCTATAAGCAAATGACAAGTGAGATGCCTCTATAAGCAACAAACGTGCTTGGCAAAAGTAATGTCCGGCCACCACATATGTGAGAGAACAAATAAAATATCCAAATGGACCAAAGTCAAGTCAAAGCAGTCCACTAAGGTGAACTTACACTACTAACAACCAGATCCTATTATCTTCCAAAGCAATTCCCTGTTGATAATTAATGAGCACGCAGAGTTTGAAATGTCATTTATCTAAATGTCATCGGTCCAAAATTGTAGGTTTACATAAACATAAATGCATATCACCGAGATTTTGAAAAAATGCAAATGGCATGGCTGATCGAATAACATTCACTGTTTTTCACCATATATCTGATGGGCCTAATGAATTTTGCACATCCTTTTTTATGGTAAAAGCAAGGTGGTCTTCACTAGATGTGATGACTTCATAACATTGATATACTTGGATACCTATAATTTGTATGGTAAAAGCAAGGTGTTGTTCACTAGATGTGATGACTACATAACATTGATAGACTTGGATCCCTATAGTTTGTAGTTTCTGAACTGAAGTTTATTCTGTCATACATATGATCAACGTTTTTAAGAAACTATTTGAAACAACCATCTTTGCTAGTCAGACAAACAGAAATGATCTGCCTTTGGAACAAAAGTTCCCTTCAAACCAGTGATAGCAATGTTTTTGGTTTTAATTTTTTTTTGTTAGGTGAATTGGTGGATACGGCCACAACCTAGATGCCAGATATATTAGGGACCTGTCAAGCGCATATCGAACTTACAACCCAGCATGTGGTAAGCAAACATCCTGCCTCTGGGTCAACAGCCCTCGGGCAGAATGATAGCTATGTTATTAGGCAGCATTGTTTCATTTCTCTTAGTTCTTAAATTTGCTTTTTCATATCTTCCTTGAGCTCTGTAGTTTTTCTGATAAGGTAAAGATTGCACAAAATATATTATAGGATTGTGAGAAGAGCACATTTAATATTCCATATAACATTTTACACGACTCTAGAAGAATATCCCTAGCAGGTATACCGCAACCTGCCCCTGAATCGTTGCTCAATTGAGGAAAGAATCATTATATGGAATAGCCGTTTGATAACAGATGAGATCAAAGAAAACATAAACCAGTTGCAAGGCCCCATTGCATAAGCTTTTAACAAGGAAAGTACTTTTGCATCCCCTTACAAGTTCTTCTACAGTAACTGCACAGCATATCTTGGTAGATGTGTGCTAATCATAATTACTTGTGATCCATGAGCCTCAAATCTTACAGCAAATCTCACCAAACCGTTTTCTCCCTCCCTCTGCTGGCCAAGTTTTAGAGTTCTCTCACCAAACTATTCCTCTATTTTTTTTGGGGGTTTTCTCCCTACCTTTGCTGGCCAAGTTTTAAAGCTGTCTCCCCAAACTATTCCTCTATTTTTGGGTTTTGTCCCTCCCTTTGCTGGCCAAGATTTAGAGCTTACAATGACCCTTGTTATCTATTACTTTTGCTGTCTATATTGCTTTTATATTACTAGTAATTACACCCAACTTTTGAAATTGCTTTTGTATGACCTTATAATGTTAGATCTATGCAACAAAGAACAATTGTCACATACAGCTCTGCACATAAAATGGTCAAGAGATTTATCAAATCATTGGACAACAAAGAATCCACGGCACTCCCACAATGGAACTAAAATGGATTACTATAAAGAAATTATAAAACTCCATTCATACCCAGCCCCACTCAGGTAACTCAAATCCAAAACTATCTTATAATTGCACACATCATTTACCATTGGAAACCAAGAGCATTGAATCAAAGAGGGGCTTCTATTACACTCTTCTGCGTGTACATGGGTCAGGATCTATAGAAGTTTAAGCCTTTCAGTCATCTTTGCTTTGTTTAAAGTACACTCTGCATTATGCTTTCTGTGGTATAAAAATTACTTTGTTCTCATAATATACCAGCAAATGTGCATAATTGGTGATCAGGGGATCAACTTAAAAGAATTTGCTATCTCATAGAAATTATCCTTTATTGTTGGCCACAATGCCTCAGGAGACTGAGCATTAAGGGTAAACAGTCGTCCAGCAAATGAAGTATATACAGCTACATTGTGCCGAGAAAAGTTTGGGCCTTGAACAGTATATTCCAGATTGTAATATGTAATTTTTTTATCAGTAAAAATGTCTTCCTTTTTCTTTGCATCTATGAGCATTGCAGTAATGTTTGAGCTCCTTAAAACAATGAACTTACTGAGAATAACCTGTCCTACTTGTGTGGGCTCTCCAAACTTCTCAATCCTGTATAAATCAAGGAAAATAACATAACTCGCTCAGACACTTCTGTCCATTGATAACAGTAAACTTCTGCGTTTCATAATGCACAGGAGTGTAATAATAAAATGCATTTCCTCTATGTCAATATAAACCATCAGAATATTTATGCAAAATAAGGGAATGGTAAAGTGCATAAGAAACTTGCGTAAAGTTGGTTGAAACTGGAGCTACTATAACGCTAACATTTAGCTCCCCACTTGAACCAGGAGGGCCAAACGCAACAATGGGCTCTCTCATTGTTTGTTGTGGACGTAATCTATCCTGTACCAGTGGAAAATCAAGCAGTCTTTCCTTCTCTGCTCTTTCAACTGCTCTATACAACAATCTTTGATCGCCAACCCAAGCATAAGGATAAACAAATTCTGCAAAGAGTGTCAAAAGCTGGTTTAGCAGGATGCATAATTCAATATTGAAGACAAGGATACCCTACGAAAATCCTTGAATTATAAATGTAAAGTTTGGCTGCTGCCACCATTGAAATGATCTCTCAAGTATAAACAAAGGATATAAGAAAAGACCACTCTATCACACTGCCAAAATCCTTCAATTTTACATTTGAATTCAAATGAAATTAAAAAACAAAACCTCGCCATAGAGAATAAATAAGCAAAGTCCACTCTATCACACTGCACTTTATCATTATGCCTCAGTTCTTGATGGCTGGGTAGAAACTGTCACGCCTGTGTTTCTTAGCACCTAAAGAAGTATTGTTAATGAAAAATAATAACTGCACAATCATGTCCTATATCTGTGTATTGGCAGGGTCCTCATTGCAAGGTTGTGAATGGCAAAGGTGATCATAGTAGGGTTGTCAATAGATAGTTTGTCAATGATTTATCAACAAAAATCAAAATGAATTAGTTGTCTGTGCTAGTTATGTGATCGGCAGGCAGCTAGAACAGTTTAACTGCTTGTATCCCATTAAAAATAATTTCTTACCAAACGTAAGTGGTGTTGGGATTTGACACACAGAATTGGTCAAATACCCCCAAGATCACCCGTGCCAGAAACACCTTCCAGCTATCAAATACAGATTCATACCAACAAAGGAAGCAGAAAATTGCAATAGAGTAACAGACTGTTCTATTAAGCAAAAATAAAACACTTCCCAGTGAAAAGAAAAAGTAAAAAAAAACAGTTTAAGCACATTTCAAATCAAAGAACAATAATTTTCCCAGCACAATTCAAGTGTAAAAAATAATCATGTTTTCAGCACATTTCAAATGCAAAAAAAAAATTAGTTTTAGCACATTCTAAATCCAAAAAACAAAAATGGTCATTCTTGAAGCACATTTCAAGTGCATAAACATTAAAATATGGTCATTTTAACACAGTTTAAGCCGGAAAACAACTACAAATAAATGCAAAACAAAACAAAAAATCAAATTGAAGTAATAAATCTGATTATTTACTACATTGAACCAATGAACAGTGAAAAAATTCAATGTGTTAAAAAAATCAGATTAATTTGTTCACTTAAATTTGTAAACAATATTAAATAAAATAATGTCATGCATTAACAAATAACAAAATATAATGACGGAAAGAAATTAAGTTAAAGACATACATAGATAATCAATGAATGTAGTGATTGGTCCTCTTCCTCTTCCTCTCCTTTCTTCTCTTTTCTTCTTTTTTGTTTTTGCAATTGGAAAATGAAATGGGCTTAGGGTTTGGATGTGTTTGGTAATTGGACTAAGGTTGGGGGGCCTTGGTGGATATCCCTTTTTAGGTTTAGGATAAGCATTGAATACTTGTTACTTAGCATTGGTTTTGTTCACGCTGAGAAAAAGCCAAATAAAGTTCAAGGAACAGATGGAGGTGAGGGTTGCTAAACAATTAATGCAAATGTAGCTATAAAAGCACAAAAGCTGTAAAATAGTCTACCCAATAACAAAGCCAATACAATATGAGTAACCTAGCAAATTTCACAAAACTTTAAAATAGAGGTAAAGACAAAGTCAATGGTCTTATGAAAATAATGAAGAAGAGCTTAGAATTAATGATAAAAGCTACTGGACGGATCTAGCAGGAAGGACAATGTCAATATGTTAGCAACATATTCATGTTCATTGTATGCAGCCCTTAGGCTTATTGTACGACATTGGGTGGCATTGTGTGTTGTGTTTGTTGTGCTTCCTGAGATTGATTAGTGGTGTCATAATACATATCATGCACATTTTATTGCGTAATCTACTTCAGAGATATTTACTTTATTAAATGCCTCGTCGTTAAATCTATCTAGACATGACACGTGTATGCCTTGCATCCAATAGGTTACATACATGCTTCAATGACAATTACACTACTATGATGTACACACTCTCCACATGATTATATTTTTATCACTTGATACAATTAACTCTTCTTTTGAGATGAGTGACTTGCAGGGTACATCCCTTATCTCAAAAGGGGGGCACCACAATGGGTTTGTCTTAGAAACCCAAGCCTCCATGAACAGAAAAATCAAATTTGGAACAAAGTACAGCTTTCAAAGATACAAAGTACAAGTTTCAAAGATATAGAGTACAAGGTTCAAAGATTTATTCTATAACAAAGTACAAGTTTTCAAATTTCAAAGTAAGAAAGAGATCAAACACGTGATAGATATGGGCATATGCAAAGAAGTTACAAGTTTCACAATACAGTTACAATTGAGCATATAGATGCAAGAAATTATACATCATTTTGGCATAGATTCAAGGGGCATGATACGTTTTCATGCAAATTTTCAAAGTTTAAAAGGCATTATGTTTGTTCATACATATTTTAAAAGTTCAAAAGGTGCATGTGTGTGTGTGCGCGCGCGCACCCGCGTTTATATAAGGACACAAAGGATGGAGAGCAAGCTAGGGTTCACCTACGATGGGGTGGATGCAAACAAAATGGAGGCGGCTTGGGATTTTACAGATGGGAGAAAGGGCATTGGGCGGATCTTGGCTACGGATGGCAGATACCATACAACACAACGGAACAAGGCAAATGTCAACGGCCAGCAATTGTTGGATGTTTGGAAGGCTTGTGGCCAAAGGGGCGATGGAATCCCGAACGGGCAAGCTATAGACAAAGCTCAAGTTTCAAATGGAAAATATAGCCATGCAGACAAGGGATTGACCATTGAAGTTGTGGGAAATATGACCTAGGCAAGGGAATATGAGGAGAGCAGTGTGTTTATGGATGCAAGGAAACTGCTCAACAAAATGCCTCAAAGAAATGTAGATTTAAGCTCAACTTTTTCTAACAATGAAACTCCAAACTATGCATGCAAATTGTTTGATAAAATGCTGACACAGGAAAACACCTTAAGAGCAAAGGGGAAGGTACCACTTATTGCTATGATCCATCCATGGGAATACACTATGTTTTTGGGTAGACTGGATGGATTGTGTATAGGACCTTAAACTACAGATTGAAATGGCCATAGGGATCCTAGCTACACTCCTATGTCTCATATACAATGGCAAAGATTTGGAGAATTACACCCTAATGACTGTGTACGGTATTACAAAAAGCTCCCTTTTGTCTCTTGCTATGCGCATGCATGGTGGAGTGGTAGGCACAGAGAATTTTTCATCGTATTCATAGCATGCATGGTGGAGTTGTAGGCATAGGGAATTTTTCATTGTATTCATACAAAGATGCATAGCAAGAGACAAAAGGGAGCCTTTAACTTTTTTTGATCCTGGCTTGAAGTCAAGTATACATTATTGGAGTTTAACTTGCAAATGTATGTCCCTTTTCATCATCTGTAGATTCTCTACATATCTTGCTTTAATTCTTTTGGTTCCTTGCAAGTTGTGTAAAGTGTTAGAAATTGGTCCCTTTCTTGAAGTGTCACAAGTTTATAGCGTCTCAAACAGACCTATTTCTTTTTGTCTTTCAAATTGCAGGGTTTCTCTTCGACCTCCACACAAAATACTTATGCTTGTGGCCTTGAAATAGGATCAGATTAGTCCATGTCTTGGTTAGGTTCATTAGTAGTTGTTAAGGTTTCCAGGCTGAAAGTGGATCATTTCATATTTTGGTGCATCACCATCCTTAGCTTAGATTTCCCTTTCATGTTATCTTTCTCTCTTTTTTCCTTAGTCAACAATAAATTTTAGTGTGGAAAACAAGTTGAAGTGAAGCATCTGAGAAGCTAGCCTCATTAAAAAGCCTAAAGGTTCAACCTCATTACAAGATACCCACAACCTGAGATTGTTCCAATATTGTAGCTAGGAGTGAGGGAACCTGAAAAACTCTCCCACAAGGGTGCAATTCTAGCCTACAACAGTTTCTGGCATGCCCAGTGGGACCACTTTCGAGGAAGATTGGTCAATTTTGATGCTATTTTGATCAATTTGCAGCGGTTATAGCTTTCATCTTTCAGTATCTGGCGACTCCAAAGAACACTCAGCAATCTAGTGGCAGAACAATAACTATCTTTCATGCCAAAGGTGACTACAAGATCAGCTTCTAGAGGTATTCCTTTTGAGTTTGTTGAACTCCCCTTAAATTCAGCCAAAAGGTTAAGGTTCACCCATACGTAGGAAACCATTGTCCTAAACCAGTCGTGAGGTGTACCTACACAAGAAGATCTTTGTTAGCGCCTTTTGTTATGATGATTCCCCAAAAAGCTTTTGTAGGCTTCAATGGCCAAAGTCCTTCGAATCTGCCACAATACAATCCTATGCCAGTAGCAGCGCTCAAAAGCATCCCATATTTTACAGGAGACCAAGCCATAACCCCTGCTGAACACATCAATGACAGCCAATTTTTGCAATATTCATAATGTCGTTGTAGAAAATATAGCTATTAGACTGTTCGTTGTATCCCTTAAGGGAAAAGCTTTAGATTGGTATAGAGGCTTAACTCTTAATTCTATTCAATCATGGAATCAGCTAGGAGAGGCCTTGTGTAAAAGATTTGCAGACAAGAGTGACCATTTGTCACTAGCAAAATAGCTTACCACAATCAAGAGAGCCCCCCATGAAGTCATGCAAGACTTCAACACAAGATTCCAAAAAGCTTGGGACAGAATTCCAGCCTCGATTAGACCGTCCCCTAACTTTGCATTCCTATACTACTTGAAGGCTCTAAATAGCGATATAGCTGCAATGATCCAATCCATGGGAGGGGACATATTACCGGATGCTTATGAGGTGGCTGTTAAAGCAGAAAATTGCCTAATTCAAGCTGGCAAGCTTTCTCCTAGACCCCCAATGCCTCTTTTACCTGAAATCAGACCACCCCCTGCAGTTATTCCCCCACTTGATGTTATTCTTCCAACTCCAACAATTGTTGTTATGCCTTCACCTAAGCAGGGAAAGGCCTCCACTAGTGGATCAAGTGATTCCCAAGAGCAAAAAAATTACCTAGAACTTAAGAGCATGCTCCAATCCTTGGGAAATGATGTGGTAAATGTTAAAAGGCAGCAAACTCAGTTCAATAAACCTTATCAAGCTCCACATCAGCCTCAGCAGCAATCTTATCAAGGGAATAGACCACCATTCAAAGAAAATTTTCAAAACCAGAACCGTGAGCAAGGGCAAGGACAACCTAGCTACAATAAGCAAAGTAGCTATAACCCAAATGCCGCAGGGTCTTCCAACTCCTTGGTTCCTGTTCAAAACAATATGGCTCAAGAGGCTGAAGGGACCATACCTTGGGATCAATCTTTTGGGCAATCCATTGTCCCAACTAATGGTTTTAACTAGGCTTTCAATGACCAATGGCAGCAGGCTGTTGCTTATGGATACAATCAAGCCTTAATGGCTCAAAACATAGAGATACCCACGATGACAAAATCAAGACAGTCTCCACAAGACCAAGGATCTGATCAGGTACCAAACCAGATGGATGCTACAATGGTCATTAGTGAGCAAGACGAGTGCTATGCACTCAATCAGCAGGCTAGTTCCAACCAAGCGTAAATTCCAGCGGCAGCTAATACAAGGTTTAAAAGAAGGAATATGGCCGGTAATCAAGAAGCATTCAAGGAACCCCCTGTCATTACTCCATTGCCTAAGCCTAATGACCCTGTTGTCACTCCAAAGGCCCCGACACCTCCTAAAAATCAGAATCAAGGGACCCATTTTAATCCACAAAGCTCGCAAATTCAACAAACAACAGTACTGGCCCCAAAAGCACAGGGGAAGGTTGGTGGTCCACCAATCAACATTGTTGAGCAAATGAAGAAATCTAGTGTGAGTGTACCAATGTGGGACATGCTTTACATGCCTAGTCAAGTGGATATCCTTCAAGAAGGTTTGTCCAAAATAGATGTTACAACAACTACAGGCAAACAACCAAGCAAAGAGACTGAGATCCTCACCAATGCAACACAAAGTCTTGTGGGAGAAGGATCGAGGTGGTCAAACCTCCTCCGTTCTACATTTCATTAATCATTGGTGATTCTTTGGTGCATAATTTCTTGGTATATAGTGGAGCTAGCACTTTAGTAATGCCAAAGTCAATAACTGATCAGCTGAACCTCAAATATGAGCCACATACTAAGGGAGTTCTGCAGCTTGATGGTTCTTCCACAAAGCCATCCGGTATCATCAAGGATTTGAGCTTGACACTGCATGCTTGTCCTAGTGTTTCGATGGTTCAAGATGTGTTGATCCTTGATGTAACTTCTTGCTTTGCGTTATGCCTTTCTAGAGAATTCACAACCAAAATTGGGGGTTATCTAGCAGTAGATTGGTCCTACATGGCTTTCACAACAAGGTATGGGACTAAGGTATCAATCAACGCTGAGCCCATGGCACAATTTCAGATTGAGCCTCATCAACCAGATAGCATTAATTGTACTATCCTTGATGAGGATGAATTTACAATTGGTCAAGAACTGAATACTTATCTTGAGGAGATTCCAAACTTATTCTTGGATGAGCTATGGGGGGATAATCAATTTTTCAACCCTTTGGAAGGTGTTGAAGAAAGAGACATGGGTGTCTATTTGCTACATGAAGAAAATCAACTCATGCCTTCCCTCATTGGACCTAAAGAAGACCTCAATGGTATGTGGAAGTTGTTCTTTGATGGTTTAAGGAGCAAAAATGGGTAGATGCAGGGGCAATGCTGATTTCCCCTTCAGATGATAACTATTTCTCTTCTTATAGGTTCCATTTCAGTTGCTCCTCCAATGCAACAAAATATGAAGGCCTAATCCATGGCCTCCAATGGGCCAATAAGAGAGGAATCGGAAGATTGCAAGCATATGGAGACAGTGAGCTTATAGTGAACCATGTCAAGGGCCTAAACATTATGAAGAATCCTTTGATGAGGTCCTACAAAAACAGAGTGTGAGACCTAATTAAAGATTTTGAAGCCTTTAACATTCAAGCTGTGCAAAGGAATCAAAACCAGCATGCGGACAGGTTGGCAACTATGGGAGTCCAATTTGAAATTCCAAGTAAGCTAAAAGAGGCCAAGGTTCAACGACATGTTAAAGTGGTGGTGAGGCCATCAATACCAGATAATGAAGCCCACTGGCCGGTCTTTGAGAATGACAAACAAATTGTTTGTTTCTTGCAGCAGGAAGCAGACTTTTCCTCAATGAACCAGGGTAAATTTCAACATCAGTATGAGGATCAAATTGTTCAACTAAAGTCTAACAAACTTCCTAAAGGGCTGGTCACCCTTGAAAGTCTTTTCCATGAAGGAAGGCAGTACTGATGAGGAGAACTATGAAAGAGTCCTTATCTTCAAGGACAAGCTCCTCAAGCTTGGGAAGGTAAGCAATGAGGCAGAAAAGCATGCTTTCATTGAGCTTTGTAAAAAATAGTCAGACATCTGTGCTTGGGAATATAGTGACTTGAAAGGTTTTGATCCAAAGTTAGCCCAGCATACTATAGAACTAGAGACTAATGCTAACCCTGTGAGGCAAAAACAAACGCTGGTTAACCCCAAAATAGAAGAGCTTATGAGGAGAGAGCTGACCAAGTTAATTGAATCCAAGATCATCTTTCCCATCAACCACTCATCGTGGGTAGCCAATTTGGTCCGTGTAAGAAAAAAGAGAGGGGAGATTAGGCTGTGTGTTGACTTTAGAGATCTGAATAGAGTCTCCTTAAAGGACCATTACCCTCTACCATCCATGGAGCAGCTTCTTTAAATAGTTGCAAGTTTAGAACGTTTTTCTCTTTTGGATGGATATTCAGGTTACAACCAAGTTTCAGTAAAAAAAAGATCAGTACAAGACTACCTTCACTACAAAATGGGGCACATATGCTTATCAAAAAATGTCTTTTGGCCTATCAAATGTTGGGGCCACTTTTCAAAGAGCAATGGACATGGTTTTCCAAGGGTTGCTGAATCAAATAGTGTTGCTCTACTTGGATGACATCATAGTTTTCTTGAAGGATGCCAATGAACACATGGACCACCTGAGGTGGGTCTTTGAGAGATGCAGAGAGTATGGGATCTCTTTGAATCCCAAAAAGTGTGCATTTGTCGTGCATGAAGGTAAGTTGTTGGGTCACATTGTCTCAAAATAAGGACTAGTTATTGATTCTGATAGAATAAGTGTCATCTTGACCTTATCTTTACCCAAACATAAGAAAGGACTCCAAAGTTTCCTTGGGAAAATAAATTTTGTAAGAAGGTTTATACTTGGTTTTGCAAACTTGGTCAAACCCATCACTGCCATGCTGAAGGACTAAGTGTTTACTTGGTCAAATGAAGGTAAATCAGCATTTGAGGCTATCAAGCAAGCCATTGCCCAAGCACCCACACTCATGAATCCTAACTTCTCAAGAGATTTCATATTATATGCTTTTGTCAATATTGACAATATATCAGCTATGTTGATGCAAAAGAATGGTGAAGGACTTGAACAACCAATAGCATTTTTCAGTCAGGGGCTTGAGGGGTATGAGGTAAAGTATACTTTTGTAGAAAAGCAAATCCTTGTAGCGATAAGAAGCTTTAAAAAGTTCAGGCCAATGCTCTCCAATAGCAAAATCTATCTTATGGTGTCTCATCTTAGAGTGAGAGACTTCCTTCTTAACAAAGACTTGAATGAAAAAAGGGTTGGTTGGATTACCAAGGTCATGGAGTATGACGTGGAGATCAAGGTCACTAAACTAGTAAGAGGCAAAGGCTTGTGTGAGCATATGGTTGATGACCTTCATGAAGACAAAGAAGTTGCCATGGTGATACAAGACAACTCACAGACAGAGGCACCTCTACTTCATAAGAGTTGGCTCCATGATATGGCGCATTTTCTGCTAACAAGAGAATGCTCTTAGGGTCTAGATAAGGCAAAAAAAGGTATTTCAGACTTCAGTCCATACCTTATGCATTAGTAGGTGGTACTCTTTTTAGAAGAGACCTAAATGGAGTACTCCTTAGATGCATAGATAATGACCAAGTGACCAAGCTTTTAAAGCAATTTCATGATGGACTTGCAGGTGGTCATTTTGCACCTAGAACCACAGCAACAAAGATAATGAAGGCTGGTTATTACTTGTCCAACCTCTTCAAAGATATGTATGCATAGGTAAGAAAGTGTCAAAAGTGTGCTTTCTTTGTGGGTAAGCAAAGATTGGCAGCCCTTCTTCTCAACCCAATTCAAGTAAAGCAGCCCTTTATGCAATGGGGGCTAGATTTCATAGGAATGATCAACCCGCCAAGTGCAGGGCATAGATGGGTGCTTACTGCAACTGACTACTTCACCAGGTGGGTGGAAGCCATTGCATTGAAAGAAGCTAATGAAGGTGTAGTCCTAGATTTTTATGACAACATTGTGACAAGGTTTGGTGTTCTATCCACTATCATTTATGATAATGCATTAGCATTCCTTGGTCTGAAAACGAGTGAATGGGCTCTCAAGATGGACATCTACCTCAGCACCTCTTCCAACTATTATCCTCAAGAAAATGGATTGGCTGAGTCCACATATAAAAATTTGCTAAGAATCATTAGGAGAACTATGGAAGAGAGTCAGAGGACATGGCACACTAAACTAAAGACAGCCTTGTGGGCTGACAGAGTGACTCCTAAAGCTGCCATTGGCAATTCTCCATATGTCTTAGTATATGGAAGAGAGGCCAACTTGCCCATTTCTCTTGAGTTGTCTGCATTAGAACTAGCCCATCAGCTAGAGTTGATGGAAGATGAGCCCATGCATGTGAGACTAATAGAACTCATGGAGCTTGAAGAAACGAGAGACCTTGCAATGAAAACATTAGTCACATCAAGCTCAAGTCAAGAAAGCCTTTGACAAGAGAGCCATAGCAAGGGACTTCAAGGAAGGGGATCTAGTCCGCTGGGATTCAAATAAGGCCAAACCAGGCAACCATACCAAATTTGACAACTTGTGGAGTGGTATTTATTTGATCCACGGATGCAAACAACATAATGCTTTTCAACTGGCCCAGCTAGATGGAGAGATGCTACCCATCCCAGTCAATGGGATTCATCTAAAGCCTTGCTATTAGAAGAGTTTGTAGCCATTGTGTATATTGTACTTTTGTATAGTTTTCTCATCTTTTCTCCTAGGTGCCTTGTGCACATCTTTCAAATTGTGTTTTTCCCTTCCCTAAGTGCCTTGGGCACAGTGTTTGTTTTGTTCTTGTTGTCCTTATTGCTTAAAGGGGAGTTTCCAGATAGGGTCAGCCTTGTCAAGGAAAGCAGTAACTCCGTGCCCAAAGGATCAGATGAGGCAAATGAGCTGATTTCTCGAGCATAGCGGGCATGTTTCCCCCCGAATTGGCAGAAATGTTGGCCATTTTTGGCCCACATACTAAAGCTCTTGCATAGTTTGATGAAGCAGTGGATCAAAAGCTTAGAAGAGGATCCAAGCAGGTTTTTAAGGATCCAACAGTAGTGTTCAAGGATAACCCTGCAAGCCAGAAGCTAAGTGCAAAATCTTTTATTCAACTAAGTCTTTACTTGTTCATTCTTTCGGATTTTGTGGGGACTAAGTGTTTCTTTTCTTTCGGGCCCCCCTTTTTGGCTAAGTGTTGAATTCTTTCGAACAAGTTGTCCAAGACAAGGTTTCCAAAAGGATAATTCTTTCAGATAAAATGTCCGAAGCAAAAATCAGAGACAAAGCACGCAATTTCCTTCGGAGAAAGTGCTCCCATCAAAAAACCGAAGGAAAAATTTCGAAAGGAATTCCTTCAAGAAGAAGGGCTTTTTCAAAATTCCGAAAAGGCACTTTCAAATTTCCGAAGGGTATTTTCCGTTCGAAAGGGTCCAAACCGAAAACCCGAAGGGTCCTTTCCCTTTGGAACAGATACCTTTTCAAAAGCCGATGGTTCATTTCAAATAACCAAAGGACACTTTTCAAAATCCGAAGGATCTTTCTCGAAAAATCCGAAGTATAATTCCTTTGAAAAAGAGTGAGCAGAAATTGTTCAAGCAAATTGTCCGGAAGAAAAAGGCCCGTAGGAAAGTATTCGAAGGAAACATGACGTTCGCGCCAGTGTCAAAGTTCAAGCTCATAAAATAGCCGTTGGGATTCAAATATCCCATGATGGGCCCGCAAACGTCAAAATCTGAACCCCTGCAACTAGCCATTTGGATTTGTATGGACTTACATCGACATAAATGGGTACAGGAAAACCAATGTTCTTAGATTGGTTTTCCATCTATAGGAAAGATCTGGACCAGATTTCAAGGCAGGAGCTGGTATGTAAAATTAATGGAGAGGTCCTCGTCCTTCGACATGGCCATCATCTCCGACAAACAACCGTTCAATGCAGAAGCAACATGGCTCGGTCCAGATTCAGAGTTATGGGGATTTTGTCCTTATATGTACAAGACAAGTGAAAGATGGCGTGGGAATGAAAGGTGAAGATCAGGTGATTAGAAAAGGTAGCTCGAACATTAAAGACGTTCTTAGAGAAGTTCTGTCTTCTAGCATGTTTGCTAATCAATGAGGAGCTCGAGGAGATTTGCGGTGATCTTGGACGGTTCATTTCATGGTCAAGGCAGTTGCAAGCTCTGAATGCAAAAGAGTTCAAGGACAGTGGTGGTTGCAACCATTTATGACCCCTCTCCATTTTTTCATACAAGCCCCCTCTTCTCTCATCCTTTTTTGCTATATATACAGGCTTCCGAGCCTAAAAAAAGATCTCTAGACTGGCGGTAGAGTCACTCTGTCAAAATCACCTTGTAAACACTCTCTTGAAGCAATAAAATAAATTTTTTCTGATCCTGGCTTGAAGTCAAGTATACATTATTGGAGTTTAACTTGCAGATGTATGTCCCTTTTCATCATCTATAGATTCTCTATGTATCTTGCTTTAATTCTTTTGGTTCCTTGTAGGTTGTGTGAAGTGTTAGACATTGGTCATTTTCTTGAAGTGTCACATGTTTATAGTGTCTCATACAGACCTATTTTTTTTGTCCTTCAAATTGCAGGGTTTCCCTTCAACCTCCACACAAAATACTTATGCTGGTGGCCTTGAGATAGGATCAGATTAGTCTATGTCTTGGTTAGGTTCATTAGTAGTTGTTAAGGTTTCCAGGGTGAAAGTGGATCATTTCATATTTTGGTGCATCACCATCCTTAGCTTAGATTTTCCTTTCATGTTATCTTTCTCTCCCTTTTCCTTGGTCAGCAGTAGATTTTAGTGTGAAAAACGAGTTGAAGTAAAGCATCTGAGGAGCTAGCCTCATTAAAAAGCCTAGAGGTTCAACCTCATTACAGGATACCCACAGCCTGAAGTTGTTCCAATATTATAGCTGGGAGTGAGGGAGCCTGAAAAACTCTCACAAGGGTACAATTCTAGCCTACAACAAGTACCCTAAACAAAGATCAATCTTTGAAAAATACACAGCCCCATGCAACTCATCCAATAACTCATCGATCTTGAGAATTAGGGACCTGTTCTTTATAGTCCTCTTGTTAAGTGCACGATGATCAATGCACATTTGCATGGTTCCATCTTTTTTCTTCACTAGAACAACTGAAGAAGCATAGGGACTCGAGCAAGGCCTGATGTGACCCATATCCAACAAATCCTTAATTGTGTTCTCAATTTCCTCTTTGAATCTCTTCGGGTGCTGATAAGGAGTTGTGATAATGGGCTTAGAGATCTCCTCTAGCTCTATCACATGCTCAAAACCACTGTCAAGTGGTCCACCAGGTGGAATTTCATTGAAAACCACATTATGCTTATCCCATATGGATTGGATATCCACATGATATTGGCCATCTCCATCAGAAGGGGTTTTAGAAGAAATCAAACATTGGGCTGCCCAAGCAACCTCTCCATGTCGGAATAGTGCCTCCATCCTCTTCACAGTGACCACTCTAGGTGCTCCATTCAACACTGCTCGAAGAACAACCTTTTTGCCCTCATGTCTAAATTTGAGTTCCATAGTCTAAAAGTTTTACGTATATTTCCCAAGGGAGTGCAACCACTAAATGCCAAGAGCCATGTTAGTCTCCCCAATTCCAACAACATAAAAATCATCAGTCCCCTGATGGTCACCAAAAGTAATGCTCAACTGCAAAATCTTCTTCTTGTAGCTCATAGTGAATCCATCAGCAACCATAACATTTAATCCAGGAAAATCCTTTATCTGAAGACCTCTTTTCATCACCAGGGCTTCATTTATGAAATTATGGGTTGCCCCACTATCAATCAAAACTAATACACGTTGTCCCTGTAAGATTCCTTTCACCCTGAAAAGGTGATATCTAGGTGTACCTAAAAGGGAAGCAATAATACCTCCCACAGGTTCTCATGTAGTCCTCTCATGCTCTGCAGTCGCCACCTGATCACTATCCAAGCTAGAATCTACCCTCACCTCCTCCTTACAGTCAGAAGTGGCATCGATATAATGAACCTTGCCTTTCCCAAGGCATCTGTGTCCAAGCTCCCAAGGTTCTCTGCATGAAAAGCAAAGCTTCTTCCACTTGAATTCATTTTTTGCCTCTGTATCCAAATTTGTCCTCTTAGGCCAATCTTTCTGAAAGTTTTTCTTATTATCTTTCTTATAGGAAGAAAATGATTTGTTCTAAAATTTGTTTTTGGGAGGTGCTGAAAACTCCATATTCTTAGCTCTTTTTATGGCATCCTACAAAGCAGGTGGGTCTAATGCTCTCACCTAACCACGGAGTGGCTCCTCTAAGCCTTCAATGAAGAGATAAGACAATCTATCCTTTGAAACATTAGGAACCATAATTGCAAGCCTCTAAAAATTAGATATGTACGCATCTATTGAATCTTTATGTTTGAGTTGGGCCAACTCTCTAAAATATTGTTCGTGATTTGATTTGTCAAATCAGTCTATCAACCTTTGAGTAAAATCAGCGTATGAAGTGACAACGCTATGACCCTGCATAACCATCCCATGGTACCACCAATCATGTGCATCACCCTCCAAGAGCAAAGTAGCAAACTGGATGGCCTCCCTCTCAAGCGTGGGGTACAAACTAAGATAGTTGTCTAACTTTTGTATCCATGCACGTGCAGTGCATTTATCCGAACCGTTGAAAGGTGAAAAAGACACCTTACGCAACTTTCGTTGTAACTCTTGGTTGTGCCCTTTGTCTCCTCTGGCCTTGTTCCTGTATTTCAACTGACAGAAATCCTATAATGACATGGCAGCCTGAAACTCATCACCCAAAGATTGCCACTCATGCACATAATCTGCAAAACTCTCCCCTGTATCATGTTGTCCACCACCCTGCTGATCTAAGAAATTAGGCATAAGAGACCTAACTGTGGAAGCTTGAGTGGTTATAGTGTGATTATGAGCGTGTACATTGTTGCCCAAGTTACTCGTCTCACCGTTGTTCCCATTGTTTTCACCATTATGATTATTATTCCTGTTATTATTCTGAATGGCATTGTTATTTACCGCATTTTGCTGCATCAATTGAGTCAAAAGTTGTACCATCTCTCGCTGCCCTCTAGCAATATCATTGAGAATATCCCTAGTGTCAAGCTCCTCATGATCTCTATCACCCATGTTCACTTCTACCCTCTCAACTCCAGCAAAAGAATCAAGCTCCTCAGGGACTTCTAGTAGATCACCATGTCTTCTTCTCAAATAATATATGGTATTACCTTCTCCGGGCTGCATATGAACCAATTTCACACACGCTGGCAAGATCACTAGCTCTGATACCACTGTAAAATCCCTTCTAAGATTTTTTACCAAATTTTCACAATTTTATGATTTACTAATGTGCAGGCATTCTGTCAAACAAATTGCATATAACCAAATATGAAGAGTTTCTGAATACTAACAAACATAATGGCTGCGACTAAAGTTTTGAACTGCATATTCATCATTAAACCATGCCAATGTTCATAGGTTTCATAGAGACATTTGTCAAACAATTTGCAAGATTCTGTGTAGCTGGAAATGGTTACAAGAATAATATAACTTGCTGTTCCAGAAAATTCATAAGTACCAATGCATAGAAAAATTGATCTCTAGCCTTCACAATGGTGCCAAATATATAGGGAATGACTATTATGCCAATGTAGAAGTGTGAACAGTTACAGCAACTCTTATACCTCTGGAAGACTGAACACCAATGTCAAAGCCAGCAATTAACTATAAATAACGGCGTCCAACTTCTCAAGGCTAAGTCGCCCCCTTCCAACAGAAGTTCACGCCTTGTTTGGTGACTATCCAGCACTCAATCAAACACAAAAATGTGAGTCACCCAATGCAGATTCAAATGCCCAATATATATATATATATATATATATATATATATATATATTTTGTTGAAATGAAATTAAACCCTTCCAAAAGCAAATACACTAATCTCTGAAAATGATATATCCTTTCACCTTTCCAAATCTGGATCAACTAAATGCACCTACGAACTCTGGATGAATCCGCCAAGGTTGGCTGAAATGGATTTTTGTCCCAACAACCAAGGACCCAAGGGTTTTCGTCCTAGGGTTTTCTGAACCGAAAGCACAAGCTCTCAAAGAAACTCTCCAAAGAAATAACAATTGAGAATTAATTGCTTTTTGGCTCCCATCACTTTTATATCCTTCTTTGAGATAAGTACTTGATTCCTTTTAATTTATTTCATTTTCCTACTCACATAAAGTGACCCGCTTTATAATTTTTCATTAACATAAAATAAAGTCACTTTATTAAAATTCCAAGGTTCAGCCTTTTAATTAATTAAATATAAATAATCCTTAGAGACTTAGGACTATTTAAAATTTAATTAATTAATTATTCCCTTAAATCACCCGACTTAGTCTATGAGAATTAAATAGGCTAACGTCTTTCGCATATGTCTCATTCGGAAGAATGGGACATTACATTTGGCAAATGGGGAAGGTAATAGTATTATAGAGCTTATAAATGGAACAGAAAATACAACTATCTCGAGGACGTCTGTAATCCATCCATAATTTTATGGCATTGTTTACATAATGTTTTGAATGATCTAGGTACCAGATGGATCAAAAGACACAAGTGCATGTTGATACCTTTCAAACTCATCTACTATACTTGAGTAGTTCACAATTCTTCAACAATCCTTTTCTACATGTATGGTAGCTTATTGATGCTAAAGGTAGTCACATATCACAACCCCATTAAGCAGATACAACAACTTATAATGCCAACATGAGAGGAGATGAGTACTTCTTTGGATAATAAGGCAGCCCAAAACTGTATCAACATGTCACAATTGAGGTTGTGGTGTAATCACAACTAACAAGCATAAGAGCATGACCAATGTTTAAATCCTCCTTGCCGCAATAAAGCATCCCATAGCCCCAATCAATGAGGTTGTGGAGCAATAGTAATGGACACATGTAAGAGTCTAACCTAGTTTCAAATCCTCCTAACCACAATAAGGAAGATCATAACCTCAAAAAAGTTGTGGTTGATGAGGTTGTGGTCTCAGTGTAACAACATGACCAAGGTTCAAATCCTCACCACCTTAATAAGGAAACTCGTGACCCAAGTTGACATATGAAAAGAGAGGTAGACCTCAAACAAGATGTGGTTGACAAGGTTGTGGACTCAGTGTAACGACATGATCAAGGTTCAAATCCTTATCACTTTAATAAGGAAGCCTGTGACCCGAGTTGACATGTGGCACGAGAGTTAGACTATATAGTATATTCCCCTAACAAACATGCAACAAAATTATCAAGGTTCAAATCTCCCTCACCTCAATAAGGCAACCTATAACCCCAATCAGGGAGGTTGTAGTGAAATAGTAACAAGCACCAACATTAAAATATCTTTAGCAAATGGGGAAGGTAATATTATTATAGAACCTATTTATGGAAAAGAAAACACAACCATTTGAGGAAGTCAATAAACCATCCATGATTTTATGACATTGTTTGTATAATACTTTGAACAATCTGGGTACCGCATGAATCAAAAGACACAAGTGCATGCTGATCCCCTTTAGAAAGCAAGCTATATCCACAACTTTCAACCTCGACAAGATCAATTTCAAAATAAGCTCACTTTTAGCCAAGAACATTGCATAGGTCATATAAAATCCTTCTTGAAACCCTCCTCTGGTGGGATGGAGCTTCAAGAGGTAACCTTGACAATGGTAGTATGTAGGGGTATTTAAGAACTATAAAGGGGAAATAACAGGCATATTTTTCCAATGGATTGGGTTGACTTCAAATAACATAGCGGAACTCTTAGTTGTCATTCAAGTTATTCATATGGCCAAAGGTCAATACAAACAAATTATCATTGAGTCAGATTCCAAATGTGTGTTAAAAAAATTAACGATTTTCGAGGAGAGGACACCACAAATCCCCCACATCACAACTTATTGGCGATATTATCAAATCAACTACTTATTTCCAAGACATACAATTTACTCACTCATAGATCTACAAACAAAGTCATTGATGCTTTAACAAATTTTGTCTTCAATACTCTTCAAATTCATTTACTATGCATGAGTAGTTCACAATTCGCCAACAATCCTTTTCTACATGTGCGGTAGTTTATTGATGATGAAGGTAGTCACAATGACAAACCCATTGGGCAGATACAACAATTTATAATGTCAATCTGAGAGGATATGGATACTCTTCTAGATAATACTGTTATTGTAGTAAGTCTATGCTTGTGTTTTCTTAGTTTACTAGCTCTTTCAACTTTTTGGTGGATGTTTTCAAACTTTATATCTATCAAAGCCATAAGTAATTGTATCAGCTCTTATGCCTATTGTAATTTAATTAGTTCTTTATGATAAAATATAAAAAATCTTTTGTTTTTCAAAAAAAAAAAAAAAAAAACCTTTGACCAAAGTAAGGCAGCACATAACTCTAGATGACATTTGACATACAAGGTTATGGTGTACTAGCAACCAAAACAAATAAGAGCATTTCTCCAATGGTTCAAATCCTTCTGACCCCAATTAGACAGCCCACAACCCCAATTGGCAAGTTTGCAGTGTAATGATATCGGGCACACATAAAAGCATGGCCAAAGTTAAAATATTCTTCGCCGCATCTATTGGAGTGTGTCATATTCACACTTGATGTGAAGTCCACCATGGGTAGATGTGTTACCAAGGTGTGATTTATTATGTGCACACAATTACTAAATGCACAATTAATGTCGTAGTTATTCTCACATGTGTAAGAAAGTTTGGTGTAACTTGGGGAATGATTCCATCTTTTACTCCATCAGTAATAATCTCTCGCTCACATCTTCCATTTCCTATATAAGAACCCTTTGTGTTCTTGTGGAATGTAATGGAGCTTATAATAATCTCCTAAGCTAGTGGGGATGTAGTCTTTTAGAGAGTCATGTTATAGTGCAACCATTGTTGGTTGCACACATACATTCTATATTGCACATAGTTAATACAGTGTCTTTATTGGTGAATCTCCCTCGTCTAAGTATTTTATGTTACTGTCTATGTTGGAGATCCATGGGGTATGTTGTCATTTTTATTATGGTATCGGCAAGAGTGTTTGAGAGGAGGTCCATATCACTCTCAACGTTCAGTTGTTAGGAAGATCAAGAGGAGGCTTCATCAGATTCGACAAACAGTTACTTCAGCAGCTTCATTCTTCTTTTTAGTTTTTTCAATGTACATAGGTACCTCATTGGGTTTAGTTGTCGAGGGCCATACTTATGAGCATAGAACTTTTTTTTTTTAGCACATCACTTAAGTTGATCTTCAAGGGGTTGCTGGAGTGTGTCATATCCACACTTGATGTGAATTCCATCTTAGGTAGATGCGTTACCAAGGTGTGATTTACTATGTGCACACAATTATAAATGCACAATTAATGTAGTAGCTATCCTCACATGTGTGAAAAGGGTTAGGCATAACGTGGACAATGATCCCACATTTTACTCCACCAATAATAATCTCTTACTCACATCTTGTTTTTCCAATATAAGAACCCTTTGTGATCTTATGTAATGTAATGGGGCTTAGAGTCGTCACCTAAACTAGTGGAAATGTAATCTTTTACAAAGTCATGTTATAGTGCAAACATTTTTGGTTGCACACATAAATTGTATATTATACATAGATAATTTAGTGTGTCTTTATTGGTGAATCTCTCTCCTATGAATATTTTATGTTGATAGTGTCTTTGCTAGAGATCCATAGGCTATGTTTTCATTTCTATTAGCATCAAGGCAGACCACAACCTCAATTGAGATGTGGATAATGAGATTGTGATGTCATAGTAACAAACACATACAACAGCATGACCCAAGATGAAATTGTCCTCACCCTAATAAGGCAGCCCAAGAGAGAAAACCATTATCTCCAGTTGACAGACAAATTGTGAGGTCATGGTGTATTGTTAACACAAAATCAAAAGATAATTTCTAAGGTGCAATTCCTCTTCCCAGCAATAAGACAGCCCTTGTGTTGCAACAGTACAAAAGTCCACAATTGAACATGTCCAAGGTTCAATTCCTCGTCACTACAACAAGGTAGGCCATAATCCAGTCTACATGTAGTAGGTGAGGTTGTGGTGTAATCCCAACTGAAATGTGGCAGGAGAAATAATAGTGTAACAATAAAAGAGATATAAGGCAACCCACTCCACATGTATTCGAGGTTGTGGTAACAAATATCTTGAATTTGAATATTAATAATGTGATCCAAGCTTACCAACATATTGAGCATTAAAATATGCTCAACTAATAATTTTAAATTTTTCTCTGCAATATGTGTGTGGCGAGGTTGTGTCTAAGAAATAAAGTTCAGATGTCCTAATATTTTTTAATTTTCTAGCTGACCTGCCAACAGTTCTGTACAGTGTACCCCATGCCACCTCCATGTTCAAACCATTTTTTTAAATAATCATACATATTACTGTTTTATTAAAAAGATTAACATTTTAATTTGGGAGTACTAAAATATATTTTTATTTTTTATTTTTATTTTTTTAAGATGGAGTGGTATTCATTTTGCTGAATTCACCTGGAATTTGAATCCAGCTGCAGCTTCATCCTCTCTTTTAATTTACATCTCTTAAGATATATATATCTAAATGAATATAAAACAATTGTAACATACCATCATCCTCTGACTAAAACTTCAATAAAAAATATTATATTTTTAATTGATTAATAGAAATTTGCAGAATAAGAAACGTATATATTTACCGAAAAATAAAATTTACTAATGCCTTAACCTCGAACAGAAGTTTGCAGAATAAGAAACATCAATATTTACCGAAAAATAAAATTTAAATCTTAATGTAAACCCACCCACCAAAACCATTAGTAGTGTCGAAGCATCTCTTGTAGCCATTGATGGGGTATACAACATCCAGCTTTAGCTTCCTTGAGGTGTCGGGTTCGAATCCGAGGAGGAGACTGGTAATGCCACCCAGATTTCCTCCCAGTGCCACAGCTGTGGCCGCTGTGGTTCCCACCAGCAGCCTTCTGCCGAATGCATTGGCAAGTGATGAAAACTGAGTCGCAGGTTCGAGTCCCCCGGGTGGTTGTGCTTGTGCCCTTGCACTAGCTAAGAGGTTGGGATTGTGGGTGGACCCTTTATAAAGGGTAATGGACCTACAAATTGGAAGGGGTGCCCTTAAAGCAGAAATTGGTAGATAAAATGGTGCTGGGGAGAACCAACATTTCCCATTTCTCAACATCTTCACAACCCCTGAAAGGAAGGCTACATATATCTCATAATTATATTTTAAATGATATCATTGGAAAAATAAATAATTAAAAATTTAAATATTAAATGTTAAAATTTGAGCTTACATACCTTGTTAATGGAGTTAACTTCTTGATTTCTTACGTTTTCAATGGGAGTTGAATAAATGAATGAAAGATTTTAAATAACATGCATGAGATCGAGTAGTTTATAGGACCAAGCGTTATAATAGAATCGTCTTGTGTTAACACAACTCTCTAACGCGAGAGTTGTCCTAATCATGCAAAAATTTAGAGCCCTTTTCGATGCTAACTCTTTTACTATGAATCTTGATTAGAAAACTTGTATTATTAGTCTTTCCTCTGTAAACAAGTTAGTGAAGTTGTCGACCTTTAAGTTATATGTGTACTTGGAGCAGATGTCATTATACGTTGCGCATTCCATGTAATAAAGTGTCATTCTTTCTCTACTACCTCCCTGTCACAAAATAGACATATTCTTGTTTCCCATTTTTTCTTGGGTACTATCCACCAATCTGTTTCACACCTAAGATGATGCGAACTAGTCCTCAACTATGTAATCAACATTTTTGCTTTCTATTTGATTTATGCCCCTTTGTATGTTTTTTCCTTGTGCTCCCATATAAAAATAAACTCTTTAAATGTAATTGGAATAGAGGTTTGTGTTGTTTTCTTGGTTAATCCAAAACAAAACTAACAAAGTCTCTTTTAAATGATTTTTAATACATGCCTTACTCTATATATGATAAAAGTGGTTTTACATGAATAATATAGTATTCTAAACTATAAAATTATGCAATTTAAATTGAAATAGTCTTATCTAAATAAATAGTGAAAACATGGTTAATTGTAAGAAAAAAAAATATTAGAATAATTGAAATTGATAAAGACAGTTCTGAAAATAATACTAAATTATTGTAGATTTGTAGACTTTATGATGCTGAAGTAGGTGCAAATAGTTATGGGAACCAAGGGAGACAAATTCCAAAAAAATTGAAAGATACTAATAACATTGAAATTGTGACTAAGAGTGGAATGTTACACTCATGGCATGACCATGTGCGAACCAATACACCCCTGACAACCATGTTCTTTGTTGACCTTTAATTTTAGAGACTAAAGGCAAATGAAAATAAGTACAAAGGAGTGCATATGAGACACACTTCTTCATACTAAGTAATTTTGTAAAGTCTTAGAAGGAATGGTGTGCATCTAAGTGTGATGCATAAGAAAGACAATGCATGATGTGCAATATAGAGAAAGCAAGGTTTTGAGGATACACTATTAGGCTATAAAAAAACATGAAATGGATCATAAAGAAACACATATCCAATAAGTGTAGAGCATTATGAATATGATCATGTAGATAAGCCAAGATCGAACCTAGAGGAAAGCATATCCTAGGAATATGCACAAATAGTTGGCAGATTAATAGTTGGAAGTTGAGTCAACACTAGTTGGCAAGGGATGAAGGGGTCAGGGAAACCTAAAAGTACGACCCTCAACCTTTCATTTGAGAGATCCAAAGAAGTTACACATTGTTGTTAGATAAAGGTGAATTGGAGATCAAGCTTAGGGTTTATAGAAGTATACAGCGATAAGAGGTTTTTGTAATATTTGTTTATGTTTTGTACTTTGGATGTTGTTAAGCATTGATGTACAAGAATAATTATACATAAAAGATATATATCGCATGTAAATACTTGTTGATTAGAGAAATGAAATGTTAGATGGAATTAATGTGTTGTTTGTTAGGGTTTGAATGAGCCTTTATTTGCACATGATTGTTACCTTCATATGTTTCTCTATATCAATGGGGTTCTTGGTGTTATCTTGCTACACCATGGGTGAGTGCTAAAGTATTTGGGTTTAAGTGTTAGGTTGGCATTATTAGTGTGAGTGTATTTCTATTTTTGTTTAGGGCTAAGGCAGATCAAGAAAAAACACAACATTTGGGTTCCGTTGTTGAGACCCTATTTGCAAAGAGTGTGAAGATTAGAAAAGTATGTGTGGAGAATTGTTGTTTGAGGGGGAAAAAATGAAACCTTAGCCATGGCTGGCTAAGCCTTATGCTTCATAAGGCTTGCACATGGGATGACTAGAGAAGATATTGACTTAATGTGAGGAAAGTGAGGATGGATGACTTTGTGGAAATGGAAGTGAGGATATGGATCATGGACCCCATAGGGAAGGGAAAACTAAATCATTTGAGTTGTGAGGACTAATACAAATTGAGGAGGGCACATGATTAGTTCATGAAAAGAAGATAACAACTCCAGTGAGGAAGAGATGGTGCACAATAGAGAATCCCTAGATGAGGACTTAATTTATGAAGAAGGATGGAAATTCACAAGGAAATGGATGTCAATGCACAAGTCTATGAGGTATTGACTCTAAGCTCACATATGGGTGATGCATGTGTGTGTTATGTCTATTTTGTGAATTTTTAAATGCTAACATGATATTGGCAACTATGTGAGAGAAGTTGTGGTGGATTATTGGATTCCATACACTAAAAGTTAATCAACATGATTATGAAAAAGAATGCACCGACATGAGGGGTTTGTATGCCAAGTCTATTGGATAGTGGGAATGTTTGTTTAGGAAATGCATTAGTAATCACACAAGGGAGTGTAGGACAAACAACTAGTGGAATTGGAAGCACTACTATTAGGAGTAATGTGTAAGTACAACAACTTATAGTGCAATTGCAATCTATTATGAGATGTCAATGAAATTTTCAAAGTATCAAGGGGCTAAGGATCTTGAGGATCACATCCATAAGTGTAAATCTTCATTGCATGCAATGTAAATGATGACACTAGAGAGGAAATCAAGCAATTTTTCCACAACATTGATGGATGTTTTATCAAATTTGGGATTTGTAGAATAACCCTAGATGACAACACTACTATGAAAAATTAGGAGAATAATATAAAAATAATAACATTCACTGATTTGGAACTATCACATTTTGGAAACTTACTAAAAATAGCAAAGTTAATGAGAAACAATGACTTAGGTGGAATTGTATCTATGATAGGAATCCGAAGCTGAAACTCGTTGTGTAGGGAGGCCTGGTGACTAGAATTAGGAATCATGAACTAGATTTGGGCCTAGATAATAGCATTGGGAAGAGGACACTAGAGGGGTGGTGCTCTTGTCTAATATTGGGCACTCTTGTCCACTTGCAGTGAGGGAATCAAGGTTTCTAGGTTCTTTGTATCTTCATCTATAGAGCCTATATCTAGTATAAGAGCTTACGATCACTTGTAGAGACCACTATGTGACTTGTTGTTCCCAAAATCTGTCACTTGTTTTTGGGACAACATATCAACTATTTTGGTCTTGCAGACCAAAATTCTCTCTTCTCTTCTCAAAAATGTTCTGAGTATTCAAATTCCTCAATTATTCAAGTGTTCTCAGTTAAAGAACTCGCAGATTCAACAGGCAGGCTTTCTCAGAAAGAAGTTCCAACACTTAGGCATTTTCAAGGCTGGTTCAATGCCGAGGTTCAATCAAAAGACTTAGTTGTGGGCTTCAAACAAATGGAATGAAACCTTGAACCATTGAACCCTGCTTCATCAAGGTTTAAAAAAGAGTTAAGCGCTCAACGAGTTCAAAGAAGTTCAAACGCTTCAAAGAGTTCAACGAGTTCAAAGACTTCGGCAAGTTCAAAGTTCAAACGGCTTTAAAAGACTTAAACAAAAGAAGACTTCAAAGGAGAAATATTGAACTGGTGAACCTTGAACCAAAAGAGTTCAAAGTTTAAAGGTTCAATGAGTTCAAAGGCTTCGATAGACTTAGAAGAACAAAGGATTTGAAGAGCAAAGAATGAACCATTGAACCGTTGAACCTTGAACCAAAAAAGTTCAAAGTTCAAAGGTTCAACGAGTTCAACAGAAAAGAAAAGAATCTAAAGAGTTCAAAAATTCAAAGGATTCAAAGAAAGAGAATGAACCATTGAACTTTGAACTGAAATGGTTCAAGGTTCAAAAGTTTAATAAAGTTCAAAAGACTTAGAGAATAAAAAGATTCAAAGAAAGAGAATGAATTGTTGAACCGTTGAACTTTGAACCAAAATGGTTCAAATGGTTCAAAGAGTTCAACCAATTCAAGAAGTTCAAAGTTCACAAGGAAGCTTCGAGCAAAGGAAGGAAGCAAAATATTCCAGAGACAAGTTCGAAGAGATGGTTCAGTTGATTAAACCAAGGAGCCGATTGAACCAAGGAGCCGATTGAACCAAGGAGTCAATAAGACCATCTGAACCATTGAACTATTGAACCAATGCACTCTCATGGTTCAAAGGTTCAAGGTTCAACATGGTTCAAGTGACCAAGTGACCAATGATGTCCCCACAGACGTCAAAATCAAGGTAAGAAAATGCCCATTTATTTTCAAATGCGGTGCAGACCTGAGAACAAACTCAGTGACCAGCTGAAGAAGAAGCTAAAAGAGCTTGTTAAAGGTAAGAAGATAGCTCGAGAGCTCAAATTAAAATAGGAAAGAGGAAAACTACAGGAGATACTGAAATATCTACAGGGGAGTTATTCCAACAGGTGGAACAAGCCACCAAGTAGACATCTGAGAGTGCAAACATTCAAAGGCATGGCCTATTTTTCTCCCTTTGAATAAAAGTGAGTGGATAGCCACGTACTTATCTAGAAAATAGACCAGATGACCCATGCTGAGGAGAAGACATTTGAGAATGATTAACATGCCACAATTAAAGCCGATGCCCTATTCTAGCATGGCTCCTTGACAGAACTAAAAATGCATTCAAGGCATTGAATGCAGCATGGGCCATTTTTTGAAACAAAGCACCAAGTCTTTCTTGGCTGCTATATATTGTAATCTCTCATCTTATGCAAAGGAGATCTCTCAGTTATCAGAAGTGAAACTCTACCCAAATTGAAAGGCATTTCTTGAGACTTTGAGCTTAGATTGTTAATCATATTTCTTTATTTGAATGAGAAAACAAGTGACCTTTCAGACTTTGTGTTGGAATAGCTTGTGTTATTTAGGAAATTGTTCTTATGTCTATTTTCTAGAAGCATTCTTGTCCATTTAATTTAACAAGCAAAACTAGTGGAAGTAATTAGGAAGGTGTCCTGAAACTGATTGTGGAGAGACTTTGTGCTGCCACAATTGTCTTTAGCATGTTTGTTTTTCTGTTTCTATGTAAAGGATCTTGGTATGACTGTGTCCCCATTGTCCTTCATATATTTCACTCTTTGGCAGTTGAGGTGGAGACTTTACGCTACACTTCATTCTGTTGTGTTACTACGCCTTGTTAAGCGAGGGAAGCAACGAAAGGCTTTGTGCTTTTGTGGGTTTTTTGTGGTTACTATTACTACTAGGAAGGAATCTGGTTGTTGACTAAGTATTACTTCTAAAAAAAGAGAAGTGCCTCTAGCAATCACCCATGATTTCTCTTTTGTCTGTGAACATCATCTCTGAAAAGAGAGAGATGGATGGTGTTGTCCTACCCCTGAGTGTTATTTTCAGCTTATATGTAGTATTTCATAGTTATAGGGGACCTCCCCTTGATGAGAGGAGAGATTTGTCCCATCTTGATGTGGTAGACCCACACGTTTTGGTTGATAAATCTCCCTATGCTGTGGTTGAAACACCTATTTTGCCCATCAGTTAGTTGGTGACAAAATATTCACCCAATAGTTTTTGGCGACTCCATTGGGGATCATTTTGTGCAGTTTGAAGCCTCAAGCTTCAAATTGAAGCAGTCCCTATCCTTTTCTATTTTTACTTTACATTCTGGCAGCTCCACGGTATACAAGAAACCAGAGATCTAAAGGTATTGTTGACCCTATATTCGAGTTGGTACAACAAAGTGATTTTGACCTATTTCCTTCTCCATCTTGCCTTCAACGAACTAGGAGTTTTCCTCCTACAAAAATTAGGTCTCCATTACCAGGCAAAGCATCCATTTCTACTGTTAGCAGAGCTTTGTCAATACATACCCCTCAGACATTTGTTATTTCTCCCTTCAGTAGTCAAATCATGGCAGTTCAAGGCCCCTGTGGTAACTCTTTTGGTCCACTCAACCTAACTCCACCTCTACATGAGCTACCTCGCAATTATAGGAAGAATTTACCCAAGTTCTTTGGTGATGGAAGAGTTCATCTTGATGAACATATTGTAGCTTTCAGCATAGCCTATGGTGTGATAGGCGTGGAGTATGAAGATGTAACAGTCAAGCTATTTATGAAAACATTGCAAGGCGCTGTTGTAGACTAGTTTTATCATTTGCAGGCCCAGACTGTAACTGACTGGAACACCCTCAAAGACAAATTCAAAGCCAGGTTCAAGCCTATAGAAGATGTGCATGCCCTACTAGCTCAGCTCACACAAATGAAGAAGGAGCCTCATTAACCTATGAGAGATTTCATAGCCAAGTTCGAGAAGTTGAGGAACAGGATCCCTATAATTGCTCAGCCAACAGCTGAGAATCTCAAATGCTTCTTTATCAACTCTCAGCTACCTAAAGTGAGTTTTCTATTGAGACATGCTAGCCACATAGACCTTGATGCAGTGCAGGATTTGGCCATTGAGGTGGAAGATGATCTCATCTTGGCAGGGAAGATAAGGAGAGATCATAACAAAGGCAAATCTCCTTCATCCTCTGAATATTCATCTATAGGCACCACTAATTTAATGGTGCAAAAGCTGGAAAATGAGTTGCTAGCTCTCAGAAAGCAAATGGCACAAGGGATGTCTACTCCTTCGTACCGAGATATACCAAGGAGGACTTTTCCCAATCAGTCATATCAAGGCAATGCTGCCAAAAATCAAGGTCAGCCAAATCATCTTCCTCCCCCTCAGGGGAAACTTGCTATTGAAGTAGCTCCAACCAACTCAACAGTTGGATACCTTGAAACATAATTAAAATTTTCTTTCCAATCTGAGTTAAACCAGGAAGATGGCGTTGATCTCTTTGTGGAAAACCAAGATGAATCAACTGATGACTCCAACATTGGTTTCCTAAATTACCAGGATGAATCCAAAAGTAAAGGTGAAGCATTTGATGGATCATACATTGTATTCACCCAGTCCCAGAACCAGTCAGCCCAACAAGCTGATAAGAAAAAAATAGAGGAGCGATCTCAACCAGCAATTTCAATTGCTAAGTGGGGAACCACTCTGCCTTTTCAATCAAAGGACATGGTGATTGCTAAAAAGGTAAGTACATCAAATATTCTTTCATCTTCTGCTTCAAATTCATAGATCATTTCTACACTCTCAAAAAACTAGAAGGATGAACTTCTTCCTTTGTCATCAGTCCTTTCCAGTCATTTGACATAGTCGACCATGTCAAGTAGACCAAAATTCAAATGACTGAGTTTGAATTCTTGCAATCCAATCCTAAGTAGTTGGATAGATTAGTGGAATGTGTGAAGGATAAAGCTGACCCTATAGGGCAAAAATTTTTGAAAGTAACTCCTGGTCCCCCCAAGAACACATCCACCCAGAATAACCTTGTCATTACTCCTCTAGCTGCCCCTGGGAAGACAAAACCATTTTATGTCTCCCTGTTGATAAATGGACATTAGCTGAACAATTACATCATAGACTCAGGTGCATCTGACAGTGTCATGCCTGCCAAGGTAGTTGAATCTCTTAGCCTCATGCTGACCAAGACATTTGGGAGATGTTTCTCCATGGAGAACAAATAAGTGCCACTATTGGGACAAATCAAGGATGCCCAATTTGCATTTGCGGCATTCCGAGACAAGAGAATTAAGATGACAGTTTTGGTGGCTGATGTCTCAACCTCATATGACATTCTTCTTGGGTGAAATTTCTGTAAGGATGTTGGTGGTGAGTTAAGCATGGCCCTGTCTAAGGTAAGGATCCTTGTCAAAGGCATCATGCAAAGGCTACTTCGTGAGGAGGCAAAATATATTGTCACCCAAACATCAACCCCTGAAGCTCAAATTTTGTTTGAGTCTTCAGGAATAGGTAACTTTTTCCTGTCTACAGAGGATGTCCCTATTTCATTTGATGACATTCTTGTAGGTGATAATCCAAAAAGTTCAGACAGGATAGTAGGTGAATTGGTAGAGCAAAGTTCAGATGCAAAAGAATCCTCCCTCCCTGACCAAGAGAAATCTAAAAAAGATCAGTTTCTGATAATGTTTGGATTCTAGAATTTGATGGCAGCTATTGTTCTACCGGTGCTGGAGCCAGGATTGTTCTAATATCTCCTCAAGGAGATATTTTTCATTCTTCATACAAGTTGTAGTTTAGCAACACCAACAACACTGTCGAGTACGAATCTCTGTTACTCAGGTTGAAGGCTGCTCAAGACAAAGGTGTCAAAATCCTTCATGTCAAAGGAGATGCTAAACTGATGGTTTGTCAGGTGAGGAACCTATGTCAAACCAAGAACAAAAGATTGTGCCATTATCGTAATCTGGTATGAGACTGTATTGAAAGTTTTGATGCTTTCAATATATCTGCAGTGCCCAGAGAGCTTCATAGTCATGCAAATTCATTGGCTATCTCTACGACCCTCTTGGTTCCTCACAAAGACTTTGAAGAGCAAAAGTACACTATCAAGCTAGTCTTTCAACCAAGTGTGCTTGACAATGCCAATCATTGGTAGGTGTTTGATGTTGACAATCAAATCATGTGCTGGACTGAACCAAAAGAATAATGAATTATGGTAATGGACCATACTGCAGCACGTCAAAATTAAGAAAAGAAACTCTTTTGTAAGAAAACAAGGATTCATGGTTTTCAGATTAGAGATCCAGTCTTGTTGTGGGGCAAGAGGAGAGAACCAAAATGAATGCACAGAAATTTGATTCCTGGTGGAGAGGTCCATTCGCCAATCATCACTTCTAGAGAGAAAATGGTTTCTTGCTGATATATCAAGATAGAATTCCATTTTCACTGCCTCACAGTGGGCAACATCTCAAGCACTTCAATCCTTGAAGTATCAGATAAGATCAGCGTGTATATATGTATAATTTTTGTAGTCTTTAGTTCTGTTTGGTGATTTTCATTTTCATTTCTTTTTGGCACCTTTTTTTTTGGGTAACATGACTCCGTAGCCCAATGGCATACTTAAAGGCACTAGAGATTCTAGATTCTACTCCATTCGATTGTTTTTACAATCGATGGAAGTTCCCCAATTGGAGCTAGCTATTGTTCCCAAAATCTGTCACTTGTTTTTAGGACAACATATCAACTAGTTTGGTCTTGTAGACCAAAATTATCTCTTCCCTTCTCAAAAATGTTATGAGTATTCAAATTCCTCAATTATTCAATTCTTCTCAGCTAAAGAACTCACAGGTTCAACAAGCAGGCTTTCTCAGAAAGAAGTTCCAACACTTAGGCATTTTCAAGGCTGGTTCAATGCTGAGGTTCAATCAAAAGACTTAGCGGTGAGCTTCAAACAAATGGAATGAACCCTTGAACTATTGAACCATTTAACCCCGCTTCATCAATGTTCAAAGGTTCAACGAGTTCAAAGGTTCAAAAAAGAGTTAAGCGCTCAATGAGTTCAAAGAAGTTCAAACGCTTTGAAGAGTTCAATGAGTTCGAAGACTTTGGCAAGTTCAAAGTTCAAACGGCTTTAAAAGACTTAAGCAAAAGAAAACTTCAAAGGAGAAAGATTGAACCGTTGAACCTTGAACCAAAAGATTTCAAAGTTTAAAGGTTCAATGAGTTTAAAGGCTTCAGCGGACTTCGAAGAACAAAGGATTCGAAGAGCAAAGAATGAACCATTGAACCATTGAACCTTGAACCAAAAGAGTTCAAAGTTCAAAGGTTCAACGAGTTCAACAGAAAAAAAAAGAATCCAAAGAGTTTGAAACTTCAAAGGATTCAAAGAAAGAGAATGAACCGTTGAACTTTGAACTGAAATGGTTCAAGGTTCAAAGGTTCAAAAAGTTCAAAAGATTTAGAGAATAAAAAGATTCAAAGAAAGAGAATGAATTGTTGAACCATTGAACCGAAATGGTTCAAATGGTTCAAAGAGTTCAACCAATTCAAGAAGTTCAAAGTTCACAAGGAAGCACCAAGTGAAGGAAGGAAGCAGAAGATTCCAGAGACAAGTTCAAAGAGATGGTTCAACTGATTGAACCAAGGAGCTGATAAGACCATTCGAACTGTTGAACTATTGAACCAATGCACTCTCATGGTTTAAAGGTTTAAGGTTCAACGTGGTTCAAGTGACCAAGTGACCAATGACGTCCCCGCAGATTTAAATTCAAGGTAACAAAATGCCCATTTGTTTTCAAATGTGGCACAGACCTGAGAACAAACTTAGCAACCAACTGAAGGTAAGAAGATAGCCTGAGAGCTCAAATTACAATAGGAAAGAGGGAAAGCTATAGGAGATACTGAAATATCTACAGGGGAGTTATTCCAGTAGGTAGAACAGTCCACCAAGTAGACATATGAGCACACAAACATTCAAAGGTGCGGCCTATTTTTCTCCCTTTGAATAAAAGCAAGTGGACAACTGCGTACTTATCTAGAAAATAGACCAGATGACCCATGCTAAGGAGAAGACATTTGAGAAGAATCAGCACACCACAATTAAGGTCGATGCCCTATTCCAGCATGGCCCCTTGACAGAATTGAAAATGCATTCAAGGCATTGAATGCAGCGTGGGCCATTTTGTGAAACAAAGTGACAAGTCTTTTTTGGCTGCTATATATTGTAATCTCTCATCTTATGCAAAGGGGATCTCTCGGTTATCAGAAGTGAAACTCTGCCCAAATTGAAAGGCATTTCCTGAGACTTTGAGCTCAGATTGTTAATCATATTTCTTTATTTGAATGAGAAAACAAGTGACCTTTTAGACTTTGTGTTGGAATAGCTTGTGTTATTTAGGAAATTGTTCTTATGTCTATTTCCTAGAAGCATTCTTGTCCATTTAATTTAACAAGTAGAACTAGTGGAAGTAATCAGGAAGGTGTCTTGAAGTTGACTATGGAGAGACTTTGTGTTGCCACAATTGTCTTTAGCGTGTTTGTTTTTCTGTTTCTATGTAAAGGATCTTGGGATGAATTTGTGCCCCCATTGTCCTTCGTATATTTCATTCTTTGGTAGTTGAGGTGGAGACTTTGCGTTACACTTCATTCTATTGTGTTACTATGCCCTATTTCAGTGAGGGAAGCAACGAAAGACTTTGTGCTTTCATGGGTTTCTCATGGTTACTATTACTACCAGGAAAGAATCTGGTTGTTGACTAAATATTACTTTTGAAAGAAGAGAAGTACCTTCAGTAATCACCCAAGATTTCTCTTTTGATCTGTGAACATCATCTTTGAAAAAAGAGAGATGGATGGTGTTGTTATACCCCTGAGTGTTATTTTCAGCATATATATAGTATATAGCACCTTATAGTTATAGGGAACCTCCCCTTGATGAGAGGAGAGATTTGTCCCCTTTTGATGTGGTTGACCTACACATTTGGCTGATAAATCTCCCTATGCTGTGGTTAAAACACCTATTTTGCACATTAGTTAGCTGGTGACAAAATATTCACCCAACATGACTGATTTTCCTTCAAACCGCTATCTCCTTAACATGTGAAGACCAATGCAAATCAATGGAGAAAAAGGGGTCAACAGTTCAAGTTGGATGAGACCTCAACACCCCATGTGTTGAGTATTGCCTACATATTAATACTTTGAAGAGGGATCAAACTTCATGTAGTTCTCTCATGCTACAATGGTTTGTGAATAATTGGTGTAATATGCTAGATGCTACTATAATGCTAATGTGATTAAGTGTGTTAGCCATGACTTGTGAATTATAGATGTATTCAAACTTGAGCTTTGGGCTACTAGGGTTGTATGCAATCAAAATTGGAAGAAATAGGTGTTTTGATTTCAATGTATAGTTATGATTTAGATGATTTTTGATGTGGAAGCCTCCCTCTTGTAAAATGGTTTTAAAAGTGTTTATATAGTCATATACTTGAAATTCCTTTGAATGGGGTTCATTAAGGACATAAGCCAACCTTCCTATAACTTTTGATTTTGTAAATTAGTCATTATTTGGTTGAAAGATGGGAGAGGGGGCAAATACATTAAAGCATTGTGCTTTAGTCCCCTAGTGTGCTTTTGTCCAATGGGTGATTTCATCATGTTAGGTGTTATGCAAGGCCTAAAATATGTCTAAGGTTGATAATAATAGGGATTAGTACATTTGGGGGTCATTTATCAACTTGTAGAGTGTGTAAGGTGATCGAAAGTGATAAAAAAGGGCCCTAAGATGGGTCTAGAGCTAAGTGTGGAAGAGAGTGGTCATAAGTACATGGTTTTAGATTAAATGTTAATTTATGTGTCTACATTTCCCCCCTTTTATCCTAGTAATGCATCAAATCAAAAGTACTAGAGTAAAAGGAAAAGAGTGTGTACCTAAACTTACATGTAGTAAGGAGTCTTGGATGTAGACCACAACATTGAATTGTGCTCCAAATAAAAATTTGCAATGAAACATATGTAATATTAGACTTTACTTAAGATGAATATCAAAAAGTGAAAGAAAAGTAACTAGAGAGTGACAATGAATGAATGCACATGGTTGGGTACGCAAACCGTTATGCTTTCCCAGTGCAAAAATGGTGTAAAAACTAGTGATTGTAGCAAGTAGTACTCTTGGATTTTTTCAATGAGGTTAAATAGCTTGGATTGGATTGTGCATGCCCCAATCCTCATCGATGGGTGAGTGTGCTTAATAACTCAAGGTGTGCTTGACTTCATCATCGCATACCCAGGCTAGTAAAGAAAATTTAGAATCCTTGTATGAATCCCAATAGACATTTTTGGTGTAAAAATTGGTGCAAATAGCAAACCAACCACTATGGATGGAATAAGGTTCATTTATGGTGTAAAACTAGTGAAAATACTAAGTATAAGTTGGGTATGGTGTATATAACGTGGAGAATGACATGAATTTGCCATTTCATTTGCAAGACTAGTGAAAAAATTGAGCAATGATGAAATAATGTGTCATGCGCATGCCCCCAAATGATATCTTTTGCATATAGATTCTAATACTGAGTAAAACAATTGTGATTTTAAGTAAACATGTGTGTTAACTTGTTAAAATATGCCACGCATGATTGCCCCCAAATTGAGCAAATCTGAGACAAAATTGAGTAATTCTAGAAACTAAGACTATGAAACTATTGAGTAATGTTATGGGTAAATTGATGTTCTGAGAAATTATGTAAATACCTATTTTTTTTGCATTTAGACAATAGTATTGGGAAGGAAAGTAGAGTAGTGCTCTCTTGTCCAATGTGGCACTCCTATCCAATATGACTTTATATGTATTTTTTGAGCCTAAAACTATGTGTACTATGTAATCACTATTAAATCTTATATGTGTATTGATATGGTAAGTCTAGTGTCTAAGACAACCCTCTGTGAATTCCCCCTCTTTTGAGGTGAATTTTTGAGCCTGTGCAATAACTTAACTCAAAATAAAAAGTTATGTAGTAGGTTGTGATGTTTAAAATGTAAATTTGAGTAATATTGACAACCTAGAAAAATCATGGCATCATGTATGTAAGGGGCCACAGACAAGGGACATGTTCAAATGTCACTCACTCATATAGAAAATGCATACAAAGACATGTTCAAATGCTTTCACATGCATAGAAGCAAACAATGGATGCTTATAGCCACATAAAAGGACATGTGCAAATGTCCACACACATGAATAGAAGATACACACAAGGACATATTCAAACATCCTCACATGCATACAATCACATATAGATAGGCTTACATCCATTTGGAAATGACATATTCAAATTTCCTCAAAGCAAATAGAGAATGCATACAATATGTGAAGCTAGAAAATTCAATATAAAAGCATGCATGATTATGTAATTTGATCAATAAGAGTTAATTTGTAACCTAGGTATATTCAATAACTAAGATAAATAGTAGTATATCACAATGTTAGTGAGTGATCAATATCGAAAGATGTAATGCAATATAAATATCTAAGTTGTGAGTAAGATAATGTGGGCAAAGAAGGATAAAACTTGTGTATGTTATGCCCCCAATGAGCTAATCGATGAATGTACATGTTGCAGGAAGCATGTGTATAGTCTGGAACTAAGTGGTGAGAGTCTAATCTCAGTTGTAAAATAGTGGGGTGAGGGACACTAGAGAAGTGCCCTCCGATCCTCCATAATGCTCTTGTCTAAATTCATTTTTTGAGTGTGTAACAATGAAAGTACTTGCAACTGAATCTAGAAATGGTGTTATGTGTAATATGTAGTCATTCATGTACACTGGTGAAGCATGCATGATATAAAATTGGGTAAAACATGTATATGATACTATGTACAACTAAACTGATGTATGACAAAGTACATATAAGCATTCATAAGTCTTAATTTTGGTATTTGCTAGCATATTTACTATTTTTGTATTATTTGCATATATATGAACAAAGAAATAGAGAGAAGGATACTAATTGGTGACTCCCTTAAGAGTCTTACCATCAATATATTTTGCATTGAACAAAGGAATGGTGATCTCTTACAAATGAAGAGTATCATGTAGATGTGTAGGTTTAATATCATTCATATTTTGTATAATTAGTATCATTAGGATCATACCAATTTGTATTGTTATTATCACTATCATCTAGATTTTGAACTTGTGAAGTGCCACTCTTATCTTATGTTGTATCTTGATATGAATAAGGAACTGATCCATACTATGGTATTAACATTTTTTATTTCTCCTTTGTAATGTGTATTGTGTCATGTGCCTTTAGTGATATGTTTTTACTTGTATCTGTTCGTGTGCTAGTTGAAAGTATGCATTCTATTTGTTTCTCTTACTTTAAACAAACTCTAGCTTCTCTTGAAACTGTGATCATGGAAATGTGACATGGTGGCATATTTACCCATTGTTTCCTCATTATTATCATCCATGATCTTCCTAATTCAATGTTATATTGTGTCAAACTAGGACATATGTGAAATACCACTGAACATGTTTTTGGCCCAACTATGAAAGATAACTTAATGGATATAATAAGTGATTTAGATAAAGTACTCTTACCCAAATTTTCCTTATCATATCCAAGAAATTGTAAGAGTGTCATGCTACAAACATTCATTTCAATAATGTTGTTGATCACCACATTGGTACATTGTTTTCCATTTATAAGGGGATTAAGAATCAAAGGCTCTATAAAATATGAATGTTTTTTAGTCAACTCCTTTGGAACCACACTCGAAATTTGTTGAGCCCCATTTCATGCTAAGTAATAGATCTCGCGCCAACTCAACATACACTTAGGCACGAGGCAACTATGTGGATGGTTGCTCTTTTTGTAATCTAGTGGCACCATTTGGTTGGTGGCTAAGAAAGCAACATTGGGAAGTAGGTGTATGGGACAATGACTGCTCCTTAAAGATAAACAACCTCTTTTTGAATCTTGTAGCATTGAGAAGTGGTACATGGAATAGTGACTGCACATTTAAGACAAAGCATAGTGGGGGCAGTGGGATTTGTACCTCCAACACCAACTCAACAGTTGGTGTGCCCCACTCCTTATGAACCTAGGGTGCTCTAAAGCCTATAAAAGGAGGCCAAGTCTAGTTGAGAAAAGGAGAGGTGAACTGGTGTAGTAAAGCTCTGGAAAATTTCTACTAAAAGCTTGTCTTAGGCTTAGAACGTATTTTGAGATGCATTTTGATGCTCCCCTCTATAATGCCTAAGCTCGCCTGTGAGCTTGGGCCTTAGTAGCTTATGTTGAGTGCTAGCTCAGCTATATGGACTTTGCATATATTTGTTAATGAAGTTAATGAAGATTGATTTATGTAAATAGATAATGAACTAATGGTTAAGCTTCTGAATATTTATGGAATGCATGTTATGTTTTATTAAACTAGTGTACTAAGTTCTCATGAGCTGATAACCTAGTTTGCTAATGGTGGATCTATAGTAGGACAATGAACCTTGCACCCTTGATAGAAAATGGGCTAAGTATGGTTAAAGCCCTGTACCTCAAACTAAGACCTATACCTGAGCGCTAGACTATGACCAAGTCCCTCAACTAGATCACCTATTGCCCCTCAAGCACCTAAATGCCTCTGCACCCATGAAACCTAAGGCTTACTCCTATGAGCACATGACCATCATTGTACTAACCAGACCCATGAAGAGTAGAGCTGCACCATGGCATAACTAACCCAACAAACCCTGGTCCCTTCTCTATTGTGCTTCATGTGAGAACATATGACTTGTGCCTTATGTATATTGATGCCAACATTGATGAGTGATAAATGTTGAGCATCACATGAGTAGTCTATGCCTATGCCTCATCAAAATAAGACTAAATGTAAACTAGATAGCCAAGTAGGTACGTGACTAGGCCCATGACTAGAAACACCTGAATTACTACAACATTTTGGTTCTGTGTTGGGATTATTGAATTTTGTTGTTGCAATGGTGCACCAAGACAATGTTCCAACTCTCCCTTGAGAACATTGAGCACTGGATAAAAAGAGTGGAAGATAGATTTGCACTAAGGTATCTAAATTATAGAGGGCAAAACCCAAGGAAGTGGGTCTAGAACCACTTGTATGATGCCCTGTACGAGGTGTTCTTTTATGAACTATCAGAGTAAGTATACCAATGGCTGGCTACTCATGTGACCCATAAAAACCAAAGCTATAAACAACACCTCAAATGGATGAAAGATTGCCTAAAGAAGCTTGAGAACTTGCACACCACCTAGACTAGAGCTGCAGGAAAATGGTGGTAAGGGGCATTAAATAGCTATATGCTTGAGTTCATGGTATCGATGTATTCTTGCCCTAAAGAAGAAAAGTACCAGTTCTTATGTAAACCTAGAGGTGCATTGGTGAAAGAACTCAGAACCAAACTCAAGAAGTTGATGGTGGATTATGGCATCAAAATAGTGAGGGTGGAAGGTTAAGATCCTCTCATGTATGAGTAGTGAAATAAGGAAAAAAGGGACATTTAGGTGAGGCACAAGGAGAGGGGATGATCAGATTGATGACCAAGAGCTTAGGCAATAAGATTACAATAAGAGGAGGCACAAACTGATAAAAGATCTAGAACTTGGAAGTGATGAGAGGACCCATAGTGAATGGGAAGGGCATGGGGAAAGTGTCAGGATCTTGCTCCACCAATTAGAGCACATATGATTACTTCTTGTATTAACAACTAAACACAGAATTTAACCAGAATCAATAAGTAACTAGAAATATGAAACAACACAGGAATATGAGAGACAATACACAATTGTATTAATAATCACTCATAAGAAAATACAATAAAGAAGATGCCACTTCTTCTTCCACCTCAAAGGCTCGCCACACCTCAAGACCTTCTTCCCTCTCTCTCTCGGTCCCAACACACAACTCCAATACATAATTGTTGTTCACCTCCACCAGTCAGTAACACACTGCCAGTACACCAAGTACATAACCATACTCCAAGTAGATCTCTTGCTCTCTGCTGCTACCTGCAAATCACTAGACCTTACTCACCAATGTAGATCTCCAAAAGAAGCCATGCACACCTGCTGACCAAGATCATACATATACGAAGAACCCTTCTGATTCTCCAAACTAGCACCCACACTTGGTACTATGACACTAAGAGGAACACACCATTGCTCTCTTCTCTCAGAAGGAGCTTATTTAGCTCTCTTACTCTCTAGCACTATTTTACAATACAACCTATGAGTCTATTATATAGATCTCATGCTTACAATAATTAGACTATCTTAATTACAATAATTAGACACGCAACTCAAGACTATAATTAGCCTTTACATGCAAACTATCTATGCAATAGACAGTTTTGGAACCACCACAGGCGACTGACATCAGTCCCTGTTTGCCTGGAGGTGATCGATGTCAGCTGACCCCCTGCCGATGCCGATTGTCTTCAGCTCACACCTACCGATGTCGATTGCCTTCTGCACTGCACTCCGCTGACGTCGGTCTCCCTGGAACTCAGCAACCTCCTCCATGTTTGCACCAGTTGAAGCTTTTAGCTCCACATCCTAACAATCTCCCACTTGGAGATAAACAACTGTAACTATACCTGTACCTGTACACCATCTAATTGTATTCCCTGGCTTGTATCCCTCTTCAAGCTTAATCTTGAAGACCAACCACCACACACCCTGTGATGCTCTACCTGTCATCCAAATCTCTTGCCACATCCGCATCTACAATCCCTTGTAGAAAAGAACTTGACCCTGCATAACATGTGCACCTGCTGCTGTCCCTCTAAGAATCCACTGAACTGCCCTCCAGTACTTCTTTCCCGAATTGGCTCCAAACTTTATGACAACTCCCATTGCTTGGGAAAACTTAGGTCTACACTAGACCTCATGTGATTTCAAACACTTGTTCTAAGCTCTGATTGAACTGTCCAGCCCTTGGTGTGCTTTTCGATTCTGTATCCTGCATCTTGAACCCTGCCAACACCGTCTTCACATTAGCTCCCACTAGAGACAAAATATCCATGTCTCTTATGCCAAATAATTTCGTTGCTCCAAATTCTTCCTAACATACCTCTGAACTAACCTTACCCTTAGCTCAACAAATCCCTGTATGTACAAACCTGCTAGCAAATCACCTACATACAGTAACTGGATAATGTCGCAACTCATTATCCACCTGGTAAGACAAAACCACAATAGTTACACTAACATTAACTGAAGCCATGCTTAGTCATCCACCTGTCAAACCCTGTACCACTGTCTTGCAGCTACCTCAAGACCATATGCCTTGGCCTTCCATCTCACGTATCCATCCACTCTCTTCTTTAACTTGGGAATCCGTCCCTCATCTAGTGATTTCTTCCAGCTGACAACTCCACCAACAAATACCTGTTTGGTTCTTCTCTAAGGACTCACTCCTCATCCATGCCACTCCTCATCCATGCCAAGCTCCCACTATTTCTAGATTCTACCTGTATTGCTTCTTCACATCTTCCTAGTTCTTGACCATCAGTAAGCAATATAAAGAAGGTGAATAATGAATATGAGGTTCACTTACCCTTTCTGACCTCCATATGGGCGTTTGAGACTTGTTGACAACTTGATGTTTGCCCACCATCCATTCTAGTGACCGATCTTGGCCATCTCCCAGTCTGCATCCGACCGATGTCTATTCCCTGCACTAACCCTGACTGCCGACATCATTTCCCTAGCTGATGCCGGTATCCATTCTACCGACGTTGGTTCCTTTATGACTGACATCGGTCTTCCTGTTGCCAATGTTGGTTACTGTCTAACCGACGCCGGTACCTGTGTTCACTTGTGAGTGATGACTTCTTCTCGCGAGCTCCTTTTGGGTCAAAACCCTTATCCATATCAACATAGCCTTGCTCAAAATAATTCAATCCCCTCAGCTGATATTTGTCTGCCATCTCCTCCATAAACACCAAGGCTTTCCAATTCTTAAACTTGTCGAAGATATCTGACCTCCACTTAAAAACTTGCATTCCCCTCCTACATATGTAACCAAGCCTACAAAGCCACATCTCTGTAACAAAAGGTGAATCAGTAATATAAGTAGATAGATAAAGGATACCTACTTTCTTACCACCATCTAATTCAAGTGCATCCGCTGTGAGAGTTACAATGCATCTCCCATCACCCAACTTTCCTAAAGAAATTAGACTCATCTCCAAGACTGGTACCTGCATGACCTTCAACCCCCGTGTGTTATCTATCTGCAATTTCAGCTTCACTTCCCCTTCGTCAATCATCTGACAAGGCTCTCCAACCCCTAAATAGATCTCTCCAAAGTCTCCAAAGACATACCCATGAAAAGATGCTCTATTTTGGGCTGCATGGAAAGAGGCAAAAGAATATGTAAACAAAGATTCTACTTTATCTAAAGCAACCTATGCAACATCACCTACAACATCTGCTTCTACACATTGATCTTCTACCGATCAACAATCTCCCTTTACCTGCTCTTTCTTTCCATCAATCAGACCATTCGTGCTATTCAATTTCTCCATTCGTAGCTTACTTTCTTCTGCCATTGCTATACTCCCACTCAATCTAAAACCCTTGCGAGTGACCTGTAATAAAAAACACTACCAGATCTGAAACCACTTGTTAGTCAACCCAACCAAAAGCTCTGATACCACTTGTCAGGATCTTGCTCCACCAATTAGAGCACATATGATTACTTCTTGTATTAGCAACTAAACACGAAATTTAACTAGAATCAATAAGTAACTAGAAATATGAAACAACACAGGAATATGAGAGATAATACACAATTGTATTAATAATCACTTAGAAGAAAATACAATAAAGAAGATGCCACTTCTTCTTCCACCTCAAAGTCTCGCCACACCTCAAGACCTTCTTCCCTCTCTCTCTCGGTCCTAACACACAACTCCAATACAGAATTGTTGTTCACCTCCACCAGTCAGTAACACGCTGCCAGTACACCAAGTACACAATCGTACTCCAAGTAGATCTCCTGCTCTCTGCTGCTACCTGAAAATCACTAGACCTTACTCACCAATGTAGATCTCCAAAAGAAGCCATGCACACTTGCTAACCAAGATCATACATATACGAAGAACCCTTCTGATTCTCCAAACCAGCACCCACACTTGGTACTGCGGCACTAAGAGGAACATATCATTGCTCTCTTCTCTCAGAAGGAGCTTATTTAGCTCTCTTACTCTCTAGCACTATTTTACAATACAGCCTATGAGTCTATTATATAGATCTCATGCTTACAATAATTAGACTATCTTAATTACAATAATTAGACACGCAACTCAAGACTATAATTAGCCTTTACATGCAAACTCTCGATTCAATGAACTAACTATCCATGTAATAGATAGTTCTGGAACCACCACAGGCGACCGATGTTGGTCCCTATCTGCCTGGAGGTGACCGACGTTGGCCGACCTCCTGCCGATGCCGGTTGTCTTCAGCTCATACCTGCCGATGTCGGTTGCCTTTTGCACTGCACTCCATCGACGCCGGTCTCCCTGGAACTCAACAACCTCCTCCATGTTTGCACCAGTTGAAGCTTTTAGCTCCACATCCTAATAGAAAGATCTCTTGAATGATAGTTGTGCCCAAAGGAAGGAGACCTTGAAGCCATAAAACAAGCTCCATAATTAACAGGTAAATGTTTGGGGTCCCTTCAGAACTTGACCATTGGAGATGTGCCAGATGCACCTACCCCCTTTGACCCTATTGCATAGGCTCATACACTGGATTCCCTAAAGGAGAAAAAAATATTGACAACTGACCTCATTGTCGATGTGGATTTTGATCAATTAGAAAATTTGAACTAGAACTTCATAATCAAACAAGTTTTTCCTTACAAAGAGTTAAGGATACCTCAAGACCTCTGGGCACCAACCCAACTAGATATAATGTGAGTGCAAGCACCCCAATCCAACCAATGTTAGCTACACAACCTGGGCAATAACCCATTGGAAGTGGCCTCATGCCAATAGTTGGTAGTACCGTGCCATCATCTTAAATGTTGCCAACAGTACCCACAGGAGTATAAACTAGTCCAGTGGTTGGAGGCCTATGAGGACAAACACCTCAAGCACTGATTGATCCCTAGCCCTAAATCTATTATGAGATGGCCATACACCTGCCAGAGTATAAAGGCATGGAAAACCCCATGGAACATATAATCAAGTGTGATTTACAATAGCACGCTTAGGGAATAACTCAATTTGAGTGCAAGGCAACTCCGTTCATGATTACCTTGCTTGATCATGCCCATACTTGGTATAAGAAGTTTGATCCTAACCAAGCTAGGGTTGATTATGACACCTTGAAAGGAGCTTTCTTGATGGAGTTTGATATACTTTAGTTTGAGTAGTAGAACATTGTTATGCTCAAAGAAATCAACCAAGGATTATCAGAAAGTGTGCATTTATATAATGCTAGGTTCAAGACGCTCCTCTCCAAAATCCCTTACAACATTCATCCCTCCTAACATGCATAATGGTTCATTAGAGGACTGTTAGTGCCATTCAGAAGGGTGCTCTCCATAAAAACATTCATAAACCCTCAGGAAGTGCTTGAAGCTATGCTTAGAGCCAAGGCAGTGGAGAGTGATGATACAAGCATCGACCCATTCATGGGGGTATAGATTGCATCTATGGCCTCTCAACTATAGAAGTTGATTTCTAGGTCATTACAAGATGCTCAAAGAAGGTTGTGGTACATAGACTATGAAATAGAGGGTCATAATCAGAACAAATGCCCTCAGAGGAATGTACATGCACTGCTTCTCAGCTATGAAGTTTGTCACGAGGCACATGATGTTCATAACTATCACTTATTGTAATGTGCTAGTTAGGTCAACACAACCATCTACTATAAGTTGTGGGATGCCTACACTCACAACATAATTGACTATCGAGCGATTGATGAAATGCACCAGAACATAGAGAGAGGTGCATGGTAGGCAACTACAATAGTTAGAGGGTAGTGAACCAAGGAAATGAGGGTTATGGTCAATAGAATGTTGGCTATGAGAACCAAATAGGTGCTAGAGGGTGAGGTGGAGGATGTGGTGGAGGAAGATTCCCACCATGATCATTCTACAAGTATGGGTTGATTGAACATTATCAGTGCAACTTCTTAATGCATCTAATGACAGGTATTGTCAAAGACCATATGAGTTAAAGAATGCCCTAACTTATATAAAAGGTTGACCCAAGGTAAAATGGGTGCCAATAGAGGTGAAGGGATGATCAAGCATGAGCCTAAGGATACTAAATGGGCTCTAAAGGCACAACTGACATGTATAAAGCCAAGCAAGGTATAAACAACCACCTAGAGTGGGTTCACCACTCAATACCTACTGCACCAACACAAGAGCTGCACTTGAAATATGGTGAACCAAGTTGTAGCAAGCACACAGTGTGGCTTGAGCCAAAAGTTACACCCTACCTTGACCTAGTGTGTCAAAAGGACGTCTTATAACAAGCCATGAGTATAATACAAAATTTGGAGGGAGAACTCCAGTTGGCTAGAGATCTTAAAGCGCAAACTACCACCTCACGTAAGAAGAAAGATAGCTAAGAGGATGAGGTATATGAGCTGACATAAATCATTTGCATCCTAAAAATAGATGGGATGCTTGCCCTACTAGAAAAATTGCTCTCTGAGCATATAGGGAAGAAACCAAATGAGGTTGTTGAGCCCCAAGTAGTTGTAGTTATTACATTGCATATGGAGTGAGTGTGTGAAGTAAGGCATAATTAGAATGCAGAATATGACAAAAAATTGCTAGTAAATGCCACCATAGATGGTTGGTTTGTTTTTGAGGTGTTGATCAACATTGATGTAGAGGTTAATATCTTGACCAAAAATGCATGGGAAAATATGGGCAAGCTAACCTTAAGATCTCCCCCCCATGTCGTCTTCATGGCCAACAAGACCCAAGCACAACTAATCAAAATTATACAAGGCACCATTGTAGATATTATGGGTGTCAAATTCCACATTGATTTTGAGGTTATTGAGTTAGCAAAATAGGATAACTACCCGACACTCCTAGGAAAGCCTTGGTGTTATGCCAACAATACAAATATACACTTTAATAAGTGATACATGACTTTTGAGAATGGCAAGGAAAGGGTAGTGATCCCCCTTTTAAGTGACCAAGGACGCCCTTATGTGGAGAGCATTGATATAGAGGATGAGATCAACCATATATATAATATCATGATGCAAGGCATTGAAAATCTCCATCCTTCTGACCAAGGAGCTTAGGAAGATGGGCAATCAACCTTAGATACCATTGATGTCACTTGCAACTGATGGATTGAAGAGGCATATGAGGCCATGGGTTACAATTATTGCTTGGTATGTGTAAAGGCACCAATGCCCATAAGGACTAGCTGGATCTAGATTGATCACGCTCTAGAATGATGGGTCCCATGCTACGAGAGGAGAGAAAAAAGGATAATCCACTTAAGCAAAGGCAAGTTTGTGGCACTCCAAAAATTTAAAGGAAGAAACCTAGTGGAAAGGTATGTCAATGACCTTGAAGCATGCATCCCTAAGGAGATAGATATAATGGGTGCACTTGTGTACACCTTGAGAAGCATTGTCATGCATTGGTGGGTAGCATAAAGGTCAAATTTACCAAATTGGTTAGAGGTGAAGGTAGTCACGTGTACTAGATTTAGGAGGAGTAATAAGAACTTAGATATCTTGGCATACTCTAGCAACTCTGACCTCGTGATGCATGTGTGCCTATGCGAAGAGACATGGACTGAATGTGGTGTGACTACCCCAAATAACCTACGGGTGCATGCCTTTTATAGAACTTTGAAGACATATGCATGGGCATTGTATGTGGTCAACAAGATGCATCAAGATATATCCAATTGGGAGGTCCTTAGGGAGAGGTTTGTGCATACCTTATCCTTTTCTTTGTAGGAACTAGAATTAGTTGAGCCATTACAAGTGATTTGAAGGGCAGTATTGGAAGATACTATGATCCTTAAGGACCACTTGAAGGACATGTTTGGAGAAAAAGGGTTGGTACTCCTAACCTTCTTTAAGGAATAAATACTCATTAACAATTCCAGAAGAATCATTACTGGAAAACACTAATAGCCAAAAGAAAGCTTATGCACTAAGTAGATGATAGTGCCCCAAGCAAAGAAGACCCCACTCATCTTCATGTTGAAATAATAGAGGGAGCTTGACAAGTCAAGGATTCTCACTAGGAAAAGAATGAGCCATATTGTGAACCACTAAAGACCATCAAATTGGATATCAAAACAAAAGGGGAGCCAAAGATGGCTACTCTAGGAACCTATTGGTTTGACACAGAGCTGGTATGAACTATATACCTCTTGAAGGAGTTCTAGGATTTGTTCCCTAGGACTTACTAGGATATGAAGGGCATACATCCATGCCTTGGTAAAATGAGCATAAATTTGATCAATGATGCGAGACTAGTCAAGAAGCATCGCTATAGGATGAATCCCAACCTTAGTGTCAAGGTTAAATCAGAGATCGATGCAATGTTGAGCACAGGGGTCATTTACCCTATGTAGGAGTCTGAGAGGGTAAGCGCAATGGTAATAAGCATCAAGAAGGATGGGTGCATTCATATTTTCATTGATTATAGAATGTTTAATGTTGCTTTCATCAATGACCCTTTCTTGATCTTGTTTACCGATGAATTTTTAGAAGGTGTCATAGGATATGAGATTTACACCTTCACTTATGGGTTATCTGGCTACCACCAAGTCCAGATTGAGGAGGATAATCTAAAAATAACCTTTGTGACTAAATGGGGTTATTTTGATTATAATGTGATGTCCTTTAGAATCAATAATGTGCTGGCCATATTCTCTAGAGTGGTGATCACCATGTTCAAGGATTTCATCCATAGGTTCCTCCAAGTCTATTTGGTTGATTGGATAGTGTATGGCCTTATGAAATAATAGTGTGACAACCTATGCCTAATGTTTGAGAGATGCAGATAGCTCTAGATATCCCTAAACCTAAAAAAGTGCATCTTCACAACACCATTTGGAACCTTGCTCAGGCACATCATCTGTAAGGATGGTTTGCTCATTGATCTAGTGAAGATTACCATCATTATTCAACTATAAACTCCTTCCACATAGAAAGATGTTTGTACCTTTCTTGGCTACTATGGATATTATATAAAATTTATATAGAGTTATGTGAAGATTGTGGTACTGATAGAAGAGCTTCTACACAAGGATGACCATTTTACTAGGGTGAGGTGCAGGAGGAGGCCTTTGAGACATTGAAGCTCAGATTGGCTACCATGCCTATCATATAGTTTCTTGACTGGAAAACACCTTTTCATGTCCATGTTGATGCCTTTGGATTTGTGATTGACACAATCTTGGTGGATTTGTGATTGACACAATCTTGGTGCCTCCTGGTAAAGGGAAAATGGATCATCCTATCTCCTTCACCAGTAGGAAGTTGACCTCAACAAAGCAAAATTATACAACCATAAAGTATGAGGCACTCACCATGGTCTATGCCTTACAAAAATTTAGATAATATTTGTTAGAAAACCCATTCATCTTTTTCACTGATCATGAGGCACTAAAGTACCTCATGAATAAACATGTTTTACATGGGCACATATGCATTTTATTCTAGGAGTTCCAATTATCCATTATGATTAAGCCTAGAAAGCAAAATTTGGGGCCAAACCATTTATCCCGCATCAATTTTGGCAATGCAGTGGCACTTATTGAGGATGACATGTTGGATGAGAAAATGTATCAAATCTAGGACATTCTTGAGGATTTGGTAGAGATCATCACCTTTCTAAAATCTGGAGTTGCACCCTAGGCTATGATGAATAAAGAGAAGAAACAACTAGTAGTTTACACCACCCCCTTTCAACTCATTAGTGGAGAAATGTACAAGATAAATAGAGATGAAGTGTTGTGCTATTGTGTCTTGGATCATAAAAGAGACTCCATCCTACAACAAGTGCATGAAGGCATAACATGATGACATTACGTTGGAGACACAATGACAAGAAAAGTGCCATAGTTAGACATGGTGGCCCAACTTGTTCCAAGATACAAAGAATTGCACCAAGGCATGTAATATATTCCAATGCAAAAGGAATCCCAACCATCAAGATGAGATTCATGTCATCCCCATTCTTTCCCAGGCATCATTTGAGAAATGGACCATTTATTTTGTTGGGTTGATAACTCCCTTAACATGACACATAGGTGCAAGGTATATTTTGGCAGTTACAAATTATTTCACTAAGTGGGCCAAGGGCATGTTGATAAAAGATTACACAACTACCATATCCATGTGCTTCATCTGGGAAAACATAATAAGCCAATATGGGTCCCTGATTAGTCTGACTAACGATAGGGTAATTCACTTTATCAATGAAATGGTGCACATCCTATTGGCTAAGTATATGGTGGTACACCACAAAATGACCCCTTATCATCTGCAAGCCAATGGCATAGCTAAGGCATTTAACAAAATGTTAGGAACATGCCTCATAAAGATATGAAACATTAGTTATAAGGATTGGGATGATTGCATATCGGTAGTACTATGGGCATATCACACAACCTACATGTGCCTGAACAAGGCCACACCATTCCAATTGGTGTTTGGCACTGAGGCAATCTTGCCAATGGAGTTCTTGGTGCTGTCATTGTGCATCATGTGTATTGGTTAGATGAATGACCAAGAGTCACTGAATGCAAGGATGAAATACTTAGAATGCCTAGATGAGATGCACACCCAAACAAGTGGAGGCAATAGATAGAAAAAGTGTGCTAGAAGCTTTGACACGATAATCACATAAAGAACAAGGTGCTAGTAGAAGGAGCATTTGTTTTGATCTATTACTCCAAGTATTTCAAGCATCTAGGAAACTATAGATAAGGTGGATGGGTCCCTATATCATCCATCACATAATTGAGACTGACACTTACAAGCTACACACATTGTCTAGCGAAATATTCCATGGGTATTTCAATGGCAACAGGTTGAATCCATATCAACATTAAGGTAGAGCTTATGCCATATGACCATCAACTTCTTGGTAACTAGTCAATTTAAGTTAAAATGACCAAAATAATGCTTGGCACAGGGCACATCATTCCTTTTTTATTCTATTTTGTTCTTTGTGTAGTAAATTAGAGAGTAAAAGAAGCAACACTTAGATCCTACTAAGAAAATTTGATGACACTTCAAGCATAATTCCAACTAGGTGAGTCAAGCCTTTGCACTTCCTAAAGCACCTAAGGCCATACATATAATCGGTGGGTGCATGAAACTTGGTAGAAAATAAGGAAAAGATGTACAAGATCCATGTGCATAAGATATAGATTATATGACCTTTGGAAGCTCAAGGAATAACTCCTCTAGCATTTTTGAGTGCAAGGAGGTTGCCAGACTGAAGAGGTAGGAACCAAATGAATATGTACAATAGGATAGAATGTAAAAGAATGTGAAGGTGCACAACAAGATTGGGTGAAAGAAAGTGAAGATGCATGATATAATTGGGTGCAAGAAAACTAGAAGAGAGAATCAAGCACTAGAGAGATAATGCAAGGGATTTGTATGGGGTAGGATAGGCCAAAGCAAGATGAAACACAAAATACTAACCAGGATAAGTGCACTTAAAATAGAAGTGTAGAAAGAGAAGGTGTAATCAAGGAGGCTAAATTGCATGCATGTGAGGCACTGTGCCTAGATTACCATATTGAAGGTGAAGGTCACACCAAGAAAACAAAGTGGAAAAGGGGAATCATCATGGATAGCTGGTATCCACCTAGAATTAAGTGAGAAGTGATCATTTGAACCATAAGTCACTTCATCAAAATATCATTAAGAGTATTGAATGTAGTGATAATAGATAAACAAGGATCCATAATAAAAGAGTTGGTAGCAAAGGATTTTCATGGATTTCATGGAGTTCAAGAAATTTAGACATCATCACACCATCAATGCACTACATTAAAGATGGTAGATGTAAATAGGCTATAAAATGTCCCATGACTAACTGGGAGAAAACTTGAGACGTCAAGAGCGCTGAAGTGAACCAATGAACCAAAGAGCTAAAGTGGAAAAAACCCTACTAGAGCAAGAATCTAAGTAACCCCAAGCACCTAGAGTGAACAATTATGAAGTTGAAGAAGTTATGCTCATGATGAGATTCGTTTAAAAGGGGGTGGAAAGGAATTTTAGTAGGAAATAATCAACATCAAAGTGAGTTGCCACCAAGGATGCCATTAATAGTCTGCAAAGCTCGGAGCCAAAGGTTAGGATGGGAAATAAGTAGAAGGGAATGGGTTCATAGCAACAAAGTCCAAAGCGAGTGTGCGTGGTGGTAGAAGCACCCCCTAAAAAAATAGGAGCACCAATGGTAGGAGTCAGTGTCACACAAATCAATGTTGAGGTGCTAACCAAGATGTATTACCAAGTCATGCAGTTCCCCCTAGAAGTCCTTGTAGGGGAAAACTATAATTTTTTTGCTCACACCTACCAGCTAAAAGCATACAACCATCACACATCCAGTTATGCACAATATTTGAAATTAAATTAGATGGTGAATATATGGATAAAGATGAATTAGGGCATGGTGATATTTGATGTTTCCATTCAAGATAAGTTGATAGCTTCCAAAATGACTTAGTTGTACAAGTTTCCTTGTTTTAGGAAGCTAGGGAGATGGTTCAATTCCTTCTATCGTGTGTACATGGGAACTACATATACTTTATGGGGAGGAGGATGAGGATATCAATGTGCCTCATTAGAAGGATTACTAGGATCCCAAATGATGAGAAGGACATCCATGAGATAATGGATGATAGTGAAAAGGTAGAGCAGGTGGCAAAGCTCCTAAGTTACTACAAAAGGGTATTCACATTCCCCATCAACGATTATAAGGACCCGGGTATGAGGGCAACCTCATTGCCTTATGAGCTCAAAACTTACCTCGATGGTAGTTAGATTGACATGACTAAAAATTACCTTTGTATCGCATACCATATGGCATAAGGCATGAAATTCAACATTGCCAAGTTTATTGCTGAGGAATTAGTGAAGAACGTGCTAGAATGCCACATAGTGAAGGGGACCTTCAAGTGGGGATCCATTCTCATCCTGATAATCATGGAGGAAATTGACATATCGAATAGGGATGAGGACAATCTTTGGGGTTTTCCCAAGCACAATGACTCCCAAACATAGAAATACAAGGACTTCACATGCCCTAGCTCTTTCAATGCAAAGTATAAGGTGCGTGTAATGAGATAGTGTGAGTAATACATAAAGGCATTTAGGATCAAGTGGCACATCCCCCAAGAGCTCCCAAAGAGAATGCATGGGATGATAACCTTTGCCATTGTGTAATATTTTTTCATCATTCACCTATCATTGGTTGATGGCAATAATTCCAACTAGTTAAAGCTCCTATACACTTTTTTGGCCAAGTATTTCAGGGATGCACTTAGGAGGATCCTTAATGCACAATAATTAGACATTCTAGTGAAGGAAATAGATATGGAAAGAAATGGGTTTTGGTGCCAGTTTGTGCATTCAGATCAGAGAACAACATAAGATGAAGGGGATGAATTAGATCAAATTGACATCCACCCTCTTCAAACAATGATCATAATGGGCTACATCCATAAGCTCTACTATAAGATGAAGCTTAGGAGGAAGGTCCCCAGTTTTAGAGCCAAATAGACCAATGACCTACTCATTTAAATCAATGATGAAGGAATTTTTGTTCCAACAAAAAAGAATAAGTATCCCATCAAGAAAAGGGGGAAGACACTAGAGGAAATAAAGGAGCACCTAAAGTTGAAAATCACTTTCAAAGAGGAGGCATCCTCTTCAGCCTCAATAAAGTGTGTAAGGTTTGCATCAAAGATTTATCCTATCTCCAAAGAGAATCACAATAAACCAAAATTACCATATATAATGCCCACTATAACCTTAGTATACATAGAGGCGTAGGAGGAATTGGAGAAGGAGGCAGAGCTGGGGAAGGGTGTATATATCATGCTCAAAGATGACTCCTCATCAAGTGAGGAAACTTCCTCACTACCACAAAGTGAAGAAGGAAAGAAGGAATGAGCTTGAAGGAAGCATGGCTTCAGTGATGTAGCCATTTAGAAGGTGTGGGAGCTACAAAAGAAGAAAGAAGAAATGAGGAAGGTATGAGGAACAAATGAAGAGCCTAGCATGGTGGAAGTACAAGAGGTTCCCCAAGGTGGCACCACTACCACACTTGGAGAAAAAGAACCATCAGGCACACCAATTGAAGAAGAGTTAAAGCACAAATGGAACCACATGGGCCTAGATAAAGATCACATCGATGCAACACTAGAGTTATATTGTAAGCGAGAGGCTATGAGGGCCAAGGGCATGTCCCAAGCAGAAATTGATAAATTAGAGGTCAAGGAGATAAGGGATGAAGAGGAGAAAATCAATGTAATCATCAAGAAGAGGAAGGAAAAAATAAAGAAGACCCAAAAGGAGAAGGCTAAGAAGGAACAAAAAGAGAAGAGGGTTACTTCAGGCATGGAACCCGTTAAGTAAAAATTAGTAGAGGTGTCTAGTGCCCACACTAGCTTAGTAGAGAAAATTGTAGAATAGGTGTGCCCTAGTATTAAAGGGGTGCCTAAGGAAAAATAAGGTGATGTTGGTGCCTCAAAGGAACAAATAGAGATAGAAGGGTAAGAGTAGGTTGGTGCTAAAAAGAGACCTATAAAGGTTCGTACCAAGGACCCAAAATAAGTAGTGGATGAAGGGGAAAAGTTCGAAGAGGAAGAACCCTTGTAGGAAAGAGAGGAAGAAGAAGGCATCGAGTAAGAGAGTAGTGCAAGCGAAGAGGTTTAGGAACATAAGGAGATGGCCATTGAGCAAGAGGAATTCAAGCTAAGATAATAAAAAAATGCATAGAAGGGATATACAGTAGATGAGGACTTCTACATGTTGGAATATATGCCCTCTAGAGCTACAAAATCATTGACGTGCCATCAAGTGTCTTTTGCACTTGATTTTTATATGGATGAGCCTTACTTTTAGGTATTTTACAAGGAGATATGGAACATTAAGAAGCTAGAGGAGGGGCATGACTACAAACTAGTCAAACCCCAAGACATGAATCTTGTGAGGTCTGCTAATGCCTTCCTAAATATGGCCTTTGAGGTGGCGTACAAGAACATTGTTAATGATGTTTGTGCCACCAAATAAAAATATATTTCACTTAAGGTAGAAAAGGAAATCAACACCATGAAGCTCAAGATTAAGGAGTTAGCTAAGCACATTGAAGAGGTAGAACCATCCCTTTTGGATGGTACTGATACTTACCACTCTCGAAAGTTGATAAGGTATGCACGTTGGTTGAACAAATGATCCCTTGATTGAAGCTAGCACAAGAAGAGGAAGAGGACCCTTGAAAAGTGGTGAAGAAGGAACTCAAAAAAAATCTTGATGAGGTAGAAAACCTCTTTTCAAGATTGAAGGAGTGCACAGATGACATCAATGTTATCTTTTACAACTTTTCCACCCAAACATTAGTTATCGACATGCACCTTCAAAAGGTGAAGGGAGAAAAGGATGAACTAATAAAATAGGCATTCACTATCAGTAAGGTTGACCACACATATATAATGACACATGTAAATACATTAAGTGCCTAGCTGAAGACCTAGAAGATCAATTTGGAAGAACTTTTCCATGCCTTCCAAACAAAGGCGAGTGAGCAGGGAGCCATCTTGGATAGCAGGGTCTAAAAATCTAAGGAAAGGCTAGAAACCTTCAGGAAAGAACTTGAAAAATTAGACATGCTCACGCTCGAGGCTACCTCTATGGAGATAGATAGTGCCATTGGAGAAATCAAGTTCATGATCCAGGGCTTTGATGACTTCAAGGCAGAACTATAGTAGAGTGCACCCAAATTTTATATAGCCAAGGAATTAGAAGGTTAGTTCAAGGATAGATTAATATTTTTTTATGGGGTAATATTGGGCCCCATTTCATGCTAAGTAATAGATCTTATGCCAACTTGATATAAACCTAGGCATGAAGAAACTATGTGGATGGTTGCTATTTTTATACTCTAGTGGTGCCAACTAGCTGATGGATAACAAAGTAACATTGGGAAGCAAGTGCACGAGACAATGACCATTCCTTAAAGACAAAGTAGCATTGGGAAAAAGGCACATAGAATAGTGACTGCACAGTTAAGACAAAGTATAGTAGGGGTGGCAGGATTTATACTTCTAGTGCCTTCTTAGGAGTTGGTGTGCCCCACTCCCCATGAACCTAGGATGCTCTGAAGCCTATAAAAGGAGGCTGAGTCTAGATGAGAAAATGAGAGGCAAACTAGTGTAGCGAAGCTCTAAAGAATTGCTACTAGAAGCATGTCTTAGGTGTAGAATGTATTTTGAGATGCATTTTGATGCTCCCCTCTATAAATTTGAAGCTCATCTGTGAGCTTGGGCCTTAGTAGTTTATGTTGAGCACTAGCTCAGTTATATGGACTTTGCATGTATTTGTTAATAAAGTTAACAAAGATTGTTTTACACAAATAGATAATAAACTAATGGTTAAGCTTCTGAATGTTTATGGTGTGCATGTTATGTTTTATTAAATTAGTGTACTGAGTTCTTATGAGTTGATAACCTAGTTTGTTAATGGTGGATCTATAGTAGGACATTTAACCTTACACCCTTGATAGAAAGTAGGATAAGTATGGTTGAAGCCTTGTGCCCCAAATTGAGACCCACAACTGAGTGCCAGACTATGACCAAGTCCCTCAACTAGATCACCCTTTTCCCATCAAGCACCTAAATGCCTCTGAACCCATGAAACCCAAGGCTTGTGCCTATGAGCACATGACCATCATTGCATTAATGAGACCCATGTAGAGTAGAGTTGTACCATAACACAACTAACCCAATAAACCTTGATCCCTTTTTTGATGCACTTCAGGTGAGAACATGTGGCTTGCACCTTATGTATATTTATGCTAGCACCACCGAGTGATAAATGTTGAGCATCACAAGAGTAGTCTATGTTTTTACCTCATCAAAATAAGATTAAATCTAACTTGGATAGCTAGGTAGGTGCATGACTAGGCCCATGACTAGAAACACCTAAATTAGTACAACAAACTTATATCTTTTGTTGGTATTTCATGCTTTGGAGACTCTTTTGTTGGAAAACGTCTTTTAAATAATGTTTTTTTAACTTATTTTTTAATTTGATTTATCAACTTATATTTTTAAAATTCCATTTTTTCTTGTTGTAACCTTTGTATTACAAATTATTCCATTTTTAATTGCTCTTTTTGATCTTGTGTCTTTTTTACTCTTGTTTTCTCTAATTTAGCTTGTTGAATCTTTTCTTATTCCAATTGTGCCTTTTGAACCCTTTCTTGCTCGAATTTATCATTTGGTAACCACTTTTTTACTAGTTCTATTTTTTCCACTTTTTGTACTTGCTCTTATTGCATTATGGGTTGGTTGTCTTATTGATGTATCACTTATATGATCACCACTATCAATTACCTTTTGTATTTTATTTCTCAAATCCAAATAATGATCTGTATGATGTCCATCCATTTTGTGATATGCACAATAGTATTTATATCTCTTTAGAGGATGTAGTTTTATCAACTTATTTTGAATTATTTCCCTTAGATTCTCACTTCAGCTCTTATTATCCATTTGTATGCTTTTTGAATCACTTATTATAGATGTATTTTTTTGTAGTTTCTCATTTTGATATGAAATCTTGTTAAGTACAACATTACTAGATGGATATACACATACATGATTAATACTAGCATATTCTAGATTCTTTACACATGTAATCTGATGTTCCAATAATGTGATCTTGGCATTAAAAAATTGATGTTGCTTTTGTAAATCTATTATTAAATTTCCCATAGTGATGATTTGATCCTTTAGATCCCCACAAACATAAACCCTAGGTGCTTGAAATTGAACATGCATACATACACCCTGAAGAGGAGATGTGTGAGGTGGAGGGTTTTGAGGAAGGATAGGTTGATTAGCTTCTTTTGTAATTATAGGATGGGCTACCCTACCTATTGGGATAATGATAACATGGACCTAATTATAGTGAAATTAGATATCACAACCTTGAGGTTTAGGAGGAGGAAGGGATTCTTTTCTATCCATATAATATGAAACTAAAACTTAGAAAATTAATTTTATAAAAGAATATTTTAAATATGAAAATCCTAAAATAATAAATGGAAATAGGAAAAAGAAGGATACAAACCCTAACAACATATGTGGTTAGGATTTGGTAACATTCGAGTAAAATACAGGTTCACCAATATGTTTTATCAAAATTGGGATTTATAGAACAGCCCTAGATGACAACACCACTTTGCAAAACTAGGAGAATAGTATAAAAATAATAACGTTTACTGATTTTAAACTACTGCATTTTGGAAACTTACTAAAAATAACAAAGTGTAATGAGAAATAAAGACTTCAATGGAAACTATATCTGTGAGAGGAATCAAAAGTTAAAACTTGTTGTGTATAGAGGCATGATGATTGGAATCATGAATCAAGAACTAGATCTGGGCTTTGACAACATCACTAAAAAGAGGACACTAGAGGGATGACAATCTTGTCCACTAGTAGTGAAGTGTTTAACCCTAAAATCTAGATTAGGGAATTATAGTCACTTGGATCTTTCACCCACTCATTCAATCAATTGATCTAATGAAAATAATGGTATCATCCCTAAGGTGTGGGACATTAGATATTTTGGGACAAAATTCTAGAGAAGGCGAGCTCCTGTCTAAACTAGATGCCCCTAATTTAAGATCAAATGCAGGCCTAAAACTATGCCAAAAGATGTATCTACAACTAAGACTAAGTGATTTTGGTGGTGAAAAGGGAATAAATTGAATTAAAAGTAAAAAAAGGTGAGACACCAATAGTTTAGAGATCTTATCCTCTTGCTTAGAACAACACAAGATAACCTATAATTAATAAATTTTTTATGCACAATCTTCAAACTGAAGCTCTCTCACATAAGTGTTTTGTATAAAGGTATGAAACTTAGGACAGAACTAGTAGGGGTTATCATACACCTTAAAAAAGGCTATAATGGTAAGTTTACACAACTAATTCATGCATAATTTTAATGATGCATATAATATAACCTATAAAAGATGGTGTTATTACATAAAGGTGAAGGGAATTTGAACAACAATTCAAGAGAAAATAACTTTATACAATAATAGATCAACAAATTCATGAAATTCACAGAAGATACAAGCACTTGAAGAAGGAGAATTAAATATTTTATTGATTCCAAGGCATTAAGCCAACATTACAAGTTTCCAAAAGAGCAATCTCATTATACCCAAGAGGAGGGATCCTGAATAAGGCATTTCCATCCCTATATATAAGAAAAATGAGAGGAGAGAGGAGAAAAGAGAACTAAAAGATCTCATGAATGTTGTTGTTACTTCATTACTCCAACCCATTCAATAGATGAAACATGCAAAATGGAATAATTAATTCATCTTCAATGCCCTAGGCTTGCTATCATGATGATCTGCCATGGAGGTTAGTGTAGTAGTGGAGGTGAAGACCCTATTTTTGCTCTCTTTAACCTTTGGAAGGCTTGTGTATGCATGGTTTTCTCCTTCAAGGTTGTTCCACTTTTGGAAAATATGGCTCTCTTGTACTAATGGACTTAACTTGCCCATCTCCACCTCTCATACATGTTAGAGATTTTTGAATGGTTGACTTAGAAGTGGAACACTCATTTAGAACCTTGAGTTGATTTGACTTGATTCCCATTCCATGGAGGGGTTACATCTCTCTAGGGACAATTTTCAATGCCTCATGCACTTTCATGCTCTTTATGACCATTAATATTCATCCATAGTCATGCTTGATAGGCTATATAAGTATAAGCTTTCTTAAATTCATCTTGAAATCCATGTGAGGGTCTCTAGGATAGGCTTAAAATTTAGTATACCATTTTAGTTGCTCATGAGAAGGCAAGAAACCTGCATTTTCATGCTTGAAGGCTCCATCTTGCCTTGTTTTATACCTTTTAACCTACCACTTGCCCTTTACAACCTCAAGATACTCCTAGAAACTTGTTGTAGACATATGAATTAGGTGTTGAGGTCATAATCATCTCCATTTCTTCAATTTTCAAGCTTACAACTTTTAGGTACTTGAACTCCCATTATGACCCTTGGTAGACCTATGATTTACAAGGTCAAGAATCTTTGAGAAATTTTAGGTACTTGAACTCCATTATTACCCTTGGTAGACCTATGATTTATGAGGTCAAGAATCTTTGAGAAAGCCTTGAGGAGCTCATTATCACTCATGAAGTCTCTAGCCCAATTATAGGCATAAGTTTTCTCTTGACCATCACTTTAAGAAAAGACCAATCACTTAAATAAGGCTAACACTTACCTAAGATTTTCTCATGTTTGATATAATTTCTAATCACCAAAAGAGATTGCACTTCATCTATCTCAAACTTGTAGATGTTTTAGGGTCAAGATCCTCTTTTCTAGCTTCAAAAAACCTTACATTCTTGCTACAGTCCTGTTTGGTCACTTACTTGAACAATCATCATTCATAAGCCTAAATTCATCACCTAGACCCTTATGGAACCTTGTGGGAAGGTTTGAAAACTTATATAAACATGCTAAAACCTTTGACACTGCACTAGGAAGCCTATAGGCATTTTCACTACATAAGTAACCTTGGAGAGAAGCTTGGAAACATTGTTCTTAATTGTAGTAGACATGTAAGTGAATTCTTAAAGCTTTCTTAATGCTAAAAGCCATGTAGTAGACCTATTAGGAGCTTTGAAACCTTGATTGCACTTGCTAAGAAAGGTCAAAAGACATATAACAAACCTTTTGTAAGCTTTAAAATCCTAATTCCACTTGATAAGTAAGGTTGTAGGTCTCCCATGCCTTTGATTATGCTTGATTTTTCTTAAGAACTTGGTGACAAGATTGTAGGTACATGTTTTGTTGAAAAAAATCTCTTTTTAAGCTTGTCACCTTCATGTTTCCCTTTGCAACCAAAAAATGATCTTGGAGTCTTGCACTTCTATGTAAAACATTGACCTTTGATTAGGAATTAAAGCCTATGATCTTATTTATTTCTCTTTTAGGCCTGCAACTTAACTTGAAGAACCACATGAATTTTTTTAAAAGAATATTGAGGCCATAAGACATGATTTAAGCCTCTAGGTGGGTGTTTGCTATGGTGATGAGGCCATGCCAACTTGTCATCATGACTCATTTCCCTAAAACCTACTTAGAGTTCCTTAACCTTGACTTGTAGGTCTCTAAATGGGATTTGAGGTCATATTTTCACCTTGGTCCGTCAAGAAGTCCTTCTAAACTTTGTTATAGGCTTGTGTGGGGTTTGAGACCTGTCTTGATGTTTAAAAACTATAAGAATACCTTGGGAGTATGTTGAAAATGAATGTGACTATAGGCATTTTTAGACACATTAAAACCCTACATCTCACTTGTAGAAGTCTGAATTCTCCTTTGAGAATCATATTAAAACCTTGTCAAAGGATGGGGAGGTTATAAAGACATATTACATACCTATATAATAATGGAGACCTCCCAAACCCTGCATTGGTAGGCTTGTAGGCATCCTTACCATGCTTGGAATCTTGAAGAGAAGCTTGGAATCTTGCAAGTAGCCTATTACAAGCTTGTTTATCTATTTCTCTTACTTGAAAAACATCATTCCTAAGTCTGTAACCTTGTAATCATCAAACCTTGCCTTCATCCTCTCCTCTTTGATAACTCCCATCTTGCAGGTCTAGGTAACTTAACTATGTTTGACCCACTCCCTCACAATCTTAAAAATTCAATTCTATCCAAAAACCATTTAGGCTTGATAAGATCTTGTGGATCAAAACTCATAGCCTATAGGCCTGTAATCCTCTCACAAAGGTCTTGGAGCCATGAAACCTCCCCACCTTATTTATGATCTGTAGATGTATTAAAACTATTAAGAGATTCTTGAATCCTATTGCAATGCTTGGAAACATGTTTAAGCCTTCATGCAATCTCTCTTTTTCACTTGAAGACATTATAAAGGTATAAAATAGCCTTTTAAGGATCCTATAATCTTCATGAAGCAGATTGAAAATCTTTCCAATGTCTATAGACGTGTATTGGGCCTTCTTAAGTTTAACACTTCTAAATCCTAACCTATAGGCTTCTTGAGGGGCATTGAGAACCATTTTTTCACCTTTGTTAATCAAGAAATCTCCATGGAACATGATAAAAATTGAAGGCATGTAGTTATTAAATCCTTAAAATCTTCCTATAACCTCCTGATGCAAGCATAGGTAGGGAATCCACCTAAGGACAACCTCTAATTTTGTGATGCTTAGATATTCACTCAGACCAAGACATAAACTCAGAATAAACATACAAATAATAATAGTAATTCAAATATTTTGATTCTCATTCATTTAATAATTATAATGGTTGGAAGGTGTTTTTCCCATGGGGGAGCCACACAAGGTCTCATGGAGGCCGCCACGGGGAAAAGGTCATCTGAATCCCACGGGGGAGCTACATAGTGTCTCAAGGAAGTCGCTATGGGGAGATGGGCTAGGATCTGGCTGAAATAGTTTGGTAACTTGAGGTGGGTTGGGGGCTCACATTTGCATGGCCTCCTCAAAGCCTTCCTTGCCTCTATGCAACACTGTAATGCCAGATCTATTTTTTCTTGGATCTTTATTTTTTACCTTGGATTTCTGTATTGCAGATGGAACTGGGTTGGATTTTCAGCCTGAGTTGGACTGCTATCCTGATCTAGTTTGCAAAGGAAATCAAGAACGGATGGGGGAAACTTTGTTTCCTCTGTATGTTTAAAGTTCTCATAGTGCACAGAGAAGGTTTGGCCATGGGATATTTGACCAGCGCGTGCAGAGAGGGTTTGGCTGCGAGGAGCACCCTATAAGGCTCCCCACGGTGGCTATTGATGAGATGATCACAGATCGAGAGGGGCTCTGCCTCTCTCCCTCCACTGAAACCCTAGGTCTAGGGTTGAGGATGCTACATTTTAGGGTTGGTGACTAGATCTGGTTATTCACCATCGCCTTTTATCCACTGGGGTCGTGGCTCATGTTGAAGTGCTTCTAGATGTCTTCGATGAAGTTTTGATTGCCATGGCGGTAAATCCTCTGAGCTTAGCAGAGGGAAAGAATGGGTAGATGATTGGGTGGATAGAATGGGCACTAGGGGCATTGGTTTTGGGGCTTGTTTCTTTGAATGTTTGGTTGGGGCTAGGGGCTGGGGGCTCGCGTCTACATGGCTCCCTCAAACCCTTCCTCGTGTATGTGCGGCACTGTAATGTGAGATCTATTATTGCGTGGAAAAGTTTTTTAAGGTTACAGGTCCTTGTAAAACTTGGGTACTTGTTTCAGGTTGTTTAGCTTGGTTTTGTTTAGGTTTCAGGTCCTTGTAAAACTTGGGTGCTTTTATTGGTCTATATTAGTGGTTTTAGGTCCCTGTAAAACCTGTTTTATATAATATTTTTCAATAGGTTTCAGGAATGCCTTTCCTGGTGGTTATTAATGCTTTATCTTTCTCGATTCTATCAAAGGGTTTTAGGGTCCCTTAAAAACCTTCTTTTACCTTAATCTAAAACATCACACTACCATACAAGCTTATTTTCTAAGATAAAACATGAAAAATAGAACACACAATATTTTGCTCTACTCTACTCTACCCTTGATACACATAGCTTGCCCCCTCTCATAAACTAAATTATCTAACTAAATCATAGTATTCCTATGACATTCCTAGATTCATGGGGTGACTCTTAAACTTCCTTGATATTCTAAAACTTTTCAAGAATCTGGTGGCCTTCCATTTTCAAGATCAACACCTAACTATCAGTAATTGTCAAAAACTGTCAGGTGATGTTTTAAGATGATCAATAGTTAAAAAAACTACCATAAATTACATATAGTTAATATAAATGATTTTAAACTTTAACCATAGGTTATATAATACATTTGACATCACCCTAAGAAATTTAGATACCTCAAGTTAACATAAGTCACCATAGATGAAGAATAACTATCAATTATCACACAATATACATATGACATTTCCAGATTCAAAGGTAATTACTAGAACTTACTCAATTTCAAATTAGTTCATCCAAATGATATAAAATTTTAAACATAGTAATATAACTATGTTTTATATACAATCATTAGATTTGGTGATCTAATTCTCACCACAACTACTCTTGAAAGTAACAAACTATCAGGCTAGATAGAAGCCTATTCTTGGCTGAATGAAAGTCACAAAAACTATCATAACTTTGGATCCACTTATCCAATTGAGAAAAAATTAAAAAATCATATTTTAGGATTAATTTTATATCACTGACCTAAATATATTGACCTAAATCTTACTACAACTATACCTCAAGGTCATGAACCTTCTGTAGACTAGACAGATACATCGCCTAGCATAATGACAATTTACCAAAACTATCATAACTTTTGCCTCAATTGTCCAATTGATATGAAATTTGGAACATAGATTGAAGAATAAATTTTATGAAAATAATCCAAATTTGGTAAGTCAATTCTTATCTTATTTATACCACAAGTAAAAAAACTTATGCTATTGTAACAATTGGTACACCTCTATGGTAGCTTCAAATGGTTTGAAATTTTGTGCAGAGGATGTAAGTGTCATGGGTTAAATTTACACAAAAAATTTCAAAATATAATTAATTATAAAATATAACTATAAGTGATAAAACCTTATGGTATTGAGACAACTGGTATGCCTTTGCAGTAGCTCTAAATGGTCTGAAATTTTGTGCAAAAGTTGTGTCATGTGTTAAACCACCACTAAGTTTTAGTATCTAATTCAATATGCAACATAACTGCAAGTAATGAAACCTTCTGAGATTGAAATAGTTGGTATGCCTTTAAATTATCTCCAAATAGTCTAAAATTTTGTGTAGAGGCTATAAGTGTCATGGGATTCTGCAACATAACCTCAAGTGAGGAAACCTTCTACTAGTGGAATAGTTGGTACACCTCTTCAGTAGCTCTAAATGGTCTAAAAATTTGTATAGATGTTGTAGGTGTCATATTATATTATCACATAAAATTTCACCTACTAATTCATATTTTAGTTGAAGAACCATTTGTAATAAGTTTATGTGACTTGATAGTCTCTATAGACAAACATAAATAGTCAAAAGGTCTCTGTTCTTTCTATGGTAAAGGAATAATTTTACCACATCATTCATAGAGGTTAACCAAATTAATAAAACAAGGCCAAAAACACAAACAAAAAAAAAATCTAACATATTTTTGGTTGATGCAATATTACCATACACCTTGGATGCCCCTACACCACGTCCTAAGGATGCCTTTCAAGATCTTGTCTCTCTTAACAAAACCTTGCTTGGAATTCCAATTCACAATCCAAAAAGCCTACAAACTAGATTTTGTAACTTATTCCTCTTTATTGAAACTTTGTATATTAAACATTGCTTTCATTTCTTATGAATCATAGAGCCTATTAGGCAAACCTATAAGAATGCCTTGGAAACCTTGAGAAAAGTTTGTGCACAAGCCTGCAATGTTTTGTAGCTCTTAGAGTCTTGAGGATTTTCAGGGTCATTCACATTGATCACTACATCATTAAAGCCTACAATCTTTATTATATAGATTTTGATGTTTTTTATACTCTTAACATCCATGCTTGATGCCTTAACAAGCCTCAAAATGTCTAAAAAGTGTACTCACGAGTTCTTAGGGTTTAAGACTGCCTACAAATTTATTAGTAGATCCAATTGCTTCTAAGATTATTGATCTAGTTTGAGGACTTATGGTGGTATTTTAAAAACTTATTAACCTTCTTTATTACTTGATTCAAGCCATGCAAAAGGAGGAGTATGTAAATCCCTAGACTATATCTCTCTCAGGCTATCTATGGGTTGTTTTAGAGCTTATTAATGATTGTTCATAGCCATGTCTTCATCTCAATGCCCTTAAAGACACGTAGATGGTTCTCCTATACCTCTTTCATGTCCTCTAATGTCTATATTAAACCATACTATAAGAGAACATAGATAGCTCGTACAAGAAACTCGCTTATAGGTGCATACAAACATGGTTTTAGATAGGTTTTACCTTGTTTTGAAGATTGTGGGCACTGTTCTCTTTCCTAAGGGTCTATGAAAGCTTGAAGATGATTAGGGGACCTAATTGTAACTCCATATTGGTCTTGAGGACCATGGTGGACCCTGTAACTCTTAATAATACCTCTTAAAAACCTATAAATTTGCATCTACCTCCATGGTTGAAAGCTATTATATATGGTGTTGCTTGTTAAGACATCAAGAGGGATTGAGACACTCTATAGATGCTTGTGGAAGGACTATAGATCTTGATTCCATGCATATAAATTCCCCAACTCCTATAATCATGTACATATAAGGCCCTAACCTACATACTCTTGCCTTATTTGTCCATGGAACAAGATTTAAAATCTACTCCTAGTGTTATGACCTTTAATGGGAGTGATAGTCAACAAGAATATAGGGTTAAAGTCATAGAGATAACCTAAGGGACAAGGATGGTAGACTATCTCTACAATAAGATAATTAACTTGAAAACTTAGATTAAACATATATTAAATTTATTATGTTGAGATATGCTAAAAATAGAAAGTACAACTATGTTAGATGTTACAATGATAATGAATAAGATACTTCATTGGTTATGATGCTAATATAGATCTAGATCTAGAATAGGAAAGAATAAGATTTGAAGTAGATTATAGATCAGTTATTAGATTTTGGATTAAACACTTATGTGACCTTAGAGACTTGTGTCAACCTCAGATGGTTACGTCGACACTTATGTCTAACCTGAATGTAGGTGTCCTATATGTAATACCTATTGGATCTAGATACAACCACTTAGAGTATCTTGGGTTTTGTGTCACCTTCACTTTGGTGTGCTTAGATATGGATCATACATTGTTGATCCTTATCAAATAGCAAAATCCTAGTTCTTCATCTTTATATTGGTTATGGTAAAAATGGGTTAGTGTGCACATAGTGTCAAGCTACCCTAAAGACCCCTCTATCAATGAGCATTGCCTACATAACCAATAATCGAAAAAAGGCCTCAAACTTATGTATTTATCCCTTATGTGTTGGGTTGTGTGTGTGTATCAAGATACAATGTGTGATAAACAAGTACCTAGAGTGACCTAGCTTTTAACTTGGCAAATGTGTCTCATGGGATGCTCATTTAGTACTTCAAGCTTGTAGATGTGTTGTCCCTATGATTGGTATAGAAATAGGGGAAAATAGGAATTTTTTTCTCACTTGAGTGCTTGATTGAATGCCTTTGGTAAGTTACCTTATGAATAGGTAATAATTTGCCTTATTATTTGGTGATGATGGAGAATATCTCACATTAAAATACTTAGGTCAACCATAGGAATACATTTCATTTATACACTAGATGACTTTAGGGCACTGGACACTTGCATCGAGATATGACAATTGTATCAACATAGGATTCTGATTGGGACACAAGTGTCTAGGTAGCTAGAGAATGGGCATAGGTCCAAAAATTATAGAAATAAAAGTTAAGTAGGCTAATAAAATTCTAAGCATGATATAAATTATGAGTCATCAGAATAACATTGGTTGGACTAAGAGGTAAGTAATTTTGGCATAGAGAGATAGCGTATCCAAACCTTTTGGCAACAGGAAGGTCTAGAAGATGAAGGTACATCCATGATATTTATTTTCCAAGTGTACAAGATTGAGGTGCTATATAATTTAGAAATAATGTCTACATTTTCCCCTCTTTAATATAATAATGAAATTGCAAGTTTAAACGAAAATAAATGTGTACCTGGGTGTAGATAATAGACCTTGTCTTTGAGTGATTCCAAATTGAGTGCTTTGTTTGTGATTGAACTACAACCAAGAGCATGATACAATATATAATCAATGCATATAATCTAAAATCGAAAGCATTGAAATGATTGAAATTAAAGAGAGAAAGGTTAGGAGTACATATGTTTAGGAGTACATATGTGTATTAATGCAACTGCCTTGCCTTTTGGAAAATTGATTTGAAAGATGAAATATGTATCATTATGAATCATTGAAACTGAGATTATGACACATAAAATCTAGAAAGTGCATAAACATAGAAATATTGAATGATAAAACTTTCCCCCAACCTTGGAGCTAAAAGGTGACTTGCCACCTAATAGTTGAGATTAGTTCAATCATACAACCCAATCATACTAATAACTTAGCAAGTGTGAGTGAACCAAGTCAACTCACATCATAAAATGGGTGAGGTTGGATGATGTAATCAAGTCCAACCTATAAAATTGGTAAGATTGAGTGATTTAATCACCTCAATCACACCAAAAATGAACCAATTGTTGCATTAGATTGGTTTAATACAGTCTGTCAAAGTCCAACCTGGTGGGTGATGATAGTCTATAAAAGTGTTTTGAAATGTGAAATTGATTTTGATTTTGCAATTTAGGTGCCCTTTGCATAGTATATACACCTCATATATGTCTCATCCTGAAACCTATGTATAATAATGGTACCAATGTATAAAATTTTGCCACAATTATGTATTAGAAGCATATAACTATGCAATTTGGCCAATTTTTAATTTGTGTAAATGTGGATAACATGTTTCCATAACACACCTCCACTATAATTTGAAATTGAAATTAGTGTAAGTGTGGAGAACATGTTTCCAAAACATGACCTCATTATATATCTAAATATGGTGAACTATGAAAAATGTGTTGATTCCATGCCTCTATGCCATGCCCCCACTAATATGCCCCCCTCTTGAGGTGAGGGGAGGTAGCAACTATTAGTCACCTTACCTCAAAAGGATAAGATAACTATATAATTTGTGTATGAACCATGTAGCATATAGAATGAACATTTATAGGTAGATATATCATTGAATCATGTAGAATGTGATCACATCAAGTCCTAAGATGCATGATATGAATCATGGCAACCTCTAGATAGTAAAAATACAAGCTTAACAAACAATCAAGCACACACACAAGAACACTCAAATGAAAATTAAAAGACAATGGTCCAAGGAGATCACAAACAAGGGGCATGTTTAAATGTCACATAATTTAAGGGACATAACTTAGTTAAATGTCCACAAAGCAAGAAATGACATATTTAAATGTCAACATACAATAAAACATGACATATTCAAATGTTAGAGAGGCAAAATAAATACACAGGGGCCACAATCAATGGATCATATTCAAATGCTCAAACAAGAAAGATAATAAATTCAAAGAAGTGCATAAAGGAAAGCATAGGCAATAAGAAACCAACATAACATAACATACTACCCCATAGATCATATGTGTTAGGAAAAATGTTAAGTACAAAGTGTATCAAGTACACTCCAAAATATATAAGCATAGATAAAGGCATGTGTGAGTATATAAGCTCAAACATGATTATGGAAAATGATCATAAATTGATATATCCTAGGTGTATCATGATCAAAGAAGTGGATTCCCTTAATGTCCACATGATACGAGTAGAGGGAAGAACCAACATACAAAAGTGCATAGATCATATATCTGTGTATGCCTGAATCACACTCAAAAGATTTGTGAAACACGTGTATATAAAAATAAATGATATGCTATCTACCAACATGGAACTAAAAACATATATAACAAGGAGATAATAGACCATGTAAAATGCTGCAAATATTTTTGGATTTTGGATTTTGTTATTTTAAATTTTGGGGTATTTTTGGAATATTTGAGAGGACTAATTGAGGAATCCTCATCATAAAAATATGTAGGATCACTTGAGGCCTTTTTTCTCATTTGTTTGTATTGACACATGGACACCTTCTCGATGTTTCTATGTAATGGTAGTCTAGAATCCATTAGTGGGGAAGGGTGGTCATATCTATCATGGTGTAATCAAATCTCCCTATCCCTAACAATAAAGGTGATATACATATTTGTACTATTTAGTGTTGTATTCTAATCGGTGAACCAATGTTGTCCAAATTTTAATGTAAAATTTGGGTCTTGATCTAATATCTATATGATCATGGGGACCACTTGCATTCCAAATGCTATTGGTAGGTAGATGTACCCAAAAACTTATAACATTAGTAGAGAGCATGTTAGTTTAGTTGTATTAAATTATAATTTTTGAAGAAATATGGTGCTACAAATTATATCCCAATTGTTCCTATCAAACTTGATATGTTGATAATAGACCCCATCAATATTAGCACTAATAGATAGATATTCATGTCTTGGTCACTTTGAAGGATGGTTTTTTTGTGAATCTTTGGAAGTAGTTTGTCTTTGCCACTTGTTGGGCACAATTTGTATGTGACCCTCACTCTTATATTTTTGAATTTAGTTTTACAATCCCTGACTTTGATTTTTAGGATGGCCAATGATCTAATTATAGTTAAAATATGGTAATCCTTTTTTAGAAAAAATTCTACTACCCAATATGTGCCAATTTGAAGGTAAAGATATCATGGTATGTTCAAGTAACATGGAAAGTATTGTATCCATAGATCTTGATTTGTTGTGATTTGTAGAATATGTCATGGAGTCTTATGAGAAACCTTCACATTATTTACATGATGTATCCATATTTAACCCTTGTAAGCTTAACTTAATGTGTGAAGCTAAGAGGGATGTATGGAATAATAACCATTTACATGCTCATCTTCTATTTTTTCTTTCCCCTTATCTTTATTTGGTTATGTAACCTCTATAGATGAGTTTAGATTATATGTAATAGGACATATAAGTGTAAATAGGTTATGCAAAAGGTTCTAAAGTGAATTAAAATTAATTTTTTACAATGTATCATATGTCATATTATGGGCTAGATCATCATTAGTGTCATAATAATCTGAAACATGGTCATCTTATTGCTCAATATTTACCAATAAATGAAGCTCAACTATTTGATTTTCTTTTAGTTTTGGTATCATTGGTTACTTTATAAATGTTTCTTGTTCTCAATGTGTATCTATGTGCATCTTAGTGCATGGTATTTTATTTACATCTGGAAATAAAGGTGCCATTGTAATTAAGTCACCTATTTCAAAATTGTGTATATTCTTAAGTGGGAAACATTGTGTAGGTGGTACCACTATAAGAATGCCCTTTATATCAAAATGTATCATTTTTTAAAATTTGAAGGGCTCATTATCGACATGCATTATCAATAAGGTCCCATCATGTATGAATTTTACACATCAATGCAAAGTAGATGGGACAATCTCCATTGTATTTATCCAAGGTCTTCTTAAGAGTAGATTATAATGCAAAGATTTAGACATTACCTAAAAAGTGGTTGAGATTATTTTTGGTCCTAGTGTCACATCCAATATGATTTGGCCAACTAGAGGGCTATGTAAATTATCAAATCCCTTGATATGGAGAACCAATTTTTGAAGAAGATTGGTCCTAATACCCATGGTGGTTAGGAAATTTGTGCTACAAATGCTTAGGTCTAATCCATTATTAACAAGCTTCTTTTTTATTCCCTTGTTATGCATAGTCACTTATAAGAATAAAGGAAAATCTTGGTCCATGATATCCTTGGATGGTAAATCTATTGGATAAAATGTAATGAGTTTTGCATTGTGTTAATGTGGATTTTGACATGTATCCAATAATGAAGCATGGGTTTTTAGTACCTTCCTCTCCTAAAAGGAGGGATTTCTTACAAGAAGAAAACCTTCCCCAAGGTCTTGGTTACCAAGTCTTGGTACACAAGGTAACCCAATCGGCTCATTGTGACCATACCATGTCAAGGGTCTTTGGTATGTATTTCAAAAAATTCAATATGCATCAAAAATGATGAGTTTATGCCTATTAAACCAACAAAATGATGTATCTATGAATAAACAACTATTTCAAAATGAAAATGTCTATTACATGGATTCAATAGTGCATATGCAATAATATATAAGAGCATGCAATCAAGATAGACATTAAACTTAGATTAAAACTTAGAAACTAAGATAAACTAATTTAACATTATGATAAAAAGATAAAAATAGAAAAAAGAAGGGAGAAAAGAGAAGAAGAGACCGCTTTCTAATGTTGACCAGCTTAGTTTTATTAAGCAAACAAATCCTAGGTTGACCAGTACTTATTTGATTTAGATCTATCACAACTCCAACTAAGTATGGTGTAGGAGTGTATGGAATTAAGTAATAGGGCCAAAGAGAAAAATAGGGTAACCATATGCATGTGTAGGCCAAGTTTATCAAATGACAAAGATTTCAAATTAAATATGTTTCTATTAAGGATCATATGGGACTCATCAAATGCTCATTGAGTTGTAGACTCAACTTTAAAATAAACCTAACTTCAAAACAACCTAAACTCATAAAACCAATCTAGAAAGCAAAGAAAATGCATGAAATAAAATGACTGATCTACTCAACTAGGGAGAACTAGCCAGTCTGGTCCACTATTTTATTGATAGAACTAAAATGATCCATCTTTTATTACAGTGCAAGAATTGATATTAAATAGGCATGGAGGCCTAAGGAGTTTGAACTCACTCAAAATTTCCCACTATTGGGGAAGTTACAATGATTCCATATGGTTGAGGGAGGTGGTCGAGCAGCCGACTCAAGATATTTGATAGACTGAAGGTGTGCCCAGAATTTGTGTAACCATTTGCCATGCTTATTTAAGGTTGGGTTTATCTTTTGTGTTCCATGATTAATCCTCATGCATAGGTCAAGTTGTTTATTTGTGCCTCATTCATAATTTGGTTGGGAAATTATCTAATTATATGAATTAAATTGGACACATGGTTCATTCCTAGCCTTTAATGGTCTTGACGACTAGATGGGCAATCAATTTTATGCTTATGCTTTACTAGCTACACAACTAATGTGTCCTTAATTTTGATGGGTTACTTCCACTTGGCACCTTCTCATTCACCCAATATCTCAAGCTCTTAACCCCTCACTACCTTTGTCACTGAAAATAGTCTTACCTCTAAGATCACGGGCTCTGAGATGTCACCATGTGGTGGCACCTCAAGAACTTGAGGGCTTAGGGATTTGGGATCTTTGGATATTGGGACAAGATTTGGTATCTTTTATTCTATTTGGTAAAGTTTATATGATTTTTAGCTCCATTTATGTAAGCTTACTATTTCCTTTACAATGAAGTGAGATTTTGCCATATGGCATCATCTCGCTTACTAACTACTTTAACATACTACCCTACTTGCATAGACTACTTCAAGATAACAGGGTAGTAGGATTTTACCATGTGGAATAGTCCTACTCACCCACTTTCTTGGGTCTCTAACACACTATTAGGGTTGCATGAACCACTCTAGGGCTATGGAGCAATAAGATTTTGCTATATGGCATCATCCTACTAACCTACTTACTTTGGGGATTTGAAACTATATAGACATCTCCAGGATGTTGGGTCACCGAGATTTTACATATGGAAGCATCTTGCTAGCTTGTTAGCTTGAATCTTTACTGATGTGTAAATTCATCAGCCAACTTCATGAAAAATGACTCAGACTTAAAGACTTTTTAATAAGCCCAAGGCTATGAAATGCTGACACATGGATCTTGGGAAAGTTGAAGAAATGTCTAAGTGTTTTAAAATCCCTCCTTGCCTTTGAAAAATTTTATGCCTGATATCTAAAACTTTTACTAGTTAATGAAGGAAGTGGTGCATAGTTTAGATTAGAACCTACAAAACATGGGAGCACAAAAGTAAAATTCTATAACCTAATACTGAACTTTAACCTTTGAGTGCAAGGAAGCCCTTAAATATTAACGTGTAAGAGGATTGGGAATTTTGAGGGTACTCTTCATGATTTAGAAATACTCCCCATGCATTTCTCTCTTTTATGCTTGAAGTATGGGAGACTTGAGTACCTAAACCTACATATTGTTCCATCACTTGGTTGTATTTCTGACAAAGGGTATGCATTAAATGCTGCATAGTAGGACTGAAAGTTGTAGTTCTTCATTGAAGGTACACAACCTTAACACTTTGATGCACAAGACTTTTAAGAAGAAAACATGAAAGAGGAATGAAGATTTACACTTCATGCACCTACTTTCAGAGTTTTTGATCAGGTACTGGTCTCAGTCTTCACAAATTTTATCTTTAATGTTTTTGCTTGGCATGGGCTTCTATGCACATACTCTGATGCATAAAAATGGTCTTCAAAACTTTTATTTGGAATAACTATTTTGACTAATTCTTGACATTTTCTCCAAAGAGTAAACGACTTTGATAATTCCAGTGAAGGTAAATTCTGTGCAAATCCTTTGACTATTTGCTTGCACAAGTTCTGACTTCACAAGTTGTGAAGATTCAATACTTGAACAATCCTCATGAAGTCTTCAAATTTTTTATAGTTGAATGTGAAAATGAAAGTTCTAACAAACCTTTGACAAATTTATTGATGAAAAAGACTTTGGTAATTTCACTTTGCCAAACACAAAGTTTGAAGGCCAACCTACAAACAAAACATATGAAACATAGTTAGCGATTTAGGTTTAAAAACCAATGGCTATGAATTTAAATTCCAATAACGACGTGAAAGGTTGAAGGAAGGAATAACTATAAAACATAACCATGCATAAATTTAGCCACTTACTTTATTTAAAAGTAATTTCATCCATTTATATGAAAACTAATTAAGTCAAAAAGTGAAACCTTATAAACATTTAGTCATTAATTGAAATTAAATGAGAAATGAACTGAATTGGCCAAGAAAAGAAATAATAAACTTTTGAAAAAGTCAGATAATTTGTATAAACTTAAGGTGAAATAGCCTAAAAAGAAGCTATAAAAAGTGTTTCAAAAGACAAGCAGATTAAGACTTAGTAGAATTATGAAAATTTAGGTATTAAATGAATGCATTTCTAAATGAAAGCTTGGACTGAATTGAAGAAATACAAAGACATCAAACCAAACCATTCAGTCACTCAAAACTTAAATCATTTAGAGAATTTCCAAGAAGGTTGATTTGAATTAATAACCACAATGAACTCTTGAAAGGTACAAGACCAAAATCCAAATCAAAATAGGGTCCCCATTTTTAGATTGAAATTGGGGCATGTTGTATGAGAAATAACAAATTCTGATTTTTATTGGGAAATACTGCTAAGTATTTCAAGAATCCAAAATCTCTGATTTCACAAGAATAAAAAGCATTAGCTAAAAACTATTACTTTAAACAAACTTGAATTAAATAGGCACTAAAATTTATAGAAACAAGTGACATGCTAAGCTGTGATCCTGTCAAAACCATCTATGTGTGTGATCAAATGATTTATTCATTTGCTTTGCATTCACATGTAGTGATTCATATTTGCACAAGGTTAGAATTGCTGAAGGGTAAAATATTTTACAATTTAGCTTGGGGGGAAGTGGTTTGGGAATTGCTCTACTACCAACTAGGTATTTATAGCCCTGATAGAGATACCTCTTGTCCATTACAAAGGCCTTGCTCCACTGCCAACTAGGCTAAAAAGCTTGTGGTAGAGGTTGCTAAGTTCACCCTTTCAAGGAGAATTTTAGATTTTAATTTTAGCTCAATTATTTGCAAAGAAAATTTTGCAATTCATCCATAGAGGGTTGAGGACCAATCCATGTGTAAAAAGAAATTAGAAATCCCATGGCCACTTAATACAAACTAGAATTAAAGCTATTCTACATTTTACTTCAGATATTTCTTTAAGTGCATTAGATGGCTTCAAATAAAAATATAACTATTCTAAAATTTAAAAGTTATATTATGAATCATTGACCTTTAGGATTTAGGAAATGAACAAAATAATAACATCAATGTCACACAAAATTTTCAAGTAAAATTTACAATTAGGTTCTTCGAGTGCCATCTATGTTACTCTTACAACAACCCTTGCTTTCATTCCTTCAATTAACAAGGAGAACTTGAGTAAAAAAATAGTTGGGACAAACCCAACAATGAAGACAAAAACAAAAAAATCAAACCTAACCTAACAATAAGGGACAAGAAGGAAAAGTAGAAAACAAACCAAAAGGAAAAGAGAAATCAATTATAGAGGTCCTCAAGCAAATGCATGATCGAATTAGTCAGACCTTTGATTCTTCAAGATTTTAAGAAGGGTAGAGTGTACACCCAATTTCTTCTATGCTACCCTCTATGATAAAAATCACTATCCCATAAAGATTCATCAATGTTAAATTCATGCAATTCAAGAAAACTAGGACTATGAAATTTTACATTATGTTTGCATCTAGATTATAGAAAGCATCAGGATAGGGTTTAAAAAACACCTCAAATCATACCTTGTATTACTATATAGAATAAGGTTGGGTATTTATACATACCAGAGTGATTGGAAGATCCAACCTAAAAATGGCATGTTCTTGATGGCAACAAGTAGATGAGTCATTTAGTGGATACTCTTTGGTGTAAATGGATGTTGTGTCCGTATCCTATATTTTTTCATTGTCATGGAGGCATGGGAATGGCTCTCCCCATGTTGATGATATTATAGAATTGTCATCAGTGGCATAAGTATGTGGAGAGTTAGGCTGAATTAGATCATTCTTATCTTGAACCTTCATCGGCTTGATTTATTCATTCAGGCCACTGAGTTCATGACTTCCCATTTTCAACTTGACTATTTCTATTTCTAGGAGGAACACTTGGGTGTTATAAATTACTCTAAAGGTAGGGATAGATTAAGGAGAGAGATTATTTGCTCTAGGTTCTTAAAATACACCTTCCCTAAAAAAATAACCTAGCTCTTCATTTGGATTTTCTTTGATCTCATCTTCTTCTAATGATGAGGAAGAAAACACACGAGCAAAAAAAAAATACTTTCAATTATCCATACATGAACCTATTTATTTATTTGATTCATGCATTAATTTGTAATTAGGGTTCATAAAATCCTCAAAGAAATGCATATTTATCAAAGGCAAGTCAAAAATTTCAACCTCAAGATTCAACTCAATAGGGAAAATCCAATCAGACAAGCCTTCAAAGAAAACTTCATTAGAACAAGAACTCTCATCAGAGTTATCATTAAAGACAATGTCAATATTATTTTCAACATTGAGCCTTTGAAGATCATTAATAACATCATCACAAGGATTTTGCATTTCTAAACTAGTTATAATACATACACCATTTTCATGATTTAGTCATTCAACAATTAAAGGCTCTCTATGTTGCTCTAAGAAGGAAATAGATGCCCATGACAACATCTTCTTCTTCCATCTGCTCTTCTTTTACAAGTAAATCTTGTCCTACTTACTTCTCAGCCACCACGTTTCCCACAACAACTACTACTCCTTCATCTTCAGACTCATCTTAATTGCTATAGCCTCCAAATCATGGATCAGGATTGGAAGGTTGTTGTTGCACCCAACATCCCCTCTTTCTTCATGGAAATGGGGACCCACTTTTTTAAGACTATGGTCTTGACTTTGATCCCCTCTTCTATATGTTTATGCAAAATCTAGGAGAAGATTGATTATTGGCCCTTTTTTGTACTTCAAAAAAATGACATTGGTATTGTGTTCATGGACTCATTCCTTCTATTGAGCTTATTTTGTTAGATTTTATATTTTTGAGATTATCTCTATCAGACTTGTGTAAATTGTCTATGTTAGGTTTTATGTCTTCAACTTATCTTTTTCTAGGATTTTGTCTTTGAAACATTTGTTTCTAAAGAATTGGTCTTCGAGTTTATTGTGTCAGACATTTTATCCAATACAATTTCCCTATAGCATTCCCTTGAGCCAATTAAATTCACTTAGACATTTTGTTTGAGACATTTTACCCTCCAGGACTTTTTTCCTGAGCCTTTTTTTCCCTTCAAACATTCCTTCTGACATTTTGTTTGAAACAAATCTTCCAATATATTTCCTTTAGCTCTCTAGACCTATCCTTCAGCCTTAACCCACCTACCCTTTGGCCTTTTGAAAGTATCCTTTGGGACTTTTGTCCTGAGCCCTTCGCCTGATGAAAATGACCCTCCAAACTTTTTATCATTGGACATTTTATCTGATGAAAAAATCCTGAACTAATTCCCCATAGTAATTTTGCCAATATAATTTTGCTGAAATAATAACCCTAAGGGTACATACCCTTTGGAATTTATGCAACCTACCCTTTAGGAATTTTGTCTTGGACCCTTTCCCCACCAAAACTTTACCTTACAAATTAGACCCTTTAGGCATTTTTTCGATGAAGTAGATCCTTTGGAACTTTTGCACCTACCCTTCAAATTTCTTGAAATGATCCTTTGAACATTTTGAGTGACCCTTCGACCCTTTTTGAAATCACCACTTATCCTTTAGGTCTTTGTCCCATCCCCTTTGTCTTACTACACCAACCCTTGGGGAATTTTGTCCCAGTCCCTTTGCCCTTCAAAACTTGCCCTTCAAGATAATTGTCATGGGCATTTCTTCCTATAGACTTTCCCTTTGGCCTTTTGAATAACCCTCCAAAACTTTATGAAGTATATCTCTCATGACTTTTGTCATTGATGAAATGCCCTATGAAGTGGACCCTTCAAATTTTTCCCCTATGAAAGTATCCTTCAAAACTTTTTGAAGTGACCCTTCAGGATAATTTCTTTGGAAATTTTGGCCGATGAAATAGGTCTTTAGGGAAATTATTGTAGACATTTTATTTGAAACAATTCCCCTAATATAATTAGTCTGTGGACATTTTTCCAAAGAATTTTTCTCAATGAATGCCTTACTATTGAGAACACTACTAGCCTTGCTATATTTAGTTGAATAAAAGGTAAAAATACTTTCCATTAATAGTATAATACCCCCACCAACTTGAACTAATAAGGTTTGAATTATGATAGAATTATGAGCAAAGTGAATGTTGGGAATTTATGTCACCCAAACTGCTATTTAATGCAAAATTCTATGTATTCAGTGCATAGCCATCAAAGCCTTCATTGCTTTCTAACAAAATTGCATTCAAAGTTTCCTACTATCCTATGTATCGAAGAGTTCTAACTACTCCCTAAAAAGAGAATTACGAGTAAACAATGATCAATATAGAGCAAAATTGAGCATATAACATACATAGCACCTAAAAAAAAACTATAAGTAGCATAAAGTGTATACAATAATGTTGTCTTCATCCAGGACATTTAGGGGAACAAATCTACCATCACCATACTTAATCAAAGATTCTACAGAGTTCATGGATACAGTGTTTGATGCTACCATATTTGAAAATAGATACACCAATTATTTAGAGTTATAAGATGTAGTCAATTTTGTGGATGTGTTTTCATTGGAAGATGACATGACACTCGATGATCGACTATTTGCCAAAGAATTATTGGCTTTCAAATGCCAAAGGTTACATTTTGCTACTTCTAACCCAGAGATGATGCCATGCATCAAATTCTTATGGGATTTGTTTTTCTTGGTTAAGGTATCATAGGATTCTTTCCTTCATTTATCTATAAATAACATAGTTATTGCATGCATTTTAAGACCTAACTTCTAGCAATATCTATCTTTGAGCATATTCAATGCCTATTTTAATAAGTATACATTGGTGTAGTTCAATGCAAAAAGCTAAATTGAGAAGGCACTATCTTCATGGTTGCTTCCAGACTAGATCATCACATGGAAAGGGAAGAATCCAAAGGGAGCTATTTTTATCAAAAAGTTTAGAATGGGGATACGCATCAACATGGCTCTCTTAAATTGACTTTACGATATGCCAAGTATTGATTTTGTTAATCTAGACTGGGTGCCATTGTTATACATGATGCACACCCATAATACTGCATATACCCTAGGTGAGATAATCAACTTCCATTTGAGAGAGCAGATAATTCATAAGGACAAGCATCCCACACCTTTGGGCAATATCTATATGATGTCCTATATGCTAGACGCCATTATGGGAACTTGTTATAGAGACCTTGGGGAATTGTGGACTCCAATCATAGATTGTATCATAAATATAATTTTTGAACACTACCAATTTATGCACATATATGCCTACACCAAGAATATGGTTAGAATAGTAGAGTATGTATAACCAGAGGTTTGGTAAGCCAGTCATGGCTCGCCCATGCCCATAATTAGACCAAATATTATAAAGAACTTGGATGATAAAGGGGATTACTTCCTCTATCTAAACTTTACAATCATAATGATTTGGGGAAACAAGATCAATCCTTTGTGTCTCTAAAAATACATCCCAAACAAGTCCATATAAAAATTAGGAGACTGGTCTACACTATGAGGAAGTATTTTGGAGAAATGAGAGGCAAGCAAAGGAGCTATCATTTACTCATACTTTCACACAAAGACTGGGATCTATATGGACTTATTTAGAAGCATCTACAAGGGCTTAATATCCCCTACATCCATGTTCCCTATTCTTATGATTTTCTATGTCTAAATGTAAAGGGTGATGAAGATATTTTAGAGAGGTCAAGAGTTTTTGGACTAAAGAAAGACCATTTGAGAATGATCTAAGAGGACCCCTCAATTACAATAAGAGAATTGGATAGTAAGAAGGCTCTATATAAATGATGGGAGCACATTGAATTTTGGAGAGGATAGTCCAAGGAGCAATCCAAGGACTAGGTGGGTTCCTCATCTCAAGGAATCCCTTTTAAATTAAAACTCAAGAATGTGAAGAAAGAGCCTAAGATGCTTGAACCTAGTTCTAGTAGGGGAGCATAGGCAGGTGATCCCATCAGTTTAGATTCTGATGAGGAGGAGAAAACACAAGAATAACCCATTGCAAGTGCCATTCAAATGAATACTACTATGTCCCACGTTTAGATTGCTACTTATATTTGTATAACAACATAAGAGGTAGTGACATCTACCCATCAAGGCTCTCCCACATAGTTGAAGACCCCTCTGGTTTACACAAGGAAGCTTAGGACTCCAACAGGCAGTCCCACCATGGAATCATCACAAGGCTTTCTTGTTGCACCTCCACACTCAAAACCAACATAGGGAGAGGTTGTGATAATTAAGGATATTGAGGATGATTCCAATGAAGAGGTAGATATATAAATAAATAATGCCATGAGACTTCAAGTAGAGCATGTAGTGCCTAGTTCCCTAGGTATTCAACCCTTCATAAGTGTTCTTTTATCTTCTATGCCAATTTTTAGACATGTTTCCTGTTGACCAAATTTAAATTCTAGTCAAATTGGGTCAACCCATACTATTTTGAACTTTTGAAGAAGGTTTCCATGTGTATTATAGGGCATCATGTTGGTCTATTATCTTACTTATCCTTCCCCTAGTCCTTGTTGAAGCCCACCCTCCTTGTAATGGCCTGGTCAACCAAAGTCAAAATTGGTCAACCTTGGTCAAACTCAGTCAAAGGATCAATTTATGGTGGACATGTCATAATATGTTGTTTAATATGTTAAATGTGTCTTCATGTCATAAATTGGTCACTTTCTAAGTTTGACATGCAAAAAGGGTCATTTAGCCACATTTTTAGCTTATTAATTGACTTGTATGGATGGGGAGTTAGAAAATTTGTCACCAAAATGGATCTCAATGTGGAGGAGTTCAAATTATGACAAGATCAGTCAGATGGTAGTAAAAGAGTTAGTTATGTGTAGAAAAGGGGAGTTTCTTCTTAATTTAAGGCCCTTTTTGGCCACTTGTACAGACTCCTTGAGTTCACCATCAACTAAAAACATGGGTAGAATACCTCTTTACCTCCCCACAGTCTTTTCCATGCTTGGTTTTCAAGGAGGATGTCGAAGAGTCCATATTCAACTTTTTTCTTCCATTTTCTCTTTGCAAGCTAAGGAGGTCATTTTCAAGTGCTTGGTGTGGAACGTACAAGTGGATTTGGGAAGAATGGTCTTGGTGGGTGAAAGGTATCTAAGTATACTTCAATTTCATGGTAGGATTTATTATATTGGTGGTTCTTCCTTTATGAACCATTGCTAACACTCTAGGTAGCTTTTTATGCATTTGCAACCATGAGGGGGTCACTATTTGCACTTGTCTCAGATTTCTTTGCTTTGGTTTGATGGTTTTGTTTATTTTAGGTGTTATTAAAGGTTATATAATGCCTATTAATAGAGTTTTCATGATTATATTGATTTGGAAGTCATCAAATGCCTAAGAAAGCCTCTTCTAGTCTTGTAGATGCTTCCAAATTAGTCCTTTCACACTTACAACCATCTTAGTTGCCTTGGAAGTGATTTATTCACATTGAATAAAGTGTTTTGATGTTGTTTTGGGGATGTTCCTGATGTATTATATGCATTTAAGGATTGAAAATTGTAGTTGAGGTGCTTGGAAGGCCTTACCTTGCATTTTCTTTCTCTTTCATGTTTTCCCTATATATCACAGTAAAAAAACTTCATCTACAAAAGCTTGATGATGTCAATGATAAAAGGTGGAAGGTTTAATATGGCCTTTAATTTTTTGGTATTTCTAAAATTCATTGAATTATTTGGTGGAGGCATGTAAGTGTTACAAACTCACACACTTTGAATATGGTCTCAATTTTGTCTGTATATGGAAAATAAACTTCTATAGGTGGTACCATAGAATGTAAATGTGCCTTCTAAAGGTGTTTTAATAGTTGATAAACTCCATTTGAGGTTTGTTTCTATATAAAGGTCCAAATAGACCTCTTGATGGTGTTATCTTGACAAGAGAAGTGTCAAAACAATGAATGGAAGGTTAGACTGAGTTTTAGGCCTATTGTTCCTAAAACCATAAAATAAAGGCTCAAGAGGTTTTGGTGTGCCTCCCAAGGTGCATTTAAAAAGGGTTTGGAGTCTTAAAATATGACATAATTATAGTACCTACCACATACAATTCTCATGCCAATTTTGAGGGTCAAAAGGTGAGTGAAGGATGAACAATTGGAGTCCAAAGTTGCGCAAGAAACCACTAGATTTTGATAGTGAAACCTATAGGATTTTGAAGGAAAGTTCACCTTTCGCTTCATTTTGAGGGTCCTAAACTATGCCAAAGAAGGGAAAAAAATTATAAATGATCCAAAAGACACTCCTGAGCCAATATGTTATAGAAAAGGTTATGTGCTTGTTTTGACTCCTAAACACTCTCCCCCTGTCTGTACATAGGCCTGAGATAAGGTAGATAGTGGATTGAACATTGAGATTGAATAGTGTTAAATATTTAAAATGGAACTAAAATGAGAGATACTATGAATATATGACATGAAACCTAGAGAGAGGAGTTTATAAGATCCTAACACACTTTGAACAAGCCTAAGAGCATACATAAACACCTACAAGCCTGAGAAGTGGCACCTACAATAGGGTTGGTAAGATAGTGACCTATGGAGTTGAGACTAGGTGATGTTTTGAGAGGTTAACATAGAATATTGATACTAGATAAACATGATGTTAACTAAATTTGAGTTCAAAAGACTCTCTCACACCTATAAACAAGATTTCTCATATTCTTTCCACCTTTAAGGAAGGTCAACAAGCCGTTTTCTCAGTCAAAGGGCAATAAAAAAAATAATGGTGTCTTGATGGTTTTTGGGAACAAAGAGGAGATTACAGGTATGAAAATAGTTATATGGTTTTAATTAATAAAAAAAGATATCTAGTATAATCACCAAGCATCATCCAAAGCTCAAAATGCACCTACAGATAGGGGAAGAAGAGAAAGTGTCTCAGTCAGGGTTTTGCAAATAGTCTTGTGTTGCAAGAGCATAGTGATGGTTCAAGGGATAAAATTATTGAATAAATAATTTTAAGGAATAATATATGGTGTTAAAACATATATGAGCCTTATACATGAGCATAGGGTGTGAAAAAACCTCTATTTTCCACAAAACATAGTCAACCCTTAAAGTACCCTACACAGTCCTACACCTAAAAGTTTGCTTAAGGAATTTGAGGATTTGGAGGGTCAAATGATGGATTAAAAGGATAATTTATTATAGAGAGCATCCTTGTGAATTGAGTAAACCTTGATAATTGTTATTTTTGTGAGATTAATAGGGGAAGTTCCCCTATTTTGTATCAGATAGGGGGCACTTTTCTTCTTGCATAAACCCTTATTTTTTGCTAAAAGGATAAAGGCATGGACCAAAAGGATTATAAAGCTCAAGTGAATATTTTTGAAGCTATAAAATTCCTAGAGAGACATATAAAATCAGCCTAGAGGGTCTGAGACTAAGCAAGATGCTCTAACCAATAAGGTCTACACACATACCTAGTTGGCAAGGTGTAGACATGGTTCCAAAATAGGGGTCATATTCACTCCTATCTCTTAAGGAACTATTAAAATGAATGTTTCATGTTATTGGGACATATATAGATGTGTTAAAACCATTAGATGTAGATAATGTCTCCAAGAATCCATTTTTTATCTTAGGAATCATTTAGACCTTTTAAATTATGCAAAAATGGCTCGAGTGGCCAAGTTGAGAAGTTTATAACTCCCTTGATAATTTTCATGGGACCACAAGGTGATTAGAATAGTTAGGTAGGGCCCTCAATAATCTCTAAATGAAATTTGATCAAAATTCTAACATCTGTTCTTTATGAACAAATGTTAAGACCCAAAACCACCTCAAAACCCTTGAAAACCCTCCTTAAGGACCTGATTGAGAAAAGGAGGCAAATGAAGCATTAAAATATAGGGGAAAGGCAATGAAACCACTTGGATGATGTAGAGGAATCTCCAAGAATTTTCCACAAGTGACTAAGTTGTACAGATCTATATGAAATAGGTCAAAACAAGGCTCTTTTTGACATTTTTGTGTGTTTTGTAGGCATGGAGAACCTTCAAGAGACATAATCACCTTTGGGAGAAATTTTAGGACTTTTTATAAGTCATAATGGTCATTTTATTAGGTTTATAATCTCCTAAACATATATGCAATCTCTTTCATTTCAGCTAGTCTAGTGGGCAGATAGTGAACACTTAGGAGAAAGTGGTAAATTTCAATTTAGAAGGCCTTTTAAGGATAATTTATTGAAACTAATGATGTGGAAACCTTTTAAAAGTGCCATTAACCCTTTTTTATGGATCATACTAAATAATTTGGAAGGTTCTAAGTGCCAAGTGTGAGAGGTGCATAAAGAGAGCTCATTTTGGGACTATCTTGGATGCTTGTGCATGGATAGAATGATAGGGATGATCAAGAACCTCTCCAATGCATGTGAGGGATTCTTAGTAACCCCTCCTACTTAGACCCATCATCAGACCTGATCAGTTACAATGATAAGGTAGTTTTGGAAGGCAAATCATGAGGGGCAATTTTCTATGCAAGGGAAGGAGTTTCTTGACCATATGGAAGAAGATGCACTTATAGACTTGTAAGGTCAACTATGCCATGAATCTTGTAAACCCTAGGCAAGAGTATGAGAGGTATGCAAAGAGTTTGAAGGTTTGAAAAAGAAGATAAACCATGGGAATTGGTCAGGTGGGGTGGAAAATAATACTAAGAGTTTTTTAGAACCAAGAACATACTCTTTTATGCCTCCCCATGTGAATGCACCTTTCTCGATCTCTTAATTAGGTTGGGTAGTCAACTTTAGTCATCTTCTTACACTCCGAACTATATGGAGATGCTTCATGGGGATTTAAACTCATCAAAAAAGGTAGTGGTGGATGTATAAATGAGAATCTAATAAAATTTTCCCAAGTTTAGGATCCAACCTTTATGAACCATTGTTAAGAAATTAATCACCTCAAAACCCTGCCTAAACCACTCCTAGTGACTCGATGAGAGAGATGATGATGCAAATGGATTCAAATGGACTTATTTAGCTAGAAAATGGTCAAGGTGATCTAGGTAAGTATTTAAGGAATAAATATTAACATATATTCCACACATGTGAGGTACAAGCTATATGTATTAGGCCTGGGAGTGACTACTATAGGCTTATAAAGGGTAGATTCTGAAGGTTTCCTGAGACTTTGAGTTGGGTAAAGCCTAGTATGGTATAATGGAGCTAATTATAAGTGAAGAGAGAAGAAGAACATGTTCAAAATACTTAATAGGAATATTTAAAGTCACTCAAGTGTATCCATGGAATTTCTATAGCCATGACCTTAGCTAAAAGCTGACTATATTATGGTGGTTTCTCATGGAAGCCTAGTTGTAGACCTTGGGAGGGTCACATAGAGCTTGGGAGCCTCTTTGACATCACTAAGATTAATTGATGATGTTAGATATAACATAATAAGGCCATGAACAAGTCCAAATAGGTGATAAAATAGGCTCAAGAAAGAGAGGTCAATGTCTCATTGAAAGAGCATTGAGGGAGATGGTGAATGAAGTATGATGGCCATTGCAACATCAGCATGAGAGCCTCCAACATATGCAAGGTATCAACCATTAAGGTAAGGAGTATCTCAAGGTTAAGGTGATCATCAATAATTCCACTTTTAATCTATAAAAAATCAAGAGGATAGTTTCAAATAAAATTAATGAGCCATTAAGACAATTAAGTGCTAGAATGTCTCTTCTACACCAATCTCTTGGAGAACATGATGGGATGAATTAATGCACATGTTGGAGGAGTTATTGAGACTTATTCCACTCTAATTTTTCTTGTTGTAACTTCTTGATTCAAGTGACATGTGTCTATCTACTTTTATCCAATATACCTCTTCTCTTATTGTCTCACTTCTCTATAAAAACAACCTCTTTTTGCTTGTAATGTAATCCTTGGTGGAGTATGGTGAAGCCCTACCCTACAAAAAACTTATCTCTGCCTTTGTAAAAAGAATATATTATATTTATATCCTTATAATATGCTTTAAAATAGTGAATATTGATGGTGGTTGATGAGTGTTAGTGGTAGAAAGTAGACTTCCTTCATTTGTCCCATTTCCTTAACTAGTTACAGGCTAGTTTATCATTTTGGTAGGTCATATGAAGTGTGTTCATAGCCTTGCATTGGCTAAGTGTGGAGGCAAATTCATTAAGTGTCTCTTATTATACATATTTATCACCCCCTCTTGGCCCCTATTTGGATCTCACCTCCATATTAAAACACTCATTCTTGGAGGCAATTACAAGATAGTGCATCAATTCAGATTATGTTTATGTTCATAATGTAGGATAGGTAGGTGGAGGATGTTTATATTGGTACATCACCTCCCTTAGAGTAGGTTTATTTCATGTTTCTCTTTCCCTTCATCCCCCCCAACAAGTTAATATGCCTAGTTATTTGAGCATAGATGATGCATCAGGGGAGCTAGCCATATAACCTAGAGGTTTAGTCCACCTACAGGTTACCCACAACCTTGGACTAATCACATGTTACCCCAAATTTGGAAAGGTATAAAAATATTATCCAAGGGTGAATTTTAGTGGTTAACACCTATTTTTTATGATTTAACCTGTGTTGAATCACCATTTGACTATTACCCTATTTTAAAAGAGCCTCACTTTGCCAAAATAGTATTTATGGAGTTGCCTGTTGAAACTTTCCCTTTAGTTGAGGAGTCTCACTTTGATAATATATTATTTTTTTAGTCACCCCTAATGATTGTAACCATATTTGGGAAAATAATTATCTTGACCATTTACTTATTTTTAAAGATCCTCACTTTGACGAGCTAGTCTCTGTTGAGTTACCTATTGACCATTTTCCTTTTATTGACAATATTCACTTGGATGAACTATTATCTATGGAGTCCTTATCTGAGATAATTTTATAAGAGCCCATTATTCAACCCTAGGCCATTACTCTTCCAATATAAAACATTCTACATAACATCCTTGTCTCCACACTAGATGGATAATGCACATTAAAGTTAGGTTCTATTCTTGAGCTGATATCAAATTTAGCATTAAAATCAAAATTTACGTTAGTATCAACATCAAACTCAGAGTCCCTTAAATTATACTCAACTTTATAATAAAAATTCATTCATGGATATTACAACATTGGTTACACATGCCTTGTAAATCAATTTGAATACATTTGTGATCATTCCATAGTTTTTGAGGATGATTGATTCAACATCGACACAAGTTCTCCTAGCATCTTATACAAGGATTATGCTACCTATTACCATTACATTACCACTCCAATTACCATTAACACTTACCAATATAGTAATTATATTGACATTCCACCTCCCATAAGTGTTGATTGGGACCAATAGAATCACACCTTGTTAAACTGCATCCATGGTATCATATCAGTTGTAGAATATTAGGGGGATCAAGACCACATTCATGTAGAAAAAAATTAATATCCTATTGAAATATTTTTAGAGGTAATAGGGGGAAATAAAAATCCAAACTCAACATCTTCTAGTAAAATCTTGTTTGAGGTGCTAGAAGACAATCAAAGTCAAAAGTCAACATTTATTTTTGAAACCTTATCAAAGGTGTTATGGGAAAATTAGGACAAATTTATTGGTGAAAACCTCTTCAAGGTGTGAATAGATGGGCACAATAATTATTCAATTCTTGATGAAGATATTGTTAAAGATAAAATTAGTATAACTTCCATTCTACAACATAATCAGATGGTAAAATCTCTCAAAACCAAGCAATAAAAAAATATGGTAGTCTTATCAAGAGCATATTCAATAGTATTCAGCCCCTCCAAAACCAAAATTATGTTGAATCTAGAATAAAAAACATCTTTGTGCCTAAAAATACCAATCATCATTTATTTCCTAACCATTATACATTCCATTATGATCCATTTATTCATTCCAGACCTATATTACATTACCAAATTAGACTTATCAGCCAATATTTATTTTTATTCACCATCCCTAGTTGCACTTTCCTTTAAAGAAGCTATGAAGACATCTTGTATAGAAGGCTGGAGGAAAAAAATAAATGACCAACTAAGATCAAAACAATATTATTAGATTCTAAATTAGTAGTAGTTTCTTGATAGAGCATCTATTCAGAAGCGGTGTGGGCTAGCAATTTACATAATTGACTATTTTGGTTATATTATATGTTGATGAGGAAGAAAATCTCCACATAAATAGGAAAAACATAATAATATTCTTTAACTTACCCTTCACCTTTCCTTTTTATGTGCCTTGCCTTTCCATTTTTCCATACCTTGCCATTATTACATATTGTAGCCTAAAATTTGATCTTATGGATTTAACAATGTAATTTCAAACCCAAATATCAAACTAATAGTTAAAGTGATATAGACATTAAGACATAATATATGAATATATAATTCAAAACAAACATTAAATTCCAAAAGGTAAGTACTCTACACCATGATTAAATGGAATTAAAACAAGAGGATTGGGATTAGGATTACCTTGACTCAGAGTTTTGGCATGGTGATGTTGCTTGATCAAGGATGCTTGATGATGGATTGATTTAGCATGGAGGTAGCATGAGAATTATTATTAGATTTCATGGAGGAAGAGTATTGGTTAAATAAAGGAAGGAGTGCAAGATGAATGGTTGAGGTTTAAACTTGGTAAAGGGAGATTAATGGATGGGAATTATCCAAGGAATTTAAAATTCTTTGGAAGCCTCTAGATTTAGAGGCTTATAAAGAGGAGAGATTAGAATAGAGAGGATTATAGAATAATCCAATTCTATAATCCTATTATGGATTAATTAGGCTTAGGTATGGGATTAGATAGGTATTAGGGACTAGGGGCATAGGAGAGGTTAGGAATAGGCTAGTAGGTGGGTCATTGGGAATTTAAAATTCCCAAATAATAAGTAAGTAGGATCCAGATGGGATAATGGGGATTTAGGATGAATTAATAATGAAGTGGGATATAATAAGGTTATTTAATGAATAGATATTGAGAGGGATGTTAGATAAATGGATAGGAAGGGGAGGGATAAATTAATAGAATTAATTAGAATAAATGAGATGAATAGAATTAGTGTTAACTAATAGGAATATTAGTGACATTAAATGAAGCAAGTGGATTTGGATGCATACATTTTTATCCTCTTTGAAAGGGCATTACAAATTGATAAAGTGGAAAGAGTAATGGTCTTTCAAAAAAACCATGTCATAGATGAATGTTAGTATATAATGTTAGTGGAAGTGATATTAGTGACTATGATGCTCCCTTAAGGGGACATGTAGGGAAGAAGGAGATAGATGGGCACTTGAAAGAATAAATTATGGGTGGGATGAGATGGATAGATAAGGGGAGGGGATGCCAGATGTGATATAGAAGATGAATGAATCTTAAGTAGTGAGCTACATATTGATGATGCTACCCCTAAAAAGGACACATGCATAGGGAGTAGAGGTGAAGGGTGTCACAATTGTTGATACATCCCAAGGGGGAATCGATCATAATAGGATGATTCTAGGATAAAAATTCACAATATTTAGACATATCTAAAGCAAGGATGCATGCAAAGGAGATCTATGGGCCAAGATAGATAGATGATTTGATGAGATTAATGATGGGTGAAAAGCTAAAGTTGAATGATATGATGATAGAGAAGAATTGATATGATCATGTGACCAATGATTAATTTTGATACCCCTAGTAAAGACACATGCAAGGGAGCAAGAGAGGAGATAATGGTAGAGCTATCCTTAGGCAACAAAAAGTGGCTAATTTCTACCTAAAAAGTATATAAATACCTCAGATCAATGTAGTTTTGATTAGAGGATAGAACACAAGGATGGAGTAGAATTTGATGATGATGATTAGAGGATGATGTTAGTGATTATATGATATGAATCACATGATGAGAAAAGGATTGGATATTAGTTGAATGGATTGTGAGGATTTGAGTAATGATGGGGATATAAAGATAAGTAGATAGATGATGAGGATGTAGGTGATCAAGCCATCATAGCTATCATAAGGTGCATCATATTATAAGCAATACATTAAATATAGAAATTGATAGTATGACCCATGATATAGACATGACCAAGAGGATGTTGTGCCAAAGTTTTTGGGCAAGTAATGAACTCTACATCTTCAAGGGTAATTTTGGTGTCCCCATAACATCCTTATTCATTGCCCAATATACAAAAATATATATGATGTAAAAAAAACATAAGACAAAAAAGATATATACATGATAGTGAAACAAGAAAAATAAAACAAACAAGTAATACACATAAATATCTACATGCAATATCATAATGTCTTGTCAAATGATGAGTGATTAGGTGATGGGTTGGATTAGGATGATCATGATATGATTGTGGACTGAGGATAGACTTGGATTTGGACTAATGATGAAGATTAGTATTAATATAAGGATATAAACGTGGGTAGGGATTTAGGGACCTAGATTAGGATTAGGATCAATAGAGATGTTTCCCCTAGTTTAGGATAGAAGAATGAATAAAGTGACGGGGTATAAGAAGGTCTTTGAATATTGATTTTGTTTTGAAATCAAATCGAAAGGTGGTCAAGGAAAATGATTTATAATAAGTGATGAACAAGGATGACCAAAACACAAGTCCTTTAAAGATTCTAATCTATAAAGAAGAGAAAGAGATAATGGGATCAAATACCTTTCATACTAGCAAATGGGTGATTGGATGGGTGCTAGTTATGAAGAAGAAATGATAAGGATAGTAATGGGATCAAGTACCTTTCATACTATCAAGGAAGTGATTTTATGGGTGCTAAGTATGAAAAGGCATTGATAGGAAGTGATGGGTACCAAATTAGATTCCTTGACAAGGTGATGCATGTCAATAATACTTAGTCCAAAAATATGACAAAGGGATGGGTGACCACTTCAATTTGGTTCCAAGACTTAATGTGGTAACTAAAGATGAGAATACATTAAATGGATGGAGATGGATGTGACTAGGGGATTAGGCATAAGACAAGACATCATGGATTAGGATTTTTTTTAAAATTTATGATTTTTAGGGTTTTTGACATATTTAAATTTTTAGGGATTTTTGGAATATATATGTACATTATACAGATGGGGTATTATTAAAGGGAATACCAAGCCTAGAAACTAGGATATGGATGGATGGAATGATGGATAGGATAACAAAAGGGTGATTTCAATGTGGAAAATAGGATGAGGACTAAGGAAGAATAAATGGGGGATTTCCAATGACCTCATCATGAAGGAACCAAATGTTTAGTTGCCTAAATGTCCATTGGAGGATATGATAAGATAGTTCTAGAACATGTCTCAATACATCTTCCATTTCTTTACAAAGGTCAAAGCAAGAAGGAATAGGATACATTATATAATGACAAATGATGGGTGGGAAGAATAGATGGAGGACAAGGGATGGATGTGATGGGGGGAAAAGGATGGATTATGCCCCAAAGTGTTGAGGTATAATGTAGACAATTGATTATTCTAACATGATGTCAGAAACTAGTTTGCATCATGGTACTTATCCAAGACACCAGAAGACTAGTTTTTACCTTTAGATGAATGATTTATTTTTTGATTTTTTTTTACTTTTTTGGGCATCTTGATTTATTGAATAAGGGTGAGAAGCATGAATGTTGACACTAGAAGTGATATCTAGATAACACCTCTTCTAAATATATATGATGATAGAATCATGTCTTGATGGCCTTTATTAATTCTTGATTTAACATTATCCAGACATTTAAACTAGGTATCATTTTAACCCTTACGAGGGAAAATGCTACCTAGGAATTTGTGATATGGTGTGGATGGGGGTATGCCATGAATGTCATGATGGGATATAGGATGTGAAAGAGGGATATGATTAGGATGGTTGATATGATGAGATGGGGAGTGGAAATGGGGTTCAACCGCTACATACACCATTAGATATGATGGAGGGGATTTTGTATATTGGTGCCATGAAAATACAAGATCCAAGACCTTTTGATTTGATATTTATTAATATAAACATTAAGAGGATGATCAGCCCTATGATTATTATTTTTGAATTTATTTTGAATTGTTGATTGGATTTAACTTTGATTGCCCCTTGATGTCTAATTTTGAGCTTCACTAGATAAGATTGATTTTTGACTTGATATATGATTATTTTAACTATGATATGCCCCTAGTGCTAGATTTTGGGCTTCACAAGAGAAGATTGATTTTTGACTTGATATATGATTATTTTAACTTTGATATGATCATAGTGTTGGATTTTGGGATTCACTAGGGGAAAACATTTTTTTATTAGGCTAATGATTTGATTTTGCTTGATTTTGAATGATAGGATCAAAGATGATTTTATCATGAATTATGATTGTTGGATGATGGTCTTAGATACTTGTATTTATAACACATGATATGGAATATAGAGGGGAATCCAATGATGCATGTTCCTATTCATTCCCATCATGTAGTGAGATGTAGGGATTATAAATGTGAGGTAGATGAGTAATATTAGGTGATGGGGTAAGGGATCAATGGGAAACATAGTCATAATAAAGGTAACTAGGATACCTAGCCTCAAAGTTAGAGAAAGTATCCTAAAAAATCTCAAAATATTATTAAAACATGTATCCAAGGTAGGATCATATCTATTATGAAAATCTTTAATAGATAAAGCATTCAATAATTTGGTTATGAATTCATCATCTTGATTGAGATCTAAAGTTATACTTGGTGACGTATTAGAGCTACTTGGATTATAATTATCCTAAAAAAGATAGGCATTATCAACAACTACTTTAATATTAATGAGGGATGACATTTCAGATGAGGAATCTGATTCAGACATTGGTGTTGCACATGATCCTAAGGTAGATATAATTTATTATGACTCTGATATTGGTTTTGATGTACATGATGCTATGTTATGATTAAAGGAGTTATTTTTCATGATTTTTATCTCAATATGGGGTTTTTGGTACTATGGGTGAGAGGAAGATGAAGGAGAGAAAATGGATTGAGTAGAGATAGGTCTATAAAAGGAATAATGAGATATGGGAGGACTAGGATTATGGGGAATAAAATTATTTTGAATGGATGGGTGGCCAAATATGGGGGGATCATGGATGATAAATATGATGTATTGAATTTGGATTAGAAGGGGAAGGGTTTGATCATGATTGGGAATAAAATCTTGGCATTCCTCTTCTTGTTCATCCAGAGAGAGAAATTCATCTAGTTCCTCCTCAATCACTATGTCACCACGGTCGATGAGGTCTTGGACATAATCTTGGAAATTTTAACATTGTTTAATAGAATTACCCAAAGTTTGATGATAGAGACAATATAAGTTTGCTTTATACTAGGAGGGTTTAGGCTTGGTGGGATTAAGATGTCGTATGGGTGGGTAGACCATCATATTAGTGGTGACAAGTTATTATAAAAATGATTACAAAGACATATGAAGGGGGGTATAAGGACCCATTTCACTTTATGATTCAGATGTGGAAGAATTAGACTATATATTAGATGGTTGTTGACATGATTGGGTGGATGTACTAGTAGTAGATGAGGTGTCTAGGATAGGATTCCCTTTGCTAGCATAAGAAAGGGTAGATGAGGGATCATGACTAGGAGATGGAGGATGTACATAAGACTCACATAAAGGGGTTTGTATTAAGGGTGTAATGATTTTAAGGGGATAAAAACCTTTGGGAAGTAGGACACCCATCATAATGAACTGCAAAAGGATTTCATCCTTGTTGGCAGCTATGTATTGGTTAATGAAAATGGGGTCTAGCTTCATGGTGGTGGGTGATAAAGGATGGGGAAATTTTTGGGATTGAGGGATGGATTTATAAGTGTTAGAATTAGAAGAATGTGATAGTGATGTCATGTTATTTGGGGATGATGAGTTTAACAAGTTGGGTTTTCCTTTGTTAGTAAGATAGGGGAGCGGTGATGGATGAAGAGTTGGCTTTGGACCAGTACAAATAAGGGCTAAGGGGATTTGGTTAGACTTAGTGGATGGTGGAATGGAATGAGATGAAGATAAGGGTTGATGGTGGTATAGTTTAGGAGTTGGTTTTAAGCTTCTAAGGTCAAAACCATCATGAAAGTGAGCACCCATCTTCTATATCCATGAGAGGAATTCATATTTATTCTCTGTAATGTATTGATTGATGAGGGTGTTGCATCAAGGAATGCTGAGATTGATTTTGATGGGTTATGGGATTGTGAATGGGATATTGGTTTGGGTAGAATGGGATAAATATTATAAGGTAGGTGAGCACCCATCTCTAGTGCTCTCAAAATGACTTCATCCTTATTGGCTAAGATGTATTGGTCTAAAATAACTAGGTCTAAATCCATGGATGATGGTTGATAAAATATGGATGATGAAGGATGATGATGTGGGGGTAGACTAAAGATTATAGATGGTTTTTTGAATAAATTAGGTCTAAAGGATCAAGCTAGTATTATTAGTGTTAGGTTGTGGAGCTAAAAGCTTCACTGATGCAGACACAGAGGAGGGTGCAGAAGAGTTGTTGAGTGTTAGAGACGCCGGCGTCGGTCAGGCCAACCGACGTCGGTAGGATATGGCAGGAGAGCAACCAGCATCGGTCAAAAATTAGCTGGCGTCGGTGACCCCTAGGCGGATAGGGACCGGTGTCGGTCGCCTGTGTGGTTCAACTACGAGTTTATTACGGGCAGTTGGTTGACGAACCAAGTGTTTGCATGCTTAGTGCTAATTATAGACTAAGAGCTGTGGATCTAATTATTGTACTAGGAGTCTAATTATTGTTTGGATGAGTTCTATATAATAGACTCATGGTTGTATTGTAAAAGTGTTCTAGTTTGAGTTGAGCAAAGCTAGCTCCTTTTGTGTGTGAGGTGAGCAAGGGTGTTCCTCCTAGTTCCACAGTAGTACCAGGTGTGTTGGTGCTGGATTGGAGAGTCAGCTGGATTCTTCATGGATGTATGATCTTGGTCATCAGGTGAGCATGGCTTATAGGAGATCTACATGGTAAGTAAGATCGTTGATCTACAGGTGTGTGTGTGTGTGCAAGGTCAAGGTTCACAGGTGTGCAGAACCATTATTGATCTGTAGGTTGGAGATCAGATAGGATAGCAACATAACAGGGAGCAGGATCAGGCAAGATCTACTTGGAGTATGGTGTGTACTCATTGGTATGTACGTGGAGTACATGGAGAGCTAAGAGGAAGGCAAGGCAGTTCCTTCCATAAGTATGGTCTGTTGAATTGTAGGTTGTTGCAGGTTCATGGGAGATCTACTTGAAGTACTTTGAGTACTTGTGGAGTGCGTGGAGCACTTGTGGAGTGCATGAAGCACAGGTGTAAGGTGAACACCAACTCTGTGTTTGAGTTGGGTGTTGGGACCTAGTAGAGAGAGCTTTGACGAGAGAATTACTATTCACTTGAGGTGTGGGAAACCTCTGAAGAGGTGGTAGAGAAGAAGTGGCATCTTCTTTATTGTATTCTTTTCTGTAAGAGTTATTAATACAAGTTGTGTATTGTCTCTCATATTCTGTGTTATTCTGAATTCTAGTTACTTGTTGATTCTGGTTATTTCTGCATATTAAGTTGCTTGAATTTGGTAATCAATTGTGTGCTTCCGGGTTGGTCATATTCCCAACAAGTGGTATCAAAGCTAAGGTTACAGGAAGCAGGTTTTGTGTTTTGGTTACAGGGCACTCTCAGGGGTTTCTGATTGAGTGGGAGTAGAGCAACGGCAGATCAAAGTAAGCTAAGGATGGAGGAGTTGAAAAGCATAGATGGTTACTTAAGGTCCCATGGAAAGAAAGAGTAGGTAAAAGAAGATTGTTGGTTGGTAGCAGATCAGGATGAAGAAACTGAAGATACAGATGTAGTAGGTGTTGTTGCACATGATGTGTTTGCAGGTTTCTTGGATAAAGTTGAATCTTGGATAAAAGATTCGGTTGCCTCTTTCCATGTAGCCCCAGGTAGAGGAGCTGGTGAGCCTTGCCAAAGAATTGGCAAAGGGGAAGTGAAGCTGAAATTGTAGGCGGCCAACACACAGGTGTTGATGAAGGTCATGCAGGTCCCAGGTTTGGAGATATGGCTAATTTCTTCAGAAAGATTGGGTGATGAGAGATGCACAAGAACTCTCACAGCGGGTGCACTTGAATTAGCTGGTGGTAAGAAAATAGGTATTCTTTATCTACTTGTTTATATTATTGATTCTTCTTCTTTTGCGGAGACGTGGCTTCGTAGGCTTGGTCACATGAGTAGGAAGGAGATGCATGTTCTTAAGTGGAAGACAGATGTATTTAACAAGCTTAAGAACTAGAAAGCCTTAGTGTTCTTGGAGGAGATGGCAGACAAAAATTAGTGGATGGTGCTGGATACTTCTGAGCAGAGCAATTTGGACATGGGTTTTGATTCAAAGGAGCTCGCAGGTAAAAAGTCATCACTCACAGGAAACATAGGTACCGGCGTCGGCAGGAAAACTGACATCGGCAGTATGTAAGACCGATGTCAGTCACGAGGACTGACGTCGGCAACAGGAGGACACCAACATCGGCAGGTTGGTAGTCAGGGACAGACGCATGGAAACCGACGTCGGTCGGATGCAGACTGTGGAGTGACCGAGGTCGGTCACTGTAACAGATTTTGGGTGGACAACATGCTATCAAGGAGTCTCAAACACCCATACAGAGGACTGAAGACGTAAGTAGGCCCTCAAATTCGTTGTTCCTCTTCTTTATACTCATTGCTGATTGTAGAGCAGAAAGGATCCAAGAAATAGGTGGGAGCATGGCAGGGAGCATGCCAGCCGATGCGAAAGCATAGAGACAAATGGATTCCTTAGTTGAAGAATAGAGAGAATGGATACGTGAGATGGAAGACCAGGCTTATGGTCTTGAGGTAGCTGCAGGACAGTGGTATAGGTTTTGACAGGTGAAGGACAAAGCATGGTTTCAGTCAATGTCAGGGTAACTACTATGGTTTGACTTACCAGGGGGATGGTGATTGCAACATCATTCTGTTAATGTATGTGGATGGTATGCTAGCTAGCAGGTTTGTACATACAGGGTTTTGCTGAGCTAAGGGTAAGATTAGTTCAGTGGCATGTCATGAGGAGTTTGGAGCAGCAGAATTCTTTGACATGGGAGGCATGGAGATCACAGATAGATTTTGTCTCCAGTGGGAGCTAATGTGAATCAGGTGTTGGTGAGGTTCAGGATGTAGAGCTGGAGCACACTAAGGGCTGAACAGGTACATTGTCTGAAATCACATGAGGTTTAGTATAGCCCTGAGTATTCCCATGCAGTGGGAGTTGTCAGAGAGTTAGGAGCCAATTCGGGGAAGTGGGTTCTCAGGGACTTGAGAGGGAGCAGCAGCAGGTATACATGCAGGGTCAGGACTTCACTACATGTGTTTATAGGTTTGGATGTGGTAGGGTACTCAGATGACAGGAGGTACACCACGTGATGTGTGGTGGGTTGTCTTCAGGATTGATCTTGAAGAGGGATACAAACCAGGAAATAGATTAGATGGAGTACAGGTACAGGTACAGTGCAGCTGTTTATCTCCAAGTGGGAGATTGTTAGGTTGTGGAGCTAAAAGCTTCACTGATGCAGACACGGAGGAGGGTGCAGAAGAGTTGCTGAGTGTCAGAGACACCGGCGTCGGTCAGGCCAACCGACGTCGGCAGGATATGGCAGGAGAGCAACCGGCGTCGGTCAGAAATCGGCCGACGTCAACGACCCCCAGGCGGACAGGGACCGATGTCAGTCGCCTGTGTGGTTCAACTGTGAGTTTATTATGGGTAGTTGGTTGACGAACCACGTGTTTGCATGCTTAGTGCTAATTATAGACTAAGAGCTGCGGATCTAATTATTGTACTAGGAGTCTAATTATTGTTTGGATGAGTTCTATATAATAGACTCATGGTTGTATTGTAAAAGTGTTCTAGTTTGAGTTGAGCAAAGATAGCTCCTTTTGTGTGTGAGGTGAGCAAGGGTGTTCCTCCTAGTTCCACAGTAGTACCAGGTGTGTTGGTGCTGGATTGGAGAGTCAGCTGGATTCTTCATGGATGTATGATCTTGGTCATCAGGTGAGCATGGCTTATAGGAGATCTACATGGTAAGTAAGATCGTTGATCTACAGGTGTGTGTGTGTGTGCAAGGTCAAGGTTCACAGGTGTGCAGAACCATTATTGATCTGTAGGTTGGAGATCAGATAGGACAGCAACATAACAGGGAGCAGGATCAGGCAAGATCTACTTGGAGTATGGTGTGTACTCATTGGTATGTACGTGGAGTACATGGAGAGCTAAGAGGAAGGCAAGGCAGTTCCTTCCATAAGTATGGTCTGTTGAATTGTAGGTTGTTGCAGGTTCATGGGAGATCTACTTGAAGTACTTTGAGTACTTGTGGAGTGCGTGGAGCACTTGTGGAGTGCATGAAGCACAGGTGTAAGGTGAACACCAACTCTGTGTTTGAGTTGGGTGTTGGGACCTAGTAGAGAGAGCTTTGATGAGAGAATTACTATTCACTTGAGGTGTGGGAAACCTCTGAAGAGGTGGTAGAGAAGAAGTGGCATCTTCTTTATTGTATTCTTTTCTGTAAGAGTTATTAATACAAGTTGTGTATTGTCTCTCATATTCTGTGTTATTCTGAATTCTAGTTACTTGTTGATTCTGGTTATTTTCGCATATTAAGTTGCTTGAATTTGGTAATCAATTGTGTGCTTTCGGGTTGGTCATATTCCCAACAATTAGGTGATGATGGATCAATGGATTAAATACTAGGATTAGATTTTAGATTGATTGTACAATAGGTGCTAATAACCTATCCATAATGACTAGGTATTAAGCTAGCAAAAGGGATTAGGGATTTGATGGGTGCCTAGGTTCCAAAACTATCAAGATGATGATTAGATGGGTACTAGTTAGGAGTAGGAAAATATGATGAGACTAAATCAATGATGATGGGTTTGATAGATTGATACTGATTAAGCAATAAGATGATAACAAGATATCGACTAGGTATGAGATCTAATCATATGATGAGCGATAGTGGACTAGGATGGTAGGATGATAGAGATGGACAAGACTAGCTCAAAATCTTAAACTAATTTGGTCAAGATAGGATGGGATAATATTATGTGATGAATGATAATGGGACAAGGGCTAGTATAGATAGGTGATAATGAAAGTGATTAGGAATAAAGATGGGGGTGGTTCAGGACCCAAACATGACTTAAAAAGATAACTAGGATAAGATAAGATGGGGTTAGAATAGATGGGTGATGAGGTGACTAGGCTAAGGAAAGGTCAAGACAAAAGGTTGATTAAGATAAGATGTGGGCTTCGAATAAGATGTAAATGACAAGACCAAATGTGATTAGGATGTGTGAGGGGGTATGCCTAATGATGAGTGAGTTGAGTATAGAACATGACTAGAAGGATGTAAAAGAGAACACATTATGTACAAGATAAGGTATAGGTGATGGGGATGTGGTCAATAATGAGTGGATAATGGTTGGACTAGGAGGAGGGGAAGACAAGGTGGTGATAAGATGTGCCTATGATGGGATGAAGATAATATGGGGGATGGGATATGATAATAAAAGGATAATATGTACAATGGAATGATGATAAGGATATAGAAAATGTGATTAGAATATGTAGGTGATGGGGGGTAATCAAGGATGGGTAGATATGGTTAGATTAGGATGAGAGTAAGATAAAAGAACAATATATACAAGATGATGTCAAGGATGTACAAGATCATATATTAGTTATGGGGGCTTGAATAATGATAAGAAATTTTAATGATAAGAGGGGATAAAAAAATGTACAAGAGAACAACGATATGTACAAGAGGGCAAGACAAGGATATACAATATAGTGATTAGGATAGGTGAGTGATGTGATGATGACCAATGATAGGTGGATATGATAGAGGAGGAGATTAAGGTGGTGATGGGAGATAATATGAGATGTGTAAAAGGGTGTACAAAAGGATACTATGTATAGTGGGATGATGACAAGGATGTACAAGATGAAAGGTTATAAAAGATGATGTATACAAGAGGATGATGGGGTAAGGATGTAAAAAAGGAATATAAAAGATGGGTTGTGCAAAGAACCTAGATAGTTGTGTAGGTAAGGATGACTTGGATCATAAACAATATGGGTTTAACATAACATACACCTAAGAAATCAAACCACAACCTATGATTAGTAAACTAAAGGGTGTGTAACCCGACACTCACACCATCTAATGGCTTCATGGGTGAGGCTGTAGGCTAGTGAACCATTAAAAAATTGACCAAACCCTCTTGACCTTTCTTACACATGATGTCTACTTTGGATCTGATACTAAATCATGTAGTAATACACCTGTTATGACTAAAGGATCCTAACCTAGGTATACACAAGGGTTTCTAGGTGTCTCCTATATACATGAAGTTATGGTGGGGAAAAAGTTTATATAAGATGTTGTCTAACTACCCTATGTATTAGAGATTAACCACCCCTTACTCCACAAAACCATTTATGAGGAAATCCACTTATAACGATAGCTCTCTTGATTTTTAGACTCCACTAGAACATGATGTTAGACTAGTGTGTGGTGGTGAAATCCATGATCACTATCCCCTTATAAAATAAAAAAGGATGGAGGGTTTAAATGTGGTTTTTGATCCCCCAAAAATCATCATAATGATTAAAGGGGGAGAGCATGCACCAATTGTAGCCCTTAGGATACAGACAGGTAGACCAAAAGATTAATTAATTGATTATGATTAAGTGTGATTTATTTACAAGATGAGAAAGATAGACAAGAATGTACAAGACAAAGATGAAAATGATATATACAAGATAAAGTGATCAAAAATGATATATACAAGACAATATTATTAAGATTATACAAAAAACAATATTTAAAGTGCTAAATGGAGTCTTTGATAAATGACCTGTAGGCACATGGATGGTAATTTTATTTTGGCATTCAAAAGAGGTAAACTATAAGATAACAATTAGTATTTTTTAGAATCACTCTTGAGGGGTAACCTATAAGAAAATAGTGTTAGACTAAAATTTGACCTATAAAAGATGATGTTATAGACTTACCGCTGTAAGAAATAATATGTCAGTCCAATAGGCCTTAAGAAAAGCACCCTAAAAAAATTGTGATTTGGCTCTATAATTTATTTTTAGTGAGTAGGAAATGACATGGGGGTCTAGGGGTGGCAACCCTGAGTGGAGTCAAGGGGAAACACCCCTTGCAAGGTCAAGGGGTGTTAAAACATAGTTCAACCCCTATGATATAGCTTGTGTTCATGTTCATTGTGTAGGATAGGCAAGTGGATGATGTTTATATTAGTGAATAACCTCTATTATAGTAGGTTTATTTCATGTTTCTCTCTCCCTTTGCCCCCAACAAATTAATAGGCCTAGTTATTTGAGCATAGATGATGCATCAGTGGAGCTAACCATATAACCTAGAGGTTTAGTCCACTTATAGGTCACCCACAACCTTGGACTAATCCAATGTTACCCCAAATTTGGAAAGGTCTAAGAAATATTTTACTAGGGTTTAGTTTGGTGGTTAACACCTATTTTTTATGAGTTAACTTGTGTTGAATCACCCTTTGACCATTGTTTTATTTTTAAGGAGCCTCACTTTGAAAAGCTAGTCTTTATGGAATCGCCTATTGACCCTTTCCCTTTAGTTGAGGAGTCTTACTTTAAAAAGCTAGTATTTTTTGAGTCACCCTTAATGATTATAACCAAATTTGGGAAAATAATTATCTCAACCATTTCTTTATTTTTAAGGAGCCTCACTTTGAAAAGCTAGTCTTTATGGAATTGCCTATTGACCCTTTCCCTTTAGTTGAGGAGTCTTACTTTAAAAAGCTAGTATTTTTTGAGTCACCCCTAATGATTATAACCAAATTTGGGAAAATCATTATCTCAACCATTTCTTTATTTTTAAGGAGACTCACTTTGATGAGTTATTCTCTATGGAGTTACCTATTGACCATTTTACTTTTGTTTAAGAAGTTTCAGTTTGACGAGCCAATCTTTGTGGTGCCTTTCTTAGATGAGTCTATTTTTAAAGATCCCATTGTTCAACACCATGCCATTACTCTTCCAGTATAAAACATTAAAAAAAACATCTTTGCCTCCATACTAGATGGATAATCAACATTAAAGTCAGGTTTTATTCTTGAACTGATATTAGATTTATTAGTAAAAGTAGAATTAACGTTAGTATCAACAACAAAATTAGAGTCCCTTGAATTAGACTCAAATTTAGAATCAAAATACATTCATGACTATTAAAACATTGGTTACACATGCCTTGTAAATCAATTTGAATGTGTTTATGATCCTTTCATAGTTTTTAAGGATGATTGCTTCAGCATCGACATCAGTTCTCTTAGTATCTTATACAAGGATTATGCTACCTCTTACCATTCCATTACCACTCCAATTACCATTAAAACCTACCAACATATAAATTATATTGAAATTCCACCTCCCAAAAGTGTTAATTAGGACTAATAGAATCACACCTTATTAAACTACATCCATGGTGACATAGTAGTTGTAGAATATTAGGGTGACTAAGATCACATTCATGTAGAAGAAGAACAATCTCCTAGTGAAACCTTTTGAGAGGCACTAGGATAAATCAAATTCAAAACTCAACATCTTCTAGTGAAACCTTGTTTGAGGTGCTAGAAGACAATCAAAGTCAAAAGTCAACATTTTTTAGTGAAACCTTCTCGGAGGTCCTATGGGACAATCAAGATAACTTTATTGGTGAAAACCTCTTTTAGGCGTGAATAGTTTGGAACAATAGTTTTTAAATTCTTGATGAATATATTGTTAAAGATAACATCAATACTAATTCTCTTCTACAACATAATCAGATGGAAAAATCTCTTAGGACCAAATAATAGAAAAATATGGTGGTCTTATCAAGAGTATATTCAAAAGTTTTCAGCCCCTCCAAAAATAAAATTATGTTGAATCTAGAATCAACAACATTATGTGTGCCTAAAAATCCAAATAATAATTTGTTTCCCAACCATTATACATTACATTATGATCCATTTATTCATTCTAGACCTATATTACATTACCAAATCAGACCTATCAACCAATATTTATCCTTATTTACCATCCCTGGCTGCACTTTCCTTTACAAAGTGTATGAATACATCTTGTCTAGAAGGATGGAGGAAAAAAATCAATGACCAATGAAGATAAAAACAATATTATTAGAGTCCAAATTAGTAGCAGATTCTTGATAGAGCAACTATTCAAAAAGGGTGTGGGCTAGTAATTTATATAATTGACTATTTTGGTTGTATTATATGCTGATTAGGAAGAGCATATCCACATCCATAGGAACAACATAATCATATGCTTTGCCTTACCATTCACCTTGACCTTCCATGTGCCGTGCCTTGACATTTTTCCATACCTTGCCATTATTAAATACTATAGCCTAAAATTTGAGCTTATGGATTTAACAATGTAAATTTAAAACCAAATATCAAACTACTAGTTAAAGTGATAGAGCCATTAAGATGTAATGGAATAGATGAATATAAAATTCAAAATAAGCATTAAAATCCTAAATCTAAGTTTTCCACATCATGATTAAATGGAATTAAAACAAGAGGATTGGGATTAGGATTACCTTGACTTAGATTTTTGACATGGTGATGTTGCTTGATCAAGGATGCTTGATGATGGATTGATTTGGCATGGAGGTAGCATGAGAATTATTGTTATTTTGCATGGAAGAAGAGTCTTGGTTAAATAAAATAAGGAGGGAAAGATCAATGGTTGAGGTTTAAACTTGGTTAAAGGAGATCAATAGATGGGAATTATACAAGAATTTAAATTTTTTTGGAAGCCTCTAGATTTAGAGGCTTCTAGAAAGGAAGGGTTAAAATAGAGAGGATTCTATAATCCTCTAATTATAGAATCCTCTTAAGGATTAATTAGGCTTAGGTATGGGATTAGATAGGGATTAGGTAGGTGATTAGGCACTAGGGGTGTATGAGAGCTTAGGAATAGGCTAGTAGGTGGGTCATTGGGATTTTAAAATTCTCAAATAATAGGTAAGTAGGATTATGATGGGATAATGGGGATTTAGGATGAATTAATGATGAATTGGGATATAATAAAGTTAGTGCATAAATAAATATTGAGGGGGATGTTATATAAATGGATCAAAGGGGGGATAAATTAATAGAATTAATTAGAATAAATGAGATGAACAAAATTGGTATCAATTAATAGGAATATTAGTGACATTAAATGAAGTGAACAGGTTTAGATGCATAAACTATGATTTGGGTTGATTGGTGAGTTTGAATGAATATTCAAACTCAAATTAATTGGACCAAAACCTTTTGAATTTGGATAAACATTCAAATTATGTGTAGTCAAATTTTGATTGGTTAGACTTGAATTAGGTTGGATTCCCATGTTCAAGTTTTGATTGACTTGTTGGATGATTGGTAAACTTGAATTAAGATTCAAGTTTTGATTTGTTGGGTGGATGATTTATAAGTTTGAAGGTATGCTCAAACTTGAATTTGTTGCATAAGTAATTGAAGGAAAATTAGTATGCACATTTACATTGAGGTTACCAAAAGTATTGGTTGGTTGATGAGATTGAAAGTCATAATCTCTTGGTTACCTTGGGTTGCATAAATTTTCATGGAGAATCCATGGCTTGTTTGAGATGATTCCTCATGTAAGGTAGTTTTCCATTTATCTTGAGAGACTTTTGATGGGGTTGTGAGGATGTTATGAGGGAATTTATACCCTATAAATAACCTTGAGAGATAGATTGATTATGATTGGAGGATGAAGGTTCTTTGATTATAATCAAGTATTGTAAGTTTTACACATCAAATTTAGGTAAGGATTTTTCTCCAAAGCCCAAGGCTTGAAGAAAAAATTATTCTTGTTTGACCTAATATACTGATCAAATCTTAGTAATCCCCTCCTCCTCCTTATTCTGTTTAGTTATCTCATGTATTTATACACGATGCTCTTGGTTGGTGAATTAAAAGGGATAATTTATGGATGGATTAACCCTTAAATTTTGGTTATTAAGCATGGAAATTTAATTAATTATAAGAGACATGACCATGATAAACTAAAATGACTCAAATAAATGGGAAATTTAAACTAGAAACACTAACCAAAGTGACTAAAAAATTCTGAATCTTAAATAATTACTTTGAGTTTTTGGGAAAAGTTTGAGTATAGATTGTCTTGATAGATATAAAAACTCAAAATAATTTTGTTTAAAAATAAGGATATTGCATCATGTGGAAAACACAAGGAATAAACAAACAAAATCCTACTTTAAAAAATCAAGAAATTACATAAAAAGGTGAAAAATGAAAATAAGAGTTGTGAACAACATTTAGGCCTTCCAATGTCACTTACTCATCCATGATCTAAACCATAGCCTAATATGTCAAGGTACTAATCATGGATGATCCTACCATTCCTATGGCCCACTGAGTCTAGTTTTGAGGGTGTGTGTAAGGTATCTTCTCAATACTAGCCTCTAACTAATGCATCAAAGTCAAATGACAAATAAGGTTTTCTTAGGCTTAAAATTTGAACAAGATTATCTAAGGGGAGTACTTACATATACCTTTTGGTAAATTGAGTCTTGATTACATGGAAGAAATGGATATAATAGATGCATAGTATTAGGTATTTTCTTAAAGTGCCCAACACATCCATAGGGTTTTTAGTGTGTTAACAATTAATATTATCATATTTTAAGGAAACTATTGAAACCCTGGGTATTTGAACATGAAATACCCGCATGTCATGGTGTGATTAAAACACATAATCACTTAGGTCATTAAAATAGTTAGATCTTGATTTATATATCTTACTGGTACATGAGGTTTGGTCAACTGCATGGTGGTGAATACACAGTTAATAATGTCTTTAGAAAAAGAAATTAAAAGTTAGTGTATATTTCTAATTTTTAGTTATCATCACCAATATGATGCCAAGGAAAGAACATATGCAAACACAACTTCGGTAACACAAAAAATTATTTTTGATTTCTAAGTATCATCACTAATTTGAATACAAGCAAAGAGCATACACAATTTCATAATCATAATTAGAATGCTGAAAGGAAATAATTAACTCCAAACTAAATGTGATCTAATTACTAGAAATTTGAAAAATTGAATTGAAACGTTAGTATCAAAATAAAATAAATTGGTTTTTTTAGCCCTTTTATAGAATTTCCTTGATAAACATTATGTAAACAATCATTTATAGTGTTTATTTGGGCTTAGATTAAAAACAACCTATAATGGAGTAAAAAAACCACAAAACAACACAAAAACTACCCTTTGTTACAAATTCATAGTTACACAGTGAAGTAAAAAAAGTGAAATTGTAAATGGTTAGCCACAAGAAATAAATAGAATGCAATAAAACATAGAATAGACAAATTCATAGTTATAAATCAATTTTTTAATTAAACTTACTAAATTCACAAATAAATTTCCTCTTTCTTAGTCTATAATGATGATTTCGTTTCTATTTTAGATTACAATTTCATGGATCTAATATGATTTTATGGTTTGACTTACCAAAAAAAAAGAAATTAGGAAGACAATTTCATGATTTTGAGATGTTTTTGATAATAAGGTTCATTATTTTGTAGCTTATTTGAAAGAATTCATAGTTTGGAATAATGAATTCACTAATAAGTTTGTCAAATTTGTTGTTTGCTTATAGCAAAGAGTTATGAAAAACTAAAAACATAGATAGAAGCAAAAAGTGAATAGAAAGATGATGGTAAAAATAAGGAAAATTAATCTAAAAATATGATAAAAAAGTGAGTTCATAGTTATGGGTTATGATTTTGCAATTAATGTCTTTAATTCCATAGTTACATAGTAGTCATGCACAGTCAAATAGAAAATGTCAAAAAATGACTTGTAGCTTCAAACAACATTCATAAGACTAACATTATATGCATATGCAAATAAAAAACAACAAAAATAAAATTAAAAATCTTTTCTAAATTCAATTATGATGGGTATGAGATGAAAAAGATGATGAAATATCCCATTGTGTGTGCCAAAATGTATTGAATTTTTTTTAGAAATGTAAAGTAAATAAAAAATATTAATTAAAACTATCTCAAACTAATCTAGAGCTAAAAGTAAAAAAATAAACACAAACTTATACTTTGGTTGCAAAAGCTTCTTCCATTTCAATGTAGATTCGATTAGCTCTCTTTGAAATGTGGTTGCTCACTCTTCTAATGCAAGGTAAAATGGATAGGTTTTGGTGAAAAACTCTCTTTGGTAGCTTTGATTCACTTGTAATTTTGATATCACTTTGTTATCATAATTCAAGATGATGAAAGTGATGGATTTCATGCTTATTTATAGATTTATGGAGGAAACGTCCAACGGTGGAGGATTGTTTGGATATTTTAAATGATCTAAATAATCTATGGTGACTAATGAGTCCTCATCCATGAAGATGATGAATATTTCAAATGGTTGAGAGAAATATAGAAATGGTTAACTAAGTTACCAATAATGAGTCAAATTATTTGATAACTCAAGGGATGACTCAAAGGAGGTTGATAAAGTTGTGGAATTGGTTTGGGTGATTCAACTTGTGAGGGAGATTAAGGTGGAATATGTTGGGTGAGGTGTAAAATCTAATTTTAATATGGATTTAAAATGTGCACAATGAATTTAATTTGATTTATTTAACTATTTAAGAAGATGAAAATTCTATGAATTATGTTAAGAAGAAGAATTAATAGGTTTTACGTGCGTTTTGGCACTAAATGTAATTTAGGTGTCTAAAAATATTTCCAAAATATGACAACTGGATGTTACTCTTGTCCTTTCATATTTCCACCTATGCACTTATTAGATATGCGTACACATTTTAAGACAAACTAAGTATTATCTAATTTTCATGTTTATGCAACCAAACTATTATTTTGAGTGTATTTTTTTGATTTATTATAATTCAATATTTTAATATAGAATATTCATTTATTTGATTTTTCAATTAATTGTCCTTCTCTAGAATAACTTTATTCATCCTTGTGTATAGGCCATTCTACCCCTTTAAATCTAAAAGTTCACACATATATACTAAAAAAGGTTAAGATAATGTAAGAAGTAATTTGTGTTGGTGTCTCTTGTTGAACACTTTTAGTGACTTGTAATACCAATCTAAGATGTGTTGGTGTAGATAGTGGTTCTCTAGAATCTATGACAAATATATGATCAAGTGGATTTTGAAGGATATGTATCCTTAAATATTTAATCACTTGATTCTAAATGTTTTTATTAAGTTGAACCTTTTTAAAATTTTAACTAAAATCTATTATGTAAGAATAATGATATTTGGTTTTAAGAGGTATTTATATGAAATACCATGAACTATGATAACCTCATTGGGAAAAATGTATTTTAAACACGTGTACTATATAAAGAATTGTGTGAACTTGATTAATATAAGGATGTTCTAATAACATATCAATTAATACCACACTGGGTATTATGTTAAACTTGGTGGCCACATATGCTAAACCAACATGTAGTGGTAATGTGATCTCACCAATAGAACTCTAAATGTGACCATTGCAGCGCTTAATGACTAGGGTAGTAGGAAATATATCTCTATCTTTGTATCCATGATGATATAGGTGTGATAATTCCCATATTCACACTTGAACCATTATCAAATATGATAATTTTTATAGGTTGGTGATCATTATAATATCAGTTGAAAAAATAGTGCAAATTGAAATGATCACCAACTATCTCATTCTTTGTGAATGTGATAGCTGGTCTAGATGGAACTAAAATATGATATTCACCAATTAAAATATGTTGTGCCTCTATATGTGGAAGATAAAAAATTGGTGGAGGTGTCATTATATGTGTAATACAATTCTAATGTATCTATTTTTTAACATGTATACTTAAGGAAATGATAACTAAATATATTCATTTTTATACTCACTTGGTTGTGACTTTATATTTTTGATAGGTGTACTCACATAAATTATGTTCTCATATATCAAGTCTTAAATCTTATCTCTCAAATTGATGTATCTATTTTTAGTATGCCTAGGTGCTCTATGATAATAATAAAAAGTGTCATGATCAGATCATTTTGTTATATTTTTACTCACATCAACCTATTTAATGGGAGGGAGTGATATGAATTGACATTCCAATAATCTTTGTAACACATTGTAGGGAACTTATGGAAAGTTGGTAAACTATATCATCTGTAGAGTTGATAATAAAATATGTGAAGAAGGATATGCAACTACATTCACTATTGCCTTTTGATCATTATCATTTTCAGTTTCTCTCACATTGTATGGTGGATTACTGGGATTTTTTGCATGAGAAGTAGAAACTAGGTTGGTTGCATATTTTAGCTTGTTCATTGATAACAAATTGAATTATCTTTCCTTGAATCTTTGAAATAAATCCATGAATGATATAAATTTATTAAAAAAAATAGATTAATGTAGAAGTGGAATCAAGATCTATTTGAAGATGTGTTAAAATTACTTATTGTCCATAGGATTTGTCATCTTATATAACATGTTCTTGTACCCTATGCCATATTTTTTGATAGGATCATTGGATTATTGTTTAAGTTGAGAAATTTGAGCATATGAAATATTTCCATTGATGTTGATTGAGAAATGTATAAGGAACAAATCTTCTAAAGGATTGAATACATGAACTAATTAATTTGGTGAATCATAAATCCAACTTAGTGTGTATCATTTTAAGCTTCTGGGAAATAACATGGTCAACAACCTATCTTGGATGTATAATCCAAGAATGTTACATGAAATGCTCAGATCACCTTTTCAATCATATAATGTAATCTTAGGTTCCATAAAACTAGTTGATAAAGGATATGCAAAAATATGTTGAGTGAATGAACTCTATAAATTGAGTGCATGATTAGGTTTTGAAGTACCCTACTCCATATATAACACCTTAGTTTATAAGGATAAAAATCTTGCATCATCGATTGCACTTCAAGATAAGAATAATGTATGCTAACCAAAGGTGGTGTTTCAAATGATTGAGTACGAATTGTAAAATTCATTTTATGAAACCCTTGGGTTGGCCCCATAGTAGATGGAAATACAAAATTTGTATTGAATTTTGTATAGAAAGGTAATAAATCCATAGTAGTTGAAGAATAAGATGTATTAGACATGTTTTCAATTTTTATGTATAAAAGAATTTATAATATTATATGATAATCTTGAGGTTGTTCATGGATTGCTTCTTGAAAGTTTTTAATAATTTATATTTTATTAGGATCTAGTTGTTCATCACCTATAGGTGGAATTACATCTTGGTGCTCATCTTGAGAGTCAATATTTTCTTAATTATACTATTTATGCTCTGATGTATTATCATGCACTTTGATATATTCAATTTATGTATTAAAATTCAAAGGTTATGTTATACCCTTATTATTATCCATCATATGTTACTTATCAAAGGAAATATAAGTATGCTCAAATTGGGTACCACTTAGTCTAGCACTTCTTCTAAGAGAGGTGTAAACAAATTTATTAGATTAGATAAAATATGAAATAAAAACTTGAAAGATTGTTGTTATTAAAGAATTTACCAAATCTAAAAATACATAATACAACAATTGTAAATAGTAAAAACAAGGAAATAATCCATAACAACATGAATGCCTAGGGTTTTAAATATTCAACAATAAATAGGCTCAGTAATATGTTTGATCAAAATTTGGATAAATGGTGTAAGTGCACATGTGCAAAGGAGGATAGTTCTTATTAGTTAGGAAATCAAACATGAAAACAATATAAAACATAACATCCTAGGAATGGTCCTTAGATTGGGAAATATCCAAGAAGTAATAAACTAAAAAATGAAATACAAAATAAATATGATTATACCTTCCATGTGGATGTTATATTCTAAGCTGGATGTAGATGTGTTGAGCCCATATTGTAGTGCATGATATATATTTTTTCAATATTGCATCATTATGTAGATGACATCTCCCCTTTTTAAGAGATTTGTAAATGATGTCATGATAATGTCATGAAGGTGTCTAGGTGAGTGGATAAAGTGTTTTGATAGCCTAAGTGATAATGACAAAGTGTGTAATGTGTTTGTCCTAGTGTGCTTGAAGTTGGCTTGGTTGATCTTCATTTTTGGCATGGTTAGAGATGTTAAGGGATAAGTATTGTGATTTGAGAAAGTGAAATGGATCCTATAATATTTTTTATATGATTTGGATATCTTGTGTGCATAAGCAAAATTTACCTAGTTCATCATTGTTCTCATCTAGACATTTTAGATCCAATGGTAGAAAATTTGAGTAGGCAGTTTGATGGCATCATAATTACCATGTATGGATGAGTCAAAGGGATTTGATCATATGGTTGTGATCACATTAGTCCCTAGTTTCTATGTGTAGAGTCTCAATTCTAGAGATGAATCATGACAAAAGAATATGTAAGTGAAAAGATGGGCTCTCAAGCATTTTGATAGTATTTTCCCATACAACCAAATTTGCAATGTGGCAAGAAAAGATAAGTAGGCATTTTGATGGTGGCATATCTCTCATGTGTAGATGTTTTAGGAGAAGGTGATCATATGAGTTTATCTATTTTTGTGCCTAGTTGATTTTTTCTAAATTTTAGGTCAAGCATTGAAGCATGATAAAAGATATGCATGTTCAAAGTTGGTCTCCTAGACAAGTTTTTGACATAGTTGGCTACGTGGCAAAAACATTTGAGTGAGCATATTAATATCATTATATCTCACATGTGTGAGGTTATAGGAGAATATTGAAATGTGGTTAGATTAACATATGTGAGGAGATCATATGGTCCAAATTTTAGAACATGCACTTGAGTGAAGCAAAAGATATGGAGGTGCAAAGTTGGCCTTCCAGGCAGATAACAATGGTCCCCATACTTAGTCTATTTTTCATGATGTTAAAGATTAGGACCAAATAAATATCTAATGGATCATGAGTGATCATATAGTGAAGATATATGGTGCATAGTAATTCAAATATGTTAAAGTGTTTGTTGGTTAACAAAGATAAAGATCAAATTTATTTTCAGATCTAATGGTGCACAAGTGATCATACAATTTTGATCTAATGGTGCATGTTGAGTGAGATGGTAAGAAGTTCATGATGTTTAATAGTATAAGTACTTATAACAAACATGAGGGTGTCAAGTTTCATGATCATAGTGGTTTTAGGAAATATCAAATGGTGAGCACTATAAGATAAAAACCTAACTGATCCATAAAGATCGACGGTGCACATTGAGTCAATATTGTAAGAGTTCATGAGATGAGGTCAACATGTTCAAGGTTTAATGTTTAAAATTGGTAGATATGTGTTAAAATATGAGATAATACAATAAGATAATAGTTCATGTTTTATCTAAGTAGTGAGGACTCAAGATGATATCATGGTGTTTGAGGTTTAACTGTGACTTTTTGAATTTAACAAAGGAAAGACTAGGGCCTAGTTTTTGAGCCACAAATTTTGATCTATGAAAAATTTGACCATGGTATAAAAATATAATTTTTAGAGGAATCCAAGATACATTTGGAAATATATATTTTAAGGTTTGAATTTATGTAAAAACAAATATATTGGGCTCCAAAGTTGACTGTGTTTTTGACTATGTTATGCAAATAACTCAAGAAGGTAATTGAGCTCATTCTGATGTTTAATGATGAATTAGATATTTAATAATGTTTTATACTCCATGAGGATAATCTATGTGCATTATTAATTTTTGACCAATTATATGTATTATGAATAATGGTTTAGAAGGTGACTGTGTGTTTGTTCATAGTGATTATGTGCACAAAATGTTATTTAAGCGAGTTGTGCTTAAGTAGAAGAGTATTGTGATGGTTTTTGGCACTTAAGGAGGACATATAGATCATTTTTAATTAGTAAATACATTTGTAAAGTGTTCCTATGTTTTATTTTTCTTGAAGAAGTGTCAAAGAGCTGAATGGGTCTCCATAGGACCTAAAAGTGATTTAGGGGTATTTGAAAATATGTTATGATTAAGTGTGACCCATGTTATATTCCTTAAGGGTGAAGGAATGTATTGTGGCCAATAGGAAATATTTTTATCTTGATAATCATGATAACTCTATATATAGTGAAAGCAAAGATGAATATTTCTAGACTTTGTGAAATGAGTACAAGGTATATGTGAGAATTATGGAGCAAAAGAGAGGTAGAGTGCCCAATTGATGAGTTAATGAGTAGATTATATTGAGGACTATGTGTATGACATATAGGTCATATTTATGATTTCAAAATAGTTTTGTTTTAGTTTAAGGCTATGTAAAGAGGTTTGAGTGTGCATATGAGGATAATTTGAGTGAAGAAGGAGAGATTGTGGCATGCCTATGTGAGAGGCCTGTATGAGATAAATAGAGATTTTATGTAAGGGTTAGATAACCAAAAATCCATCATCAGGTGTTAAATACATAAGTTATAAGGTGGAGGTGTTCTCATCAATGAGGGTTTAAAGGATTTGATCTTCCTTAGGGGTAGTTGCTCCTTATGAAATAGGTGTTTTACTAAAGGCCTTTGGTCAGGAGGATATGATCAATGTTTACTGGTCTAAAGGAGTTAAATAGTCTCCTATTTGTAATTTCCTATAGGATAAGTATTCCATGTGTTTTACGATTAAGAGTGGGTTTTATTCCTCACGAGGGTTTCCCACATGAACTATGTGTTATGTGTTTGATCTTATATATTCATTGAATGAATGAGCTCTCTTGTTAATGTTGCTTGATCAAGTTGATATATAATAATTATCTAATAATTTGGAATTGAAATTGAAATATCTATACTCACTAATTCACTTCCCCCCTCTCAATGATTATACTTATAACAATTAGTATCAAAGCAGGTTCTTTTGTAAAGGATTAGTAGCTTGAAGGTGATACAAGGTATAATATGGTTAGTCATCAAGGAGGTTTATCTACTAATTAAGCACTGATGTTCAATGGATCCAATTATGCATTTTGGAGTGAAAATATGAGGACATACATTATTTCCTAGGATTTGATGTATGTCAATCCATTTTGGATGGTTATGTTTTTCCTACTACTCCTCCATCAATAAGTTGTTTGAGAATAATTAAAAATCTATGAATGCCATCACCTGTGGTCTTACAGAGACTGAGTTCACCAAGGTAATCCATTATAAATATGCTAAAGAGATATGGAAAAAAATGTAGATAATTTATGAAGGAGATTCAAAGGTCAAGATTTACAAGTTATAGACTCATAGAAGTCAATTTGAAAGTCTCAATATGAATTAAGAAGATTTTGTGGCATCATTTGTATAGAGAGCACATGAGATTGTGAACATCATCAAAAGTCTTAGAGATAACCTTGAACAATATACTATATTTCAAAAGGTATTAAGGTCCCTATACCTCAAGTTTGATCCTAAAGTATCTACTATAGAATAAAGTCATGATCTTACTCAATTGAAGTTAGATGAACTACATGGTATTCTTACTACCTATGAGATGAGGAAGAATGATGATAAACCACCAAAGAAGGAAAAAACATTCAAGACATAAATGAAGCTAAAGAAGAAATTCCAAGATAAAAAACCCAAAGAGGATGTCATTTATGATATAGATGAGGATGAACTAATTGCTTTGATTTGAAGGAAATTGAGAATAGGTTCAAGAAAGTATAAAGGTAAACTACCCCTCAAATGCTTCAATTATGGTGAGATAGGACATTTTGATAACTAGTTCCTTCATAAGTATAATAAGGATGATGATGAAGAGAATGATCAAGGTCATGATGATGGAAAGAGATAATTTAGGTCTGATAAAAGAAAAAAAGGATTCATAAGGCTTAATAATAATAAGAAGTACTTCAAGGACAAGAAGAGTCTCTACACCAAATAAGATTGCATCTCATCATATGAGATTGAAGTCAGTGACTTTGAGTATGATCATGAAGATGATGGTCCTACTAAAGATAGATCCCTATTAATGGATGAGGAAGTTAGTTTCTCACATCAAAATGAGTCTACTTGGAGTGATTCAGATGAGGTGGACTATGAGACTGAATTGATGAATGCTCTTAAAGAACTAAAGATTGGGAAGAAGAAGATCAGTAATAAGATGATATATAAAATCTAAGACTATGAGGAAAAATTTAGTATTTATGAGGAAATAATAAATGAAGACACTAAGGATCATGAAGATATAGTCAAGTGTCTTAGTTGTTAATTAGAAGCTTTGTCTACAAGCCTAAAAGCTAAAGAAGATGAATGTTCAAGGTATGTAATTGAAAATGAGTCATTGAGATCTGAGTTAGAGAATACATCTATTAAGGTAAATTCATTTGTGAGATTTGAAAAGAGCTTAAGTGATATAGATAATATTCTAAATGATCAAAAGCATGCAAGTGATAGAACTAGTCTTAAATACAAAGAAAAACTAGAGAATGCAACTCAAGACAAGATAAAGACTAATGTGAACAAGAAAAATTTGACTTTGAAGAAATTTTTTTAGACAAGGAATGAAGGTGTTGGTAGAATGAAGAAAAATTAGATCAGATAACCAAATGCCATGAGGTATGCAAGTGTAAATGGTTACTATTACATATGTAATCAATTTGGTCATAGGGTTAAAGAAAGCAAGAGACCTATTAGAAATGAATTTACTTGGAACTATGACGGGGGTAATCAGTCAAAAGGTGTGAGAAAGGTTGAGTGCTTCAAATATCATGATGTGGGACACTTTATAAAACATTTTCCATTTAAGATAAGGCAAGTTGAATTTCTTTCAAGAAATATTGAGTGATACAGTTGTTATGAACCAAGACACATTGTAATATTTCGTCCATATATGGTAAGATATAATGAGCTTCTCGAAAAAGGTATGATGTGATTCAACTATCAAAATAGATGTCACATTACTATATTCTACAAGCGAAGACCTAGAAGTTAGTATAGGTTCAATCAGGCTCTTAGAGTGCAAGGAAGAAGAGAAGTTAACTCATGGAATCCAAAAGTGGTAAGTGTGAGTCATGATGAGTCTGTAGGTCCAATTAATTTGTTTACTATGGTGGAGAATGATATAGAAGTTTAAGAGTGCCAAGGGCTCTCATTGTCTGCTCATGTTGAGAATGAAGAGACCATGCTCAAGGAGAAGACCAAAGTACTAGTTGAGGATAGTTGTGAGATTTGTATGGATCCAAGTGAACATATTTCTATTTTTGAGAAATTATCATTCAAAGAACATCAATTGTTAGTACCTAGTGATGAGGTTCCAAGATGCAAGGAAGATTCTACAAATGAAAAGGTATGTCATGAATCTATGTTGTCTTTACGTATTATCAATCCAATCATATAAAATAAGGAGAATGTTATAGTGGATGAGCATGTTACTTATCTTAAGCCTAAGAATAAGAATAATAACTATAAGCATTAGATAACCAAGGAAGAGAAGGAATATGAGAAGTTGTGGACAACTCCTTGTTTCACATTGTTCTAGGACATTATGAAATAGGGTGTCTTTTCCTATGCTTCTTAGGAGACATCTTTCTTATGGAGAAGGAAGTTTCTGTGCTAAAGATCATAATTCCAATTTATACAAAGACTTGTGTTGATCTTAAAAGGTCATTGGTTAAGGGGGGCAACAAGTTTATGATTTGCTCCAGAGGTTTGTGAAGGAGCTATAGTACAGGGTTAGAATGTGTGTTTCCAAGTGGATTAATGAGATTTATGGAATGTCAAGAAGAGTGTGGTTCTTAGAAATGTTTGTGCACTTATTTGTGATGTTCTCCAAGTGTTTTTTTGGTCTAAAGGTATGCTAAAGTCAAATTGGATATTTTTGTTTGCTTTTAGGTTTCCTAGTTTGTGCTTAATAGTATGCAGGTCCTAAAATGGGCTATAGGATGTATGGGTTCCCAAATATGTGGAAGATCAAATATTGGTCCAAAAGTTTGTAATGTTGTCTCTAGGTGTACAAGAAGTTTTAGAAGTGGACGTTGACCAAAAGGAGGTTTGTTGACTCTATTTGTTTTAAGATTCTAGGGTTTTGAGCTATGCTAGAAAAATGGTTTACCTTATGATATGAAGTTTGAGGCTTCTTAATAAGTTTAATGGGCTAAATGGGCTATCAAATAATGTTTCACAAAGATTTTAAGGTTTTTGGTTTTTAAGTTATTTGTGTTTTTGTCAAGATGGAAACCTAATTGGCAAGTCAGTTTGTGAAAGAAGTATGTTTTACATGTTGATATAGTTGTTTAAAATTTGTGTGATTAAGGAGTAATATTAGAGTGCTCAAGATATGAATTTTTAGGTCTTAAATGTGTGTCTAATAAATTTTTTGGGATCTACAAGTTCTAGGTAGGATTATAAGGAGTCTAAACATACCTAATAATGAAGATGAAATATTTTTTCTCAATTTATCCAAATGAGAAAGGCATTAGTGTTTTAAAGAGAGTTCTTAGGTTAGTTGAGAACATGTTTCCTATTTTTTAAGTGGCATGAAGTTCTGTTGGTGGTCCCTGAGGTGGTTTGAAAGAGAAGGCTAGTAAGCCTATATGGTGGTTCTTCATGGTGTGTGGAGATATGAAGATGATCAAGATATGTATTTGATTAAAAATATTAGGGGGAGTCACTCTTAGATGTTTCTTGGTAAGTTACATTATATTTTAGTATTTTATGTGTTCTTTATTCATTGGTTGTAGTGCTTTGTAAGGTGAGTGTTGGTATGGACCAAGAAGAAGGTGTCAAGGTAAGAAGAGGTAGGCTCAAGGTAAGAGGGAGCTTGTATAATCTTTATCAGATGGTCATTTAAAATTTATATTATTTTTAGGTCCTCAATAAAAGTTGGTGCCCACTTTTTCATTGTGTAAAAGGGGGAGAAACTTCCTATTATGAGAGTGCCTGAAGAGAGAGAAGCTGAGCTGAATGATGTTTGTTGACATCAATAACAAAGGGGGATATTGTTAGAAAGTTGTAAATTATGTCATGGTAATGTCATTAAGGTGTTTAGATGAGTGGATGAAGTGATTTGATAGCATAAGTGATAATGACAAAGTGTATAGTGTACCTATGCTAGCATGCTTGAAGTTGGCTTGGTTGATCTTCAATTTTGGCATGGTTAGAAATACTCAGGGATGAGTATGATGATTTAATCATGTGAATTGGATATTATAAGAGGTTTTATATAATTTTTATAGATTTTTTCCATTTGTGGAATTCACCTGGTTCAACATTGTTCTCATCTAGACATTTTGGGTCTAATGGCAGAAAATCTGAGTAGGCAGTTTGAATATGTCATAATTACCACATATGGATGAGTTAGGCGGAGTTCATCATATGGTTATGATCACATTAGTCCCTAGTTTTTATGCATAAATTATCATGTCTAATGATGAAGTGAAAAAAAATATATGCAATTATAAATTTAGGTTCTTAGGAATTTTGATAGTATTTTCCCATAGCCAAATTTACAATGTGGTAAGAAAAGTTGAGTAGAAATTTTGATGGTGGCATATCTCACATGTGTGGATGTTTCAGGAAAAGTTGATCATATAGGCTTGTTTATTTTTGTGCCTATTTTATTTATGTTAAATTTAAATTCACGTACTGAAGGATGATAAAAGATATGCATATTCAAAGTTGGCCTCCCAGATAGGTTTTTGACATAGTTGGCTTTGTAGTAGAAAAATTTGAGTGAGCATTTTAATGTCATTATATATCACATGTTTGAAGGTTATAGGATTAAATTGACATGTGGTTGGATTATCCTATGTTAGTATATCATATGGTCCAAATTTTATAACATGCACTTGAGCGAAGCAAAAGATACGGAGGTGCAAAGTTGGCCTTTTAGGTAAATAGCAATGGTCCCCGTACTTAGTCTATTTTGCACAATGTTAAAGATCAGGCCAAATGAAGATTTAATGGCTTATGAGAAATTATAAAATGAATATATATAGTGTGAAATAAGTCAAAGAGGTAAATTTTTTTTTTGGTTAATAGAGATAAAGATTGAGCTTCTTCTAAGATCTAATATTGCATAGGCAATTGTATAGTTTTGATCTAATAGTGCGTGTTGAGCAAGATGGTAAGAAGTGCATGATGTTTAATAGTATAAGTGATAAAAAATAACATGAGGGTGCCAAGTTTCATTATCATGGGGGTTATAAGCAAGATATAATGGTGAAAACTATAAGATAAAGACCTGATTGATCCATAAAGATCGACGGTGCGTGTTGAATAAATATTGCAAAAGTGCATGAGATGAGGTCAACATGTTCAAGGTTTAAATTTTGACATTGGAAAATACTATGTTAAAATTAAAGATTCATAAAATAATATTAAAGGTGCATGTTTTATTTCATAATTTAGGACTCAAGATGATAGCATTGTGTTTGAGGTTTAACTGTGACCATTTGAATTCAAATATTTGAATTTAACAAAGGAACGACTAGGGCCTAGTTTTTGAGCCATAAATTTTGATATATGAAAAATTTAACCATGGTATAATAATAAAATATGTAGAGGAATACAATGAGCATATATAAATATATATTTTAAGGTTTAAATGTCTATATAGATAAATATATTGGGCTCCAAAGTTGATTGTGTTTGGCTGCATTCTGCAAGTAAACCGAGAAGGGTAATTGAGATTGTTCTAATGTTGTTTTGATGTTTAATGATGAATTAGATATTTTAAAATGTTTTATACTCCATGAGGATATTATATGTGTATTATTAAGGTTTTAAAAATTGTATGTAGTATGAATAATGGTTTAGAAGGTGACTATGTGTTCATTCATAGTGATTGTGTGCACATAATGTTGTTTGAGTGAATTGTGCTTAAGAAAAAGAGTATTGTGATGGTTTTTGGAGCTTAAGGAGGATTTATAGATAATTTTTAATGGTTCCATGTATTTGGAAAGTGTTCATGTGTTTTATTTTGCTTGAAAAAGTGTCAAAGAGCTGAATGGGTCTCTATAAGACCTAAAAGTGACTTAGACGTATTTGAAAATATGTTGTGGTTAAGTGTGACCCATGTTAGATGAATTAAGGGTGAAGGCATATATTATAGCCAATAAAAAATATTTTTATCTTGATAATCATGATAGCTCTATATATATTTAAATCAAATATGATGATTTCTAGACTTTGTGAAACAGGTACAAGGTGTATGTGAGAATTGTGGAATGAAGGAGAGGTAGAGTGCATAGTTGATGAGTTAATGAGTAGAGAAGATTGAGGACTATGTGTATGATCTATAGGCCATATTTATTATGTCCAAATAGTGTTATTTTAGTTTGAGGATATGAAAAGAGGTTTGATTGTGCATATGAGGACAATTTGATTGAAGGAGTGAGATTATGGCATGCCTATGTGAGAGGCCTATATGAGATAGAGAGAGAGTTTGTGTAGGGGTTAGATAATCAAAGATCCATCATCAAGTGTTGAAGACATAAATTTTAAGGGTGGAGGTGTTCACATTAAAAGAGGGTCTAAAGGAGTTGATCTTCTTTAGGGGTAGTTTCTCCTTATGAAATATGTGTTTCACTAAAGGCCTTTGGTCAGGAGGATATGATCAAGGTTTGATAGTATAAAGGAGTTGACCAGTCTCTTTTTTGTAATTTATTATAGAACAAGTAGTCCATGTGTTGCAAGCTTGAGAGTGGGTTTTATTCTGCATGAGGGTTTCCCATAAGAACTATGTGTTATATGTTTGATCTTGTATATGCATTGAATGAATGAGCTCTCTCGCTAATGTTTTTTGATCAAGTTGATATATGTTGATTGTCTAATAGTTTGAAAAGTTTGGAATTGAAATTGAAATATCTAGGCTCACTAATTCACCCCCCTCTTAGTGATTGTACCTATAACACCTTTGACTACTTGTGATTTGGGTGAAGAATGTAAGAAATGTTGAAGATTTTGTTTGATTTTTGTAAAGTAAGTTTGTAAAATAAAAAAATTTCTATAATGGTAAATGAGCCTTGTATTTATAAACTTTTTAGATTAATTTCTACTATCGAATGAAGATCAATATGTGTGTTGGAATAAAGTCTAATTTGGAGAGTTTATGTCATTAATATTTGGGGTTTGAGTGTGCATTAATTAGGCATGAGTTTACATTTTTTGATATTTTCTTACATTTATGCTAATGCTTGAAAAATTTCCATGTGATGTCATGATTCTAGATATTTAAATACACTTTCCATGTGAATGGATTAATAATTCAATTAATGAATTTAAAAATTCTAAATTCTAAAAAGCAATGGAATTTCTCATTAGATGAAGATTAGGTTAATTAATTTAATGAAAAGTTATGTGACTTTAAAAATTAGAATAATCATTCATACTAATTAATCCAAAATGTCCCTTGCAAAGTCATAATTTGACATGGGATGAATTAAGCAAAGTTGATGATTGGATATAATGCATTACCCCAATCAGGGATGTCACAATGCATTTTAGAATATGCATGTTAAGTGCACAAGAAAATTTTGGGATGCCAAGGATGCCCTCTTGAGGGATTAAATAGAAAATAATTTTAATGGATGAATTCTAAAAAGGAATAAAAATGGGACATTATATAGTAGAATAGTTTGAGAAATGAAGAAATTAGAATAAAATGGGATGAAAAACATACCACATGGTCACAAATAGACCTTTGGGGAATAATAATGATGGTATGGGACGGTTAAGGGGTAAAAATTCAAATTTAGATGTATATACTTACCCCTGGGGCATGAAAATGGTTCATTTTTACCCTCCCCTATTGAAAACTTGTGCTTTGTATTTAGATTTGACACCTTTGAGTGAAATGGTATGCATTATAAGATAGAGTCATCTTAGTGAGAAAGTCTACAAGTACAAATGACCATTAGGGAGCAAAGCCTTAATATGTACCTTTAGTTTTTGATATTTTTCATGTTTAATGCATTTAATACTCATTAAAGGTGGAAATTTTAGAAAAATCACCATTTTAAAAACTCTTGAAAATGATAATATACTATGCACAAATGGAAATATAACCAATGAAATGGAGATATTTCCATGAAATCAGTGATATTATGAGCAAATCATAAATATCACCAAAATAAAATGGTGACTCCTAACATTCTCCTACCTATAGCAATTTCAAATGGTGACTCCCCCACCTGATGTAGATCTCGACTAAATGGAGTGGCTTTCCTCCTCTCTAGCCCTTTGTGCCATAGTCATTTCCTCTAAAGAAATCCTCAACTCTTACTATAGAGTCATGATTGTTAGGTCCAATGAATGGCTTTCTTGGTTCTACAATCTCCATGGGGAAAGGTTCAACCATCTCCCACCCCCACCCAGCTAGATCTAGACCTTAAGATTTGATGACCATGTCAACAGATAATGTTGGTTCCCCTTCCCACTTGTAATTAGTGAATGAATTTTCTTCCATCATTATAATATTTTTGCTTAGCTCCATTATGAAGGGAAATCTATCTACTACCTCAGATCAACATGGTGTCTCTAAGCCCAAGCCTCTGTTACTTCCATTTATTCCTATCCACCAAAATCAACTCAAATATAATCCCTCTATGGAAAAAATACTCCAAAAAAGTTCATGGCCTCAAACCCTAGTAGCTATGCCCAACCCAACTAGGATGTTATGGCTTTGGAGGCATGGCTTTAAAGGTAGAGGTTAGAAGTAGACCCACATCTTTCATTGACACCATATCTCATGCAGCTCCTAGAACTGATCTTAAACTCCTTATCTTGGCCTTCAAAGTCCCTGTGGTATACTTTGGTGAAGAAGAAACTAGGGAGGTTCTAAAATTGGAGGAGTATTTTTTTGCCAGGGGTCTAATCTATTTTTTTTTGGATTACTAGCCAAAGCTTTAGGAGCTCAATAGGTGGATTTTGTAGGAATGAAAACCAATTCTCTCAAGTAAAATCAATATTTACCCTTGTGTTAAAGGCTGTTTTATTATCATTTTCCATAATATTGAGGATAGGGAAGAGATTAGATATCAAGCTTGGAGCTTGAATCATCACCCCTTGTTAGTGAGATCTTGGTCTCCCAATTTTAATTCCCTCAATGAACCCATGCATATTAAACCCATCTGGGTTCATCTACCTAATCTTCTACTTTAGTTTTGGATAGAATCTAGCCTGAAGGCTATTGCTAGTTCTTTAGTGGATTATTTGTGTATGCATCTAAACACTAATAAACTCTCTCTTACTACCTTTGATAAGATTCTAGTAAATATTGATACTTTTAAGAATCTTCTCAAAATTCTGATCCTAAAGGTTGGATATTGCACCTGGTATCAAGCCATTGACTATGAAGGCCTATCATTTTACTGCCATAACTTTTTGCCACTAGACATTTGACCAAGAACTACAACATCCTCAAGAAAAAGAAAGAATCCTCTTGGTGGAAAGACTTCATCCCCAAAAATGTCTTAGTGATAGCTACAGATGAAGAATGGGACTTTGACATCAAATATTTTGCCTCTCCATCTAAAGATCCTACTTCCTCTACTTCAAACAAGGAATCCAAAGATGTAGTTCATTCTGAAGATGAACTGCTAGTTAAAATTATCTCCCCAAAGAAGATTGGACCAACCCCAGTTTCCTTGTTGAAGGATATACCAACATTGGTAGATCCTAGAGTAGACTCTCCTCTAGGACTATCAGTAGAAGACAAACATCAGCCCTGTGCCCCAGATATGGATACCTCCTTAGGCACTCAGCCTAAAAATAAGAAAGGCTAGTTAGTGGTTTAGAAGAAGAAGAAAAGGTAAAAAAACTAATGTTTAACCTTCCTATATGTCCCTTCATTTAGGGGGACCTTATGAAAAAGGGGTCAGCCCCTTAGATAAGTTTGGAAAAAAATTCTTGAAAGTTTCCAGTTTGTACTTGATCCTTGTTTTTTTTAGTTTTTTGGTGACATTTACTATTGGGTGTGGAAATTGTTGTCCTTTTTTCTATCATTGGTAGAGGTGTCCTATGTGAGCTTTAACACTTGATATTTTGTGTTCTCCATTGTACAAGGTTGCAAGACTTTTCAAACCCTATATTTTTAACCTATAAAATAAAAAATAAATATCACCAAAATGGGTGGGAAATAATGAAAACACTAGAATGGTGGGAAAGCGATGAAAATGATGATAACACCTTGTTAAATAGTGATATCACCCTATCAAATTGAGACATCATGAAAATGGCCAAAGAGCTAGAAAATGGTGATAACACCATATAAAATGGTGAGATCTATTGGTGTGTGTTTTATATCCATTATATCATTTTATTACACATATATTAATCTTGTTTAGTTGGAATAATTAGGTCACTTAGGTGTAATAATGAAGTCATTAATTATAAATACACATGCTTATTTGTAGTCAACATGGTTGAACTATTCATTTGGCAACCAATGTTGACATGTGGGGCTTGGCATGTTGCACATAGGTTTACTATTCACTTGGAAACTAAGCTATGTTCTCATTACCAAATGGATGTGGCTCAATACCTCTTCTCTACCTATATAAGGGCCTATCCTCTAAGGCATTTATAGTGGATTGTGTGGAGTATTGTAGCATAGTAGTTTGTCTAGTGTAGAGTTCAATATGTTGTTTAAATTGTAGGCCATCTATTATTGTGCCATATAGCCCATTAAACCTTTGAGTTTGGGTGTGTTCAAACAAGCTTTATATAAGATTTATATAACAACCTTCTTCACTAATACATGTTATTATAGTTTTTACTCTCATTATACTTCATGCATTAATTGCTTACACATGGATGTATTTTTAATTATGTCTGACATCCCCATTTTGAGCATGCATTATCCCTCATCATGCCAGCACTGATTGCTGACTTAGATGCATTCCAAACTGAGTCTGACATCTAGTAATTGAGCATACATTATATTTGAAAACTTGGGGGGTTATTGTTGATACTTATGGGGGTTATTATTGATACTTATGGGGGGGGAGACATCTCCCTATTCTTATGTGGGGGAGACATCTCTATATTATGATAGGGGATTTATATGTACTTGGGTACCTAATAAGGCCTTGTTACTGGGACCCAAATCTTCTACCCACCTAAGCTACACTTAAGGGGGTGTTGGTGTAGGTTTTTAATCCATTATATGGTTTTATTACACACATATATAAAGATTTCTTAGTTGAAATAATTAGGCCGCTTAAGTGTAATAATTAGGCCATTAGTTGTATATGCACATGATTATTTTTAGACAACATGGTTTCACTATTCATTTGCTAACCAATGTTGACATGTGGGACTTGGCATGTTGCACATGGGTTTACTATTCACTTGGCAACTGAGTTGTGTTCTCATTACCAAATGGATGTGGCTCAATACCTCTTCTTTACCTATATAAGGACCTCTACTCCTAGGCATTTATAGTGGATTGTGTGGAGTATTGAAGTATAGTAGTTTGTTCAGTGTAGAGTTTAGTAGGTTGTTTAGCTTGTAGGCCATCTATTATTACACCAGAGAGCTTGTTAAGCCTTTAATCTTGGGTGTGTGACAACAGGCTTTCTATAAGATTTATATATCAACATTCTTCACTAATACATGTTATTGCAATTTCTACTCTCATTGTGATTTCTTGCTTCAACAAAGTTATGTGTTCAATCTTTTAGTATTCAATCTTGGACATCTCATACATAGATGATTATAAAAAGGTCACCTTGGGAAATAATGATAACATGAAGAAGGGATATAAATCTAGGAAATGATGATAATGCCTTATAAAACTATGATATTACCTTGGCATATGACAAGATCACTCCAAGAAATAATGATAATGTCCCCCTAAATGGTGATAGCACCAAAATGGCCAAAGAGTTAGGAAATGGTGATAATGCCCTAAAAAATGGTGATATCACCAAAATTGGTATAATTAACAAAGTGTCAAATAGATTGAATTAGAAGAAGTGTTTTTCTAAGGCAAATGTTTGAATTGTGTCTTTTAGGTAGGAAAAATGATCATTTTAAGGTTGAGGTATTTTACTTGATGAGAATTGTTTTCAATGTCTAGATAGATCATTTTGACATAACATGCTAACATGTTTTATGATTGGTAGGATTATCATTGGTATTGATCACTCACAAGTGGTACTCGCTCATTTTACAATGGCCAAGATTATGGACAAAGAAGACATTGACATTATTAGACATTGTGGGATTGAGACACATTACACAAATACCCATGATTTGAGTAGACAAAACCTATATTTTAGCTCTATCTAAGCATTGGCACTCGAATATGATTTATTTATACCTACTTAATGGAGAGGAAATAGTTACACTATAGGATGTTTAGTGAATACTCTACATTCTTATCTAGGAATACATGATCGACTAGATGCAATGGGGATAAATAATAGTGTTAGAGTACTTGATTGGCATGACCAATGTCATGACTAAGGGTGAAGTTATTGATATAAATTCACTAGAGGGCACATATTTCCCTACAAATGGATTTCATCCATTGATTGACATGGAGGTGGTGATTTTGATGGCTATTATTAGTAGCATATTATTTCATAATAAGAGTGGTTGATTATTTCACATAGGCCTAATAGAAGTGATCTAAGACATGATTAATTTAACCACATATTGTGCTTGGGGATCATTAGTGTTAAACCAACTCTATATATATATATATATTCACATGATGGCCTATAATCATTGTAGAAACATTAGTCCATGCACACTAATTTAGATATGGGTCTAAGATCACATCATGATTGAGTTATTAATGGGGAGAGATGAAAATAATGTTTAGAGGATACACTAGTTATAGCTAGTATTTGATAGGAGGGGGTAGATGAGGGCATCAAAGATATGTGTACTTTTACTGATGGGTGATCGATGAGATGGTAGATGAATATTTTATATGGTTCCCATACACACACATTCATTTTGTCTAGTGAAAGGATGACATTATGACATAATACATGTTCACATTGTGTTACATTATAGGTTTACATGACTTCATAGTTGAGTGCTATTGACCTAATCACATGTAGAGATAGTTTGGGCATCAATAGGTTGTAATTAATGGGCTACATTTTGTGCATTTGACATGAGATTAATAAGGGCCTCCCATTCCTAGAGCAGTAATATTTTGGAACTTCTTAGAATTAAAACTAGTGGCATGGCCATATGAAGGAGGGATAATAGATGCAAGGGTTACTGGAACATATGCAACTTGGTGTGCATAATATAGACGAGTGGAAATGACTAGGTTGAGGCCTTAAGGAGGTCAAAAATTGAGGCTACATCAACAAAGATGGGTTAGGCCAATGCCAAGACATGGATAAGTAAAAAGGCCATTTAAAGTGGCCCTATAGATAAAAACACCATTATAATAGGTAGTTTTAGAGTAGACTATGCCCATGGTTATAGATTCTAAGTTAGAGAGTACTAGTAGCAAGAACAACAGAGGTAGTGGTGGGGAGCCCTTAGAGTAATATGTTGAGATGGGACATAAGCTTAGTCTAAATGGAGCGTAGGGGAAGAAATACATAATGGATATGGATGTGACCCTTGTGATCAAATAAGGGTTATGATATAGCTATGAAAAGTCTTTAATCTAGGTAGGGCCATCTCAACTAGGTATATTAGAGTTTGAACAAGCCATTATAGATAGATTAGAGAGGGAGATAATAGATAGGATCATAAAGATATTAGAGCTAGAGGAGGAGGTGGCTGAGTTGTGGAGATAGTTAGCAGGGGCCAAGGGGGAGACCATTATATTATAGGGTATAATTATAGAGAGGGACACTGAGACTGATATAGTAAGGGGGAAGGTTATCGAAATGATAATGATAAATGGCTAGCTCACCCTAAGGGATACAAAGCTAGAGACAACCATCAATAAGTGGGGTAGGTCTAGGGATAATGCACAAAGTCTCTATGGGGATCAAGATATAACTAGGTAGATAGTTACAAATCAAGGATTGGATAGAGCACTAGCTAATGTGGTGTAGGATAAGGATGATGTGATATAGGCCAAGGATGAGGTTAGGTATTATTTGATTTTATATGAGTTATTATTACCAATAGGACTAAGGGCATTAAGATTCCATGAACACACTCAGTTCCATAGGTCTAGCCACACTTCTAAATCATGCCATAAGATGACATAAGAGTGATTAGTGGCCAAGCCTCCTCCACATGTGAGAGTGACTAATCCACCACCACAACCACCACCTTATGGTACATGCCAGGGCTTCTATAAGTATAGTTCATAGAATATACCTCATATGGAAGAGTCAAAGCTTATTTTTGATTCATAGCTCTACATTTTGTATTTTGTGATGTATATATTTTGATGTATAGTCATTATTTTAAGATGTACATAGATAATATATGTATGATATTATTTTTGATTTCATGGATGTTGACTCATGTTGTATATTATATCTTTGATATTGATGTGGATGTATATTTGTTTTCCATGATTATGTTGTATTTAATTTCCACAATGATGTTAAACTTGATTTAGATAACAAATGTTATTATTTTTTATGATGCGTTTAACATTTGATCACGATGGAAAATATTTATGACTACTTTAATATCATCATTGGTAGATATGTATCATGATAGCATATATATAGCCATATTATTTAGTTACTTAAATTTGATGATAAAAAATGTGATGATTATGCTGATTTTTTTATAGGAACACATGTAGCTATTGTGCATTGTGATGCTCTCTTTTCATGTGACATTGTATATAAGTCTCTCATGCACTTAATTTTTTTATTTTTCACATGACAATATACATCATAATTATAAAATGAATCATGATAACATTGTTTCTAATTGTGTAAGGACTAATTTAGAGACAAATAATAACAACTCAGGGTCAATATATGATAAACCAAGACCTAAGTTAGAACATAATATACTAAACAAAAATAGACCAATAAAGAAACAATTCAAACACACATGTAAACAACTTGAGATCAATATATGAAAATTCAATACCTAAGTGTAAAACATAATGTAATAAACTAAAATAAACAATGTAATAAAATAAATATACAAGCAATTAAACAATCCAATCACATAAAAAACACTATTAAAATTAATAAGAAGATAAGTAATAAGTGTTGTAAGAAATGTGGTAATAATATGTTTCTCTTGTATTTTACCGTAGGTCTAGGGGGTTTCACATATGATGATGTGACAAACATGACTTGAGGGGAATTGGAGGAGAAGGAATAAGTGGTTGAGTTGAACCCAGATGTCCCATGCAAATGGAAGCTACCTACATAGTTTATGTGGAGCTCAAGATGATATATTTCTCCCAAAAATGGGAGTGAATAAACATGATAAAAATTATTATAGTGAAATGGTTAGAGAATAAATATATGGGAATGACTCAAAATGGTGAGATTGTCTAGGAGAATAACTTTGAAAATGAAGAGAGTGTATAAGGTAATGAAGAGGGAAATATGTAAACACAAGTAAAAATGAAGTTAGTTCTTATTAGTCATGACACCAAACATGAAATAATAGAAACATAGCATTTTAGGCATGGGAAAGGTCTAATAAACAATAAACTATCAAATGGAAGAAAAAACAAAGATGATTATACCTTCCACATGGATGTTACCTTCTAATCCAGATGTATATGTTGATCCTAGAATGTAGTGCATGACATCCTTGTCAATGTAGAAACATAATGTATATGACATGTCCCCTTGAATAATTATGATTTGGATTAAGAATATAATAAAATTCTAAGATTTTGTTTGATTTATGTATATCAATTTTGCACTATAAAAGCTTATCTATAATGGTAAATGAGCCTTGTATTTAAAGAATTCCCAAATTGATTTCAATTATTAGATGAAGACCAAGATGTGTGGTTGGAATTAATTCCAATTTGGATAGTTAATGACATTAATATTTTGGGTTTGAGTTTGAATTAATTACGCACAAGTTTGCATTTTTTGATATTTTCTTGCATTTATGTTAATACTTAACAACTTTCCATATGATGTCATGATTCCAAATATTAGAATCCACTTGCCATGTAAATGGATGAATAATTAATTTAATGAATTTATAAAATATGAAATTCAAAAAATATATAGAATTTCCCATTAGAGGAACATTAGGTTAATTAAAAAACTTAATTAACTTAATGTAAGGTGATATGACTTTAAAAGTTGAATAATCGTTCAACCTAATTAATCCAAGATGTCCCTTGCAAATTCATAATTTGAATTGATATGAATTAAGTGAAGGTGATGATTGGATATGGTGCATTTTCCTAATCAGGGATTCCCCAATACATTTCATAATATGAATTTCAAGTGCGTAAAAAATTTGGTTGTTTTAGTGATTTTTGACTTGATTTATGCATTATCATAAGAAGTCATTCTAATTGTAAATTTTATATAAAAGTGATGAAAGTAGAGTGTATAAAAATAGAAATTAATTCCTAATTATGAACTACTATGTAAAATTAGTGTATAAAATACTCAATAAATTACCTAAAATGATTTGGAACTTACTAGATATGGAAATATGCTAAAAAGGGAAAATTCAAAATAAGAATGACTTAGTTGTAAAATCAAAAATGCAATACTATAAGTGCAACTCTAAAATGAATTGTAGGATATTAAGGTTACTATGAATAAGTAACAAGGATCCATATCTAATTAATATAAGGTTTTAATATTCTAATAGGGGTGATCTGGCCTAGTGTCTGTAGGGCAAAATAATGCCCTATAGGGTCTTAAGTCTCTATGAAAGTTTATACCTATGGACCTTCACCTATTAGATATATGTATGTGGTTAGATCTATGAGATTATAGGTGGATTTTTCTATGTTAATTATTATTCACTTGTAACCCTAACGTAATAGGTCTTGAGGAAAAAATGGATTAGTGGTTGAAGTTGTGCTTGGCTTCAACACCCCCTAAGTTGAGTGTTGCATACATACCAATACTTTGAAGAGGGATAAAAATCCATGGATATATCCCATGATATGATGATTTATGTGAAATACTAATGTAATTATATATTTTGACACAATTCTAGTGTGATTAAGTGCTTCAACAATGACTTGTGAACTTGGAGATGTACACAGACTTAGCTTAAGGTTGTTAGTGTTATGTGTACTCAAAATTGGGAAGAATATATGTTTTCATATCAATGTACGATTATATATTTTGGTATTTTTCAATCCAAGGAGCTTCTAGTGAGAATTTTTTTGGAAAAGGTGGCTTTATAGTGATGATCTTGGAATTCATTTGTATGGGGCTTATGAAACATGTAGGATGACTTGTTTGGTGAATTTAAATTTAATAAAACAATTATTATTTGGTAGGAGGACACAACTAGTAAAATCAAACACTATAGATAATTGGGATATTCATAAATGAGAGATATTTTTTAGGATCAGAGACAAATAAACAAGAATTTTGGATCATTTTTATAATGATTTAGGTTGCTTAGGATTGTGAACATAGATACTCAAAATCAAAATTTACTTGAGAGGTAAGGGTAATTTGTATAAAAGTGAAGGAATGGAAGTCAAGGACCATGGAATTGGAATGAGCTAAGTGTATTTAAGTGGATGTGAAAAAGTGTAATTTTTATCAATAAATTTTAATTTATGTGTGTACATGTGTTTTGTTTAGAGGTCATTATCTAAAATGTAATTATGAAGTACTCTCCTTATAAGCTAAGGCAAATATTATCATATATGACTATAATTAATTATATTTAATTAATGTTAAATATATTTATCTATTTGGATTAATGAGGTCATAATTAACTAACACTAAAAATATTGGTTTTTAAAGCATCATTCAATTTCATATTTTATATTCTAGGTTATGGTAATAATATTCATCCAACATGAACTTCCTAGTGGTTTATATCTCATTATTTGTGCCATGCTAGCTAAATAAACCACCCATTATTAAAAATAATATTTAAGAGGTTTGTTATTAGCTTCTTAGTAAATAATTTAAATTTATTTCATCATAAGTTTCAAAAATTACAATTTTTGTTGTAGCCTAATCTCATATACAAAACTAGCTAGCAAGGTTTATAGTGTTATCATGATTTTTAATACCATAGTAAAAAATATTAAATAATTCAAAATATCTATTGTAACACATTCAAAACATTACTCATGGTAGTGATTAGCTTGTTTTATAATTTTTTTGACATTTTACATTTTAATTGTGTGTTTATTATTGTACTTGATAACTTTTCATGTAATTATAAGCTAACATTGTGTACTTGATAAATTTTAATGTAATTATAAGCTAACATTGTAACATGTTTTCTTAGAAAGAATATGTAATCTCAACTTAGACTTAATTAAAATGTATTGTTAATATTAATCATTTTACATATTCAATATTATAAATAATGATAATTCTAAAAAAAATAATTAAAGCATATTTACTTTTAAAAAAAATTAAGGAATGCATAATAATATGAGTTTACCAAAATAGAGATAAAAAGGATGTGTTACTTGCAAAAGATATTTGATGTGAAATAATAAAATAAGAACCACATGAAGAAACCTCAAAGTCTCTAGAATATCTATTATTTTAATGAATCCAAACATTTTTTTTACACCTCTAACATTATGAGTACTGAGGTTATATAATGGAGATCATAACATTTATTATTTATTAATATTTGGTTAGGCTGATATAATTAGAATGAATGGGTGTGACCATTTCCAATTATGTGTGTAACACTTCCTAATTATGGGTATATATATATGATTAAACATTGCTCTCCATAATCATCATATGTTTCATTATTGAATTTATTTCCTCATTTATTTTAATTATTAGAGGTTCCCCCTCAAAGTGGATTATATTTAAATATTTATTTTATTATTATAAATAAATATCCTAACAAGTGGTATAAAAGCATCTATTTTGCAAAGAATTTTGTTTCCATTATATCTTGCAAACCATTTCAAAAGTTTAAATAAATTTTTACTCAGATTGGAGAATCAATCAAAAATTCTATAGAAAAACATTGGGTTGTGGTGATAATTTTTGAGTGAGTTATTATGTGTTTATGATTTCTCATAAAATGAATCTACAGGGCAAGATTTTAGGATTTGGTCTATTTTTTTTATATGTTTAGAAAGATCATAAATTTTGAGATAGGGTTATTTATATTTTGAGATTTGAGAAATTTTACATTAAAAAATTTGTTGGTAAAATTTGGTAAATAGTGGAACATATGATCCTAATAGAACACATGTTTTAACTATTTATGGTTACTACTTGCAGTAGACACTTTCCTCTAAGAATTGAGAACAAATCTAGAGCTAGAAACAAAAAAAATCAATAGCCTTGCTTTTATATATATATATATATATATATATATATATATATATAATTCAACCACTAATATCAATGATTCCATTTATTTTCCATGATCTAAAATTAAAGGAAACACACTTGAGGGATGTGAAATAGTGGTCACTTTTATCAAAGATATTTTATTTGCCTAATTTGAAACATCTTTGAATGAGGGTTTAGACATATTTAAATAGATGTAATGTCTAAATTGAAGTCATAATTAATATAAATTTTAAAAAAACCAATACACATCAAAAACATCCTAATTATCAAAACAAATCAAACATAGGAAAACAATTCCAAGGGCCAAAATTAGACCTACCAAAGATGGACATTTGAAAGTTTGATGGTATGGATGTATCCTCTTATATAAGTCTCATGGAATAATATTTTAAGCTTCACAATATAGTAGATAATTTTTGAGGTATGTTCCTATTGTTGGTGTTGTGGAATTTATGTTTTAATTGATGTCAAGGTCAAGATGGATGTCATTAATTTCAAGGTCAAAGTTGAGGTTATGTATCGTGAAGTAGTATGTGATAAAGAAGTCTTATGACAAGAGAGAATTTGAAAGCAACCTATTGTCTCTTTTTTGAGAGAGAATTTGAAGGTAGCCTAATAATTATTCTAAGGTTGATGACATGTTTAAATTCAATATCAATATACAAGGTCAAGATCAAGATCCGAGGTAAAGCATACTATTGAGCACTAGTCTTGAGAAGCCTAGTCTAGCCCTATGAGAAGGTGTATGCATAAAGCATAGTAAAGATTGGTTAATTGTGTTATTAAAAACATGAGAGAGTGTTTAAATTTGTGTAAGAATGATAATGAGGTAAATAATTCTTTATAATAGTTACAAGGTCAGTTTTAAGGTTTAGTCATTACATGAAGAGACCTAGTGAGAAGGCATAGGCTTGGTAACATGATGAGGAGAATAGTCTAAGGCTTGTGAGAAGAAGATTGGTATTTTTTGAGAATGGTATGAGGTTTTATGAAATTATTATGAGGTTTTAATATAATTAAAAGATTTTTCAAGGTATTTTTAAGGTCCAAGTGTGGCTTATAGGTATAGGCCTAATGTGCAAAGAGACTTAGTATGGTTTAATGATGGGTCAAATTTAGTTTCCAAGGTGATAGATATCATGTGATATTTTACATAGGTATGATATAATTTTTAAAGTTTTTTGGTGAATTTTGATGTCTTGAGTTAAAAAATAAAGCATGAAACATGGTTTTAAAGTTTTCTATGTGCACAGAATGAGGTATTACAAACCTAAGAAGGATTTTCTTATGCTCGTTCACATGTGAAAATTTTTAATGAAGATACAAGAAATTCATGGTATTTTAGGAAGGTTCCTATCTCAAATTTCCTAGAATTAGTTTTTGGGTTGAGGGCCTAAGATTTATGAATGATTGTTAAGAGTGGAAGGTAGCCTAAACCCTCCTAAAACCCTCATATTGACCCAATGTTGAAGATTTATTTTTTGAGTAATAAAGATGGATAATTATAGATTGTGTGATTTTTTTATGTTGTATTTTACTCTCTTAGGGTTATTTAGGTAGGATTTAATGTTAATAAGAATGAGTGGAAGCTATAAGAAATCCCTTGTTTCTCAAATTCTTGATATAACAAGTAGGGTTGATGAGGTCAAAGATTGAAAGTGGATGGAAGTTGAAGATTGTTACTTATATATTATTCCCATGGTGTTTTATTATCAATTTAAAAACTTCAAATATTATAAACCGGTCATGAAAGTTTACCTTTCACTAAAAAAGCCTAGTGAGGAAGACAATGAGAAAAATAGGTAGCAGTGGGAATGAGTTTAGGGATGTGTTACCATGGATTAGGGATGGATCAAATTTCATAGGGTTGTTTTTAAATAAATTTAAAAAATATAAATATTAGATATAATATTTATATATGTGTGTGTATGACATAAAGTTGTTCTCAAAATGACTTATCTAACATAGTAAGGTCTGTGTATAGTGAAGCCGTGAGATTGGTCTATAAGACTAATATTTATATTTAAAATAATAATATATTTATTTAAATATGTTTTAAGGATTTTCAAGGATAAGATAAAATCATTTTAATTTCATGAAAGTGATTATATAAGTGTTCTAAACCTTTTTTTTCATGATTGTGTTTTAAAGGTTTCTGGCAGTTCTGAGTAGTCTTCTAGCAGAGATGAGTTTGAGGTGATTTGATTAGAGTTGAAGAGTCTAATAAACATGAAGATTTTATAAGGGTATATAAGATTAATATTAGTGAATGTATAATAATAAAATTTTCCTATATATATGTTGGTGGTCAAATGATCATGACTGAGTTTTGAGGCATGTTTGTAGTTCTAAGTGAGCATATAAAAGAGGTCAGTTTGAGGTATTTTATCATGCATGGTGAATTATAATGAATAAGGTTATGAAATTGAGGTCATGGATATTATATAAATATTATTTATTGATATTTTTATGTGTAAAATTTGAGTGTATGATTCATACATTCAAATCAAACTTTCTAGTAGTGATAAGAACTAATTGTGAGTAGGCCTAATGGTGTGGTTCAAGGAGTAAAATAAACTAAATGGTGCTGGAAACATAAGGTGAGATTATAAATTTTATAATTTAATAATGTTTGAAGTTTTTAATATGATTATATATGATAAATATGTTATAATGTGGTCAAGGTGAAATGTGTGCTTTGAGAAGGCCTAATTGCATTAGGTCTCCTTTAGGCCTAAGGATGGTTTTAGTCCTTAATATGGCGGTGGAGAACCTATTTAGTGTTTATTTATCATATTAAACATATTTTGTGATCTGTTATAAAGTTTATATAATTATGTATAGGTTTTTGGCTGACCAAGTCATGTGAAATCAAGAGTCAAGTATAAAAAGGTCTAATAAGCCTAATTTAACTAGTGATGTGATAGAGGTGGTGAATGAATGAAATAGAAGTTTGGAAACTAGGTAGAGAGATTAAATTTCATCATATAGGTTTTTTTAATATTTTATGAAGTTATAGTATTGATTTTATGGATGATGAGTAAGGTCATATGACCTAATTCTGTGAAGAAAAGGGCTAGTTAAGCGAAGAGGGCTAATAGGCTATTTGAGAGGGATATGAGAGTGTGAATAAAAAAATAAGGTGATAATCATCAATTGAGAAATGAAAAAGTGTTAAAATTTTATCAAAGGATATATGTGGCTAAGTAACCTAGGGGTTTTTTTCCTCCTTGCAAGTTGATGATTGTTAAAGACCTAGTTGAGTTGGTGTTTGACTGGTGAGGGGTTGGTGCTCCTTATGGGTTTGGTGCCTCAATAAATATTGATTCATTGATTATATGACTATATTACAAGTTTTTTTTTAGTTTTTTTAATCTCCCATGAGTTTTTACCACATATCTCTTGTGTTCATATGTTATATGCTTATGTGGAAGCTTGTTTATGCATTGATTGATGATGTGTTTGAAAGAATGCTTCATGAATAATAAGTGAAATTGAATTATTTTTTTAAGGGAAATAATTCATGACACATATTATTATATGTAATTATAATAATTGGTATTAGATAAATGTCCTTTAAATAAGTCCTAATAGCCTAAATGAGATCTAAAGCAAGTGAAGATGGCTAGTCAAACACACAGTGGTTTCTATATAAGTAAAGAAATAGTGTTTAATAGGTCTAATTATGATTTTTGGAATGGTATTATAATAACATATTTGATGTCTCAAGGTCATGATGTTTGGAAATTAGTTTTGGGTGGATATACTACACCCACTATTCCCCCTATAGATGCAATAGGTAAAATGGCTAATGATAATAATTTAAAAGAAATGAATGGTATTCTTTGTGGCTGTGAAGGTGATGCACTATGTGTTTGTTAAATAAATGTGGGAAAATTTGAATATTATCCATGAGAGATACTCCAAGGTCAAGTTGGATAAATTGTAAACCCATAAAATATAGTTTGAAATCTTAAGGATGAATGAAGATGAGACCATTGAATCTTACTTATTGAGGGTTGATGAAGTGGTCAACATCATAAAAGGCCTTGGTGAATAATTGAAAGAACTTACTATTTTTTAAAAGGTATTGATATATTTAAATCTGAAGTTTTATTATGAAGTGTCTACTATTGAAGATATCCAAGATCTAGACAAGCTAGAGATGGATGGACTTCATGGCACCCTAACAACCTAGGAGATGAGGATAAGTGAAGGAAGACCTACAAAAAAGGAAGATAAATTCAAGGTGTAAAATAAGTCAAAGGATAAGAAGAAAAAAGGTAATAAAGTCAAAGGATAAGAAGAAAAAAGGTAATAAAGTCAAAGACAATGATGTTTTTGATATTGATGATGATGATTTGATAGCTATGTTTGGAAGAAAGTTGAAAACTGGGTCATGTAAATACAAGGGTAAGTTGCCCTTCAAGTGCTATAATTGTGGAGAAATTAGAAACTTTGATAAAAAGTTCCTTCATAAGCATAACATAAAGGATGATGAATTTTATGAGAAAGGTCATGATGATGACAATAAATATTATAGGTCTAATAAGAGAAAGAAATTTTTTAGAAGGTATGCTAATAAGAAGTCTTTTAAGAATAAAAGAAGATTTTACACCAAGGAAGACTACAACTCATATGATGAGATTGAGAGAAGTGATTCTAAGAGTGACCATGAAGGTGTTTATCCTGATGTCAATGAAGTTATCTTCATGGATGAGGAATCAAGTTGTTTAAATAAATAAGAGTCCATGTGGTTTGGAGGTACAGTTAGTGATTCATATGAAGAAGAAGATGAGGTGGAATTTGAGGTTGAGTTGATGAAAACTCTAGAAGAACTAAAGATGGTGAATAAGAAGAATAAGGTGATGAGGTATCTTATCAAATACTATGAGGAGCAAATCATTCTATTTGAAAAGAGATTGAGAAATAACTCCAAGGAATAAGAAGAAATAATCAAATAGGTGGATATTCAAATTGAGATTGTAACTACAAGATTAAAGGCTAAAGAAGAAGAATGTGCTAGGTATGTAACTGAAGTGGATTCTTTGAGATATAATTTGGATTAAGCATCAAGTAAGATAAAGTCCTTTTTAAAGTTTGAAAAGAGTACAACTGATCTAGACATCTTGAGTAGTCAAAAGACTGCTAATGAAAAAATAAGTCTTGGTTTCAATGGAGACCAAAAGAAGAATACTAATGTGATCAAGGAGAAACAGGACTTAAAGGTCAATGGTCAATCAAGGAATGATAGTTCTAGTAGATTAAATACTAATCCTATCAGGAAGCCTAATTCTATAAGGTATGATAATCCTTTAAAAGGTTATTGTTATTCATGTAACCAATTTGGTCATAAAGCAAGGCATTATAGAAAATCCTCCAAGAATGAATATGCATGGAACTATGAGGAGAATCATCAGTCAAGAGGTATGGGTAATGGTGTTTTACATCAAGAGGAATAGTGTGTTTCAATTTTCAAAATGTTGGTCATATTATAAAGTTATGTAACCATGGATTCTCAAGTCAAAACAAGAATATTAAGGCCCCCAAAGTGAAAGAAAGAAGACAAGATAGTGAATGGAGACCAAAAGTAGCTAAAGTGAATGATGATCAGCGTGCAAGTCTAAGTGGACTATTTTACATGGTGGAACATAGTTTAGATGTAAAGGAGTGACAAGAATTCTCCCTATCAGCCTAGGTTATGGATGAAGTAGTCAATACAAATAGACCAAGTCAGAGTGTTTTTCAAATGGAGATTGAAGAGGTCAAGCCAAAGAGGATATTCAGGACTAAGAGGATCATGAAGAAAGTTTAATCTAGTGAGGACATGGAGATCTAGGAATCTCTTGAGTTTATGTTATTTTAGTACACTAGATAAGAGGTGATTCGATTAGGCTTCATGGAGGCAGTCAACTAGTGAGTAGAAGCATGAAGGATGGTTGGTATTAGGGGGAGATTTGTATTCTTTGTTTTAGATCCAAAGTTTAGTCAATTAGTCTGTTGGAGGTGTGATTCTAAGAGATGGGTTACAAAGTATTTATATGATGACTTGATCAAACCAAGTCACATTAATAATAGTGTCTAAATATCTCATGGAGATAAGGGGAGCTAATCATGCTCCAAGAGTAGGTGTGTTTGCCAAGAAGATCTATAACAGTCATGAAGAAATTTAAATTATGGATTGGTCTACAAGACAAATGTGTTCATGAAGTTAGTTGGTTGTGATCCTGATCTAGGTTGAGGTTTGGATTTGTTTTCAAGAGATTATTGAATATGGTTGGTTGTGAATGAATGTGAGTTTCCTGTATGCATAGTGAGATTAGATTGAAATTTATGAGTGTTCTTATGAGGGTATCAAGCATAACTTAGGGGGAGAATTTTTGTGTGTTGATTTTTTGTCAAAGAGAGAGAATGATCTTGTTTGAAGAGAAAAGGTGTTTCCATGTCTAAGTATTAGATATTTATCAAGAGATGACCCTTTATCATTAATTTCAAATGGAGAGAAAGTTTTAGTTTAGGAGAAAGGTTAGTGTGAAGAAGATCCATCTTGGGGAGATGAGAATTATCAACTTTGTTTGAGTGTTTGACATCAATGACAAAGGGGGATATTATTGAGGCATATTCCTATTATTGGTGTTGTGGAATTGATGTTTTTATTGATGTCAAGGTCAATATGGATGTCGTTAATGTCAAGGTTAAAGTTGATGTCATGTATGAAGAAATGATATTTGACAAAGAAGTCTTATGAAAATATATAATTTGAAGGCAACCTATTATATCTATATTGAGAGAGAATTTGAAAGCAACCTAGTAATTTTTATAAGGTTGATGAAATTATTAAGGTCAAGATCAATATATAAGGTAAAGCATATTGTTGAGCACTAGTCTGGAGAAGCCTAGTCTAGCCGTGTGAGAAGGTGTATGCATGAATCATAGTGAAGCTTGGTGAATTAAGTTAGTAAAAGAATGAGAGAGTGTATAAAGCTATGTAAATATGAGAATGAGGCAAATAAGTATTTAAAAGAGTTCTAAGGTTAGTTTTGAGGCTTAGTCAATACATGAAGAGACCTAGTGAGAAGGCATATTCTTGGTAGCATGATGAGGAGAATAGTTTGAGGCTTGTGAGAATAATATTAGTATTATGTGAGCATGGTATGAGTTTTTATGATATGAGTATGAGGTGTTGAGATAATTACAAGAATATTCAAAGTTTGTTCAAAGTCAAAGTGTGGATTACATGTATAGGCCTAGTGTGAAAGAGACCTGGTGTGGTTTGATGATGGGTCAAGTTTAGTTTCCAAGGTGATAAATCTTGTGTGAGATTTGACATAGGTATGAGAGGTTTTTTCAAGTGCGTTTGTGAAGTTTTAGGTCTTGAGTTGAATAATAAAGTATGAAATATGGTTTTGAGGTTCTCTTTGTACATAGAATGAGGTATTGTAGACCTAATAAATATTTTCTTATGCTCATTGACATGTGAAACCTTTGCATGAGGATATAATAAATTAATGGTAGTTGGGGAAGGCTCCTAGATAAAATTTCTTGGAATTAGTTTTTTTATTGAGGGCCTAAGCTTTTTGAATGATTGTTAAGAGTCGAAAGTAGCCTAAACCCTCCTAAAACTCTCATCATGACTTGATGGTGAAGATTTTATATTTGGGTGCTCAGGATAGATGGTTATGTCTTGTGTGATTTTTTTTTTGTTGTATTAGACTCTCTTAGGGTTATCTAGTAGGATTGAATGTTTAGAAGAGTGAGTGGAAGCTACATGACATCCCTTATTTCTCAAATTATTGATATAACAAGCAAAGTTGACCAAGTCAAAGATGAAAGTGGATGAAGGTTGAAGATTTAGACTTATATATTATGCCCATGGTGGTATTTTAGTAAGTTATAGACTTCAAATATGCTAAACTGGTCATGAAAGTTGACCTACCATTAAAAATGCCTAGTGAGAAAATAGGCAGAAGAGGGAATGAGTTTAGGGATGTGTTTCCATGGACTAGGGATGGATCAAATTACATAGGGTTGTTGTTTAAGACATATAAAAAATATACATATTGGATATAATATTTGAAGATGTGTGTGTATGACAGAAATTTGTTCTCAAAATGACTTATCTAACACAATGAGATATGTGTATAATGAAGGCATGCAATTGGTCTAGAAGACCAATATTGATATTTGACCTTATAATATATTTATTTAAATATGTTATAAGGATTATGAAGGATAATATAAAACAATTTTAAGTTAATAAAAGTGATTCTATAAGTGTTCTAAATCTTTATTTTCATGTTTATGTTTTGAATGTTTTTGGCAATTCTGAGTAATCTTCTAGTAGAGATGAGTTTGAGGTGATTTGATCAGATTTTAAGGGTATAATTCACATGAATATTTTATAAGGGTATATAAGGTTATTATGATTACATTGATAGTCATTAATTTTTCCTATACAGATGTTGGTGGTCAAATAATCATGAATGGGGTTTGAGGCTTGTTTGTAGTTCTAAATGAGCATATAAAAGTGGTTAATTTGAGGTCTTTTGTCATGTATGGTGAATTATAATAAACATGGTGATCACCATAAGTTAATATAGGTTATATCTATGTGATTTATTGATATGCTTATGTGTAAAATTAGAGTGTATGCTTCAAATATTCAAAGTAAACTTTCTGGCAGTGAAAGGCCTAATTGTGAGTAGGCCTAATGATGTGGTTCAAGGAGTAAAATGAGATAAATGTTATTGGGAACCTAATGTGAGATTATAAATGGTATTATTTAATTGTGTGTGAAGTGTTTCATCTAGTTATGGATTCTCAATATGTTCCAATGTGGTCAAGGTAAAATGTGTGCTTTGAGAAGGCCTAATTGCATTAGGTCTCCTTTAGGCCTAATGATGGTTTTAATTCTTAAGAGTGGTGGAATACATATGTAAGGGTTGTTTATAATATTAATTTTTTTGATATATTACAAGGGTGATACAATTGTGGATAATTTTATGTCCAACCAAGGAATGTGAAAGCAAGAGTCAAGTATAAAAAGGTCTAATAAGCCTAATTTGACTAGTGACGTGAAAGAGGTGGTGAACGAATGAAATATAAGTTTGGAAAAAAGGTAGAGGGATTAAAAATATCTAGAGAGGTATTTTTAATATGTCATGAATTTATAATGATGATTATATAGATGATGAGCAAGGTCATATGACCTAATTTTGTCAAGAAAAGGGATAGTTGAGTGAAGAGGCCTAATAGGCTATTTGAGAGGGATAGGAAATTGTGAAGAAAAAAATAAGGTAATCACCATAAATTAATAAATAAATAGGTGTACAAAGGTTATCAAAGGTTATAGGTGGTTGATTTGGTGCTGAGTCACCTAGGGGGTTGGTGCCTCCTTACGAGTTGATGTGAAAGAGGTGGTGAATGAATGAAATAGAAGTTTGGAAACAAGGTAGAGGGATTAAAAATATCTAGAGAGGTATTTTTAATATGTCATGAATTTATAGTGATGATTATATAGATGATGAGCAAGGTCATATGACCTAATTTTTTCAAGAAAAGGGATAGTTGAGTGAAGAGGCCTAATAGTCTATTTGAGACGGATAGGAAAATGTGAAGAAAAAAATAAGGTGATCATCATAAATTAAGAAATAAATAGGTGTAAAAAGGTGATCAAAGGTTACAGGTGGTTGATTTGGTGCTGAGTCACCTAGGCGGTTGGTGCCTCCTTACGAGTTGATGCTTGCTAAAGGCCTAATTAAGTTGGTATTTGACTAGTGAGGGGTTGGTGCTCCTTGTGGTGTTGGTGTCTCACTAAATATTGATTAATTTATTATAGGATTATATTCAAAGCTATGTTTTAGTGTGTTTTATCTCCCATTAGGTTTTCCCACATATCTCTTATCTTCATAGGTTATATGCTTATGTGGATGGTTGTTTATACATTGATTGATGTATGTCTTTGAATGAATGCTTCATGAATAATAAGTGAAATTAAATGATTATTTTAGTGGAAATGATTAATCCCCCATTTTAGTGATGTAATTATAATAATTGGTATCATATTAGGTCATTTGAAGCAATCCTAACTGCCTAAACAAGATCTTAAGCAAGTGAAGATCGCTAGTCAAGCACAAGGTGGTTTCTATATAAGTAAAGATCCATTATTCAATAGATATAATTATGATTTTTGAAATGTCTAAATGAGAAAATAACTGATGTCTCAAGGTTATGATGTTTTTCAATTAGTTTTGGATGGATATACCGTACCCTCTATTCCCCTTACAGATGCAATAGGTAAGAAGGCTAGTGAAAATAATTCAAAGGAAACGAATGGTATTCTTTGTGGCCTATTAGAGGCATAGCTTGTAAAGGTGAAGAAATGCGTGTTTTATAAACAAATGTGGGAAAAGTTTAATTCTATCTATGAGGGAAACTCCAAGGTCAATTTGGATAAATTGCAAAACCCATATAAGATAGTTTGAAAGCCTAAGGATGATTGAAGATGAGACCATTGCATCTTACCTATTATGGGTTGATGAAGTGGTAAACATCATAAGAGGCCTAGGGGAATAATTGAAAGAGCCTACTATTGTTCAAAAGGTATTGAGATATCTAAATCCTAAGTTTGATTATAAAGTGTCTTCTATTGAAGAGATGTAAGATGTAGACAAGATAGAGATGGATGGACTTCATGACACCCTAAAAACCTATGATATGAGGATAAGAGAAGGAATACCTAAAGAGAAGGAAGTTGCATTCAAGGTAGAAAATAAATAAAAGGAGAAGAAGACACAAGGCAATAAAATCAAAGACAATGATGTTTTTGATATTGATGATGATGATTTGATAGTTATGTTTGCAAGAAAGTTGAAAACTAGTTCAGGTAAATACAAGGGTAAGCTTGCCTTCAAGTTATTTAATTATGGAGAAATTAGACACTTTGTTAAAAAGTACCATAATAAACATAAGACAAAGTATAATTAAGAGCATGATAAATGCCATAATGATGACAAGAAGTAATATAGTTTTGATAAGAGTAATTTTTTTTTAGAAGGTATGATGACAAGAAGTCTTTTAAGAATAAAAAAAGATATTACACCAAGGAAGACTACAACTCATATGATGAGAGTGAGAGAAGTGATTCTGAGAGTGACCATGAATGTGTTAATCCTAATGTTAATGAAGTTCTCTTCATGGCTGTGGAAGCAAGTTATTCTAATAAAGAAGAGTCCATGTAGTTTGGAGGTACTGTTGGTGATTAAAATAAAGCAGAAGATGAGGTGGAATTTGAGGTTGAGATGAATAATACTCTAGAAGAACTAAATATGGCGAAGAAGAAGAATAAGGTGATGAGGTATCTTTTCAAAGACTATGAGGAGAAAATCAGTCTATTTGAATAGAGATTGAGCAAACACTTCAAGAAATAAGAAGATATAGTCAAATAGGTGGAGACTCAAATTGGGATTGTAACTACAAGCCTAAAGGCTAAAGAAGAAGAATGTGTCAGGTATGTAACTGAAGTAGAATACTTAAGATCTAAGTTGGATTAGGCATTAATTAAGGTAAAATCCTTTATGAAGTTTGAAAAGAGTACAAATGATCTAGGTAACATCCTGAATAGTCAAAAGACTACTAATGACAAAATAGGTCTTGGTTTCAATGGAGACCAAAAGAAGAATACTAATGTGATCAAGGAGAATCAGGCCTTACAGGTCAATGGTCAATCAAGGAATGATGGTGCTATAAGAATGAAGACTAATCTTATCAGGAAGCCTAATTCTATAAGGTATGATACTCCTTTCAATGATTATTATTATTATTATTATTATTATTATTCATGTAACTAATTTGGTCATAGAGAAAGGCATTGTAGAAGACCCTCAAAGAATGAATATGCATGGAACTATGAGGATAATCATTAGTTAAGAGGTATGGGTAATGGTGTGTTTCCATCAAGAAGAATAGTGTGTCTCAACTATCAAAAGGTTGGTCATATTGAAAAGTATTATAATCATGGATTCTCAAGTCAAAATAAGAAGATTGAGGCCCCTAGAGTGAAAGAAAGAAGACAAGGTAGTGAATGGATACCAAAGGTAGCTAAGGTAAATGATGATTAGTATGCAAATCCAAGTGGACTATTTGACATGATGGAGCATAGTTTAGATGTAAAGGAGATCCAAAAATTCTCCCTATTAGCTCATGCTATGGATGGAGTCAAGACTAATAGACCAAGTCAAAATGTTGTTCAAATAGAGATTGAAGAGGTCAAGCCAAAGAGGCTATTCAATCCTTAAGAAGATCATGAAGAAAGTTTCGTCTAGTGAGGACGTGAAGATCTCATAATCTCTTAAGTTTATATTATTTTAGTACCCTAGATAAGAGGTGACTCTATAAGGCTTCATGGAGGTACTTAGCTAGTGATCAGAATCATGAAGGATGCTTGGTCTTAGGGGGAACTTTGTACTCTTTATTTCAGATCCAAAGTTCAATCAATTAGTCTATTAGAGGTGTGATTGTAAGAGATGGGTTATATATTATTTATATGATGACTTGATCAAAACAAGTCACATTGATAATAGTGTATGAATATCTCATGGAGATAATGGGAGTTAATCATGCTCCAAAAGTAGGTGTGTTTGACAAGAAGATCTATAACATTCATGAAGAAATTTGAATTATGGATTGGTCTATAGGATAAATGTGTCGATGAAGTCAATTGGTTGTGACCCTGATCTATGTTGAGTTTGGATTTGGTTTCAATAGCTTATTGAAGGTGGTTGAATGTATAATAATGTGATTTTCCTGTATGCATAGTGAGACTAGATTAAAAAAATTTAGTGTTCTTATGAGGGTATCAAGCATAAGAACTCAAGGGGAGCATTTATGTGTGTCGAGTTTTTATCAAAGAGAGAGAATGATCTTGTTTGAAGAGAAAAGGTGTTTCTAGGTCCAAATATCAAATATTTATCAATATATGACCCTTTTTCATTAATGTCAAATGGGGATAAAGTTTGAATTTGGGAGAAAGGTCAGTTTGAAGAAGATCTAGCTTGGGGAGATGAGAATGATCATCTTTGTTTGAGTGTTTGCCATTAGTGGTAAAGGGGGAGATTGTTGAGGTATGTTACTATTATTTGTGTTTTAGTATTAATGTTTTCATTAATTTCAAGGTCAATATGGATGTCATTAATGAAAATTTAAAAGTTGACGTCGTGTATGATGAAGTGGTATGTGACAAGGAAGTCTTATGACAAGAGAAAATTTGAATGCAACATATTATCTCTCTATTGAGAGAGAATTTGAAGGAAACCTATTAATTATTCTGAGGTTGATGACATGTTTTAAGGTTAATATCAAAATACAAGGTCAATATCAATATATAAGGTAAATCATATTGTTGAGCACTAGTCTTAAGAAGCCTATTCTATCCTTGTGAGAAGGTGTATGCATGAAGCATAATGAAGCTTGGTGAATTGTGTTAGTATAGGCATGAGAGAGTGTATAAAGCTATGTAAGAATTATAATGATGGAAATAATAATTTAAAAGAGTTCCAAGGTTAGTTTTGAGGCTTAGTTAATACATGAAGAGACCTAGTGAGAAGACCTAGGCTTGGTAGCATTATGAGGAGAATGCTTTGAGGCTTGTGATAAGAATATTGGTAGTATGTGAGAATGGTATGAGGTTATATGACATGATTGTGAGGTATTTAGATAATTAAAATAGCTTTCAAAGTATTTTCAAGGTCCAAGTATGGCTTACAGGTATAGGCTGTTAGGTTGTGGAGCTAAAAGCTTCACTAATGCAGACATGGAGGAGGTTGCAGATGAGTTGCAGAGTGTCACAGTCTTTGGCGTTGGTCTGGCCAACCGACGTCGACAGGTAGGAGACAGGAAGCAACCAATGTCGGTCAGATATCGGCCGGCATCGGTGACCCCCAGGCAGACAGGGACCGACGTCGATTGCCTGTGTGGTTCGACTGTGAGCTAATTACGGGCAATTAGCTAACGAACCAAGTGTTTGCATGTTTAGATCTATTTTTAGACTGAGAGCTGTGGATCTAATTATTGTAATTAGATGTCTAATCATTGTTTGGATGAGATCTATATAATAGACTCATGGTTGTATTTAAAAAGTGTGTTCTAGTTTGAGTTGAGCAAAGTTAGCTCCTTCTATGTGTGAGGTGAGCAAGGGTGTTCCTCCTAGTTCCACAGTAGTACCTAGGTGGGTGCTGGTTTTGGAGAGTCAGCAGGATTCTTCAGGTGTGTAGGATCTTGGTCACAGGTGCATGGCCTATATAAGAGATCTACATGGTAAGTAAGATCATTGATCTGTAGGTGTATGTGTGTACAAGGTCAAGGTTCACAGGTGTGCAGAACCAAGTTGATTTGCAGGTGTGCAAGATCAGATAGGATAGCAACACAACAGGGAGCAGAATCAGGCAGGATCTACTTGGAGTACAGGTGTGTACTCGGATAGAGCAAAGAGGAAGGCAAGGGAGTTCCTTCCATAAGTATGGTCTGTTGAATTGCAGGTTGTTGCAGGTTCATGGGAGATCTACTTGAAGTACCTTGAGTACTTGTTGAGTACGTGGAGCACTTGTGGTGTGCGTGGAGCACGGGAGGTGAACACCAACTCTATATTTGAGTTGGGTGTTGGGACCTGAGAGGGAGAGCTTTGGGGAGAAGATTTAATATTCACTTGAGGTGTGGGAAACCTCTGTAAGGTGGTGGAGAAGAAGTGGGATCTTCTTTATTGTATTCTTTTCTGTAAAGTGTTAATACAATTTGTGTATTGTCTCTCATATCATGTGTTATTCTGAATTCTAGTTACTTGGTGAATCTGGTTTATTTCCGCATATTAAGTTGCTTGGTTTGGTAATCATATTGTGCTCTTTTGGTGGAGCAAGATCCTGACATAGGCCTAGTATGCAAATAGACCTAGTGTGGCTTGATGATGGGTCAAGTTCAATTTCTAAGGTGATATATCTCATGTGAGATTTTCCATTGGTATGAGAGTTTTTTTAAAGTGTGTTGGTGAAGTTTTAGGTCTTTATTTGAATATTAAATCATGAAATATGGTTTTGAGGTTTTCTATGTGTACAGAATGAAGTATTACAGATGTGAAAAGGATTTTCTTATGTTCATTGACACATGCAACATTTGAATTAGGATCTAATAAATTCTTGGTATTTTGGGAATGGTACTATCTCAAAGTTCCTAGAATTATTTTTTTAGGTTGAGTGCCTAAGTTTTATGAACGATTGTTAAGAGTGGAAGGCAACCTAAACCCTCCTATTGACCCGATGGTGAAGATTTATTTTTAATTGATAAATATGGATGGTTATGGATTGTGTGAATTTTGTATGTTTTATTGTAATATATCAAGGTTATCCAAGTAGGATTGAATGTTTAGAAGAGTAAGTGGAAGCTGTAAGAAATCCCTTGTTTCTTAGATTCTTGATATAACAGGTAGGGTTGACCAAGTTAAAGATGAAAGTGGATGGAGGTTGAAGCTTTATATTTATATCTTATTCCCATGGTGGTTATTTATAAATTTAAAAAATTCAAATATGCTAAATTGGTCATGAAAGTTAACCTATCACTAAAAAAGCCTAGTGAGGAAGACAATGAGAAAAATAGGCAGAAGTGGGAATGAGTTTAGGGATGTGTTACCATGGATTAGGGATGGATAAAATTGAATAGGGTTATTTTTTAAGACATGTAACACATACAAATATTGGATATAATATTTTTATATGTGTGTGTATGATATAAAATTGTTCTCAAAATGACTTATCTAACATAGTGAGGTCAATGTACAGTGAAGCCATGAGATTGGTCTATAAGACCAATATTACTATTTGAACTTATAATATATTTATTTAAATATTTTATAAGGATGATTAATGAGAAAATAAATATATTTAAATTTTATTAAAGTGATTCTATAGGTGTTCTAAATCTTTTTTTTCATGACTATGTTTTGAATGTTTCAAGCGATTCTAAGTAGTCTTCTAGCAGAGACAAGTTCAAGGTGATTTTCTCATATTTAAAAATTATAATACAAAATAATATATTTTAAGGTTATATGAGGTTATTAATATTTAATTTAGATTCATTAAATTTTATTTTAAAAATTTTTGTGGTCAAATGATCATGACTGGATTTTGAGGCCTATTTGTAGTTCTGAGTGAGCATATGGAAGTGGTCAGTTTGAGGTATTTTGTCATGTATGGTGAATTATAATGAATATGGTGATGAAAATGAGTTAATTTAGGATCTATAAATATTATTTATTGATATTTTTATGTGGTAAAGTTGAGTGTATGCTTCAGATATTCAAAGCAAACTTTTTGGCAGTGAGAAGGCCTAATTATGAGTAGGTCTAATGGTGTGGTTCAAGGAGTAAAATGAGATAAATGGTGTTGTGAAAATAATGTGATATTATAAATGGTATAATTTAATCATTTTTGAAGTGTTTCATATGATTATGTAGTCTCAAGATGTTCCAAGGTGGTCACGGTGAAATGTGTGCTTTGAGAAGGCCTAATTGCTTTAGGTTTCCTTTAGGCCAAATGATGGTTTTAGTCCTTAAGAGTGGTGGAAGACCTATGTAGTGGTTGTTTTATAATACTAAAGATTTTTTTTGATATATTATAAGTGTGATACAATTATGGATAGGTTTATGGCCTACGAAGGCATGTGAAAGCAAGAGTCATGTATAAAAAGGTCTAATAAGCCCACTTTGACTAGTGATGTGATAGATGTGATGAAAAAATGACATAAAAGTTTGGAAAATAAGTAGAGGGATTTTAGATAATTATATAGGTTTTATTAATATTTAATTAAGTTTTAAAAATTATTTCATAAATGATGAGCAAGGTCATATGACCTAATTCTTTCAATAAAAGGGTTAGTTGAGCAAAGAGGCCTAATACGCTGTTTATGAGGGATAGGAGAGTGCAAAGAAAAAAATAAGGTGATAATCATCAATAAATAAATAAAAAAGTTTAATAAGGTGTTCAAATGTTATAGGCATCTAATTTATTTCTGATTCACCTAGGGGGATGCTACCTCCTTGCAATTTGATGTTTTTTAAAGGCCTAGTTGAGTTGGTGTTTAACTAGTGAGGGGTTGGTACTCCTTGTGGGGTTGGTTCCTCACTAAATATTGATTAATTAATTATAGGAATTTATTAAAAGATATGTTTTATTGGTTTTTTTTCCCCATCAGGGTTTCCCACATATCTCTTGTGTTTATATGTTATATACTTATGTGGATGATTGTTTATGTATTGATTAATGTATGTGTTTGAATGATTGCTTTATGAATAATAAGTGAAATTGAATTATTTTTTTAAGGGAAATAATTAAACCCCATATTATTATATGTAATTAAAATAATTGGTATTTTAATAGGTCATTTTAAGAAGGAATAATATCCTAAAGGAGATCCTAAGCAAGTGAAGATGGCTAGTCAAGCACAAGGTGGTTTCTCTACAAGTAAAGCTCCATTGTTCAAGTGATATAATTATGATTTTTGGAGTGTAAATATGAGATAATATTTTATGTTTCAAGGTCATGATGTTTTTTAATTATTTTTGGATGGATATACTAAACCCTCTATTCCCCCTACAGATGCAACAGGTAAGAAGGCTAGTGACATTAATTAAAAAGTAATGAATGGTATTCTTTGTGGCCTATCAGAGGAAAAGCTTGTGAAGGTGATGAACTGTGTGTTTTATAAATAAATTGGGTACAAGATGATGACTATCAATGAGGGATACTCCAAAGTAAAGTTGGCTAAATTTTAAATCCATAGAATAAAGTTTGAAATCCTAAGGATGAATGAAGATGAGACCATTACATTTTACCTATTGAGGGTTGATGAAGTGGTCAACATCATAAGATGTCTAGGTGAATAATTGAAAAAATGTACTATTTTTCAAAAGGTATTAATATCTCTAAATCCTAATTTTTATTTTGAAGTGTCTACTATCTAAGAGTTGCAAGATCTAGACAAGCTAGAGATGGATGGACTTCATGGCACCCTAACATCCTATGAGATGTGGACAAGTGAAGGAAGACTTGAAAAGAAGAAAGCTGAATTCAAGGTAGAAAATAAGTCAAAGGAGAATAATACACAAGATAATAAATTCAAAGATAATGATGTTTCTAATATTGATGATGATGAGTTGATAATTATGTTTACGATAAAGTTGAAAACTAGTTCAGGTAAATACAAGGGTAAGTTGCCCTTCAAGTGCTTTAATTGTGGAAAAAATGAACACTTTTTTAAAAAGTGCCCTCATAAGAATAAGACAAAGGATGATGAAGAGCATTATAAAGGTCATAATTATGACAATAATTCCTATAGTTATGATAAGAGAAATAAATGTTTAAGAAGGTATGATGACAAGAAAAAGTCTTTCAAAAACAAAAGAAGCTTTTACACCAAGGAAGATTGCAGCTCATCTAATGAGAGTGAGAGAAGTGATTTTGAGAGAGACCATGAATGTGTTGATCTTAATGTCAATGAAGTTATCTTCATGGTTGAGGAAGCAAACTATTCTAATAAAGAAGAGTCCATGTGGCCTGGAGGTAGTGTTGGTGATTCAGATGAAGAAGAAGATTAGGTGGAATTTGAGGTTAAGTTGATGAATACTCTAGAAGAACTAAAGATGGTGAAGAAGAATAATAAGGTGATGAGGTATCTTGTCAAAAACTATGAGGAGAAAATAGGTCTATTTGAAGAAACATGGTTCAACAATTCCAAGGAATAAGAAGAAATAGTCAAACATGTGGAGACTCAAATTGAGATTGTAACTATAAGACTAAAAGATAAATAAGAAGAATGTTAGGTTGTGGAGCTAAAAGCTTTAATTATTGTAGACATGGAGGAGGTTGCTGAGTTCCAGGGAGACTGGCATCGGCAGAGTATAGTGCAGAAGGCAACCGACATCGAAAGGTGTGAACTAAAGACAACCGGCATCGGCAAGAGGTCAGCCAACGTCGGTCACCTCCAGGCAGACAGGGATCGATGTCGGTCACCTGTGGCAGTTCCAAAACTATTTGTTACATGAACAATTAGTTCATTGAACTGAGTGTTTACATGTTAAGGGCTAATTATAGTCTCAAGTTGCGTGTCTAATTATTGTAAATTAGAAGTCTAAGTTATTGTTTAAGTCTAGGATCTATTTATAGAACCATTGGCATGTATTGTAATTAAGGAAAGAAAAGGATTTCTTCCAGTTGTAGGATCTTGGTCAGCAGGTGTGCAAGGCCACATTTGAAGATCTACATGTGTAAGTAAGGTCTGTTGAGTTGCAAGCTTATGGGAGATCTACTTGAAGTACTTTGAGTACTTGTGTATTGGTAGGGTTATTACTAACTGGTTGAAGAGGTGAACACCAATTCTGTGTGTGAGTTGTGTGTTGGGACCATTTTTGGTAGGAGAGTGAACTCTTGAAGAAAATTACTAAACACTTGAGGTGTGGGAAGCTTATGAGAGGTGTGGAGAAGAGGTGGCATCTTCTTTATTGTATTTTCTTTCTGGATGAGTATTAATACAAGATTGTGTATTATCTCTCATATTCTATGCTATTTGTGAATTCTAGTTACTTGTACTTCTGGTTAATTCCGCATGTTTAATTGCTTGTATGTGGTAATCATATTGTGGTCTTTCTGAGGAGCAAGATCCTAACAAGTGGGATCAGAGCAGGTGTGTTGTTCCTGATTCCCCAACAACTGGTATCAAAGCTTTTGGTTGGGATACTAATAGGTTATATCATATCTGGCTAGTGTGTGTTGATTATGGGTTACTCACAGGGGTTTTTGTTTGAGTGGGAGTAGAGCAATGGCAGAAGAAAGTAAGCTATGAATGGAGAAGTTTAATGGAAAGAACTATCAATTATGGAGGATGCAGATTGAAGATTATCTGTATCCAAAAAATTTGTACTTACCGTTGGGTGGGGTTGATTGCAAGCCCCGGGATATGAAGGATGAAGAATGGGAGGTTCTTGATCGGAAGGCTCTGGGATCTATAAGGTTGAGTCTTGAATCGTCTGTGATTTCCAACTTATCACACACTAAGACAACAGTAGAGTTGATGGAATCTTTGGCAAATTTATATGAAAAACCCTCAGCTTTGAATAAGGTATTTCTTATGAAGCAATTATTTAATTTGCAAATGTTGGAAGGTGGATCTGTTCATAGTCATCTTAGTGATTTCCATGGTTTGGTAAACTAGTTAAATTTAGTCAATATTGTTTTTGATGATGAAATTAAGGCTCTCTTAATCTTATGCTCATTACCTAAAATTTGGGAGAGTTTGGTAATGACAGTTAGCAATATTGTGTCTGCTTCAAAAATCTTAAAAGTGGATGATGTTGTGAGTGTAATCTTGAATGAATAAATTTGTAGGAAAAGCACAGGTGAATCATCAGGGAATGCTTTGAGTGTGGAAAGCAGGGGAAGGCAAAGAATGAAGATAGAGCATGGGAGATCAAGGTCAAAGATAGGCAAGAGATCCAAGTCTAGGTATGGCAGAATAACCTGCTGGAAATGTGGACTTAAAGAGAGATTGTTGGTTGGGTGAAGATCAGCATGAAGGACATGAAGAAGAAGTAGATGTTGCAGATTTTGTTGCATAGGATGCTCTGGTATGTTCCTTAGATAAAGTAGAATCTTGGGTTTTAGATTTTGGTGCCTCTTTTCATGCATCCCCAAATAGGGAATTTTTTCATGAGTATGTCCAGGGAGACTTTGGAGAAATTTGTTTAGGGGATGGTAAGCCTTGTCAAATGGTTGGCAAAGGGAAAGTGAAGCTGAAATTGTAGACATGTAACACATGGGTGTTAAAGGAGGTCATGCATGTCCCAGTTTTGGAGCAGAATTTGATTTTTGTAAGAAGTTTGGGTGATAAGGGTTGCACAGTAACTCTCACAGTGGACTCTTGGAAGGTTACCAAGGGTGCACTTATTGTAGCAAGAGGTAAGAAAGTAGGTATGCTTTATCTATCTACTTGTATTACTGATTCTCTTTCTGGGTTATCTACTTCAGCTGTAGATTCGAAGATGTGGCTTAATAGGCTTGGTCACATGAATAAGAAGGAGATGCATGTTCTTGAGTCAAAGGGTATGCTTTCAGATTTGAAAAGCATGAATCGAGATTTCTGTATGCAGAAGAAGGTAACGTTTCTTGAGGAATCTGATGTTCGTGACAAGAATAGGAAAGTATTGGTTTTCAAGGAGAAGTTGATGGACAGAGATCAGCGAAAGGGGCTGAAGAATTTTGAGCAGAGCAAGGGTGATTTGGACAAGGGTTTGATCCAAAAGGAGCTCGCAGGTAAAAGTCATTTCTCACAAGAAAAACACAGAGACCGACGTCGGCTAGAAAACTGACATTGGCATCCAGATAGGGACTGACATCAGTTATGTGCAGCCCAACATCAGTGACTCAAGGACAGATAAACACTGGCATCAATTAGGGGGAACCGACATCGGTGATGAGATAGTCGCATGGAACTGACGTCAGTCGGGTGCAGACTGAGATGTGACTGGCATCGGTCACTGAGACGGATTTTGGGTGGACAGTAAGCTGTCAGGTAGTCTCAAGCACCCATATGGAGGACTTAAAAGGTATGTAAGCCTCAAATTCATCATTTCCCTTCTTTACACTACTTGTTGCTCACTGATGGTAAATAACTAGGAAGTTATCAAAGAAGCAGAGCAGGTAGATCAAGAAAATAGTGGGAGCTTGGCATGGATGAGGAATGTGATTCCTTGGAGAAGAACCAAATGAGAGTTTTGAGTGGAGTTGCCAGTTGGAAGAAAGCACTGAGAGATGAATGGATGTTTAGGATAAAGAAGATTGGGAATGGACATGTGAGATGGAAGGCAAGGGTATATGGTCTTGAATAAGCTGCATGACAAAGGAGGTTTGACCATTGTGTTTCTCTTTACCAAGTTGGATAATATTAGCTACATTATCCTATTACTGTATGATGTGCTTGTTTCAAGGTTACATATACAGGGAGTTGCTAAACTAAAGGTAAAGCTAGTTCAGAGGTGTGTCATGAGGAATTTGGGAGTAGCAAGATTCTTTGACATGAGTGTGTTCTAGGGACATGGAAGGTCACAGGTTGAATTTGTTTCAAGATGATTGTGTGAGACCAGTTAGCACGCCGATGGTTGGACAGTTCACAACATAGTGTCTTGATTCACATAATGAGGTTAAGTGCATGGTATGTACTAGACTTGAGATTTCCCAAGCAGTGGGAGTTGTCACAAGTTTGGAGCCAATCTGGGTAAGAAGCACTAGAGGGCAGTTCAATGGATTCTGAGAGGGACCAACAGCAGGTCGACATGCTATGCAGGGTCAAGTTCTTTTCTACATGGTTTGTAGATGCGGATGTGGCAGGTGATTTGGATGACAGAAGTGCACCACAAGATTTGTGGTGGTTGGTCTTCAAGAGTGATCTTGAAGAGGGATACAAAGCCAAGGGAACAAACTAGATGATGTATAGGTACAGGTACAATTGCAGCTGTTTATCTCTAAGTGGGAGATCGCTAGGTTGTAGAGCTAAAAGCTTCAACTATTGCAGACATGGAGGAGGTTGCTGAGTTTTAGGGAGACTGGCATCAGTAGAGTATAGTGTAGAAGGCAATCAACATTGGCAGGTGTGAACTGAAGACAACCGGCATCGGTAGGAGGTTGGCCGATGTCGATCACCTCCAAGTAGATAGGGACCAACGTTGGTCACCTATGGCAGTTCCAAAATTGTTTGTTGCATGGACAGTTAGTTCATTGAACCGAGTGTTTGCATGTTAAGGGCTAATTATAGTCTCGAGCTACATGTCTATTTATTGTAAATTAGAAGTCTAAGTTATTGTTTAAGTCTATGATCTATTTATAGACCCATTGGCATGTATTGTAATTAAGGAAAGAAAAGGATCTCTTCCAGTTGTAGGATCTTGGTCAGTAGGTGTGCAAGGCCACATTTGAAGATCTACATGTGTAAGTAAGGTCTGTTGAGTTGTAGGTTGTTGCAAACTTATGGGAGATCTATTTGAAGTACTTTGAGTACTTGTGTATTGGCAGGGTTATTACTGACTGGTTGAAGAGGTGAACACCAATTCTATGTGTGAGTTGTGTGTTGGGACCATTTTTGGTAGGATAGTGAACTCTTGAATAAAATTACTGAACACTTGAGGTGTGGGAAGCTCATGAGAGGTGTGGAGAAGAGGTGGCATCTTCTTTATTGTATTTTCTTTCTGGATGAGTATTAATACAAGATTGTGTATTGTCTCTCATATTCTGTGCTATTTGTGAATTCTAGTTACTTGTACTTCTGGTTAATTCTGCATGTTTAATTGCTTGTATGTGGTAATCATATTGTGCTCTTTTGGAGGAGCAAGATCCTAACAAGTGGGATCAGAGCAGGTGTGTTGTTCCTGATTCCCCAACAAAGAATGTGGTAGGTATGTAACTAAAGTGGATTCCTTTAGAGTTGAGTTAGATCAGGCATAAATTACGGTAAATTATTTTATGAAGTTTGAAAAGAGTACAAATAATATAAACAACACCTTGAGTAGTCAAAAGATTGCTAATGATAAAATAGGCCTTGGTTTCAATGGAGACTAAAAGAAGAATACTAATGTGATCAAGGAGAATCATGCCTTAAATTTTAATGGTCAATCAAGGCATGATGGTGCTAAAAGAATGAAGATTAATCCTATCAGGAAGCCTAATGCTATAAGGTATGGTAATCCTTTCAATGGTTATTATTATTCATGTAACCAATTTAGTTATAGAGCAAGGTATTATATAATACCCTGAAAGAATGAATGTACATGGAACTATGAGGAGAATAATCAGTCAAGAGGTATGTGTAATGGTGTGTTTACATCAAGAAGAATAATGTGTTTCAATTGTCAAAAGGTTGGTCATATTTCAAAGTTTTTAAAGCATGGATTATCAAGTCAAACCAAGAAAATTGAGGCCCCTAAAGTGAAACAAAGAATAAAAGATAGTGAATGGAGACCAAAGGTAGTTAAGGTGAATGATGATCAGTATACGAGTCCAACTGGACTATTTTCCATGGTTGAACATAGTTCAGATATAAAAGAGTGATAAGAATTCTCCATATCAACTTAAGTTATGGATGAAGGAGTCAATACAAATATACCAATTTATAATGTTTTTCAAATAGATATTTAAAAGGTCAAGCCAAGGAGACTATTCAAGCCTAAGAGAATCATGAAGAAATTTTAGTCTAGTGGGGACATGGAGATTTAGGAATATCTTGATTTTATGTTGTTTTAGTACCCTAGATAAGAGGTGATTCCATTAGGATTCATGGAGGCACTCAACTAATGAGTAAAATCATGAAGGATGCTTGGTATTAGGGGGATATTTGTATTCTTTGTTTCAGATCCAAAGTTTAGTCAATTAGTCTGTTGAATGTGTGATTGCAAGAGATGGGTTACAAAGTATTTATATGATGACTTGATCAAACCAAGTCACATTCATAATAGTGTTTGGATATCTCATGGAGATAAGGGGAGATAATCATGATCCAAGAGTAAGTGTGTTTTCCAAGAAGATCTATAACAGTCATGAATAAATTTGAATTATGGATTGGTGTACAAGACAAATGTATTCATGAAGTCAATTGGTTATGAGCCTGATCTATGTTGAGGTTTAGATTGGGTTTCAAGATCTTGTTAAAGGTGGTTGACTATGCAAGAATGTGATTTTATTATATACATAGTGATTTTGGATTAAGTTATTTGAGTGCTATTATGAGGGTATCAAGCATAAGAACTCAAGGGGAACATTTTTGTGTGTTGAGTTTTTGTCAAAGAGAGAGAATGATCTTATTTTAAGAGAAAAGGTGTTTCCAGGTCTAAGGATCAAATAGATTTCAATAGATGACCCTTTGTAATTAATTTTAAATGGGGAGAAAGTTCTACTTTAGGAAAAAGGTCAATTTTAAGAAGATCCATCTTGGGGAGATGAGAATGATCAGCTTTATTTGAATGTTTTCCATTAATGACAAAGGGGGAGATTATTGAGTTAGTTTATTATTGTTGGTGTTGTGGCATTGATGTTATCATTGATGTCAAGGTCAATATGTATGTCATTAATGTCAAGGTCAAAGTTGATGTTATGTATAATGAAGTGGTATGTGACAAGGAAGTCTTATGATAATAGAGAATTTGAAGGCAACCTATTATCACTTTATTGAGAGAGAATTTGAAGGTAACCTGGTAATTATTTTGAATTTTATGACATATTTTAAGGATAATATCAAGATATAAGATAAATATCAAGATATAAGGTAAATCATATTATTGATCACTAGTCTTGAGAAGCCTATTATAGCCCCATGAGAAGGTGTATGCATGAATCATAGTGAAGCTTGGTGAATTGTGTCAATACAAGCATGAGTGTATAAAGTTGTGTGAGCATTAAAATGAGGCAAATAATTCTATAAAAGAATTACAAGGTTAGTTTTGAGGCTTAGTCAATACACGAATACCAAGTGAGAAGGCATAGGCTTGGTAGTATGATGAGGAGAAAAATTTGAGGATTGTGAAAATAATATTAGCAGTATGTGAGCATGGTATTAGGTGTTATGACATGAGTATGAGGTGTTAAGAGAATTAAAAGAAATTTCAAGGTATTTTAAAGGTTCAAGTGTGGCTTACAATTATAGGCCTAGTGTGAAAGAGACCTAGTGTGGTTTGATGATGGATCAAGTTTAGTTTCCAAGGTGATATATCTCATGTGAGATTTTCAATAGGTACAAGATGTTTTTTCAAGTTTTTTGGTGAATTTTGAGGTCCTAAGCTGAAGAATAAAGCATGAAATATGGTTTTGAGGTTTTCTATGTGTACATAATGAGGTATTTTAGACATACGAAGGATTTTCTTATGCTCATTGACATGTGAAAAATTTGAATGAGGATCTAATAAATTCATGATATTTGGGGAAGGATCCTAGCTCAAAGTTCCTAGCATTAGTTTTTTTGTTGAGGGCCTAAATTTTATGAATGATTATTAAGAGTGGAAGGGAGCCTAAACCCTCCTAAAACCATCATAGTGATCTGATGGTGAAGATTTTGTTTTTGAGTGCTCAATATGGATGGTTATGGCTTATGTGACTTTTTGATGTTGTATTGGACTCTCTCAGGGTTATCCAGGTAGGATTGAATGTTCATAAGAGTGAGTGGAAGCTACAAGAAATCCCTTATTTCTTAGATTATTGATATAGTAGGTAGGGTTTACTAAGTCAAAGATTAAAGTGAGACTTATATATTATGACCATGGTTGTTTTTGAGAAATTTATATAATTCAAATATGCTAAACTAGTCATGAAATTTGACCCATCGCTAAAAAAGCCTAGTGAGGAAGATAGTGATAAAATAGGTAGAAGTGGGAATGAGTTTAGGGATGTGTTTCCATAGATTAGGTATGGATAAAATTACATAAGGATATTTTTTAAGACATGTAACACATATCCCTATTGGATATAATATTTTGAGACGTGTGTGTATGACATAAATTTGTTCTCAAAATGACGTACCTAACATAGTGAGGTCTGTGTACAATGAAGCCATGAGATTGGTCTATAAGACTAATATTTATATTTGAACTTATAATATATTTATTTAAATATTTTATAAATATTATGAAGGATCATATAAAACCATTGGAATTTCATGAAATTTATTTTATAGGTGGTATAAATCTTTGTTTTCATGACTGTGTTTTGAATGTTTATGGTAGTTTTGAGTAGTTTTCTAACAGAGATGAGTTTGAGGTGATTTGATTATATTTGAAGGGTATAATGCACATGAATATGTTATAATTGTATTTTATTTTATTAAGATTTCATTTATATTCATGAAATTTTCCTTTACATATGTTGGTGGTCAAATGATCATGATTGGGTTTTGAGTCCTGTTTGTAGTTCTAAGTGAGCATATGGAAATGGTCAGTTTGAGGGGTTTTGTCATGCATGGTGAATTATAATGAACATGGTGATGAACATAAGGTAATTTAGGTTCTATAAATTATATTTATTGATATGGTTATGTGGAAAATTTGAGTTTATGCTTCATATATTCAAAGCAAACTTCCTAGCAGTGAGAATGCCTAATTGTGAATAGGCCTAATGGTGTGGTTCAAGGAGTAAAATGAGATAAATGTATTTAGGAACCTAAGGTGAGATTATTATGGGTATAATTTAAGCATGTTTTAAGTTTTTAATATGATTATTGAGGCTCAATATGTTCTAAGGTGGTCAAGGTAAAATATGTGCTTTGAGAAGGTCTAATTGCATTAGGTCTCCTTTAGGCCTAATGATGGTTTTAGTCCTTAATAGTGGTGGCCAACCTATGTTGTGGTTTTTTACCATATTAATTTTTTTTTTGATATATTACAAGGGTGATAAAAGTATGGATAGGTTTTTGACCGACCAAGGCATGTGAAAGTAAGAGTCAAGTATAAAAAGAAGGTCTAATAAGCCTAATTTGACTAATGATGTGATAGAGGTGGTGAACAAATGAAATATAAGTTAAGAAATGAGGTAGAGGGATTAAATATAATTATATATGTGTTTTTAATATTTCATTAATCTCTAATAGTGATTCTATATATGATGAGCAAGGTCATATGACTTAATTCTGCCAAGAAAAGAGCTAGTTAAGCGAAGAGGCCTTATAGGCTATTTGAGAGGGATAGGAGAGTGTGAGGAACAAAACAAGGTGTTTCTATCGCTAATTCACTTTCTACATTCAAAAGATGAAAAAAGAAACTAAGGAAATGGACAAGGCTAGAAGTACCTAGATATAGACTGCGCACCGTAATCCAGACGCTTGTGAGCACCCCTCTTTGGCTGTGGAGGAATGACACCTGCAAGGAAAAAGAAACTTGGACAGAAAGGCGTTAGATGGATAGGCGGTGGGTTGCCAAGCGAAAGCTTGTTCCTAGAAGTATGAGAACTTCTTTAAGGGAGGTCAACCCACTAGTTTGATAAGAGATAAGTGACTGATAAAAGACAGAATGCTAAAATAGACTAAAATGATAGCAAACTGAAAGAGAAAAGGAAGCAAAAGGCTTACCTGGAAGAAGCTGTCGGCCTGGTTGCAGTCACCAGCGTCGGTGGTCTCACCGACGTCGGTTGTCAAAGGTGCCGATGTCGGCTATGTTGCCGACGTCGGTCGAGGTAATGGCCGACGTCGGTCGGGGCAATAGGCAGGGTCTGGTCGAGTCTAGACAGAGTTTGGTCTGGGCTTGGTCTGTGGACGGGTCTGAGACAGAGTTTATGGACGTGCTTGAATGGTTTGGAGAATGGTCTAGGTCTGGTTTTAGTTGATGGTCTGTGCAGAGGTCTGAGTCTGATTTGAGGCAGTCAGGGGGTCTGTGCAGAGATACAGGGGAGTCAAATGGATAGAAAGGGACAGAGAGATAGAGGAAGCCAATCAGGGAGATAGGAATCCGGGTCTGGGTGACAGTCAGAACTGAGGGAAAGAAGTGCTAAATCTAGTTTAGAAATGACTAGAAAGCATAAAGAAAACAAACAAAGTACAACATACCTGTGCCTGCTGGTTTCTGTTGTTGTTGTTGCCACTTGTTTAAGACCTGTTGTTGATGAAGAACCCCTGTTGTTCACTTGCAGAAGCTTGCTGTGTACCTGAGGGAGAGAGTCAGATTGATTGGTAGAGAGATCAAGTGAAAAGATGGATACAAGGGTCTGATGCAAAGATTCAAGAGTCGGGATGCCTAGAGAGAAACGCAGGGAGCCAAGAAGAGAAGCCCAGAGAATTCTGTTTGCGAGCTCAAGGGTCCAGGGTGGCAAGGGTGAGGTGGAAAGGGGGCCACTTAATTAAAATATTTAAGTTATTTTAATCAAATGAATGGAGGGGACTAAGGCCAAGGGTTAGGATAGGGGTTTGAGGCGAACAAGGGGGAGAACCAAGGTGCAGACACATTTGTGGTGTCTACATTTTCCCCTTTTTGTCTTGTTGGTTGTTCTTGATGAACTGCAAGACAAAAACAGGAGTTGGTTGCCCCAGGAAAAGGATGAGGTGTTCCCCCTCAAAGCGATAGTCGAGAGAAGGGAACCGAAGATCGAGTGTCAATTTGACAGAGAAATGGATAGAAGAGAGTGAGTGAAAACGCTGCAATAGTCGTGATTGCGCGTAGACCACTTCACGGGAGGGTCGGGTCAAATTGTCGCATGTCGAGGGTCAAGGAGTGCCAAAATTGAAGTAACCGGGCCCCAGCATTTAGTCGTCTGCTGATCGGGTCACTCAATCTAAGCTGAAGCTCCAAATGGTCATCGTGTTCTAGGTATCCCGGGCTCAGGAAGTGCTCCTAGAATCATGAAAAGGTCACAAGTAGTGCGGATCAACCGGTTTGTGATCCTATACTTGCGAAGGGTCAAAAATAGTCTGCGGACAATTTTGCTAACTAGCCGTGAGGTAGCACACATGCAAAAACAACCAAGGCAACATTGGCTTGGAAGTAGTCGAAGGTCGAAGGAGATACGCATGATCTCCAATGGTCATTCTTCTTCCAGACCTTCTTCTTCTGCTAATTCCGAATCTAAAGGAGTGGCCAATACTGTGGTCGTTAGATCACCATCCTCGACAACAATGAATTACTCTCAACCTTCGACATCTCCAAGCATCACCAAACAATTCCAACAACGGTACATTCAGCGTTCTTACACTCCACTTGGAGAACCATACGCTTCCGTTTTGGAAAAACTTCTCAAGCAGGGGGTCCTCAATCTCCCTCCAATCCGACCACCTCAATTTGACCCTTCAAAAGCTATCCCTACATGGTATAGGGAGGCCGACTTCTGTCCCTTTCATCGCGTCCAAGGCCATGACATCGACAACTGCCAAACCTTCAAAAACATCATCCAAGACATGATCGATAAGGGGGATCTTATTTTAGATAACCCGAACGCCCCACCCAATCAAAACCTTGACATTTTCAAACACCCTTTTCCAAATCATTCGCCTACTCAAAACAACGTCCAGACTTCGACCAATGACCCTCAAAACCATGACATTCACACGATTAGCACTATCTTGCCTCTTGTCCTTGACCAATCTCTCCCATTAAAGGATGAAGAACCTTCTTCTCCTACTAGTCCTCCATCTACCTCCCTTGTACTAGAGGATGCTTTGACCACATCAACGCCATTAAGCCCACCCCCATCCGAAGACCCTACCTTGCCTACTCCTCAACTACAAGTAGAAGGCACGATCATCCATGCCCTCTGCCCACTTGAGGAGCCGCCCTCTCTTATTTCTTCTCCACCAAGAGAAGAACCAGTCTCTCCACCCATTTCAACCGAGAAAGACCCAGTCACGGTTTCCTCCTGCCCTTTGCCTGAGATTGCTATATCTCGCGCACCTCTGTCCACACCCAAAACCAAACCCATATCTAACCTCGTCTCACATAATAGTGGCCCTCGACCCAAACACACGAAAAATACTAGACCTCACAGGAGAACTCCTCCTCCACCTTCGTCATTACCTTCAATCTTGGGCCCGCATCCGTCCACTTTAATAGGAGTGCTTCCCACTCCCATCCTTCACAGAGGCACATTGCCTCCATTACTCCCTCATCCCATCAGACATACATCTCCTCCAAACCCTCGACCTATGCTTCTTTCACCTCCCAAACCAACGTCACCAACCCTCACTGCAATAAAACATCCTGACCCGTTAGCAGGTTCATATGCCTTGCTCTTACGGTGATTGTTACAGTCATCTCGTATCGATCTCCCGCCTCTTAGACCATATCACTCTCTCAGACCAAAACCACCTTGGTTCGACCACACTTGCATTTGTGTGTATCATCGCACGCCTGGACACGACACGAAGCATTGTCATGCCCTCAAGGTCGCCATTCGCTAATGTTTGGAGAATGACACCTCCCTTTTCAACCACATTATCAACAAACCTTCAACACCACTCCGCTCATCAACTCTCGGATCAAGGCCATCTTGGTTCGACAACTCTAAATTCTGCCATTATCATCACATTCCGGGACATGACACTGAGCGTTGTTGCACTCTTAAAGCTGTCATTCGTCAACACCGGAAAAAGGATTCCCTTCTCATCAAGGATCCTCTTGACCACCTTTTCGACAAAACATCAACCCTGACTCATGCCTCTCCAACCTCATCACCTAAATCGGGATCTCCACGCTGGAATATGGTCCCTTTGCCGCCTTTGACCCCCTTATTTGACATTAATACCATCCATCTGACCACTAAACTTCAACCGACCTTAACCAATCTTTCAAACATTCTCCCTACCCGCTGGGGGAATTCATCCTTCATCCAAACTTCGACCAACTTTTCAACCCAGTCTCTACTACATATCAATCACTCATCTCGACCAAGTGTCCATCGACCCAACCCCCGACCACTTATTCGACCAGTCTCAACCAAACTTCAACCAAATATCAATCAACCTGACCTCTTGACCAAACATTCAACCTTTTTCAACCAACCAACGACAATGTCAACCAACTTCACATCCATCAATCAACACCTGACCAATCTGGAAAGAGGCAAATTAGGGCAAGTTTGCTCCTAATTGACTTGGACCTTATCATAACATACAAGCATGGCCCAGGGTCTTATTAGACCTTAAACCCCTTTTTATGTCTTGCATCTTCGACCATTCTTTTGTTAGTCGAGTGCTTGATCACTTGACGTTTTACTTGAGCTCGTCCCTTGAGAAACCCCTTGAGCAATCCTCGTCCTCATTCCTTTCAACCCTATTCCCCTTTAACAAGTCCTCTATAACCCTTTTATGATGCATGGATGCTTTGTCCTCATAAAAGGGGAGTCCTTGAACTTCTACAGTCTTGTCCATGACTCACATTTTTATAAAATCAAAAAATCAAGATGTCACAATATCCATGGTCACTATATCAAAATCAAAATCAAAAAGACAGACTGCTCCCTCGAAGGACAGCTGTACTATCATTGCTGTATTACTAGACTGATCCCTTGAAGGACAGCTAGGCCAACTTATCAAACCTTATCAAAGCAAAAATATAGACCACTCCCTCGAAGGATGGCTATGACTAAATCTTGCTACAAACAGCAACCTTTCTTAGAAGCTTCCCGCATTGATCAGCTTCGCAACATGACCATAAATCAAATGACATCTCTATGTAGGCTTCCCGCATCGATCAGCCTGCACCAAAAAAAAAAAAAAAAAAATGGGTCATGGACTTGGCTTGTAGTTGTCTCAGGGTCTCCTATAAAAAGGGGCAAGGTTATTCCTGCTCTTAAACTGGGTTACCCTATCCACCTCCTATCACCTGCTCAGGGGACTTCGAGCTCACTTTAATGTCAAAGTGATTCGATTACCGTTCTACCACAACACTGGTCAACGACGTAATGCATGAACGGGGCTTTTGTTCTAATAACCCCTATCTATGCTCTCTTTCTGGTCCTTGTCAATGAAAGAGCGATTCGCCTTTCACTTCTCCTCTACACTCTGGTCACATTTAACCACATCAATTGTCGACTCAAACCAAGCTATTTGTCATCCTCAAGGCATCAGACACCATCCTAGTCCATTTCACATAGTTTCTATGGACACCAATACACATGGAAACTACTGACCCGACCCAATTTATGTTAAGCATAAACCAATACTTGCTAAAGCATAAATAGACCTCCATTCATTTTTAGCATACATCCATCACGACTATGGAAACTTGCTAGGGATGAAAGACTCTCGACCAATGTTACAGAATACACCATTTGGAAAAGGCTGTAACATCTCTTCCCCCTCATCATTTCGACACTCAACCAAACTCATCATCGACCATTTTGACCCTCGCAACCCGAACTACATTGGTCTGAGGCCCTATGACCAGGGCTATGTAGGCAGCACTCAGATACCACATCCTCTGAGGTTAGCTCGACCACCCCCGTTTGTTCGTCTCTTTGATGGACACACCTTCTCTTCTACGACTTTGACCAAGACCAATCATTTTCTTTGACCATTCCTCCCTTTTAGGGAGAACTACATTGGCCCGAGGCCCTTCACACAAGGGCTATGTAGGCAGCACTCAGATCACATGACATTTTCTGAGGTTAGCTCGGCCACGTCCTTTCATCCATCCATCCCCTTGACCAATGACCATTGGAGATCATGCGTATCTCCTTCGAACTTCGACTACTTCCAAGCCAATGTTGCCTTGGTTGTTTTTGCATGTGTGCTACCTCACAGCTGGTTAGCAAAATTGTCTGCAGACTATTTTTGACCCTTCGCAAGTATAGGATCGCAAATCGGTTGATCTGCACTACTTGTGACCTTTTCGTGATTTTAGGAGCACTTCCTGAGCCCAGGATACCTAGAACACGATGACCATTTGGAGCTTCAGCTTAGATTGAGTGACCCGATCAACAGACGACTAAATGCTGGGGCCCGGTTACTTCAATTTTGGCACTCCTTGACCCTCGACATGCGACAATTTGACCCAACCCTCACGTGAAGTGGTCTACACGCAATCACGACTGTTGCAGCATTTTCACTCACTCTCTTCTATCCATTTCTCTGTCAAATCGACACTCGATCTTCGGTTCCCTTCTCTCGACTATCCCTTTGAGGGGGGAACACCTCATCCTTTTCCTCGGGCAACCAACTCCTGTTTTTGTCTTGTAGTTAGTCAAGAACAACCAACAAGACAAAAAGGGGCAAATGTAGACACCGCAAATGTGTCTGCACCTTGGTTCTCCCCCTTGTTCGCCTCAAACCCCTATCCTAACCCTTGGCCTTAGTCCCCTCCATTCATTTGATCAAAATAACTTAAATATTTTAATTAAGTGGCCCCCTTTCCACCTCACCCTTGCCACCTTGGATCCTCCCTTGAATCCCTCCACCTTCCCCCTAGCATTTATTATGCCAAATCTCCTCATTATCTTCCCCCCACGCCCATTTAAGCATCCTCGTGACCGTTCTTCCCACAACCCCTCGCTCGGCGGCGTGCAAGAATGCGCAGAGGCTATTTTTAGTCTCTATCCCCATTCTGCCACCGCCGACGTCGGCAACCCGTCGGCCGACGTCGGTGAAACTGCCGGCATCGGTAGCCTTCATTACCCCTTTCTGCATCCATTGCAGCCCCTGGACCCTTGAGCTCACAAACAGAATTCTCTGGGCTTCTCTTCTTGGCTCCCTGCGTTTCTCTCTGGGCATCCCGACTCTTGAATCTTTGCATCAGACCCTTGTATCCATCTTTTCACTTGATCTCTCTACCAATCAATCTGACTCTCTCCCTCAGGTACACAGCAAGATTCTGCAAGTGAACAACAGGGATTCTTCATCAACAATAGGTCTTAAACAAGCGGCAACAACAACAACAGAAACCAGCAGGCACAGGTATGTTGTACTTTGTTTGTTTTCTTTATGCTTTCTAGTCATTTCTAAACTAGATTTAGCACTTCTTTCCCTCAGTTCTGACTGTCACCCAGACCCGGATTCCTATCTCCCTGATTGGCTTCCTCTATCTCTCTGTCCCTTTCTATCCATTTGACTCCCCTGTATCTCTGCACATACCCCCTGACTGCCTCAAATCAGACTCAGACCTCTGCACAGACCATCAACTAAAACTAGACCTAGACCATTCTCCAAACCATTCAAGTACGTCCATAAACTCTATCTCAGACCCATCCACAGACCAAGCCCAGACCAGACTCTGTCTAGACTCGACCAGACCCTGCCTATTGCCCCGACCAACGCCTGCCATTACCCTGACCGACGTCGGCAACATAGCCGACGTCGGCACCTTTGACAACCGACGCCGGTGAGACCACCGACGCCGGCGACTGCAACCAGGCCGACAGCTTCTTCCAGGTAAGCCTTTTGCTTCCTTTTCTCTTTTAGTTTGCTATCATTTCAATCTATTTTAGCATTTTATCTTTTATCAGTCACTTATCTCTTATCAAACTAGTGGGTTGACCTCCCTTAAGGAAGTTCTCATACTTTTGGGAACAAGCTTTCGCTTGGCAACCCACCGCCTATCCATCTAACGCCTTTCTGTCCAAGTTTCTTTTTCCTTGCAGGTGTCATTCCTCCACAGCCAAAGAGGGGTGCTCACAAGCGTCTAGATTATGGTGCGCAGTCTATATCTAGGTACTTCTAGCCTTGTCCATTTCCTTAGTTTCTTTATTCATCTTTTGAATGTAGAAAGCGAATTAGCGATAGAAACATTCTGGTGACATGGCGATGACATCCACACCATTCGCCACCCAACCCTTTATGACTCAGCCTTTCGCCTCAACTATTAACCCAACCATGGCCAATACGCAAAGTTTGGCCTCCCCGTCTATTTTTAGACCGACCTTCATCGGGGTTCCATTACCCCCTCAACCACCTGCAATTCAACCAAGTTCTACATCATGTCAGAACTTGATTGTCTCGACCCTTCATACTCTTGCACCCACAAATGTAGGAGTGCCATCCTATCTTTCTACCAGTGCCGCCATTCAACCACCTTTGGCGGTGCCCAGTCAACTTATACCTTCGACCTTCATAACGCAACCACCTTTAGCCTCTACTTCTGTCCCTGCGACTAGTCATCCATACATTGCACCCTTACAAGCGCAACCAACTACGTCGCACACCTCCTCTAGCCTCTTCCAAGCGCCCTACAACTTAGGGGGTGCTCAACCCGCCAATCCGTCAGCAGATCTTATCAAGATGCTGATGGATAAAATGTCCAGTCTCGAAGCCTCCATTTCCGGTTCAAGCAATACTTTGTCATATGAGCAAATTTGCAATGAGCCCATCCATCCTTCCGTCCCCATTCGACCATACCCTAACCATTGGGAGCTTCCTAAATTCACTCACTTTTAGAGTAAGGAAGACCCACAACAACATCTACGGGCATTTAGACATGCCTGTTACCTCATTGCCCATGACGATGCATTGCTTTTACGCACGTTTCCTATGTCGCTTTCTGGCCCAGCCCTTGACTGGTATAGTTCTCTTGCCAGACACTCTATCTTTTCATTCATTCAACTCGCCCAACTATTTCTTGACCATTTCTCAATCAACATCACCAAACAAGTCTCAATCACAGACCTTTACTCCATCAGGCAATTTGACGATGAATCTGTAGTCAACTTTGTCGCTCGTTGGAGAGGTCTGATCAACTAGCTCTCCTTCTCTTTGCCTCAACCCGAGCTCATCGAGATCTTCTCTCGAGCATGTGCCAGACACATCTCTTCTACCTTGCGGATTCAGACATTTCGCACTTTTGACGAAGCTTTCACCATGGCTCAAAAACTCAAACTCTGCGCCCTTGAAGAAGATAAGGTCAAATTGTGTAATACCAACGCAAAATCTACCAATGGCCATTCTTCTTCCAGAACTTCTTCTTCTGCCAATTCCAAATCTATAGGAGTGGCCAATACTGTGGTCGTTAGATCACCATCCTCGACAACAACGAATTACTCTCAACCTTCGACATCTCCAAGCATCACCAAACAATTCCAAAAATGGTACATTCAGCGTTCTTACACTCCACTTGGAGAACCATACGCTTCTGTTTTGGAAAAACTTCTCAAGCAGGGGGTCCTCAATCTCCCTCCAATCCGACCACCTCAATTTGACCCTTCAAAAGCTATCCCTACATGGTATAGGGAGGCCGACTTCTGTCCCTTTCATCGCGTCCAAGGCCATGACATCGACAACTGCCGAACCTTCAAAAACATCGTCCAAGACATGATCGACAAGGGGGATCTTATTTTAGATAACCTGAATGCCCCACCCAATCAAAACCTTGACATTTTCAAACACCCTTTTCCAAATCATTCGTCTACTCAAAACAACGTCCAGACTTCAACCAATGACCCTCAAAACCATGACATTCACACGATTAGCACTATCTTGCCTCTTGTCCTTGACCAATCTCTCCCATTAAAGGATGAAGAACCTTCTTCTTCTACTAGTCCTCCATCTACCTCCCTTGTACTGGAGGACGCTTTGACCACATCAACGCCATTAAGCCCACCCCCATCTGAAGGTTGAGAGTAATTCGTTGTTGTCGAGGATGGTGATCTAACGACCACAGTATTGGCCACTCCTTTAGATTCGGAATTGGCAGAAGAAGAAGGTCTAGAAGAAGAATGGCCATTGGTAGATTTTACGTTGGTATTACGCAATTTGACCTTATCTTCTTCAAGGGCGCAGAGTTCAAGTTTTCGAGCCATGGTGAAAGCTTCGTCAAAAGTGCGAAATGTCTGAATCCGCAAGGTAGAAGAGATGTGTCTGGCACATGCTCGAGAGAAGAGCTCGATGAGCTCGGGTTGAGGCAAAGAGAAGGAGAGCTGGTTGATCAGACCTCTCCAACGAGCGACAAAGTCGACTATAGATTCGTCATCAAATTGCCTGATGGAGTAAAGGTCTGTGATTGAGACTTGTTTGGTGATGTTGATTGAGAAATGGTCAAGAAATAGTTGGGCGAGTTGAATGAATGAAAAGATAGAGTGTCTGGCAAGAGAACTATACCAGTCAAGGGCTGGGCCAGAAAGTGACATAGGAAACGTGCGTAAAAGCAACGCATCGTCATGGGAAATGAGGTAATAGGCATGTCTAAATGCCCGTAGATGTTTTTGTGGGTCTTCCTTACTCTGAAAGTGAGTGAATTTAGGAAGCTCCCAATGGTTAGGGTATGGTCGAATGGGGACGGAAGGATGGATGGGCTCATTGCAAATTTGCTCATATGACAAAGTATTGCTTGAATCAAAAATGGAGGCTTTGAGACTGGACATTTTATCCATCAGCATCTTGATAAGATCTGCTGACGGATTGGCGGGTTGAGCACCCCCTAAGTTGTAGGGCGCTTGGAAGAGGCTGGAGGAGGTGTGCGATGTAGTTGGTTGCGCTTGTAAGGGCGCAATGTATGGATGACTAGTCGCAGGGACAGAAGTAGAGGCTAAAGGTGGTTGCGTTATGAAGGTCGAAGGTATAAGTTGACTGGGCACCGCCAAAGGTGGTTGAATGGCGGCACTGGTAGAAAGATAGGTTGGCACTCCTACATTTGTGGGCGCAAGAGTATGAGGGGTCGAGACAATCAAGTTCTGACATGATGTAGAACTTGGTTGAATTGCAGGTGGTTGAAGGGGTAATGGAACCCCGATGAAGGTCGGTCTAAAAATAGACGGGGAGGCCAAACTTTGTGTATTGGCCATGGTTGGGTTAATAGTTGAGGCGAAAGGCTGAGTCATAAAGGGTTGGGTGGCGAATGGTGTGGATGTCGTCGCCATGTCACCCGAAAGGTCTCGCGTTGGGTTTCTCGCGAGATAGTTTTGGAGGGCTGCGGTATTGAGGTCCAAGAATATCTCAAAATCTTGGTCCCCTTCAGGGATGATGGGAATTTAAGTCGGGGTCGGGGTCAGGGTCGGTCCTGTAGGAGTTCTTTCGGTCTCCGAGTTGAACTCCATTGTAGGCTTGGTCACAGACGGGGTGGACGGAAGTGGTTGACAGCTAGCATGGTTGGCAAGAGCCTTGGCTTGGCTACGAGTCAAAACCATGCAAGGCAAAGAAGGTTCAGGTTTCAGAAATTATGTTGTTCAGTTTCAGAAAACCAGGATGGAGTCTTTGACAGAGAAGGGATAGGTTTTAGGCTGCTGGTTTTGAAAAAAAAGGACAGTGACAGAGACCGACGTCGGTTAAAAAAACTGATGTCGGTAAGAAATATGGCTGACGTCAGTCAGATAACCGATGCCGGTAAGACAGGAAAGCCGACGTCGGTGACAGAACCGATGCCAGTGACAGGGGAAAGCCGATGTCGGTGGCGGAACCAATGTCGGTGACTGTGTTTTCCAGAGAACCAAAAGATTTGAAGATTCTTGGAAAAACAATGAAGAAAGCGTCCTCACTCACTCAAACAAACAGATGAGAAGAGGAAAACAGAGAGAGACAGACAAGCCTAAGTGATAAATCTTAAGAATTAACTTTAGAATCTTATGGCTTATGCCTTAGATGAATGTTTAGGGAGATGGGCTGTCAAGAAGGTCCTAGAAGAGGCAGTCTAGAGCTGGTTTCGGGAATTGTTTTAGGTGCTCAAAAATCTGTGTTAGGTCTGGTACGTGGCCTGGTGCTAAGGAGCAAGCTCCCCTCACTTCACGATTCCAGTGGTTAGCTGGTCTCGCTTAGCCAAGATATACCTCGCCTAGAGTTTATCCTCCGCCAGATAACGGAGTGGGCTTCCCCCTTGGTGATGAAATCCAAGTAGGGTCACCGGGACGGGTAAGGTATCCGCTGGGAGATGAAATCCCAGTCGGGCCTTGTCTCAAGTAAGTTTTATGTTCGTTTTAGTGCATGTGGTCAGGTAGTGTAACATCAAGTGTCTACGATTTATTCAATATGCGTTTAAGTTACTAGATGTGGACTAAGAAGATGCAAGCACAAGCAGAAATGAATGCAAAGTGTTTTAATGCCCAAGTCGAAATGTGACGTTTGTTATGAAGACAAGTTTGAGAAAGGGTTGAGAGTATGATGTTTAGACTAGTCTAGAATGTGCAAGAAAGAAAAGAAAATGCATCAAACAGGGTTCAGAATGTGCAAGAAAGAAAAGAAAAGTATGATGTTTAGACTAGTCCCACCGGGCGTGCCAGAATGTTTCTATCGCTAATTCGCTTTCTACATTCAAAAGATGAAAAAAGAAACTAAGGAAATGGACAAGGCTAGAAGTACCTAGATATAGACTGCGCACCGTAATCCAGACGCTTGTGAGCACCCCTCTTTGGCTGTGGAGAAATGACACCTGCAAGGAAAAAGAAACTTGGACAGAAAGGCGTTAGATGGATAGGCGGTGGGTTGCCAAGCGAAAGCTTGTTCCCAGAAGTATGAGAACTTCCTTAAGGGAGGTCAACCCACTAGTTTGATAAGAGATAAGTGACTGATAAAAGACAGAATGCTAAAATAGACTAAAATGATAGCAAACTGAAAGAGAAAAGGAAGTAAAAGGCTTACCTGGAAGAAGCTATCGGCCTGGTTGCAGTCGCCGGCGTCGGTGGTCTCACCGGCGTCGGTTGTCAAAGGTGCCAACGTCGGCTATGTTGCCGCCGTCGGTCGGGGTAATGGCCGGCGTCGGTCAGGGCAATAGGTAGGGTCTGGTCGAGTCTAGACAGAGTCTGGTCTGGGCTTGGTCTGTGGACGGGTCTGAGACAGAGTTTATGGATGTGCTTGAATGGTTTGGAGAATGGTCTAGGTCTGGTTTTAGTTGACGGTCTGTGTAGAGGTCTGAGTCTGATTTGAGGCAGTCAGGGGGTCTGTGCAGAGATACAGGGGAGTCAAATGGATAGAAAGGGACAAAGAGATAGAGGAAGCTAATCAGGGAGATAGGAATCCGGGTCTGGGTGACAGTCAGAACTGAGGGAAAGAAGTGCTAAATCTAGTTTAGAAATGACTAGAAAGCATAAAGAAAACAAACAGAGTACAACATACCTGTGCCTGCTGGTTTCTGTTGTTGTTGTTGCCGCTTGTTGAAGACCTGTTGCTGATGAAGAATCCCTATTGTTCACTTGCAGAAGCTTGCTGTGTACCTGAGGGAGAGAGTCAGATTGATTGGTAGAGAGATCAAGTGAAAGGACGGATACAAGGGTCTGATGCAAAGATTCAAGAGTCGGGATGCCCAGAGAGAAATGCAGGGAGCCAAGAAGAGAAGCCCAGAGAATTCTGTTTGCGAGCTCAAGGGTCCAGGGTGGCAAGGGTGAGGTGGAAAGGGGGCCACTTAATTAAAATATTTAAGTTATTTTAATCAAATGAATGGAGGGGACTAAGGCCAAGGGTTAGGATAGGGGTTTGAGGCGAACAAGGGAGAGAACCAAGGTGCAGACACGTTTGTGGTGTCTACACAAGGTGATAATCATAAATTGAGTAATAAAAAAGTGTCCAAAGGTGATAAAAGGTTATAGGTGGCTGAGTTGATGCCTAGTCAACTAGGGGATTAGTGCCTCCTTGCAAGTTGATGTTTGTTAAAGGCCTAGTTGAGTTGGTGCTCCTTGTGGGGTTGGTGACTGACTAAATATTGATTAATTTATTATAGGATAGTAGTCTAAGATGTTTTTCAATGGTTTTTATCCCCCATTATGGTTTCCCACATATCTCTTATGTTCATATATTATATGCTTATGTGGATGATTGTTTATGCATTGATTAATGTATGTGTTTTAATGAATGCTTCATGAATAATAAGTGAAATTGAATGATTTTTTAAGGTAAATGATTCACAAACCATATTAATAGATTTAAATATAATAATTATTATCATATTAGTTCCTTTTAATTATGCCTAATATCCTAAAGGAGATCCTAAGCAAGTGAAGATGGATAGTCAAGCACAAGGTGGTTTCTATACAAGTAAAGCTTCATTGTTCAATGGATCTAATTATGATTTTTGGAGTGTAAATATGATAAAATATTTGATGTCTCAAGGTCATGATGTTTGGTAATTATTTTTAAATGGATATACTTCACCCTCTATTCCCCCTATAGATGCAAAAGGTAAGAAGGCTAGTGGCAATAATTCAAAAGTAATGAATGGTATTCTTTGTGGTCTATCAGAGGCATATATTGTGAAGGTGATGCACTATGTGTTTTCTAAATAAATGTGGGGAAAGTTGAAGACTATCCATGAGGGAGAATCTAAGGTCAAGTTGGCTAAATTGCAAACCCATAGAAGATAGTTTGAAATCCTAAGGATGAATGAAGATGAGACCATTGCATCCTACCTATTGAGGGTTAATGAAGTGGTCAACATCATAAGAGGACTAAGTGAAAAATTGAAAGAGACTACTATTGTTAAAAATTTATTAATATCTATAACTCATAAGTTTGATTCTAAAGTGTTTTCTATTGAAGAGATGCAAGATTTAGACAAGCTAGAGATAGATGGACTTTATGGCACCCTAATAGCCTATGAGATGAGGACAAGTGAAGGAAAACCTAAAAATAAGGAAGATGCATTCAAGGAAGAAAATAAGTAAAAGGAGAAGAAGAGACAAGGTAATAAATTAAAATACAATGATGTTTTTGATATTGATGATAATGAGTTGATAGTTATGTTTACAAGAAAGTTAAAAACTAGTTCTAGTAATTACAAGGGTAAACTACCCTTCAAGTGATTTAGTTGTGGATAAATTAGACACTTTGATAAAAATTTCCCTCATAAGCATAAGAAAAATGATGAATAACATGATAAAGGTCATAATGATGAAAATAATTCCTATACTTCTGATAAAAGCAAGAAACTTTTTAGAAGGTATGATGATAAGAAGTATTTCAAGAACAAAAGAAGATTTTACACCAAGGAAGACTATAGCTCATCTAATGAGAGTGAGATATGTGATTTTGAGAGTTACCATAAAGGTGTTGATCTGGATGTCAATGAATTTATCTTCATGGATAAGGAAGCAAGATGTTCAAATAAAGGAGAGTCCATGTGGTTTGGAGGTACTGTTGGTGATTTAGATGAATAAGAAGATGAGGTGGAATTTGAGGTTGAGTTGATGAATTCTCTTGAAGAATTGAAGATGGTAAAGAAGAAGAATAAGTTGATGAGATATCTTGTCAAATACTATGAGGAGAAAATTAGTCTATTTAAAGAGAGATTGAGAAATAACTCCAAGGAATAAGAAATAGTCAAATAGGTGGAGACTCAAATTGAGATTGTAATTGCAAGCCTAAAGGATAAATAAAAAGAATGTGCTAGGTATGTAATTAAAGTGGATTACTTGAGATCTGAGTTGGATCAAACATAAATTAAGTTAAAGTACTTTATGAAGTTTGAAAAGAGTACAAATGATCTAGACAACATCTCAAGTAGTCAAAAGATTGTTAATGATAAAATAGGTCTTGGTTTCAATGAAGATGAAAATAAGAATACTAATATGATGAAGGATAATCATGACTTAAAGGTCAATGGTCAATCAAGGAATGATGATACTAGTAGAATGAAGACTAATCCTATCAAGAAGCCTAATTCTATAAGGTATGATAATCCTTTCAATGGTTATTTTTATTCATGTAACCAATTTGGTCATAAATCAAGGCATTGTAGAAGACCATCTAAGAATTAATATGTATGGAACTATTAGGAGAATCATCAGTCAAGAGATATGGGTAATTGTGTGTTTCCATCAAGAAGAATAATGTGTTTCAATTATCAAAAGGTTAGTCATATTTCAAAGTTTTGTAAGCATGGATTATCAAGTCAAAACAAAAATTTTGAGGCCCCTCAAGTGAAAGAAAGAAGATGAGATAGGGAATGGAGACCAAAGGTAGATAAGGTGAGTGATTATCAATATATAAGTTGAAGTGGATTATTTTCTATGGTGGAGCATAGTTTAGATGTAAATGAGTGCCAAAATTTCTCTCTATTAGCACAGGTTATGGATGGAGTCAAGATAAATAGGCCAAGTCAGAATGTTGTTTAAATGGAAAATTAAGAGGTCAAGCCAAAGAGGCTATTCAAGCCTAAGAGGATCATGACGAAAGTTTAGTCTAGTGAGGACATGGAGATCTAGGAATCTCCTGAGTTTATGTTTTTTTAGTACCCTAGATGATAGGTGACTCGATTAGGCTTCATGGAGGCACTCATCTAGTGAGCAGAAGCATAAAGGGTGCTTGGTCTTAGGGGGAGATTTGTATTCTTTGTTTTAGATCCAAAATTCAATCAATTAGTTTTTTGGAGTTGTGATTGCAAGAGATGGGTTATAAAGTATTTGTATGACAACTTGATCAAAATAAATCACATTCATAATAGTGTCTTAATATACCATGGAGATAAGGGGAGATAATCATTATCCAGGAGTAGGTGTGTTTTCTAAGAATATTTATAGTAGTCATGAAGAAATTGAATTATGGATTGGTCTCCAAGACAAATGTGTTCATGAAGCCAATTGGTTATGAGACTAATTTATGTTAAGGTTTGGATTTGATTTCAAGAGATTGTTAAAGGTGGTTGACTATGCAATAATGTGAGTTTCCTATATGCATAGTGATATTTGATTGAAATTTATGAGTGTTCTTATGAGGGTATCAAGCATAAAAACTTAGGGGGAGAATTTATGTGTGTTGAGTTTTTGTCAAATAAAGAGAATGATATTGTTTAAATACAAAAGGTGTTTCCACGTCTAAGGATAAAATAGTTGTCAAGAGATGCCCCTTTATCATTAATTTAAAATAGAGAGAAAGTTCCAATTTGGGAGAAAGGCCAATTTGAAGAAGATCCAACTTGGGGAGATGAGAATGATCAGATTTATTTGAGTGTTTGCCATCAATGACAAAGGGGGATATTTTTTAGGTATGTTCAACTTGTTGGTTTTTTGGAATTTATTTTTTAATTAATGTCAAGGTCAATATGGATGTCATTAATGTCAAGGTCAAAGTTAATGTCATGTATGTTGAAGTGGTATGTGACAAGTCTTATAACAAGAGATAATTTGAAGGCAACCTATTGTATCTATACTAAGAGAGAATTTTAAGGCAACCTATTAATTATTCTGAGGTTAATGACATGTTTTAAGGTCAAGATCAAGATACAAGGTGAAGCATACTATTAAACACTAGTCTTGAGAAGCTTAGTCTAGCCCTGTGAGAAGGTGTATGCATGAAACATAGTGAAGCTTGGTAAATTATGTCAATAAAGGCATGAGATAGTGTAATAAGTTGTGTAAGCATGATAATGATGAAAATGAGTCTTTAGAAGAGTTCCAAGGTCAGTTTTGAGGCTTAGTACTTACATGAAGAAACCTAGTGAAAAGGCATATGCTTAGTAACATGATGAGGAGAATAGTCTGAGGCTTGTGAGAATAAGATTGGTAGTCTATGAGCATGTTATGAGGTTTTATGACATGATTATGAGGTGATTATAGTAGCGTAATATTTTTCAAAGTATGTTCAAGGTCCAAGTGTGGCTTACAGGTATAGGTCTAGTGTGTAAAGAGACCTTGTGTGGCCTAATGTGGGGTCAAATTTAGTTTCCAAGGTGTTGGAGATAATGTGAGATTTGATAGAGGTATGATAGGTTTTTTCAAGTTTGTTGGTGAAGTTTGAGGTCCTAATTTGAATAAAAAATCATGAAATATGGTTTTGAGGTTTTCTATGTGAATAGACTGAGGTATTATAGACCCAATAAGGATTTTCTTATGTTTGTTGACACATGAAAAAGTTTCATGAGGATCCAATAAATTCATGGTATTTGGGGAATGGTATTATCAGAAATTTCTTGGCATTATTTTATGAGTTGAGGGCCTAAGCTTTATGAATAATTATTCAGAGTGGAAGTCAGTCTAAATCATCCTAAAACCCTCATAGTGACCCAATGGCGATTTTTTTTTTTAAGGATTTGGATGGATGGTTATGGCTTGTGTTATGTTTTGATGTTGTGTTGGTATCTCTCAGGGTTATCCAAGTAGGATTAAATGTTCAAAAGAGTGAATGAAAGCTACAAGAAATGCCTTATTTCTTAAATTTTTGATATAGCAGGTAAGGTTGACCTAGTCAAAGAATGAAAGTAGATGGAGGTTTAAGATTGAGAATTATATCTTATTCCCATGTTTATTTTTGAGAAAGTTATAGAATTCAAAAATACTAAACCAATCATGAAATTTGACATATTTCTAAAAAGGCCTAGTGAGAAAGATAGTGAGAAAAATAAGCAGAAGTGGGAATGAGTTTAGGGATGTGTTTCCATGGATTAGGGATGGGTCCAATTAAATAGGTTTGTTATTAAATACATGTAAATCATATCTATATTTGATATAATATTTGGATATGTGTGTATATGACAATTTTTTTTTCTCAAAATGACCTATCTAACATAGTGAGGTCTATATACAATGAAGGCATGTGATTGGTCTATAAGTCCAATATTGATATTTGACCTTATAATATATTTATTTAAAGATGTTATAAGGATGATTAAGGATAATATAAACCAATTTAAATTTCATGAAAGTGATTCCACATGTTTTTTAAATCTTTATTTTTGTGACTATGTTTTGAAGGTTTCTAGCAGTTTTGAGTAGTCTTCTAGTAAAGATGAGTTTGAGAGGATTTGCTCATATTTGAAGAGTATAATTCACATAAATATATTATGAGGGTATATAAAGGTTATTATGAGTTAATTTATAGTCATGAAATTTTCCTATAGAGATGTTGGTGGTCAAATGATCATGACTAGGTTTTGATGCTTGTTTGTAATTCTAAGTGAGCATATGGAAGTGGTCAATTTGAGGTCTTTTGTCCTATATGGTGAAGTATAATTAAAATAGTGATTAATATAATGTCATTTATTTTATATAAATTATATTTATTTATATTATTATATGTAAAATTTGAGTTTCTTCTTCATATATTCAAAGCAGGCTTTCTGGCAGTGAGAAGGCCTTATTATGAGTAGGCCTAATGGTGTGGTTCAAAGAGTGAAATGAGAGAAATGGTGTTGGGAAAATTAGGTGAGATTATCAAGGGTATAATTTAAGTGTGTTTGAATTTTTTCATCTAATTATGGAGGATCAATATGTTCCAAGGTGGTCAAGGTGAAACATGTGCTTGGAGAAGGCCTAATTACATAAGGTCTCCTTTAGGACTAATGATGGTTTTAGTCCTTAAGAGTGGTAGATGACCTATGTAGTGGTTTTTTATCATATGAAATATGTTTATTGATATATTAAAATGGTGATCCAAGTATGGAGAGGTTTTTTTCTGACCAAGGCATGTAAAATCAAGAGTCAAGTATAAAAAGAATGTCTAATAAGCCTAATTTGACTAGTAATGTGATAGAGGTGGTGAACAAATGAAATATAAGTTTGGAAACTAGGTAGAGTGATTAAATATAATTATAAAGGTGTGTTTAATATTTCATGAATTTATATTATTGATTTTAATATATGATTATCAAGGTCATATGACCTAATTCTGTCAAGAAAGGGCTAGTTGAGTGAAGAGGCCTAATACGTTGTTTGAGAGGGATAAGAGAGTGTGAAGAACAAAATAAAGTTATAATCATCAGTTGAGTAAGAAAAATGTGTCCAAAGGTGATCAAATGTTTTAGGTGTCTGATTTTGTGATGATTAACCTAGGGGGTTGGTGTCTCCTTTAAAGTTGATACTTGCTAAAGGCTTAGTTGAGTTGGTGCTTGACTAGTGAGGGGTTGGTGCTCTTTGTGGAGTTGGTGCCTCACTAAATATTGATTAATTACTTATATATATATATATATATATATATATATATATATATTAAAGATATTTTTTAGTGGGTATTATATCCTATTAGGGTTTTACACATATATTTAATATTCATATTTTATGTGCTTATGTGGATGGTTGTTTATGCATTGATTGATGTATGTGTTTGAATGAATGCTTCATGAATAATAAGTGAAATTGAATTATTGTTTTGATGGAAATGATTCACCCCCCTCTAAGTATCTATACTTCCAATAATAATGAATATGTTGGCATAGACTCACTACATCTATAATCTAAACCTTACCAATTGTGATGAATTTACTATGGAATTATCAACCCACTATGAACAACCATGGAAGGGAATTTATTTCACCCAACATTTATTTTGAAACAAATAGTATTTTTAGTATAATATAATGTTGAGCATATGAGATTGGAATTTTAGACTCTGGAAGCAACACCCTATTAGATACTATAATTTTACATCAATGAAATAAATGAATGAATTAATCATGATGTTCATTTATTTAAAATATGTATAAATAGGAAATCAATGCAACAAGCAGTACACATTGAAAAATGAAACCCTTCTACCAAGATATTCATGTAAGGTCAAAATTTGGGATGGGATATAGAAATGTGACTAATATTTTTAACAAAAATATTATCAACTCTTTTAACCCAAGGAAAATTAGCAATCTCTCTCCTCAATAAGAAGTGAAAACAGAGAAAAGGGCCTATGTTGGCATTGTGATAATAAATGGTCTAGAGGACATAACTATGCCAATGGTGAGAAAAGGCTAATGATTATTGAGAATTAGGTTCTAGAGGAAGAATAATTAGCTACATATGAACCAATAATATAATAGGAGCATGAAAACTCTAAGGAGGAAGAAATCCCTACTATCTCTCTACATGCATTAAATGGGATAAGCACACATAAACAATCAAAGTGGTGGGCTATATTAATAAAAAAGTGATAGTTTTAGTCGATACAGGGAATACCCATAACTTCATTCATAGAAAATTAGATAATGAGCTAAAGCTCTTTGTGTATCTAGTCTCTAGTTTTCAAGTCATGATTTTTGATGGTAAAAATTATCTTATGGGGTAAATATCATCATATAAATGTTTCAATGAGGGAATATAAAATATATTTATAAATGTTTGCCATACTAATTAGGGGATTAAATTTAGTTTTGGGAGCGCAATGGCCCAAATAACTAAGAATAATGCCTTTCAAATTTTAAGACTTATTCATGGTTTTCAGTATAAATTGAAAAAATTACACAATTAATGGTATGAAATCCCCACCAAGGAAATTTTTTATCTCTCATAGGATGGATACATTTCTTAAGAAAGGATCTTATGGCATAGTGGCACAAATACATTTATTGGAAAAACATGATGTAAAAAATTAAAACTCACCAAATCTTTAAATGATTATTCAACAACATCAAAAAGTATTTCACAAACCAAAAGGCCTACTTCTAGTTAGAGATCATGATCATGTAATTAAATTGATTCCATGAATTATCCCTTCTAACATTAGACCTTACAAGTACCTTTATGAATAGAAATTAGAAATTTAAAAATTAGAGAGGGAAATGCTAGACTCAGTTATTTTTCATCCTAATAAAAGTTATTTTTCATTTCTAGTTGTTATGGTTACAAAATTATGTATCATGGAGATGTTGAATATTGTCATTGATGTCAAGGTTGATGTCAAAGGTGTATCATGTCAAGATTAACTATGTGTAATATCAATAAACATATTATGAATATTAATGTCAAAAGTGTATCATGTCAAGATTGACTGTATGTGATATCAAGAATCATCTTGTGAAGGTCGATGTTAAAGGTGACTAAGGACAGATGGGAGTATGTGATATGTCAAGGTACATGAAAGAGCAGGTAGGTACATGAGAGCAAAGAATGTTTACATGAGTGTTATCATGAGAGAAAAGAGTGCCATCATAAGAAGAGAAGAGTGTGGTCATGAGAGTTGTCATGAGTAAGGTCATTCATGAAAGTGAGAGTGTTTCATGAAAGAGAGATGAAAGAGAGAGAGAGTGTTGCATGAATGAGATGTTGTCATGAAAGATAATTTGAAGGCAACTAAGGTATTATGGTTGCATCAAGGTATAGGTCATGTAAGAGTGTTTAAAGATAAATGATGTCTTCATAGGAAGCATAGTGTATGAAGAGGTTTTTAAAAGTCATTGATGTCATGATATGAAGAGGTATGTGTAGAGGAATATATGTGCATAGTATGGCATAATCATGACATGAAGAGTTTTAAGGTAAGCCATGTGAAAGAAGCATAGTGAAATAAATGAAAAAATGCATTTGAAGATGTTATGACATTGTTTGAGCATGTGAGCAAGGTATAGATGAATCCATGAGAGTTTTTGGGTGAGCTTATAGGGGTAGGACCTTCTGGCCAAGTTTGTACCTAGATCACTCCTAAACCCTACCTAGCCTAATGAGGTATGAATATAATATTTCAAGGTAAGTTTTCATATTTGAGCATTAAAAAAGGTAATATAAGTTATTTTAGGTATGTTGAAAAAGTTTAAGGTCATGGTTTTAAGTAAATTGAATGAAACAATATTTTAGGCCTTCTCGAGTTTATATAAGAGGTCTCAAGCCCTGAGAAGCAATTTTATACATTTGTTGGCATGTGTAACTTGATATATTAAGGAGGTATGGGGAAGGGTAATATATAAGATATATAGGCATTGGTTTTGGATTTAAGGGGTAGTCCTTTATGAACAATCGTTAACACCAAAACCTGTGTTAAACCTCCCTAAAACCCTAATAAGGACGTGATGTGAAATATATTGTTCAAAACAGCCCAAAATGGTCTCAAATTCCTATAAAAAATATTGGATCATGTATTTAACTCTCCCAAGTAACTTCAAGTGGTGGTGGTTATTCAGATGAGAGAGAAAATGCATAGATATAAGCTTATTTGTCAAGAAATTATTGTAGCTCTTAAAATTTGCATTAGTCAAGAAGAAAAAATGAATGGAAGAAGAAGATAGATACTCATAATAAATTTACATGGTGGCTTATGTATAGGTTCCATTATTCAAGTTTTATAAGTTGGTCATCCAAGTTAGCCAGTCGTAGATAGACTTAATGATTAAGATAATGGTGAAACCTAGGTAGAAATGGAGAGAGAGAGAGAGAGAGAGAGAGAGAGAGAGAGAGAGAGAGAGAGAGAGAGAGAGAGAGAGAGAGAGAGAGAGAGAGAGAGAGAGAGAGAGAGAGAGAGAGAGAGAGAGAGAGAGAGAGAGAGAGAGGTTTGAACATGATAGTTTGATGAAAAAAAGTGCATGAAGAGATTATAAATTTTAAATCATTCTAATAAATTAAATAATATTTTGAGGTCATGTATGTGGTGAAAAATTTACTCAAAAGATGGCTAGTCTGGTTCAAATAAGACTGTGAAACATGAGGTCAAGAAATTAGTCTGTAAGATTGATATTTTCATTATACCATATGATTTTTCAATTTTAGGATGTCATAAGGATATATAATAACCATTTATATACTTTATGAGTCATGAAAAGTGTATGCACATGTGTTTAAGGTCCAATCCTTCATGTCTAGTTCTTGAGGTGGTTTAATAATTCTGAGTAAGCAAATTATAAAGATGATATTGAACCTTTATGTATTAAATGAAGGTACTCCAAGAATGTGGATATGATCTTAAATTAATGGAGTATATGTATACATGTTTCATTTTTCATGAGTAAGTTTCTTAAGAGTGTTTGAGCTTCATTCTTGTAAGACAAATTTTTGACTATACATAGGCCTAATAGGGTAGTCTATCCTAAAGAAGGTTTCAAGGTATGAACAAAGGATGTAGATCTAAAAAATCATGGAGGAGGTCAAAAAATTTATTTGGATAAGTGGTTTAATTTCTTTATTCTTGGGTAAGTCCATTTTGTTCCAAGAAGATCAAGTCTTAACATTAATAGAGCATATCTAATGAAGTAGGTCTCCATGAGACCTAAAGGATGAGTAAGACCAATATCGGTCATTAAGTTAGATTGTTTTATATGATTTAATATGAAATTAGGATCATATATTTCCTATAAAAATGATTTTATGTCATGATTACATGACATGAAGGTGATAAATCATGAGAGAGTTTAGATAAACTTTAAGTACTCACATGCATAATATGATAGTGAACTATAAAGAGTGTTCTTATGAAGTGGTTGGACCTAAAATGTTTTGTAAATATTAGAGAATTTTATATTGGGTATATTTGAGTTGTGTTTTAAATAATATTGATGTCTATAGAGGTGAAATTTATTCTAAGGGATCAAGTTTACATGTTACTAGTCAAACCTAATGCAATTAGGTCTCCATGAGTCCTAATAGAGAAATAAGGCCTAATTGAGTTGTGGCCGACCAAGATGGATCCAAATTATGATTGAAACATATTAATAATATTTTATAAGACCTATTTTATGTTTTAACCAAGAGATTATGTGTGTGTGGTTGACTAAGTGGTATATGAACAAGAGATTAGTATATATACAAGGTAGTTTAGACCTATTAATGTGTGAAAAAAGAGGGTATGCATATAAATGAGTAAACAAAAAGATGCATAAGTAGAATAATGTTTTGAAACTTTTTTTAAACCATCAGGGAAAAAATATAATAATTAATTAAGTTTATGTTTTGTCTAAATTAGTAATACATGGTCTAATCAGAGTTGATGAGGGCTAGACAAGTAAAGAAGTATGTATACAATGAGTGAAAAAGATGATGCATGGTTGAGCAGAAGAAGATATTGAATTGATAAGTAAACCATCATAGGATAGCATATAAGTGTTCATGATAACAGTGTAGGTTATCTAAATATCAAGATTAGGGATACATGACCTAATCAGAATTGATGAGGGCTTCTCAAGCAAAGGTGAATATGTATTGAGATTGAAGACCAACGAGAGTAGAAGTGTGGTCATCATTTGATGATTAATAAATAAAATTTATAAAGGTTATAAAAATTCATGAGGTGGATGAGTTAGTGTTGATTCACTTAGGGAGTTGGTACTTCCTTGCAAGTGGGTGCTTATTAAAGCCTAGTCAAGTGGGTGCTTGACTGTTTGGGGTTAGTACTCTAAGTTGAGTTGGTGCTCAATATAATTTGATCTTTTGTTACATAGGATAGTATTCCATTTGAAGATATCAATGGTTTTTCTTCCCCTTGAGTTTTTTCCACTCATATATGTGTTCCATGTGTTATGATCTTATTTCATGCTCATGTGATTGGTTCTTAATACATTGATAGATCACCATGTTGCTCTAATAGTTCCTGCATGTTAGAGTATAGTTTTAAAAGGTTTTAAGGTCAATAATTCACCCCAACTCTTAGTCAATTGTGATTCAAAAAATTGGTATCACATATTGGTCCTTTGAATCAAGCCTAATATCTTAAAGGATATTCTAGAAGCATAAGCATGTCTAATCAAGGAGATTTCTCAACCAACAAGGCCCCTCTCTTTAGTGGGACTAACTATGCCTTTTGGAGCATAATAATGAAGAATTATCTAATGTACTTGGGATATGACATATGGAAATTAGTTATTGATGGATATAGTCCACCTCTTACACCATAAACTAATACAATAGTCAAGAAGGCTAGTGAGAACAACTTTAAATCAATGAATTGCCTCCTATGTGGTCGTTTAGAAGCAAAATTTGTAAATATCATGCATTGTGACTCAGCCAAAGAGATTTGGGGAATGTTTCAAACCATTTTTGAAGAGAGAATAAGAAAAACCACCAATGAACATGAAGATATCATTAAAATATTGGAAACTCAACTTGAGATTGTCACTATAAGTCTTAAGACCAAAGAGGAAGAGTGCACCAAGTTCAAGATAGAAGTAGAGATCTTAAAGGTAGAATGGGATCAGGAAAAAATAAAATTGAAGACACATTAGAAGTTTTAAAATATAAATGGAATTATTGATGACATATTGAATATTCAAAGGTCACCTCTCATCAAAATAGGCCTTGGATACATGGATGACCATAAGAGTAACAAGGAGAGTCAAACCTCAAAGAACAATGGATCATCAAGAAATGATGGTACTAAAAAAGTAAATACCTATGTAGAATCTATCAAATCTAAGACTCACACTGATCATCAAAAAATTAAGAAGATTTTTAATCCTTTAAGAGACAATAAAGATATAGATGCATCATTCAACAGTCATCAAAAGATAACTTCTATCAGACAAACAAGGTATGTGAATTCCTTCAATGGTTATTATTTTTCATGCTATCAATATGGACATAGAGCTATGGATTGTAGACATCATTCCTCATGGAGGAATAGGTTGAATTATCATATCAATATTATAAAAATAATCTTGTTCTACAACTATAATAAAAGAGGACATATTGCAAGGGATTACAAGATAAGGCATATAAGGAAGATCAATCAAGACAAGATATGCAATCATGCCACCAAGAAGTGGATCAAGAAGTCAAACATTGTGAATGAAATCAAGAAGGAGAGATAATTATACATGTTAAATATATAACATGTAAGTAAACAAAATGTCAAGATTGGGTATGTTTCCTTAAAGGATCAAATTATAGATACTCTAACCAAGCCACTCCCAAATATAACATTTGAGCATCTAAGATAGGAATTGGGCTCAATTCCTACCCCTACCAATAGTTGAGCAAGTCAAAGGTGTTAGGAGATAATTATGTGATGAATGTCAAAAAAGATCATTAGATATAAGAATAGGTGATGAATGCCAAGAATGTTTTTGAAGTATTGACAGACATATAGTTAAAATGAGAGGCAAGAAAAAAATCTAATTTCACTATAGTAGACTATGCACAACATGTTGGAGATCAAAGTGAGTTGATCAAGTCAATTTTCATGACTTAAGGAATGTGAAGCATGAGGATACATTGTATACGATGTCACTATTGATAAAATAGGTCCAAGGAGGGAATAACACAAGAAAAATAAGTGAGAAGTCTAAAAGTGCACCTATAGACCTATCATAGGTAGAATAAGAGAAAAAGAACATACTAGTGTGATCTAATGACAAAGTTCTTATATACATGTTGAGAATGGTCTATGAGTCCTAATGACTCATATGATGAGCACAAGATATAAGGCTAAAGGGGGAGCTAATCAAATGATTCATTAGCTTTAAGAGCATATGAGTAATGGTCTATGTCATATAAGGTATACAAAAACATAAAGACAGGTTGAAGAATGTGGCCAAGATTGAGAGCATGATGGATGTTTATGAAGATGGAATAGGGAAATGAATATGGATATTATCCATCTCTATGGCATCAATGTGCATAAAGGAAAGTGAGTATTCCTATGTATCAGAGTCTAGTTGAAGATCTATGACAAATAAGAATAAATGTGATGGCCTAGTGAGTGATCAAAGGTTTATATCAGAGATAAAGTGATTGAGTTATGCATGAAGATAGGGGAGCATTTTTATATGATGCTTCACAGACTTTATGATCCCATTACCAAAAGGAGAGAGTTCAAAAAGGGAGAAAGAGGCTAGTTTGAAAAGAGCTAGGTTTGAGAGAAAGTTAAGAATGCTTCATAGACTCAAGAAATGTTGAGATCCTATTTGTTGCAAGAGGTGTGATCCAAGAATTTACATCATGAAGAGAAATGTTTAGAAATGATAAGAAATAACATGTTAAGAAAAGTTCTGAGAGTGGTTGCCATCAATGATGAAGGGGGAGATTGTTTATTATTGTCATTGATGTCAAGGTTGATGTCAAAGGTGTATCATGTCAAGATTGAATATCTATGATATCAAGAAGCATATTGTGAAGATTGATGTCAAGGTTGATGTCAAAAGTGTATCATTTCAAGATTGACTATGTGTGATATCAAGAATCATCTTGTGAAGGTTGATGTCAAAGGTAACTAAGGATAGATGGTAGTATGTGATATGCCAAGGTATATGAAAGAGTAGGTGCATGATATAAGAGAGTATTTACATAAGAGAGAAGAGTGTCATCATAAGAAGAGAATAGTGTGGTCATGAAAGTTCTCATGATTAAGGTCATTCATGAAAGAGAGAGTGTTGCATGGATGAGATGTTTTCATGAAAGAGAATTTGAAGACAACTAAGGTATTATGGTTTTATGAAGGTACAAGTCATGGAAGAGTGTTTGAAGATAACTAATGTCTGCATAGGAAGCATAATTTATGAAGAGATATGTACAAGTAATTATTGTCATGATATGAAGAGGTATGTGTAGAGGGTGAGACATGTGAAGGAAGAATAATGAAATGAATGAACAAAGGCATGTGAATATTTTAAGGCATTGTTTGATCATGTGAGTAATGTGTAGATGCATCCATGAGAGTCTCAGGGTGAGCCTATAGGGGTAGGACCTTCAAACCAAGTTTGTACCTAGATCACTCCTAAACCTTGCCTGGCCTAATGAGGCATGAAGATAAGATTTCAAGGCAAGTTTACATATGTGAGCATGGAAAAATTTAATATAATTTTTTTGAGGTATGTTCACAAAGTTTGAGGTTATGGTTTGAAGGAAATTACATGAAACACTATTTTAGGCCTTTTTGAGTTCATAGAATGAGGTCTCAAGACCCAAGAAGCACTTTCAGATGTTCATTGGCACATGTAACCTCTACATGAGAACCTGATATGTTAAGGAGAGATGGGTAAGGGTCTTTTATAATATCTCTAGGTATTGGTTTTGGATTTAATGGGAAGTCTTTTATGAACAATCATTAACACCAAAACCTGGGTTAAACCTCCCTAAAACCCTAATAAGGACTTGATGTGAAAGATATTATTAGAAAAATCCTAGAATGGTCTCAAATACATAGGAAAACTATTATATCACTATATGTAACTCTCCCAGGTACCTATAATTAGTGGTGGTTAGTCATATGAGAGATAAAATGCATAAATACAAGTGTATTTGTCAAGAAATTTTTGTAGCTCTCAAAAGTTGTATTAGTTAAGAAGAAAAAATGAATGGAAGAAGAAGATAGATACACATAATACATGTCAATTATGGTTTTTTTAATATGTTATAGCTTTCAAGTGTGATAAGTTGGCCATCCAAGTTATCCAATCACAAATAGAACTAATGATGTAGATAATGGTGAAACCTAGGTAGAGATGAAGAGAGATTTGAGGTCTGAGCATGATATTCTGATGCAACAAAGTTCATGAAGATATTATTTATGACTTGTAAGTCATTATAATACATTAAATAATATTTGGAGGTCATGTGTGTGGTTAAAACATTACTCATAAAATGGTTTGTCTAGTTCAGATAAGACTGTGAAACATGAGGTTAAGAAATTGGTTTGCAAGACCAATATTTGTCATTACACCATATGATTTTTCCATTTGAGGATGTCATAAGGATATATAAAAACTATTTTTATGTTGTATGAGTCATGAAAAGTGTATATATAAGTGTTGAATGTCTAATCCTTCATGACTGATTTTTGAGGTGGTTTGACAGTTTTGAGTAAGCAAGTTATAGAGATGATATTGAATCTTTATGTCCTAAGTGAAGGTATTCCAAGAATTTAGATATTATATTTAAGTCATGGATTATATTTATACATGTTTAATTTTTCATGAGTAAGTTTATTAAGAGTATTTGAGCTTCATTCTTGCATGATAGAGTTTTGACTATACACATGCCTAATAGGGCAATTTATCCTAAAGAAGGTTTCAAAGTATGAACAAAGGATGCAGATCTAAAAAGCATGTAGGAGGTCAAAAGAGTTATTTGGATAAGTTTTTTAATGGTTTTTTATTGTTTGATAATTCCATTTGGGTCCAATAAGATCAAGTCTTAAAGTTAAGAGAGCAGACCTAATGAAGTAGGACTCCATGAGACTTAAAAGATAAATAAGACCAATATTGGTTATTAAGTTAGATTGTTAAATATGATTTAAGATGACCTTAGAGTTATATATTTCATATAAACATGATTTTTATATAATTATTACAAGACATTAAGGTGATCAAACATGAGAGAGTTCAGATATACTTTTGGTTTTCAAAGACCTAATATGATAGTGAACTGCAAAGAGTGTTCTTATGAAGTGGTTGGAACTAAAATGTTTTGTAAATTTGGGATAATGTTGGATGGGGTATATTTGAGTTATTTTATAAATAATATTGACATATATAGAGGTTAAATTTGTTCCAAGGGATCAAGTTTACACATTACTTGATAGACCTAATGCAATTAGGTCTCCATGAGTCCTAATAGAGAAATAAGGCCTAGTTGAGTTGTGGCCAACCAAGATGGATCCAAATTATGATTGAAACATATTCATAATATTTTATAAGACCTATTTTATGGGTGACCTAATAGTTTAGGGGTGTGTGGCCGACCAAGAGGTGTGTGAATAAGATATTAGTATATATACAAGGCAGCTTACGCCTATTAGTGTGTGAAAAAAGAGGGTATTCATATAAGTGAGTAAACCAATATATGCATGAGTAGAATAATGTTGTGAAACATGTTGTAAAATATCATAGGAAATAATATAAGAATTTATGAATTTTTTAGGTTGTCTACATGAATAATACATGGTCTAATCAAAGTTGATGAGGGATAGACAAGCAAAGAAGTATGTATACAATGAACAAAAAAGATGATGCATGGTTGAGCAAAAGAAGGCATTGAATTTAATAGTAAACCCTTAGAGGAGAGCATATAAGTCTTCATGAGAATATTTTGTGTTATCTACATATGAATATCATGGATACATGACCTAATCAAAATTGATGAGGACTTGTCAAGTAAAGGTGAGTATGCATTAAGATTGAAGAGAAGAGAGATAAGAAGTGTGGTCATTATTTATTAATTAAGAAACATAAGTTCTGAAGGTGATAAAAATTAATGAGGTGGCTGAGTTGGTGTTTAATCACTTAAGGAGTTCGTGCTTCCTTGTAAGTAGGTGTTTTCTAAAGCCTAGTCAAGTGGGTGCTTCACTGTTTGGGGTTGGTGCTCCAAGTTGAGTTGGTGCTCAACAAAATTTGAATTTTTTTTACATAGGAAAGTAGTCCATTTACATATATCAATGGGTTTTATTACCTTTGAGGTTTTCCCACTCATATATGTGTTTTATGTGTTATGCTCTTGTTTCATGCTCATGTAATTGGTTCTTAATGCATTGCTAGATCACTATGTTACTCTCATAGTTCATGAATGTTAGAGTAAACGTGTAAAAGTTTTTAAGGTTACTAATTCACCCCCACCTCTTAGTGAATTATCTTCCAATAGAGAATGTCTCCAAATTACAAAGAACTCAATAATATCACTTTGAAATATAATATTCTTATTCTTATCATTAATGAATTATTGGATAGAATAAATGGTGTCATTTTACTTACTAAGTTACATTTGCATTCAGTATAACATAAAATTTAGGTAAACGAGGTGGATGTACATAAAACTAAATTTAGGACACATGAGGGTCACTATAAATTCTTAGTTATGCCATTTAGTCTCACTAATTCTCCATCTACTTTTATGAGCCTCGTGAATTCTATTTTTCACCCATTTCTTCATAAATTTTAATTGGTGTTCTTTGATGACATATTAATCTACATTAAAACATGAGAACATTTGAAACATGTATAAAATATATTAAATGTATTGTAAGACCATCAAATTCATGCAAATAAATCTAAATGTGCTTTTGGGGTGAAGTGGAGTACTTAGGACAGGTGTTGTCACATGAAGGTGTTAGAGTGGACCCTAAAAATATTGTAGTTATCATATATTGGCCAAAACCTAAAAATATCAAAGTTTTAAGAGTATTATTGGGTATAATAAGAACTATAGAATATTTGTTTACAACTATTATCACATAGAAACACCCTTAACACCATTATTGAAGAAGGATTTATTTTCATGGTTAGACATAGCCACCCAAGAATTCCAAAAATTGAAATAAGGTCTTACTTCCATGCCTATGATAGCTACCCTAGACTTATTTAAGACATTTTTGGTAGAATGTGATCCTTCTGGCCATGGCATTAGGGAAGTATTAATTTAATAATGAAATCCCTTAGCATTTGAGATTCAATAATTAAAAGGAAAGAACTTGGTAAGGCCCACATATGACAAAGAAATGTTATTAATCATTTGTGTAGTCAAAAAGTGATACTATTATCTCATGGGAAGGAATTTCAAAGTTAATACTAATCATGAGAGTCTAAATTATTTTTGGAAGCAATGGATGTCTTCAGAGGAGCAACATAAATCATTCATAGAGATGCTAGGATATGAATTTGAAATTATTTATAGAAAACAAAAGGAGAATATTTGGCTGATGAAATTTATCAATAGGAAGTAAAGGACACAAAACTTTATGTTATTTATTTATTACAACCTAAATGGGTAGAAGCAACATGGGTAGAGTGGTAAAATGACACTCCAACTAGGAAACTCATACAATAATTACAAGAGAGTCCATATTATGTCAATAAGTATGTTTGGAAAGATGACTCCTTATGGTATAAAGACAAACTATTTTTGTGAAAAAATTTAGATTTGAAAGATAGTATCTTGTCTCAACTGCATGACTCACCCATTGGAGGACATTATAGGTTCTTAAATACTTATCACCATATAAAGAATGATTTTTTTTGGGAAAGGATTAAGGGGTATGTACATAAATTTATGGTAGAATGTTTGATAAGTCAACAAAATAAAGGAGAAATGATTAAGACCCTAAGTATCTTAAAACCATTAGCCATTCCATCACAATTTTGGGAATAAATATCAATGGAATTCATTATAGGCCTACCTAAATCAAATAACATGGACATTATATTAGGGGTTGTGGATTGACTCACCAAGTATGCACATTTTTGGGGATTTCTCTTCCATTTCAAGCTAGTACCATGGTGAAAGTATTCATAGAAAAGGTAAAAAAATCCATAGCATTCCCAAAATCATTATGAGTGATCATGTTACTATCTTCAATAAAATTTTCTGGATTTAAATATTTTTTGCATGGTGCATAGATTTTACCCAGAGTTCCTCTTATCATCCATAATCATATGGCCAAATTGAAATTATTAATAAATGCCTCAAAGGATACCTACATTGTTTTGCCTTAGAACATAGACACGATGGTCCAAGTGGATTTAAAAGTTATAATGGTGGTATAACATTTCATTTCACATAGAGATAAAGATGACAATTTTTGAAGTTCTTTATGGCTACATGCACACCTTTACTAGACCTTATATACATGGTCATTCTAAATCATATGCAATCGAGGGTCATCTTTAATACCAGCATGAAGTGTTTAAAGTCCTTAAGGAAAATTTGGTTGTGGATGAAAATAAGATGAAATAACAAGCCAATTAGTAACATAGTGAGAGGTATTTTTTGAAAGGATATTGAGTGTTCCTTTGATTGCAACCCTATAAACATCTATCAATTAAACAACATAAAAATATCAATCTCACACCAAAATTGTATGGGCCCTACAAGGTTCTACATGGGATTAAAAGTGTCACTTATAAGTTATAACTTCCATGTTCTTCCATAATTCATCCTATCTTTCATGTTTCATGTTTGAATAAAGTAATTGGTTCCAAGATTCTGATCTAGTCCAAGTTACCTGAGGTAGATGAGGAAGGGAAGTTTATTATGGTACCTGAGACTGTTATAATGACATGAATGAAGAAATTATGTAATTTATCCATTTCTAAATTTATAATCACATGAAATAATATTACCTTGAATAAGCAACATGGGAGGATGAATAATTCATGCAAAACCATCTTGAGTTACTAAGCATTAAGGGAAATGCTTTTCATAAGGGGAAGAGCATGTTACAACCCTAACAATATGAGTACTAGGGTTATGGAATGGAGTTCATAACCTTTATCTTTCATTTATTAATTATTAATATTTAGTTAGGCTAACATAATTGGAATGAATGGGTGTGACCCTTCCAAATTATGGATGTGACACTTCCCAATTATGGGTTTTTATATAGTTGAGCATGGCTCTCCATAATCATCATATATTTAATTATTAAATTCATTTTTTCATTTATTCTGATTATTAGAGGTTTCTCCATTGAAATGGATTATATTTGAATGTTTCTCTTATTAATATAATGAAATATCCTAATAGTGTTAACCTTAGAGATATGATATTTAGTCATTTTCCAACAATGCAAAGTGTCATGAGTAAATTTACCACAAGATTTGCATGGATGTAATTTTAAAATTTAGAGATATGATGCATATGTTCTACAAAATGTGTACAAGGTTTATCATTTTAAACCAAATCATGAGCATTACAAGCATTATAATCAAAATAATTTGAATTTTAAGTCCATCAATGTAAAGGATGATACGATTCCAAATTTTAATTATAAAAATTATAGCCAAGACCTTTATAATTTACATTATAATTAAGAAAAATAGGTTCAAGAATACCATCTTCATACTTACCAATCCCACCACTAGATTACATTATGGAGTTCATAATTCATAAACTAGCATTGGTAGATGATGAAAACAAAAACAAGATAATAAAAAAAACAAGTAGGCATCAACTTAAAATTTGCATGAAGGCCCCAAAAAATGTTGATTCTCATTGAATTAGTAAAATATTTACATAAGAGGCTTTAAATAAATATCAACTCAAAATTAGAGTTGACATACATAATTAAAAAACTAAAAAAATATAATGCTACCTAAAGCACCTAAATTTAGCTAACCCACACATTTTTTACAAAATTACTATTTTTGATAACTTTTGACTTCTAGTGGATTTTTTTAACCATTATTTTTATAAGTATTGCATGAAATACTAGATGGGCCTAAAAATTTACACTAAAATTAACCTAATGGATGCATTTCAACAAAATTTTATGTCTGAATATAAATATACATGATTTATAAAAATAGAAAAATCCCGCCAAAAATATTGAAATACATTTTCAAACCCTCAAATGGTCATGTATGGCATCCAAAAAGTTATGAAAACATCCATAAATGGTTAGAGATATTTATGGTTGAATTGAACTTTTTGAGACAATTATTTTGACAACAAAGAGAGCTCAAACAGAGTTACAAATTAAAAGTTATTACCTTTGTAATTTTGGAATCTAAATCATTCTTTTCTAGTTTAAAATGACTTAGCTCCTATGATTTGATTTAATTTTACTCCTATCATTTATTCTCTTCAATCTTCTTGATCTCCCATTATAAAATCCAAATTTTGTCTCCCTATTGTAATCCTTCCCACTATACTAAATACTTGTTATAACTTGCCTTGTACTCACCATCTTCTTATCCAAAACTTGCACTATCTTTTCTTTCTTCTTCTTTTGTACATATTCTTGTCAATCTAATTATTCACCCCTTCAAGTTATTTTCCATGAAAATAATATAAATATGAAATATTAAATAATTGAGAGATATCAAAATTATATGGTAAACTTACCTCATAAGAATTGTCATTGATTTTCTTTAGAATTTTTCATGGACCAATTTTCTTGTACTTCAAATTGTTGTATGTGCCTATCAAAAATATTTCTTTCCTCATGTAAAACATCACTAAATATCCTTATTCAAATACCTTTGACCTTCTAACATCTGCTACAACTTTATACTTCTCATTACTTTCTTACAAATTTATTTTGAATTATTCTTACAACCATTGTATATGTTCTACAAATGCTTCTGCATCATCACTAACTCATTCTGTAAGTGCTAACTATACCAAATATAAAACACTTAAAAGATTTATCCCATAAACAATATGAAATGGTGATCTCCCTATTGAACTATTCATCATACTATTAAATTCAAGCTTAGCTTGTAGTAAATCCAAGTGCCATTGATTGGGCTTCTATCCAACTATACATCTAAACAAATTTTCCAAGCTCGAGTTTACAACTTTGTCTATTCATCTATTTGTAGGTGGTATGTATTATTGAATTGTATTTTAGCTCAAAACTTCTTCCGTAAATTCCCCCAAAGATTACTTAGAAAATTTGTGTCCCTATCTAATGTAATAGTTTTTGGAACACCATGCACTATCAAAAAATCCATAAAAAATAGTTTCTTACATGAAATAAAATGAATCATTTTAGACAACATATCTACAAAAAAAAATTGAATCATTACCTCTCTATGTTTTTGGTAATCACAACACAAAATCCATACTCAAATTCATCCATGGTCCTCTTGGAACTAGTAATGAATTTTGTGAATGTCCTTTATCCACTTGACTTATTCTACATCTTGAAACATATCGTGCCACATATCTCTTCATTTTTGGCCAAAAATACTTGTCCTCCACCAAATATATTGTCTTAACCTTACTAAAATGTCCATCAAAACCACCACTATGTAGTTTTCTTATGATATTATCTCTTAAAGACCCAAACATAATTGAAGAGATACTGATCTTGTATAATATATTCATCATGAATAGTACTTATCTCACCTGCTAATGGATTCTTGCACTGCTCAACTATCTTACAAATATATGGATCAGTATCATATAATTTATTAACAACTTATAATCCAACTAATTCACTCACCATAGTAGTTAATAATACCACTTTCCTACTCAAAGCATCAACTATCTAATTTTTCTTTAACATAAAAGTATATCTCTACAAGAAATATACCCACTTTACATATTTACTATTTAACTTCTTTTGAGTGTTCACATACTTCACAACCTCATGATCTATAAATAGGATAAACTCTTTAGGCACTAGGTAATGCCTCTAATGTCTTAATGTTTGTAAAATGACATAAAATTCAACATCATATGTATAATACTTATTTCTTAACTCATTCAATTTCTCACTAAAATATATTATTAGATGTCCTTCTTGACTCAACACAACACTAATTCCCACATGTGAAGCATCAAAATCTACTTCAAACACTTTGTTAAAATCAGGTAATGATAAAATAGATTTTTCTATAATCTTATTCTTTAGAAACTCAAAACTTTTGTTGATGCCCTTATCCTTACAAATTATTTTCCTCTCATGCAATCTATTATTGGTGCATAAAGAATACTAAAATTCTTAATTAAATTTATGTAATTTTTTTCTAAAACATGAAAATTATATCTTAGTTATGTTGTTTGGAATAAGTCACTCAAAAAATACTTTTACCTTTTCTTTATCCATCCTTACTCCATCTATTGAAACTACAAACCCCAAAATATCAAACTATTATGTATAAACCTACATTTCTTCAAATTTACATAGAGCTTATCCTTTCTTAGCAAATCTAATACTATTCTCAAATGTTGTATGTGTTCTTCTTTAGTATTACTGAATATAAAAATATCAGCAAAATAAACCACTATAAACTTACCAATGTAATCTCATAGCACTATATTCATCACCCTCATAAATGTGTTGGGTGCATTAGATAATCTAAATGACATTACCAACCACTCATATAAGTCATCACTAGTCTTGAATGTTGTTTTCCATTCATCTCCTTCATGAATATGAATCTGAGAGTAATCACTCTTTAGATCAATCTTGGTAAATTAATTTTCTTATGTAAGCACATCCATCATATCATCTAAATGAGGTATACAAAATCTGTATTTGATGGTAATTTTATTGATTTCTCTACTATCCACACACATCCTCCATCCCCCATATTTATTTGGAATTAACAATTATGGTGTTGCATAGGGACTCACGTTCTCCCTCACTACTCTCTTTCTCACCATTTCAGTAACCTATTTATTCAATTTTACATGCTCTATTAGACTCATCTATAAGCTATTTGGTTGGGTAGAGCTAATCTTAGAATCAAATCAATATGATGGTAAATTTCTCTCTTTGGTGGTAAATCATCTAGTAACTCATCAGGTACAATATTTGCATATTATTTCAATACTTCTACTACTTTTGTTTGTACTTGTACTTATTCAATGTCTTCATTCTTTGCTACTAATTTATAACAACTTGTCATCTTCATGTCTTTGATAAATTATTTTGTGGACAACATGCTTTCTACCCACCTTTATTCTTAAAGGGGTAGTAAAACTACCTTTATACCACCTTTAAAAAAAGTATATGTATTCTTTGCTCCATCATGAATTACTTTTCTATCATATTTCCATGGTCTTCCCAACAACACATGGGATGTATCCATTGGTATAACATCACACTATATTTCATCCATGCAATTTTTTCTTATATAAAATTTGATTAAGAACCTTTTATCTACTATAAATTCATTCCCTTTCTTAAACCATGAAATATAATAAGGATATGGATACTTTTGACATTATAAACCTAGTTTTTATACCATTTATTTATAAACCATATTTTCATAACTACCACCATATATAACTACTTTGCATACCTTATTTCCTGAAGTGCACCTTGTTTGATAAATATTTTATTACAACCATGCATCACCACTTTCATTATTTTTCACTTATTCTTTCCTTGGAACAATCATTGTTCTCCTCATCATGAGATTTTTTCCAAAATCTGGTGATGCAACTTCAATATTTTTCTCTTATGTCTTATCCTCACTAAATTCACTCTTGGGTGATCCTCTTTCCTTCTTTATTGTTTTTGATAGTGTGGATACTTAAATTATATTTGTTCTTCTTCTCCATGTTTATAACATATATAAGACCTGCACTGATTTAGAAACCATCTTCTAGCACCATCATAGCCTCATCCTCTCTAAAATCTTCTTCCTCTTTATTTGTATTAAAAATCTTGTCTATTATCTTATTTCCTTTATGAAACACGTGATGATTATCATCTAATGGGATTAAACTATAGTTGTATTGAATCCACCTCATCCTCTTACTAGAGTGGATTGTATTTTTCTTGGACCAATACCATATGATCTTTTAAAATTATGTCTATTATTTTTTTATTTTGCTTTAAAAGCTAATTGATAAGCCTCCTCCATGAAATGTATTCTATCCATGATCAATTCATCTTGAATAGAAAACTTCTAACCATTTAGATATTTTTCATCCATTTGTTCTTTATTTTCATCATGCTCCACTCATATGGAAAACTTATAAAAGTCATCTATATAATCTTGTATATTGTGATCCTTTTGCCTTCAATTTTAGAATATTATATATAGAGTTTTTACATACTCCACAACTCATCTCCTACGAGTTTCTCTGATATTAGATGATGAAACCATAGACTAGATAAGCAAAACAATAGTAGGCATCAACTTAGAATTTGTATGAAGGCCCCAAAAACTATTGATTCTCATAAAATTAATAAAATATTTACACAAGAGGCTTTAAATAAAGTTCAACTCAAAATTAGATTTGACATACATAACTGAAAAAACTAAAATAAATCGAAAGTTATCTAAAGCACCTAAAGCTAATTGACCCATGCAATTTTTAGAAAATTACTATGCTTGGTATATTTTGACTTTAGTGGTTTTTTTTTTAGCCACTATTTTTAGAAGTGTTACATGAAACCTCGTAGGGGCCTAAAAATTTACAAAAATATTCTAAACACTAAAATTAACCTAATGGATAAATTTCAATTGAAGTTCATATCCAAGTACAAATATACACTATTTTTTAAAAGAGGAAAATCCTAAAAAAAAATACTAAAATACACTTTTTTATTGGAGAATTAACCTTATTTGGGTCCTTTCTATAAGTTTATAGATTTATTTTAAGTTTATTTATGTGTGCATTTGTTATATTTATAAATTCACTTTATCTTAGCCTTTTATGAGGTGTCAATCACCTCTCTTGTCCACTTATTAGATTTAGGAGTTACTTGCATGTAACTCCTCTCCCCCCACATGACACACACATCCTCATCATTTGTAAGAGGATTAGAGACACTTAGAAAATATGTTGAATATTGTACACGTAACTCCTTATTCTTTGTAACTCTATTTAATGAGATATTATCTTCCTCTCTTCTTGTCTTTTAGTAATTGTACAATATTACTCTTGCATTCTTGTGATACATATTTTATCTTAAGGTCATTATTCTCTCACTCTCTTAGATTATACTTTTTATTGTACTTAGATTTAATTATTTACAAGGATTTTAATAGATTGTGAGGTTTTTCTTCATTCAATGGTTTCTCCACTTGTCAACTCTCATCTTAATTGTGTGGTGTGATTCTCTTCCAAGGTGACTTTGTTCATTTTGTATTCTTTTTAATGTATTCAAAATTTGATCTTGTCAAATAATATATCATGGTATTATAGCCACATCTTTGTTAACGTTTAATATTTTGAGCATGTGCAAATTTATGAGTGAAAAAAGAAGTAAAAATTCTACTTTGACATTTTTTGTAATTTTATAATGCTCGATATTGCTATTTTTGTGGCTAGTTGAATGCTTATTTTTGTAATTTTTATCATTGATTTTCTAACAACAATCTTTTTTATTTGCTTTGCTCTGATATAATTTTTATTTAATTGAAATAACTTTATCAAGATGATAAAGTCAAATTTTTAATACTAAAAAAAATTAATATTGATAAATTTGGATGAGTTGGATTCTATTATTTTTATATGGTCATGTATTTCATTCAATAAGTTTTGTTCAAACATCTCTAAACAGATAAAGTTATTTATGGCTAAATTTAACTTTCTAAGATGGTCATTGTGGCACAAGGAGAGCTCAAATAGAGTTATGGATCAGTAGTTATGACCTCTAGAAGTTTGGACTCTGCATCAATAGAAGTGTCCAAAGGAGTACAAGTTGATTTATGATCATAATTAAGATCATTATGAGAGGTAGTATTATGTACAAAAGATGCAAATTTAGCATTTAAAGCATCAATATAATTTTTCATAGTCATCATCTTCTTATTAAAAGAGTTTTGCAAAGTAGTTAAAGTGTCATTTTGACAATGAGTTTAGTGTTTAAGAGTATCTATTTATTCACTTAAAAAAATAATTTTGGCCTTCAATTCCTAAAAGTTAACAACATAGCCAATTTGAATTTCATTAAAACATCATAATTAAATGAATATGTCACCGAACCTTACTTAACCAGGCAAAATTAATACTTAAATAATCAAAAATAAACTAATCAACACTTTTAATCAAGTTTCCTTGAAATTATAACATGAACAATTAAATTGTAAATGTAAGTCCACACCAAAAGATAAAATTGATTTAAAGCTAATAACCATTTTTTGTGAACTAAAGCATTAAAAAAGGTTTAGATTTTGTAATTTTGTTTGATAATGATATAAATAAACAAAACCAAATGTCATTGGATAGATAATTGATACTTGTTTATTTGGAGGTTTAGATGTTGCACTTATAAAAAAGGACGAGGCCCAATTTCATATGCCAGAGAAAAGAAGTAAATATATATATGCTATAATTTTAAAGTTCCTAAAAAGAAAAGGCACTAAATAAATCATTGAAAAATACAAAAACACTAGTGTTAAACACTAGGAAACTAAGTGTTTAAACAATAATGAAGGAATAATGAGTCAGATATCAAAATAAACATGAAATTATACACAAAAAATTACCAAAAAACCTACTTGCAGTCTATGCAAAGCAAGACAGAGAACTTCATTCTGAAGATTCAAAATATGTGCAAAAAAAATGACAAGACACATATGTTATTTAGACACCTAGGAAGAGAAAGCCTTGTAAAATATTTTAAAGGTTTAATTGAAGTGCCTTGGTAATGTATTACTAGTGTTTATTAAGTCATGAAATCACAAATATAAAAATAATATAAAGAGATTTATGCTAGAGTGAATTAAACATTTATACATTTTAAGGAAAATAAGCAAAGTTATATGTTATGAGACTAAAACACATAATAATAAGACTATACTATGCAACATACTAAGCAAGTAGAGAACACATAGAATGTGTGCGTGTGTGTGCGTGTGTGTGCGCGCGTGTGTGTGTGTGTGTGTGTGTGTGTGTGTGTGTGTGTGTGTGTGTGTGTGTGTGTGTGTGTGTGTGTGTGTGTGTGTGTGTGTGTGTGTGTGTGTGTGTGTGTGTGTGTGTGTGTGTGTGTGTGTGTGTGTGTGCAGGCGTGTGCATGCGTGTGCACGTGCGTGCGTGCGTGCGTGCGTGTGTGCGTGTGTGTGTGTGTGTGTGTGTGTGTGTGTGTGTGTGTGTGTGTGTGTGTGTGTGTGTGTGTGTGTGTGTGTGTGTGTGTGTGTGTAATCACAGAGTGATAAACAAAAACTAGAGGTCTGAATAGATGAAAAATCATGTGAAAAATAATACACTAAACAATATAGAGGATAAATATAAATAAGATAAGACTACCTACTAAAGGTAACACAACCAATACGGATTAAAAAAATGGTGCTATGACAACATGGTGAAAGAATTGCACAATAAAACAATGAAATAACAAGCTAAGAGAAATAGTTTCACATAAGAGAAAAAGAAACATAATCTAAGACAAGGAGATAGAAATACCTAAAGCATGTTCACATAAAAGCTAAACTCAACCAAAAACTTGAGGAGAGGAAAATCTTGAAGCAATATTCAAAGGTGTAGAGAATGAAAAGGCAAGAAGACCATGCATTCACTATATACCAAATAAGGAAAACATACAAGACCAAGGATTACAAAAAAGAAAGAAAAACCTATATAGAAAATTTTATGCTAAAAAAACTCCTAAATAATCCTAAAATGAGATTAACCTACAAAAAGGAAGTTAGAGGGAAAACATGAAGATGGAAAAAAAATATGAATTTTTTTCAAGAAAGGCTTGCAAAACACTCACCAACAACATTAAAACAACCAATGATTTAATAACATATTATATTTATTGCCTAAGTCATTAGATACTATTGACATAAATTATCAAAATTAATGTAAATACAACAATATCACCTTGTAAGAAACAAGCCACAATGTTGAGATGAAGGTGACAAGTGGGGAAACCATTGTATGTAAAAAAATGTTAGACTAGTATTAAAAGATTCATTACAATGAATCTCAATGTACATAGTAAGAATAAGTTAGGAGTAAAGGAGAACAATGGTCTTAAGCCAAGAGAGCATCAAAAATGCAAAAGAAAGGGTAGATCAACAAGATTATATTGTAGTGTTGTGAAGAATAGGAGATGAGAGCTCTTTATATAGACTAGGAGAGAAAAACAGTTATATGAATAAGCTTCATCTGTGTGACAAGTGTCATAATCCTCTTACAAGTGAGGAGGATGTGTGTTCTATGTGGGAGGAGGATTTATTTATGAGCTTAACTTCCAAATCCAACAAATGGACTAGAGAGGTGAGTGATACATCAAAAGGTTAGGATAAAGTATATTTATAAATATAATAAATGTACACACAAATAAGACTTAAGATAAACCTAAAAGACTATAGGAAAGGACCAAATAAGGTTGTGTGTGTGTGTGTGTGTGTGTGTGTGTGTGTGTGTGTGTGTGTGTGTGTGTGTGTGTGTGTGTGTGTGTGTGTGTGTGTGTGTGTTTTGTAAAGGCTTGAAATTAGATTGGTATGATTCTACTTTAACCTTTGTGATAACCGAACAAGTAGATTATTTGACATTACAAATTTAACCATCAACATAGTAGAAGTGGTTATAACTCTTACAAATAAAGAAATGGCTAGGTTGGTTTCCTTGTGTCTAAATTCCACATTTTCTCTTTAGATGGTGTTATCTATGATCAATGTGAAGGTATGGTGATGGGTTCACCTCTTTTCCCTCTGGTATAAAAATTTCTTCATGAAAATCTTTGAAGATAAGGTTCTACACTCATTTTATCTTAAGCCAAAATGGTGAAAGAGGTACATCAATAACACTAATTTGTGTTAGAAACATGGTAGGGATAGGTTTGAATATTTTCACTCCCACCATAAGAGTATGATGTCAAGCATTAAATTCACCAAGGAAATTAAGGTGGAAGAGAACTTAACTTGCATATATTCCCTCTTTTTTAGGAAAGGGTATGGATCAATGGATAGGAAGGTATACAACAAATGCACTTAAAAATACCTCTATTTGCATGCCTCTTCGCATCACCACCTAACACAAAGAGTAGGGGTGTTACAAATTATGGCCACTAGAGATTTCAATATTTATGATGTAGATAACATAAAACATGAATTAAAAACATAAAATGGTTTTTAGGAGTGGATATAAGAGAAAAAAATATTATGGCTATCAAAAAAGCCAAAGATAGCACTGATAAAAAAAGATAGAGGGAACCTTAATTCAGATGCTTAGTAGCATTCTTACCCTACATCAAAGTGGTTTTTAATAGGATTGAAAAAATCCTAAAAATTAAAAATATCCAAACCATCTTCTTACCTTTTAACAAGTTAAGAACATCTTTAGGGTTTGCTAAAGACCCTTTATACCTTACCCTGCACAAGAAAGTCTACATAGTTAAATGTTCTTGTACAATCCTTTATATTAGAGCAATGGGGAGGTTTAGCCATAATAAAAACAAAAAAACATGTTCATATTCATCTTGAAAGGAAAGAGAAGTTAACTTAGGGTAAGCACTAGTACAAAACTAAGCATGCAATCTACAAAAAAGACATCACTGTGGAAAACTATTTTCAAATTAAAAAATTAAAAAAACTATTGAAATTAGTAAACATTTCTACAATTCAAATAAAACTGAAGGTCTAAAAATAGATCACACTTAAAGACTTATTTTTAACAATTTGAAAAATAAATTATTTTAAAATATTTTTTAATATTTATTCGTACTTATTAACAATTAAATTTTATAGAGTTATTAATTTAATTTATTAAAATTTAATTTAATCATTTTAATTTGAATATATAATTTATTAATTTCATAAATTGATTTATTATTTGGATTAAAGTTTTATATTAGTTTATTAATTAATTTTAATGAAAATTTTTAAATTCATTTATTAATTTACTATTTAGCAATTATAATTTAATCATAATCTTAATAATCATATAAAAATTGGATCGTTTAGGGTTGAGAACCATATTTTGAAAAGTTTGGTTTTATTTTCTATTTTCGTTTTAATTTTAATTATTTTTTTAAAAAATGAGCTCATATTATTAGAAATAAAGGTGGACACATTTTAAAAATTGAGGTACGACAATGCTAAAAAGAGACGTGGACATACATTTCAAAATTATTTTATTTTAAATTTATATTTTTATAATAATAGATTATAAGTGGTGATTTGAAATATAAATTAAAATTAAGTATAAAATAATTTGAAAAACTATAAATTTATTTGTATAGATTGTAAAAGTATAAAATTTCTACTTTAAATTTTATATTATAATTTAAATTAGATAATTTAATTATTATGTTGATAAGGCATTCCTACAATGACATCTAAAGGTTGACGTAATAATATCACTGTGTTATGAAAGAAAAAATAAAATAAAATTAAAAATAGAAAAAATATTTTATCATTCCTTACTTTATTTTTAGTATTTTTAAGATTTTTTACATAAATATGGTTTGGAAAGAAAAAATAAATAAAAATTAAAAAAGATAAAACTGTTACTATTTCCTAAACTTTTACTTGTATACCATTTCCTATTTGACTTTTATTAGAGTTTTTTTAAAATAAATTTTTATATTATAAATAAAAATCCCCATTAATTATTTCATATATAATAACATATTTTAAAAAATATTGACTAACATATTATTCAGATATGTATTATTATTTTATTACTTATAACTATTATATACATAATTTGATGTGAATTATTATTATTATTAATATTATTATTATTATTATTATTATTATTATTATTATTGTTATTATTATTTAAAAAATTCACTTAACATATATATCTTAGATAAATCTATGTAAAATATGTCTATAAATATCATTCTTAAAATATCTTTACCACATTGAATTACCATATTAGTAAAAAAAATGTCATGAGAATTATATATATATATATATATATAATCTCTTATTTAACTCTTACTCCAATATTCAACAATTCTAAATAAATAATGACATTACATTGTTTAATATTCACAATTGATTTCTTTATAAATTTAAAAACATTTTAGATATCTTATGAGATGGCATCATAAATTCATTGTTATTTTCATAATTTGGAAAACATTGATTTATATTAAATTTATAATTTATTTTAGTTAAATAAATAATTTAATTCAAAATTTCAAAAAAAATAAATATATAATTAATTATTACAAATTTATTAATGTAATTATTTATAATAAAATGTCATATATATATATATATATATATATATATATATATATATATATATATATATATATAAATATATATTATTAATATGATTAATATACATGTACAAATAAGAATTAAATAATATATCATAATGCTACGAAAAGAACCCAACGCTTTATAAAATTTATAATAAATGTAAAAAACTTAGTTTGATCTTAGGTGTATAGTCTAATTTAATAAGGGATATATAATTTTTAAAAAATAATATTTTTAGTTGTAGTTTTAAAATATTTGAATAAAACCTTGCTTCTATTACTTATCGATTGCATTCACTTTATTGTATGGTTGTGATGTTTGAGGAGGTATCTTCGAGTAGAAAGCGAAAAATGAATAAAGATAATTCTAGTCATGATGTTATCCAAATGTATTCATGTCAATAGATCAATGGCTCATGTTATCATCCTTATAAAATTCAACACAGCTCCACTCGTTACTTTAATGATCTTCCATGTTGTGACAATGATTCACAAGCTTAGACAATCAAGTAACTCTTACAATAGTCACCTTAAGTATTTGTATGTTGCTTTCAACTCTTCTATGGAGCAAGGAGATCATGAGGTCAATTCTTGTTAGTGTGCTAAAGCCTTTTCGTTGCTTCGCCTTATTGATCTTGATATTGATATTCCACCACCACATAACTTACCAATGGATGCCAATGATCTTTTAAAGAGAGAAATATATAAAGGGTATATATATTGAGATTTATAGAGCTTACCTCTAATCCACATTGTTTGAGACTAGACAACCACTCTCCTCAAAACTTCAACACTAGTATGACTTATATCTTCATTTATGTGATAGGTTCATCTAACCGGTGGGCATATCAGACTCCATGTACCTTTTAGTCTAAGGATTCCCTTTACTTAGATCAACATTTTTTGCAATGAGCATCACATTGAAATAGAAGAACGTATCCCTTAAGGGAGAAACATATTTGTTATATTTTTTTTGGAGCATGAGACTGACGACCATTTTGTTCTAGATGTTGTTCTAATTAAAGGATGGTTTTCTTGTTTCTTTAGAGACCCACTTGGCTCTGACTAGGCACTCATGACTTATAAAGACTAGATATTTCTATCCCTCTTCATCTAAGAGATGTTTGGTATTTGCCAACAGCTTACCCAACACAAATCCTCTAGGGAGGCTTCCACAGTTGCACTAGGATAATCACATCCTACTTCTGGTCATTTGACATCATTGGTATAAAAAGGTCCGATGACCAAATTTTAAACTTAAATAGTAAACCTATGAGACATCTCATACCTAATAATTTATATGGTTGTATACCTATCACACACTTCTTTATGACTTTGAGCATTAGAAGTATTTTTTGAAACCAACTATCTTTCATCTTACTAATTGGACCCTCCTCTAATTTACTTTCTTAGAAGTAATGTATTGTATTCTCTTAGACTGGTGCTTTGCAAATACTCTTTAGATTTAGTTTTCTTTTTTATATCCTTTGAAATATGGTATTGGGCTTCCCTTATCTTCTTCAGATTGTACCCTCTCAATCATATATTAGCTTTATATTAAAACATTTTTTTCTTATAAAAGAAAGACTACCTCATTATTTATTCAATTTTTAAGGCTGACATTCAATCCGTAGAAATCTGAGTTTAGACAACACACATATTTAAGTGTGTTTTTAAAAAAGAGGGTTATATGGTATATAAATGAAAGATACTATAACTTCTTAAATCTTTTATGCTTTCATAGTTTATATGCAATGAGTATATACTTTTTGGAAAAAATTATATCTATTTTATCTATCTCGATGTTTAGAATCATTCCCCATAATCTTTCATAAAAAAACAAAATATTAATGATATTTACCTCCTGTCCATGCGATACCCAACATAAACCATTATCTGTCCTTCCCAAAAATAACTTATTCGTGACAAACAAATTGAAAAGCTGGTATAGTTACAACAGCAAAGACAAGCCTTTCATTTTCTGTAACCTGCATTGTCCCTTGTTTTAGATCTCAACCTTTGTCTTCTTCTTGTGGACAACAGATTTTCAGGTTGAATGTCAGGTGGCACTATTTTGGCTTGCATATCTCCAAGAGCTTGTGTTTAGCTCAGGCCAGTTTGTTGTGTTCGGTGTTTTTTATGCTTATATTTTTTTAAACAACTTGTTGGAATTTGGCCTGGCCTGGAATTTGGAAGCTTTGCCTTGTTATTGCAGGTATCACAGTGAGTAGCAGCAGAGCAACATTTGAATACTGCCAACGGCCTCGAGAAACCCAGCTGCGTTTTGTCTCATTCCCTAGCTTTAACCGAATGGAATAGACTTAAACATATTAAAATAATAACTGTGATAAGTCACTGAAAAAACCAGCCATGGAATCAAAGACGACTGTCAGCTATGGCCCATACATACTGACACGCCATGTATAATGATACAATCATGTGAAGATGTACTATTTGTCTCCCGCTTCCAAAATGATAAGTTAATTATTGGCATGTATGAAATCCATAAGAAGTTCCCTGCAATTTCCAAGCCCAAAGAAAATACTTTTATTTATTTGAGATTTTGACAATTAAAATTTCTTTGCTCTTCTAAAATTTTATTTAGATGCTGTTAAGGAAAATGTACAACAGTACAAGTGAGACCAAGGGAGAATGGGAATTTAAAGTATATAAATGTAATAATAGATGGGGTGATAAGTTGTAGGATCTGCTGCTTTTATTGTTTCATCTGAATATCATGTTTGTTGATGTAATATAAATATTTTATTTAATTTTTTGTATTTTATATGTATTTTTTTAGTTGTTATATATTTATGATAGATTGATGTGATTATTTTGGTGTGGTCTAATTGATCCTCGATTAGACTTGCTCTTTTCTCGAAGGTTTTTTATCTTAGTATGACTGTGCTTTAACATTGTACCATTATTATTATTTATTTATATAACTATGTTCTTCAATCAACTTTCTTATGGGTGAAAGTGTCAAGGAGATGAAATAGAAATGAGATTAGAAGTTCTTTTTTATGTGTTTTTTAAAATTTTTTTTTTCACATTCTTAAATCAATGCACAAATATTCTATAATTTCATCTTGTCTAGGACCTAATCTATTCTAAGAGACCTTGCTAGAGTATAAAACATTAGGGTAGTTACAAAGGGTTTGTATGATTTTAGACAAATTGGAAAACAACACTCATGTTATTGACTAAATTATGAATATCTCAGCCCTTATCTATATATATGAGATGTAAGCAACTAGTAGATTCTACATACTCTTTCACTACTTCAATTCAAATTGTAGTTTGAATACCTTATTCCTTGACCTTAGATATGAGATGTAAGCAACTAGTAGATTTTATATGCTCTTTCATTACTTCAATTCAAGTTTTGGTACAAAAAGTACATAAAGTTCAATAGATAGCACCAATAAAAAAATAGAGTGAAAGCTTAGGATATGAATTACAATCTTAAGTATCTTTTTTAATTTTATATAGATATTAATGTGCTTATATATTTATAAACTTATTGAATTCAAAATTAGAGCTTATTGGTGCACAAACCTGATATAAATTGTCATAATATTTGATAAAAGAGGGAAAAATATCAATAAAATAAAAATAGAGGTAGAAGGACCCAAAAAATAAAAGAAAACCAAGATTGAATTGTTCATCTTACTCTGGACCAAAATAGAGCAACTCAATTTTAGTAAGACCGAAAACAAGCAACATGATTTTGGTCAAAACACAGAGAGAGAGAGAGAGAGAGAGAGAGAGAGAGAGAGAGAGAGAGAGAGAGAGAGAGAGAGAGAGAGAGAGAGAGAGAGAGAGAGAGAGAGAGCCAAAGCCAAATACCCATAAATTGAAAAGATAGAGACAAACAATATAATAGAGGAAAGACTAGGTGAAGATAGAATCAAAAGAAATGAAAATAAGGAGAAATAAATGAAAATGACAATTAAGAGATTAATCTAACAAATAATTCAAAAGTATATAAATATATTAATACCATAACAAATAACTAGTCATATACATAAATTAGGTTTCTACATAATACCTCACTTTGATGTGTTTATATGCATACATTTCAAAATAAAATAAACAAATGTATGTACAAGGATCAAATAATAATTTGTAGCCAAAACATAAAAATGTTTCTCGAAGTTACTATAAATTATCATAATGTTCTAAAGTTCAAAAGGAGGAGAGAAGTTACCAAGTTACTAAATTTCATATTAGCACCACCATATATGTCTATTTAACGTCATTATGTGATTTTTTATTTTATATTTTCTCAATATAAATTATGATACAAATATCACACAAAAATTAATACACATATAACGCAAGCAGTGTCACATATGAGTCTTATTGACATGTGAAATATTAATATTGTGTGTTTTTTTATTTTTATTTTGTGTTGCCAAAATTTTGTGTCGCCTTTCAAATTGGATGGTCAATTTAAGCTAGGTGATCAATGTCATTAGAAAATTTAAAGTTTGATTTTCTCTTGTGAGAATTATACATATTTGTTAGTGGTATTAACAAATTAATGTGAATTAAAATGCATAGTATTGAGTTCGATAAGGGATATGAATGGGCAAAGAAGTGGAGGAATTCAAGACATTGTAGAGCAGTGAAAAACAAAAAGAAAGAACTATGGTTTATTTGAAGTTATCAAAAAATTAATAATGTGAATAAACAAATACCACAAATAAATTAAGACGTTTAAATTTTTTCTTTAAACAATGAATCAAAATATAAAAATTAATAATCAAATCATATATAAATTTCTAAAAACTAAAATGATGGAAGATAATATTACCTTCCATGAAGCAATCATAAGAATAAATAAAAAATTACTATAAAATCAAGATATAAAGGTTAATAACCAGATCATATGTGAATTCCTAAAAACTAAAACGATGAAAAATAATATTGCCTTCCATGAAATAGTCATGAGAATAAATTAGCAAGTGATATAGGTTTTATTATACATGATTCTCATGTCATGAATATAATCAATTATGCATGTGAAACCAAGTTGTTCAACGGTGCAGAGGAAGAGCATGAGGAAGATCATAAGAAAATCATTGAGAAATTACATCTGATGGTCAAACCCTTCTTAATTTGTATCATGTGTATCTGACACAAAGTATCACAAAAAAAGACCTCTTATTATTCCTAATATTCATAATGCTTTTGGCATTATCTACTAAATAATAATATCCTTATGTTTTAAAGGTTTGATTAAAAAGATTATACATAGTAATCGAGAAGGGATAACACAAATTGCAAGGAATCATTTTTAGAAAGATAATTCTTTGTGTTGTCGAGAGGACACTAATGGCCAATCAACTCTTCATGTAGCAATGAAATAAGAAAATGTGGATTTAGTAAGAGAGATATTAAATTAAGGAAAACATAGAGAAGAAATTATAGGCAATGATGGGAGACATACTATGAGCTTATCCTTTGATAACATAGTACCAATATTGAAAAATAAATCAAATATTGGGCTTGTATGTTTGATGATTTTTTTTAGTTTTATTTTTAAATTTTCATAAAGGGAGAATGAAGTTTTTATCAACTCAATTTTAATAAAAGATGTTAAATATATCATGTTTTCTCTTAGTGGAGATAAAATGTTGGGATCAAATGGTTTCCTTCTTTTTATTCTTCCAATAGTTTTGGGGTTGATTTTGTTGCAATAGCTCAAACATTTATGGGCTTAGGTAATATTTTAAGAGAAATAAATAATATATTTCTTCTGTTGATTCTTAAAAACTAGAGAGTTAAAGATTTCAAATATTTTAGATCAATAATTTTATGTAATACTTTATATAAAATATTCACTAACATTTTAGCTTTAAGAATATAAATGATACTCCCTTCTATTATTTTAGAACAATCAGATGGATCTTATCAAGGTAGGCATATTATTGATTCTACCATTACATTTCATGAAGTTATTCATTTTATAGACAATGGAAAAAATGTAGGGATAATCCTTAAGTTCGATATGAATAAATCGTCTCATAATTTTTCTTAGACTTTACTAGAGAAAGTATTGAACAAGTTTGGATTCAAATATAAGTTTAGGAATTTAATCTACACCTACATCTCCTCTCCCATGTTTTCAATAATAATATAATATTTTGAGAATATTAAGATATGAAAACCAAAGAAACAAGATACTTATTTAATTTATATATTGAAGATTTAGGTCATAATATTAATTTGTAAAAGAGTGTTATTTTTTTCCTTAACACCCCTTGTGATCATTAAAAAAAAAAACTAAAATTATTTAGATGTCAATCTAAGGATCTTCCATGCTCCTATTTAAACATGCCTATGTTCAAGGGTATAATGACTGAAGTATATGAGAACCCTTATTAACATATTTCAACACAAATTAATAGGCCAAAAATGTTTTTTTTAAAAATACAAATAAGTGGATTGTAGTTTCTTAAAATCACCTTACAAAGTCTTCATATCTACATCATGTCCATCTTCATAATTTCAAAGGGTATAACTATGTAGGCTAAATATATTTAAAGAAGGTTTTTGTGATCAGGGGCAAAATAAAAATAGATAATAGCATTGGTTTCTTGGGATATAATTTCTCTCCTTAAGAAACAAAGAGGTTTTAGAATTTAAATATTGAGATCCTTTAATAATCACATTCTAGCTAGTGTTGAATGAAGGTTTTTTAAAGAACAAAATCAATGGACTGACATACTAAAGGCTAAGCACCTAGTTAATAATGACACTCTCTATTTTTTATCTAAGGATTCTTTTCCCACAATTATATTTTTGGAATAATTTTGTCAAGAGTGGAACCTTATTATGGAAAGAATGCAAATGGAATGTAGGATAAGGTAATAAGGTTTTAACTTTGGATGATGCATGGATTCTTAGCACACCTATAAACTCTATTGAGACATGGGAAAACCTCAATATCTCCTTAAAAAAATGGAGAAAAAGTGATAGATTACATAGAGGTTAAGGACTCAAAGAGAAGTTGAAGAATAATCAATATGAACTCTACAATTCTTGATGATATTATACATTTAATCTCCATGAACAAGTTACTAAATGGCTTCAACATCTGTCAAGGAGAAAGAGAAAAATGAGATTGTTTTGTTAGCTACACCAGAATGGATTTATAATGTGAGTTTTGGTTATTCAATACTTTATGAGTCTTATCTAGATAGATTTTCATGGTCATAGGTTTGATCTAAAAATATAATTATTAATACAATATATTCTTATATTTAGATATTTAGAACAAAATAATTACTCGGGATAATATAAAGAGAAATGGTTCTATGATACCTAATAGATGTGCATTATGTAAAAAGATGTTGAAATGGTTTACCATATTTTAATGGATTGTCCCTTCACATTGAGTATATTTAAATTCATTTTATCTAAGTTTGGGGTCTGCTATGTGTAACTAGAATCTATATTAGATCTTGTTTACCAATGGATCCATCTTTTTAATAATTTTTAGTTGTAAACTTTAAGAAGCTAAGTCTATTGCATGTGTTGTGGGGAATTTGGTTGGAAAAAAATTCTAAAATATTCTAGAATAAGGACCACAAAAACCATAGTGTGGGACTTAGGATTACACAAGTGATATTATAGATTTTTTCTATGCATAATCATAAGAGGAATGAAAAAGTTTTAGATAAAAATATTAAAATAGATACTAATTAGAATCTTGATATTTCTTCATGGATGTTGATTGAGAAGAATAAGTTTGATAAGAACTTAATTAAATGGAAATTTTCCTCATCTAGTTGATTTAAATTTGAACTTATATGGTGCCTATAAAGGAAACCTTGTGTAGTAAGGTGTTGGAGACATTATAAGAGATAATACATGAAAATTAGTGGCAACCTATGTTAGCAGTTTGGGAGTCCAATAAAATCATTATGTGGGACCCATAGCTAATTTTTTGGGTTTGCATGTGGAGAAAGAGATGAGCATTGCCCACATTCGATTGATGGGGACTCATTGAACATCATTATATGCCTTAAAAATTAAGGTATACCTAATTCTTCAATAAAAAATGTCATTGAATGTGATATCAAGATAATATAAGCCTAAATTCAGGAAACCAAAATTAATCATATCTATAGATAAGGTAATGGGGCAATAGATTAGCTAGCTAACAAAGGAGTGTTTAGTTTAGGCTTGGATAAATAGGATGATTCTCTGTCCTTGCCTAGGTATAACACTAATTTTTTTAATGATGAACCAAAAGTGTAAATGTATCCCATTTTAAAGTTGTAGTAAGTTTGGTTTGATTTCCATTTATACGATCAAGATGACCTTGTCTATCTTTACATAGTCATTTAATTGGAAAAGATAGAGGAAAATTTATTTGTGCAGTCATTTATTTTCAATCAGACATATTATTTCTCTAACATTAAAGCATTAATGGGTGTCCTATCAAGAATTTTAGATATCATTTCCAAAATAAGGGAATATTAACTTTATTTATAAAAATGATCCTTCTGTCTTGTCACATTTATGTTTTTATCATTTATTGAAATGGAATTTGAAAAAGGATTTAAATTATTCTGAGCATTTATGTTTTTATCATTTATTTTAAATTATTCTAAATTAAGGATCAAATGAGGAGGCATGTATTTTCTCTTTTTGAGGAAGAATGTTCTTAATAT